>OX637392.1:11406985-12006985 GCA_951799425.1 Ilex aquifolium
CATCGGATTATCTGATAAGCAAGCTTGTTGAATGACATCTGAGGCATATTTGAACTGAGAGAAAAGATAAGTTTTAGGAGAGGAAGGAACCTCAATCCCTAAGAAATACCTTAGTGAACCTAAATCTTTCATCTCAAAGTAATCCTATAACTGAGTTTTTAACAGCCGAATTTCTATTGTCATCACTTATAATAATCATATCATCCACATAAAGTAATAGAACAATAAAATCTAAAGAAGTGGATCGTAAGAAGATGGCAGAATCATATGATCATTAGCACAGAAGCCTAAGTCACATATGACTGAAGAAAATTTTGCAAACCATGTCATCGGAGCTTGTTTAAGGTCATATAAAGCCTTGTGAAGTTTTCATATTTGATTAGGAGGCAACCTAGGAGAAGGAGTCATATAAAGCTCTTTAGATAAATCACCATGGAAAAAAATATTTTTCACATCAATCTGAGATAAGCTCCACTGACGAATAGCTGTCACAACAATTATTGTGCGGACCGTGGTCATCTTAGCAACAGGAGTAAAAGTCTCATCGTACTCTAGCCCATACTATTGAGAAAATTCTTTGGCTACTAATCTAGCTTTATACCTTTTCACAGAACCATCAGATTGGGCTTTGATTTTGTAAACCTATTTACAATCAATTGTGCGTTTACCAGGAGGTAAAGACACCAGCTACCATGCTCAAGTCTTATGTAAAGTAAAAAACTCTTCATCCATAGCTTATTATCAAAGAGGATCAAGTATAGCCTCCTTATAGGAGGTTGGTTTAGACAAAGAGTGTATAGAAGTCAGGAAAGAATAAAAATCAGAAGAATAGAAAGAGTTGGAAAAACCAAAACTATCGGGACATTTCCAAGTGCGCTAAGGGAAGCGAGAAGTGGGATCCATGGTGTCAGAATTTGATTGAGGAACAGAAGATGCAAATGAAGTTACGACATTTGTGGAGGAGACAGTAGAAGTTCTGCGAACATAAGTATGTACAATAGGAGGATGGGTAACAGACAAATCAGGCAAAGAAGCAGAAGAAGAGGGTAGATCTGAAACAATCATATCACCAACAGATATATCAGGGGGAATATCAGATAGAAAGGGATCAATATAGATGAGATCGGATTTATACAGAGATGAAGAAATAGATGAAATAGAGGAAAAAAGAACATGCTCCGTAAAGACAACATGATGAGAAACATAGAGTTTTTGTGTACGAGGATCATAACGATATTTCTTATGTCCTTCACTGTATGTCATGCCCTTTCCCCGGATCATGTATGGTGGGCGACGGACCGGTCATCAAGACTTTAACCAATCAATTATGTGCATATTAAATGCATAATACAACGGAAAATAAATAACAAAGTGATCCAATACACCGACCTAATGAATACCAGGGGAATAAACTAAACATCACCTAATATATTATTTAACTAAGTAAAACTATAATCAAATCATAAGGTTTATAACTTCAAACATAAAGAACATTGTTCCCAAAATAATTAAATATTTGTTTCAAAACCATAAATGACACTTAATCTTGAAGACATATACTAAAATAAATCTTCAAGTCCTCTAAGCCCTTGTTTATTTGCAGACTTACTTCTTACCTTCATGCTCACCTGAAAAATGTTAATGTTTATATGAACACGACAGCTTGTGAATAGCAACCACCTGCAATGAGGTGTGAAAATAAGTCTCACAGTTTAAATACAACAAAATAAATTTTGATACATACATAAGTACAATAAATTGTATCCCAACCCTTCTCACATAATCATTTAGATAAAAATGATTTCATGTTCACAAATGACTTTATAAATGAAAAGACATTTTAACCCAAAACACCCACACACACATTTAGTTCCAAATATATTTGTCATATCATGTTTGTTACCACTAGCTTGGTAATTGATTCTGTCTCTTGTCATCACTAGCCTGATGACTGGCCCCTATGTGCACATCTCTATACCGATCACACCGGTATATCTTAAATCTTGTTACCATTTAGACTTGGTAACTCAGTTCCTGTCTCATAAAACATGATTTTAACACATTAAAACTGTCGTTTTAGTCCCAACGCACACAAAATTTTTCTTTCATCACCAAATCACATTTAAACAATGATATAAAATTATTCTACAAGTTTTCAAATTTCACATGTATAACAATTCATAATTGTAAAACATTTAATTGTAACCCCAAATATCAACATATATATCATACATATGAAATATCCACACACACTCACACGTTTAATATAGAAAATCCTCCCAAAAGAAGTAGTAAACTACTCACTTTGATTCCCGAAATCCAATTCAAAATCCTATTTCCCAATCTCAATGCAATCACTATCTAATCTAAAATAACATGTAACGATCAATCCCTGTTCCTTATTTTCTAATTTTACACTTCCTACCCATTGATATATACTTTATATATCTTTTACAGAAATATCATTTTTAATATAAGATAATAAGGTATGGAAGTAACTTGGGCAGTTTAGAAAAAGTTTCTAAAGTTCTGGAGTCAAATCATAATTTTTTTGAAACTTTTGGGGTCGAAGCGTAATTTTATTAAAAAAGAATTTTCTCTTTCTGGGGCTTCTATAAATTTTACATAATTTTATTCTTCCAACTTACCAAGTAAAAATGTGGTTAAAATTAAATTTATAAGAATGGAGGGGTCAATATAATACACTTCGAAATCAAAGGGGATGTTACTATAATTTCTGCACTTTCTTCTTCCTATGAAAGTTGTAGAACCTGCAATGGTTCTTCCTTCTTTGTTTTTCTTTTTCTTTTTCTTTTTAACCAACAAATCTAAATTAGGTCCCTTAACACTTAGATTTAACATTTAAATAATAAAACTCGTTTTCATATTCATTATTTTTGACCATGAACATATGTGCATATACATATACAAACACACATTGTTATTACGATAAATTTAGCACCATAAATATAAAATCCATAAGAAAAATAAGAAATTCCTACATTTAATGGTCAAAACTCCATTTTTTTTTTTTTATGTTCTTCCTTTGTTGGGGCTGCTACTTGAAGTTGAAATTCTCTTGGCAGCCACCTCTCTCTCTCTCTTTCTCTCTCTCTCTTTCTCTCTCTCGCCAGACTTCTCAAGAGGGGTTCAATACTTGGCTAGAATATTAGAGTCTTGTCCTATTAGGTCACAAACTCCTATATATGTATTCACCCTATTTGACTTCTAAAACTCACGTGTGAACGCCCACCCACATATAGAAACAACCTAATTTGCATATAAATTGTGACCTAAAATTTATCCTCCCTCATCATATCTATAACTAGTTAGGAAAGGATAATTTAAGAGAATATAAATATTCACTTCAATTTTTATTTTAATTTTTAAAATTTAAATGTCACAACACATATCTTGATTGTGTATTACAATCTGTAACGATCTGCCCATCTGTCAAGATATTATCCTCTTTGGGTGTCCATACACTCTCACTGTTTTGTTTCTATGAGACTGCACTCTAGAAAATGCTTCTTGACAATTAAGGGTGAGCACACCATATATATAGCCCAGTCACTCCCCTTCCCAAGGGTGAGCACACAACTGTTCTAACATCAACTAAAGACATTTGAGTGTTATTAGTACAGATATAGAGGGAAGGGAAAAATAGATGCAAAGAAGGAAGAGTTATTAGTCATGTGATGGGTGGCTCCTGAGTTAAAGACCCAGGCAATTCGAGATATACCTGAAGGACCTGAAGTGAATGAACTTGTTGAGGGAGAAATTGACAAGGCACTAGGTTGGTGTGGGGTAGAAGTTTCTGTAATTGGTCAGCAATTATAGTCAGGTTGGGAGCTGACAAAAGTGACTCATCCACCGGTGATGCAGCTACTGCGGTATGACGGTTTTTGGGCTTAAAGGGATGATTGAGTGGTCCCCGTATATTCTTACTCTCCAATTTAGGACACTATGCCTTCCAGTGAACCTTCTCACGACGAAAACTGCACTCATATGAAACAACTTGACCTCGGTTCTTATTTTGTGAATTAGAAGTCCCTTTTGGAGGAACAACTAATCATAAGACCATGTATGGGAGTTGACGCTTGCCCAGTGCTAGAAGGTCAAGGTTTGAGTAGGCAATGAAAGAAGCCCTTTTCCCGAAAGGGTCTAAAGACGCACCTCCTCAGCTAAGAACTTATTTATCACTGCATCAACTGAGGGAAAAAGGTGGCGATGGAGAATGGAACTACGATGCCTCTCAAAATCATCTCCCAATACTATCAAAAATTGCACCAACCTCTGTTCCTCTCTGAAAGTACGATATGCCGTATTTGTACTCAGTTCAGCGGGCTCAGTGAGTAACAGCTAATCCCAATAACCAGCCATAACTGAGTAGAATTCCTGTATATTTCTATCATCTTGACGGGCAGCACAAATTTCATGCTTGAGTTGATATCGTTTTGCAAAGTTGGATTGGACAAACAACTTTGTCAAAATAATCCCAAATTTCCTTGGCTATGGTAAACTTAGCCAGGTGAATGCCAATGATTTGGTCAACTAAATTGTTAATCTTGGTGATGATTTTAGCATTGTTGATGTCCTAACTGATCTTCAAATCTGCATACTTTTCTGCCTTAATAGCTGTTGGAGCTTGCACAACTCCATTAATGTAACTCCATATTTGTTTGCCCATCAAAATTTTTTTCATAACATATGTCCAATAGGTATAGTTGTCCCCATTCAACCTTACAATAATGGCCTAAAGAGAATCAGAATTACCTCATGCCATATTCCCAAATAGAGAAGCTAAACAAACTACATTGAAATCCCAAGTTCATCAGACCAGATTGAATCTCACAGGCCAATAGCAAATTCAAACCCAACAGATCTGAAGGTCAAGCCATGAGATTGCCATTAAAATTCGAGTCTGCGAGCCTCTCACTGGTCCAGAATGCTGACGTTAGCCCTAGCGCCGGTCTAGTCTTCGCTAGCTGTTTTTACCAGTGTAATGCTGTGATATTGGATGTATTTTGGATCCAAACTCGCTTTGATACCATGTTAATATTTATCAAAGAAAGAGGAAAGAAGAGAGATTCTCATTAAGATAAACCAAGTCTGTAATACAAGACTTTGAAATAGAAAACAACACAATAATAGTCTTATATAGTAGGGCAAAATATAGTAACATAAATGACTAAACTACTCTTAATACTAATGTACTAGATTACTCTAATAGGTTCCAACTTCTGTGAATCCCTCACCCCCGGCAGAACCTGAACCTCATAAAGAACAGTCATGAATCATCAGCTTCTTCCAAATCTCAGTAAAAAGAATATCTGAGGATGCAAGACTCCCTTACCACACCTTGGTGAGACATACTACCATTATCGGTCAACAACAGCTATTTGTGAATAGATTTGGAAACGTGGCCTTGGTTCTCTACCATAACGTGGATCATGCCAAAATTTCACCCTATGCCATGACCTTATCACAAACCTAACATATTTAAAGAACTCATCTTATACTTTTCTACTATTTTTCCATAGCCCAACCCTATATTGCACCCTTATCGTGGTAGACAAACTCTATATTTTTAGTCAACAATTAATTTTTATAATCTGGCTTTCCTCCCCAAAATATAACCATTTCCAAAAAGTGCTTGGTTAAGCATAGATATCGGGATCGTAGGTGCCACAAGCATCCCAGAAACCAGGGTTGCACAACCCAGATGGGTTAGTGATCCAGATTTTTTAGATATCGATTCCAAATAGTAACTCTTATTCGAAATCAACACACAATACAAATAACCACAAATTATAAGTGTATCTACAAATTATAACCCATTTGGTACTTTATTTGTTATTTTGGTGATGTTTAAATTTATATTTTGATTTGTTATGATTTGAATTTTTTTGCTTCCTGTAATACATATATGCATCCACTAGCTTTTATTATCTATATTGTTTATATTGTTTTGGAACACTTATAGAATTATACAATAAATTATAAATATTAATCCATTCTGTGTATAAGGATGCATAATTGTATATAATTCATCTAATAATGAAAGCGATCCGAATAAGAGTTACAAAGTGAACCACCACCATACGATGCCCAAGTCTACTCCACTGCACCATGTATCAAAAAAAATTGGCACAACCATATGACACACCAAATAAGCCCACTATCCAGATTAAATTATCAAATCTTTTTAATACCCAACTCTTCTTTTGAAAGAGGAGCAATATGCCTTCTACATGCCCAAATGGTATTTAAACGCAGCTCCACAAGAAATCTCGTTGAAGCTTGTGTAACCTTATTACAATTGAAGCCAGCATTAGGCAAAGCAACATATAAGAAGTCGCGAGGCTAGAAAGAGTGCTTTTAATTAGAGCGAGGCTTCCCCCTCTGAAAAGAAACTGTCTTTTCCATCCTGCAAGCCTCCTTTCAAATCTCTCTAGCATCAAATCCAACAACGAAGTTGCTGTGCATGAAGAGCTGAGATGATTCCCGGTGGGTAGTCGGGAGTTCCCCTTAACACAGCAGGACAGTCAATGAATCAATGCTCTCCCTGTACTTAATTGGAGTTAGCTCTCTCTTTACCAAATTATCCTCCCAACTGGAACCTATCTCACATCAAAGTAGCAAACTCCAATCTCATGAATAGTGACAATCAACCAAGGGCAAATACCACAAGATGGTACCCTCGCAGGCTTTCCAGAATTCAAACCCACTAAACATGCCATTCTAAACATCCTCCTTCTGAGATAGAACAACCCCGACTATTTGGGCGAACAAATTCTCCATCACAAGAATAAAAAGGGATGGTGAAAGAGGGTCCCTCATCCAAGACCTTTAGAGCTACTAAAGAAACCTTATACAGTTCCGTCAATGAGTATGGTAATGGGAAGAGATGCAAGAATGTATCCACCGGTTACTTTGACAGACCCCATCGTTTCATTAAATTGGTTCATGAGGCAGAACAGCAAAGTCAAAAACTTATTTGACATTTTATATGATTGCCAAAAATTCAGAGCTAAATTTAGGCTGCAGTTTTCTTATTGGTGATATCCTGCTTGGAATCCCATCTTGCCCGGGGAGTAACTCTTCAATGGCGTGTTATATACTAACGGGCTTTGGTCCAATGGTACTCCTTACCATGTAAAGGCTTTGCCTTCTTGAAGTGAAGGGTTCAAGTCTTCCTCCCTCCCCCCTCCCCCCCCCAAAAAAAAAAAATGGCCTGTTATTATGTTAGATTTTCCTGATAAGGCACATATTCTATTTGTTTAATTTTACAGGATATAATAGATTTTTTCACCAAAAACATTGTCAATGAGAACCTGGGTACAATTTGCAATGCCCACGTGGTTCACGCTGACCTCAGTGAATATGGAGCGTTGGACGAGAAATGTATTACATTGGCAGAACTTGCTGCCACAGCCGTGGATTTCCCAAAAACGGGAAAGATTGTTTCCATGCCATTTGAACTCAAACCGAAAATGTATCCTGACTTTATGGGAAAAGAGGACTTTCAGTCATACAGGTCCAAAAAAATTTTGGGCAAGCTTTACCGCCAAATCAGAGATGCTAATGACAAAGATGTGGTAGCGTCTGAGCTAAATTTTGTTCCTCAAGACATTCCTTATGATGCAGATCTTGACATCCCAGGATCCACAAATTTTATTACTGATGCCTGGAAGCATAAGTGCTCTTATGATGGGCAGCTAAATGGACTTCTGGGACAGTATAAAGTACGCAGGGAGGAAGAGGTTGTGACTGGGCACATTTGGTCCCTGCCAAAGTACAGTAGCAACAAGCAAGGACAACTGAAAGAGAGACTCAAGCATGCTTACAGTGCCCTCAGGAAAGAGTTCAGGAAAGTTTTTGAGCAAATGGACTCAGAATTCGATCAACTTTATGATGATGAGAAGAATGCCATTTATGAACAAAAGGCATCAGCATGGTACCAAGTCACTTATCATCCTAGTTGGGTGAAGAAGTCAATGGAGTTGCAAGAGCCAGATGGGGATGCGGAGACAGTAATGTTGAGCTTTGCTTGGATAGCAGTTGATTACCTTGCTCGGATCAAAATTAGGTGTGGAGGAGATCAAAATGCTGACCTCACAAAGCCAATCAATGCTTTTGCGCAGTACCTTGCTGATCGGATATGATGGATAATTAAAGTTGTTGAAGCTTTCTTCTATCGTTGCTTCAAACTTTTCTGGACGCAACGTTCTGGTTGCTTTTGAACTTTCTGGCTTCAAGGCCACTCTGCCATACTTCAGGTTTGCTGTCATGTTCTATTAATACCATTGCTTCTGTATGCTGAACTGTTTTGCCTATTCATGCTATAAACTACGTTTCTGTATTGTTGTAAACATAACATTGAAAATGCTGTACTTTTGCTTGAATTTTTTTTCTTAAATATCGTTAGCATTAACTTGCAAATTTATTTTCATTTCGTGACGACTAGTGCATGAATATGGGAGTATTTGAATAAGTTTCTCAGTCAAATACAACACCATTGAAATCCAAAATAAGACAGCTGCTCTGTGAATGGAGTTGTATCGGGTTCATATGTTCATGAAGGCATTTAAGAAATACAATTTGACCACGGATTATAAACATTCTCTCTCTCTCTCTCACATCAGGGTTTTTTGGAGGACATTCTTTTGTATTTGATTAGTTCCTAGAAAATGTCTGGACACACTATGTGCATAGAATATGAGGCAACAATAGTTCCTGTTAAGTTCTGATCGTATGATAGTTCATTTTCATATGTTTGCTGCTTATGGCCATGCTTATCATGGTACCATAATGAAGTGTTGATTATCATTGCAATAAATAGGACTACAAGATCGGTTTTTTTTCCTTCCTAGTCAAGAGATGGAAATCATCGTTGGAGTTGGATCTCATCCATTAGATTTTTTCTCAATTTACCTCAATGTTGTGTCATTCACGGTGTATTAGAGCGAGAGGCCGAGACCTACTTATAAACAGTGGATTCCACTTAAATTTATTTAAAAAAATTGGTGGCATATAGATTTCCACAGCACCAAATTAATTGTTAAGAACATTTAGCAGTTCATGTCTAATCAAATTTGATTTTCACTCAACAATCGTGAGTTAGCACAGTGGGTAAGACTTTTGAAACTCACTACGAGATAAAAAGTTTGAATCTTAGAGGACAAATCATCGATGATGGAAACAACTTGACTTGAATTTGAACCCGAAAACCACTTAGTGATTCTTATCCATTTTTCACTCAGAAGTAGACTAGAGCATCTTTTAGCCCAAAAAAAAGAGACTAGAGCATCATTTTATATGGAAAACAAAAAGATCTATTTTCTCTTGCATAATTATTAGATTAAAATTAGCCATATTGACTTACTAAAGTGCAACTTGAAAATAGTTTTTTTTTGAACTGCAAAACTTGGAAATAGCCAACTGAAAGATTTATAGAGCATTAATGACCAACACAACTATTTAACATTGCGTTTGGTACGTGGTATTAAATCTAAGGAATAGAATGAACATTCCATGGTAATGGACATTCCTATGTTTGCTATAGCTAATCCCATAAAATGTGGTATTAGTGATTGCCACTGAGACTTGTGGAATTCCACCCCTCCTCTCATCCCCTCTTAGCCACTCTCTGCCTCTCCCTCATGTTTTTGAAGCAAGGGGCCAAATAGGCGACCAAGACCTGGGCCACCAATCTCAGGTGACTCCTCTCTCAATTGAGTCAACAATCGCAAGTTTGTGGATCGCGTTTATTAGTTTAGAGTATGATATGGGTTAAGCTTTTTATACTCTGATTTGGAGTATGATATGGTTTAAGATTTTTATGCTCTGATTTGGACAGGGTTTTTGATGTTCTGGTGGAATGTGTATGTGCTGTTGTTGTCTTGTTTGGTGAGTAATCATTTTGCATATACAGCTTAGTGTTCAAAGTGTTTGGAAATGGAATCGTACTCCTCTGTCCTCCTTAATCAGATTAACCTGTAGAATGGCAATTGACAATTCCCTACAAGCCTTTCTGCTTATTTTAAAATAGTTCTTCACACTTCTTCCACCTCTGATTTGCGAATAATGAGTGGCTGAAAAACTGTATGTCTACATTTGGACAATCGACAAGATCAGTATAGGATTCGTCGTAGTCTCATACAGTCATACTCCATGTCTCTGTTGGTTGATGGCGTAGCCAAAAAATTGTATCCATTTATTTATGTTGATATTGTTTCACAAAACAGAAAGCATCTAGTGTGCACTTTTTTGTACAGGCTCCCATGTTCACAATTCTTTCCCAAGCACATCTTCATAAGCCAAAATGCTGTAAAAAAGAGTAGTAGTTTGGTAACTGCCTTCGAGAAGCTAGTGTTCACAAAGAGTTTCATTTCATGATTAACATATCTTGTGCTTACTGCTCCTCAATTCTGTGATTTATGACACCAAATATTCTAATTTTGCCTTTGGCCAAAGGTTTGCGTTTACTTTGATTACTTAAAGATCCTTTTACTTGGAGGGATAAAAACTGGAAGAGAGGCTCCTTCTTCGGAGATCTTTGTACTATTTTACATTGTTTTCGAGTTCACCTACATCAAAAGACCGATTCATCATGGTTCTTCATATTCTTCATTCCATTAGGCAAGTTGATGAAGCTGAACTTTGTGTTCAGCAGCAGACAGCAAGCTAGTTGAGAATTCTATAGCAGAATAAACTGGTCATCTTCGAGCTTATGCTGTTCAAAAAAAAAAAATAAAAAAAAATTCTTGAACTTATGAATAAGGTGAATATTAAGTGATGATGCACAAATTGGTTTGTACACCACTTGTCAAGTAATCAGTATAAAATGCAATAAAATAAGTAGAGGGAGGGAGAAGACAAGGTTTATAGTGGTTCGGTTAATGAGACCTACGTCCACTTTAAAGGGCTAGGGTTGCTGGTAATTTTATTAACTTAAGTGTGTAAAGAGAGCAGAGAGTTACAGACTATGAGAGAAAGAGGAGAGATGTGCTCGATTGAGTGTCTTGCCCCCCAAGTGTTGGCGAGGCTTACATTTTATAGTCGCCTCATAATGAATATTAATTAAATAACTAATCAAGTGGTCATAACGGGTTGTGACTGTTTAATAGTCATAATGGATTGGGGTGACTTTAATAGTAATTAAATAGTTTGGCGACCTCTCCTCTCCTCAACGGGCAAAGAAGTTATGGTACTCTCCAAAGGACTTGGTTAAAGGATGGGGGAATGTTGACTCTCTTCAGGCGGCGAGGGTGAGGCTCCTGGATGCTCTCTTGGTGGCGTAGCTCCCTGATAAGCTTGACTGGCTTGGACCTCATTTGGACTGGACTTGATGGATCTCTTGAAATTGGGCCATTAGTTTAGACCGGGCTTACAATATGAGTTGGACGTTTGGGCTTGACCCATCATTAAGCATGCTAACCTTCACATCAAGCTTGTTGGTGGACGTTTTGCTTTTTACTACTAAAAATTATTACCTGTTTGGCTTTTCTTGAGCGAATTTGATGATCCACTGGCACACTTTCTTGAATTTCTCACGTCTATTGTTCCAAATCAGTTATTAATTTGTATGACCTCGATCGTTTTTACTAATTTCGTTTATTCCAATAGAGTTTTTTAGGATAAGTTATAATTGCATTGAATAAAAATTTTAAAATTTTTGTTCCATTTTCGGAATTAATTCATCCTTGTTCTTATTTTGAAAAAAAAGAAAATCTTTTCCAATTGAAACTCGATCCGAATTGATTAGACGTGTGAATGTTCATGGTATCTATTCTTAAAGTTCACAAGCTTAATGTATCTGCTGTTAAATTTCACAGACCCTGATTGGTGCGTTCAATGAAAGAATAGCTATGAAAGTGTTGACCATTTATTCCTTCATTGTTCCATTGCTTGGTTCTTATGGCATCGGTTGTTGGTGGAGGCTGATTTGGTGTGGGCAACACTGTTTAATTGTGCTTCTCTTTTGGTAATGTGTTTTGATGGATTTGGAAATCTGGAAAAAGCTTCCATTTTATGTAGCTGTGCAATTTTGGCAATTTTCTAAGTTGTATGGATGGAGAGGAATAACAAATTTTTGAAGGAAAAGAGAAGTAAAATGAATTATTATGGGATAGAGTGAAGCTTTTAACTTCTTTACGGGGGGTGGTGGTCACTAAAGAGTTTCACGTAACTCCCTTATTAGTTGTCCAATATAATTAAAAAAGTGATTGTGATGAGTCCAAATCTAACTAGGTTAGACCCATTTAATGAGATAAGCCCAAATCAACTAAAAGGCAGGTCAAGTCCAGTTCATGGATTCATCCTGTCCAAAGTCCAAGGGATCCAGGAAGATTAGCGCACGTAGGGAGTAATTACCGGGATAACCGCTCTCTAAGATCAAGACTATCTCTAATTGTACCTATCCTAGTTTAACTATATTCCCTGAAAAGCTAATAACTTATCCTTCACGCCACTGCCTCAACTAATGTTTTGTGCCTATAAATTGTAATCTCTCTCCACATGAGAGGGGCATCTCTCTACACACTTTTTACACAGTTACATCTCTCAGAGCTATGTCTCAACACCTAGAGCTTACTTTTGCTCCCTCTCTCAACCACCTGCTATTTTATCATAAACGTTTTCTCGCCATCGTTGCCTCCTTCAAGTGGAGTAGGTCACACTGACCGAACCACTCTATATCTGTGTGTTGCCTATATTGATCTCAACTTTATATTTACTGCATTTATTATCAATATTAATTACTCAACAGGTGATGCATAAATCTATTTTTGTGCATCATCAGTTTGACGTCGTCTGTGGGAAACGACTGAGTTTCTACTACCTTTCTAGTTTCTTTCAAATCCATGATAATTACAACCAGATCAATGAATCAACAATCAGAGGATAACGACTCGGCTCGTCGGGAGGAGGGTCTGCCTCTACCTCCACCAACAGAACCATCCATTGCGGTAAATCCTATGGTCGGACAACAACTTTTGGAGACCATGCAGTTGTTGGTGAGTCAAAACCAGCAAATTCTCCAACTGATGCTCGCCTCAGGAGGCGTCGCCCCTTAGCAAGCAGGTGGGGTCGCATTCTCTCCAATAGGGTAGGTCCCACACCCTCTCCCCTCAGGGCGCCAAGGCTCCCCCTAGCGTGGCACCCAACGCTAGGGTGTCCCCATGCAACGCCCGGGTGCCCATCGCCAGGGAGTCCCCTCTCAGGGCCCAGACGCCTCGCAGGCTCCGTCTCCTCATGTACCTTCTCTGCCCCCACATGCCGCTGACCATCCTGGGCAGGAGGCCGAGGGGGAGAACCAGTATGCAGATCACGAGAGCTACTACCATGATTCGACTGAGGGTATTCCAAATCAATGGGACGAAAAGATTAAGAAGGTGCAAAACCAGCTTAGCGATGCCCTCAACGCCATCAAAGCATAAGCGCCAGAGACGGTGGATTACCTGGTAAGATGTATTGACACTTTGTTTGTGGCGGATATTGTCAACTATCATCTACCCTCAAAGTTCAAGATGCCTACCGTTGAGATCTTTGATGGTACTAAGGATACCTTCGACCATCTTGATACATACAAGCGTCTCATGTAGCTCCACAATGTACTTGACAAGATTATGTGTAGAGCCTTCTCTACCACCCTTAAGGGATTTGCACTACAGTGATTCACGAAGTTCAAGCCTTCTTCCATCCACTCTTTTGCGGAGTTAAGTAGGTCTTTCGTCTCCCATTTTATTGGGGGACGCCGACACCAGAAGCCAGTTACTCACTTGCTCACTATCAAGCAAGATCAGGATGAAAGTTTGAGGAGCTATCTCACTCGTTTTAACGAGGAGGCTCTCCAGATTAAGGAGCCAGACGACAAGGTGACCAAGGCAGCCTTTATTGCGGGTCCACGCTCCTCCAGTTTCATATTCTCTGTCCTTAAAAAGCCACCATCTAGCATACCCGAGTTGCTGTCAAGGGCACAAAAGTACATGAATGCCGATGACGTCACCAAAGTCAGGCGAGGTGAGTCCTCCCGCAGGGGTAAGAAAAGAAAGAATACCCGTGAAGACAGGAGAGAAGTAGAGAACAAGAGGAATAGGACAGAGAGAGTCTCTGTCAAGGACCGCCTTGGTCTCCCACTTCTGAGAGAGCGGTAAACCTTTACACCGCTCAATGCGTCGATGGAGCATATCATGTTCCAAATACAGGATGATCCTACGATATGCTAGCCGAGGAAGATGAAGACCGCCCCGAACCGTAGGAACCCGAACAAGTATTGCTGCTTCCACCACGACCACGACCACGATATTGATGACTGCTTTGATCTTAAAAGGTAGATCGAGTAGCTCATACAACGTGGTTAGTTGCGACAGTATGTTGCTGGCAGAGGACAAGCCCCGCCGCCTAACAGAAACTAGGATGACAGAGAGCACCAACGGCCCCTCAGAGAGATTCAGATGATCTTTGGAGGGTTCGGAGGAGGAGGTGACTCCAACTCCTCTAGGAAGGTGCATGCCAAGAGAGCTAAACATGCATAGTTAAATGATCCTCGCTCGATGAAGATGCCTCGGCATGGGGAAAAAGTCATCTCGTTCTCAGAAAGGGACCTTGAGGGGATCCAATTCCCCCATGATGACCCTCTGGTCTTAACCATGATGGTAGCCAACTACTAGGTTAAGAGAATTCTGGTGGACAACGACAGCTCTGTCGACATCCTGTTCGCACCAACATATGATAGCCTTCATCTAGGCAGGAAAAGACTACAACCTATTAGAACGCCCCTCATCGGATTTTTGGGTGAGAGGACTTATCCTTTGGGTTCCATCACCTTGCCAGTCACAACAGTGACAACACCAAGAAGCTCCACCATCATGGCAAACTTCATAGTGCTAGACTGTCTCTCTGCCTACAACATCATTCTTGGACGCTCTGCACTCAACACCTTAAGAGTAGTGCCGTCCACCTATTACATTATTCTTCATTTTCCAACCCTTTGTGGGATTTGATTAATTAGAGAGATCAAATCGCCGCTAGAGAATGTTATGTGGCCTCTATGAGGGCTAAGAGATCACAAGAGACCCTCTAAGTGAAAGTGTTCGACCCTAGGGATTATAGCATACTGAAAACAGGGAAGCCTTGGCCCATCCATGAGACGCCGAACACCTGAAGAGGTATTATCAATAGTAGGGTACAAACCAGTGGATCTCATTTTATTTGTCATTTATTGTTTTAGTTGATTTATTTTGTTATCTATTATTTTATGAAATAAAACTTTGCAAAGATTATTGTGTCCAGAATTGTCTTGTTTTCATTTCATAAATATTGTAAACAGCTTACAAAAGTTAGAACATGACCTAACAACAAGGTAGACAAAAAGATAAAAGTTGTCATATTCCCGACGATCACTCACTACTCCCAGATCCGCTCTCATCAAAGCTCTCCCCGTCACCATCTATCTTTGGTGCTTCATATGGGATGAAGCCAGAGAAATCAATAGCAGGGAGTTTTCCCCCCTAAGCTCCTCATAAAGGTGCCTACAACGACCCTTTCAGCAGCCTCCCTCCTCATCTCAATCTCAATGGAATGAGCCTCTGCCCAGGTGGCTCTCTCACGAGCTACTCGCAGGTTAGCCTCTGCCACAACAACCTTCTCCCGAGTTATACGTAACTCGTCCTTAACTCCTTCGACCCTCTCGCAGGACGCTTGCAGCTCTGACTCTGCTCTCACGTAGACAATCTCCTAATCAGCCTCCAGCTTTGCGGCTCTCTCGCGGGACGCCAAAAGTTCAGCCTCAAGAGGTGTAGCTCTCTCGTGAGCTAGCCTCAGCTGCTCCTCGGTAGCCTTTCTAGTCTCAACTGCTCCTTAGCAGCCCCTCGTGCTTGTTCTCTATTGTCAAATCCTTGAATGCTTCTCCAAGCTTGATCATCCTTGAAAAAAGGCAGGGAAAAACGGTAGCCACTTACAAGAATCCAAAAAGCAAAACATGAAGGAAAGGAGACAGGTATACAAACAAAGTTGAGTAGAAAGGCATACCATGACAAACCCCTATATCGCGATATTGATAATGCCCTTTGGACCTCGAGCCAACCTCTCTGATATTCACGACAGTCATAAACCCCAAAAGCCGCTCCTTGGCCAGATTCATGTCTTGCAGCATGGACACTGAACCACTACTAGAAGCAAAACAACAATGTGGTGCTCCAGTCCCGACGGAAGGCCGCATAGGAGTCTCAACTCCCGAAGTAGTGGCCAGACTAACCCCAACACTCGAAGGAGCTGTGTACTGAGAAAGAGTGGGGGCACCCTTTGATCCAGCCTCCTGGGATATAGCATGACCCTCAGATCGGCGAGAGACACGGGGGGCATCGGCCTTTGCCCTCTTGGAAAGAGGGGAATATGCCACCCCGGAAACATAGAGAGTCTTCACCATCGCTCTATCAACAGTGGGACCTGTGGAACTGGTGTAAGACAAAGAACCTATAATATCGCAAGTATCAAAGCTCATTGGAATGATCAAATGCCTTTTCTCTTTTGCGTAGGAGAGGCTCTGAGATGACCCGCCACATCATGACGAAAAGTAGACATAAGAAAATTTTATTTTTTCACTAATTTGTGTTTAAAACTCAAATTCAGTGAAAAGTAAACATTTCTTGGAAAATTTGGTGACCAAACCGCCTTTGGCTGTTTGGCACTAGTAGATCTCGAAAAAATACCCGAATTCAAAAAAAAATTCGCCTGAAATGGATAACCGAGCCCAAAGTTATGACCGTTTCTTCATCATTGTCTAATACTCCACCCCAGCTACTTCCCAGCATCACCTATACGCTGGATCTCCTCGGCTCGTTGACGTTGCCCAACGGCTGGGTCCATTTGGAGACGCCTCCTTTTGAAGCTTGTCTGCTGTCGAAGGAGCCACTAAAGGCGTCACCCAGCGCGCTGGCGCCGCCAAGTGCTTCGCTGACGCATCCAAGCGCTTCGCTAGCGTCGCCCAGTGCCTGGGTCGACGCTCTGTCGCCCCTGTCTGTGCCCGCACAACCGATCTCTCGAAGGGGATGACGTTGCCACCTGATCCGCCGACGCCATGGGCGTCGCCTCCCATGAGCTTCCAACCTCCCTCGCCAAGGATACCTGCGCCATGGGCGCCTCCATCATGGGTGCCGCCTTGCTGGCCTTCTTTGGCGTCGGCTAGCATGCCCAAGGGGCTGCCCAGACCAGTGCTGTCCACGTTCATTACGCCGTCACCAGATCCAGCTACCTCGGCGTCACCCTAGTCCTAGCAAGCCTTGGCATTGCCTTCATATCCCTTTTTGGCACCGCCTTTTGGAGCACATTTGGCGCCACCCGTTGGCACGCGACTGGCGTTGCCTCTGCCAAGGGCGTCTCATTTCTCTATTAGCCCGCTGAGTTTGGGCATGGCACCACCTCCGACGCCACATCTGTGGAGCTAGCCTTTGCCTCCGATGATGGGCGTCGCCATGGATGGGTATGAATCTCCGTCAAATCTCGCCAGAATATCACTAGAACCCGATTTCGACTGTAACCCACTTCCCCTGATCTCCATCTCCTTTGAGAAGCTCTCTGTGATTAAAAGAGTGAAGAGGAATGTGTAGTCTAACCCAAAATACAATGGGAAACTAAGGAAGGAGAGTGATTCCGGGGTCTATTTATGTGAACGTTTGAAACTTTGTGAAAGGCCCTAAATGGGAAAAAAAGAGGTTTTTGAAGTGGAATTCTCTTCGATCGGGAGACAACACAGTGGGTGTCCGACGATGAAACAGGGGAAACGAAGAAGCTACTGTGGGGAACAAGGAACCCTTAGCTATCCAGAGGCTCAATCATGCCCTCAACCCCCTTTGTTGCAATCGGGGCTTGGGGCATGGGGGGCAAATGAGCTCAGATCTAACTGAGTCAGGCCCATTTAATGAGATAAGTCTAAATCAACTAAAAGGCAGGTCAATCCCAGCTCATAGATTCGACCCGATCCAAAGTTCAAGGGATCTAGGAAGATTAGCATACGTGGAGAATAATCATCATGATAGCCGCTCTTCAAGATCAAGACTATATCTAATTGTACCTATCCTAGTTGTACCTATCCTCCCCGAAAAGCTAGTAACCTACCTTTCACGTCACCGCCTCAACCAAGGCTCTGTGCCTATAAATTATAAGCCCTCTCCACATGAGAGGAGCATCTCTCGACACACCTTTTACACAGCTACATCTCTCAGAGCTACGCCTTCACACATGGAGCTTGCTTTTGCTCCTTCTCTCTAGCATCTGCTATTTTATCAATAAAGTCCTCCGACCACCGTTGCTGCCTTTAAAGTGGAGTAAGTCACACTGACCGAACCACTCTATCTGTGTGTTGCCTGTATTGATCTTAACTTTATATTTACTGCATTTATCACCTATATTAATTACTCGGCAAGTGGTGCATAAATTCAATTTTGTGTATCATCAGATTGTATTGACTAGTTTTGCTATTTTTTAGTATTTTTTGCTTTTTTGGCGGATTTCTTATCCACCATATAGGTACAGGTTTAATGTGATCATGCTTATTTTTAGGGTGAATTGCATTTTATACTCTGAAAGATTTCAAGTTTTTTCCTTTGCACCCTTAAAGATTAACCTAATGTACCAAAAGTGTTGTAATGTGATATTTTTATTAGCTTTTCGTTAATTTTTGTCAGTGTAAATAGATTAGTTTTTGACGGAAAAGATAACAGAAGGGCCACATTTTAATATTTTTAATACATTGAAGGTGCAATATGAAAAATTTAATTTTGAGAGGTGCAAAGTGAAAAATTTGAAATCTTTTAGGATGTAAAGTGCGAAAAGTTCTTATTTTTAAAAAATGTATTTTTTTATGTTGTAGAGTCTTAGGGGAGCACAAAAGTTTGGAGACAAACCTTCCCCTTTTTACGAGAATTGGTCAAATTATGTTGCGAAATGATTAGGCTCCAGAGGCCGAGAAAGCTAAATTTGTTAGAAGAATATTAAAGGGTTATCTATATTATGCAATTAATATTTAATACTGTATATGGTAAACAAGCTTATGTTTGTCTTTTTTGTGTGTATAGTTCAGAATAGTTGTTGGGATTATGTATGATAATTAAATTTATGTATTTATGCTATTTTTATTTGTTGATGTCTACCATTGACGCTAATGTTATATTTTTCAATTAATTTGTTGGGTTCGTGATTATTGAGAAGTGTATTAGTTGTATATTTTATCTTGTATGTTTTTAAAATTAACAGGTGTTTATTCAAATTAAGTTAGGAATCTTATACCCTAAAAAAGTTATTTCACAAAAAAAAGAAAAGAAAAAAGCTTACAACTAATTTCAAGTCTTAAGACATATTTTAGTCACATTTTATTCTATCCAACAAAAAATTATTTTATCCAAACGTTGAAAATCCTGAATAGTTGTAGAATGGTGATGCACATTCTATTTCAATTTTCGTTTCATTCTTACTTGATTCTATTACTGCATACCAAATTCACTGTTATTATTTGAGGTACGCCCCCAAGTGCTAGCACATGTATTAATCGTGTCTTAGTAGTATAAATTAGGGGTAGTAGGATTTTTGATCCTTAAAATTTATATTTTTTATCAGTTTGGTCCATAAAATATTAATTTTATCAACTTGATTTCTAAAGTATTTAATTTATGTCATTTTGGTCCCTACACAGATAGATTATTAAGTTTTTTGACGAAATAATCACGGAAGTATCAGTTTCTTGACCTTGAGTGATCGGATTGTTGCGGTAATTTTAGACCACCATTGTAGAGCTTAGTGTTTTCAAGTTGAGTATGTAAGGAAAGTAGGTGATACAAGCAGATTCGGAGAGGTCTATGGATATCTTAAGTCTTTCGTAAATTAGATGGCCTTGGAGAGGGTTGCAATGGGAAGAGATGGGTCATTGTTGGGGGATGTGGCAATGGAAGGTGGGGGTGATAAGTCAACTGTTAGTTTAATTGTTTTTTTTTTCTTTTTTATGGGAAAGAATAGTTATTTTTTGTGTATCATAATGGCAAAAATGAAAATTTTTAGGATAAAAATGAAGATAATGGTGGATTTTGCCGTTGGCTAGTAAAGGGGTATTCAAGAAATATAAAATGAACTAAGATGAATATGATTTAATTGGAGAAACTATAAGGTCACACCTTGTAATTATGTAAGTGTAATTTGTCCATTACTTTTCATAAGACAATACAAGACATCGAGAGAATGTTCTAGATAACCCTAGAATGTGGTTCCTTATATAAACCTTTTTCAAGTTCTATATTTATATAAGGAACCTTTTTCAAGTTCTATGTTTATATAAGGAACCACATTCTAGGGTTATCTAGAACATTCTCTCGATGTCTTGTGTATATATATATATATATAAGAAATATATGAAGAAATTTAAGAGAGACGTTCTTGAATATAGCAAATAATTATATATTTTGGTAGAAGATTCTATAGATAATATAGATTCTTGACATTTTGATCAATCCCAAATGCCTGTAAATAGGGGATGGTTCTCATTTGTAAGAACCACACAAACAAGTCTCAAGTTGTATTATCTCTTGAGTAATTTACTTATTCTATTGTCTCAAACCCTCTTTTTCTTTCTCGTGTCTTCTCTAGCTAAATTGATAAGCTTATTTTGCACTTATAATGAAAAAACCAGAAGTCAATTTTGACGTGGTATTACTATTACAATGTATATTTTCTGTTGTGAGTATTATGCAAACAACTGTATATAAAATAAGATAATATAACAAATACAACACAAAATATTTAACGAAAAAGAAAATGAACATTTTTTTGGACTACATTATTAATTGCTACTTTTTTATCTGATTGAGGGGGTAATGTGTAAATTTTAATTTTTTAGATTATAAATTAAAATTTTGATAATCTTTTATGGTACAAACTCTCAAATTTCAATTTGTTAGATTTTAAATTAAAAATATAAAAACATTTTAAGGTACAAAGTATAATATATACCTTAGTTTCATATAGTCAATGGTTTTTTCGATTAAAACTACAAATATCCATGTTTCTGTTGTGAAAGCAAGAGAATTACATAAACTTACAAAGAGAATATATATATGTTAGAGAATGAACTTCTCAACTTGTATATAAGGACCTCCTTTTATAGGCCTCAAATCATAATGGTCATCAAATATAATATTAATTCTAAGTAGAGTTATAGAGTCAAATACTAACACCTATTAAATTGGTAGGTTATAGTTCATCCATTTCTATATACAATATATTCCTTATTCTAATAATCTTTTTAGGGTGGCTGTAAATACGTATTATGTTGGCATATGGCATGTTATAATGTTATTTATGAATTGGTAGGTTATAGTTCATCCATTGATGAATGTTATTTGAACCTAATTTATTGATCTTATTTGTTGACATAATGTATCACAACCAATGAAATAACAATGATTACGTAATGTTGTTGGTAGAGAACAAAACAATTAGAATAACCCGCAGTGTTTTGGAAATGTCCACCTTTTCGAACTGCCTGCCTTTCTGCATCATCTAACCTCATAAAGTAATTATTTATCATTACTAGTTATTTCCCGTTCCTGAAGGCACGAAGTAATAAAAAAATAGTCAACAATAAACATATTTGTATTCATACCCAAAATCAAATTACAAAGATAAATGAAAGAGAAAAGAATTTAAGCACCAGTTATAGTGCAGGTAACCAATGGTAGTGGAGACGGTGATGGTTATGATGGGTGATGACGACCGGTTGTGATGATGACAGCCATGGGTGAAAATGGTGATGGTGGAAGTGGGCGTTGGGGGTGGGAGTGGTGGTAGGAGTGATGGTGGGACAATGACGACAGTGGTGGTGGTGGTAGTGAGGATGGTGGTGATGGGGTGGTGGTGATATGGTACGACAATGGTAGTGGTGGTAGCAGTAGCGATGGTGGTGGTGGGACGATAGTTGTTGTGGAAGAGGTGGTGGGGGGTGGGGTGGTAGGGTGGCGACAGCGACGGTGATGGTGGGGCAATGGGGACGGTGGTAGTGGTGATGGTGGTGGTGGGGCGGTGGTGGGGGTAATGGTAGTGGTGGTTGTTGTGGAAAATGTGGTGGTGGGGTGGTAACGGTGGTGGTGGTGATGGTAGTGGTGGTGGTGGTGGTAGAGTGGCTGCAACGATGGTGGTGGTGGGGTGGTAGGTGTGGTGGGGTGGCGGCTGTGGTGGTGGCAGGGTGGTGACAGCAATGGTGGCGGCGAGGATGGTGGTGGTGGGGTGGTGATAGTGGTTGTTGTGGAAGAGGTGGTGGGGTAACAACAGTGGTAATGGTGATGGTGGTTGTGGGGCGGTGGTGGTGGTGGTGTTCTTTATTCCAATCCTTTATGTAGTAATGATTGGAATAAAGAACAACATAAGTTTGAGTCTTAGGTGGTGTTTGATAAAACTGAAAACTGAACTCTGAAAGCTAAAAACTGAAGTCTGAAAGCTGAATGTTGAATTTGTGGACTGTTTGGTATTCACTGGAATTTAAGTACTGAATTGAACTAAACTGTTTGATAACTATACAAAGCTGACGTCTGAAAATAAATTAATTTTCAGTTTTATCCTTCCACTCTTTAATTTGAAAATATTTATAAAATATGTCATAACATAAATCATAATCACTATTATTATATTGTAGTCTACATTTAACAAATATTTGATCAAAATAAATAAATAAATAACATCTGAATAACACAATAAGTGAACAATAACAAATTGAATAACATAATAAATGAACAATAACATCTGATAAAAAAAAGAATAATAACTAATAAATTATCAAATAATATTGAAAAAATACAATAAATTAGATTTCATTAACAATATGTGTGTGTGTCGTGTGTGTGTGTGTGTGTGTGTGTAAGTATGTGTGTGTGCAGTGCATATGTCTGTGTGTAATTGTGTGTGTACAGTGCGTGCGTTTGTGCGTGTAATTATAATTATATATGTATATTTTTGTTACAGAAGACAAGGGAAAGGAAAAAAAAAAAAGATCGACAAAGAGAATATATAGGTTAGAGATTTTGAAGAGAAGACTAATTAGAATTTTAATAGGATTGTAAAATATTTCGGGTTATAATTGTCATATTGTAAATATTATTAAAGAAGGTTTTGCTGAGCGTTTTTCAGCTTTCAGAATTAAGTAAGAGATCTCCTACTTAATATTGTAGTCTATTTTTAAGAAGCATTTAACATATTAAGAGAGTTTAAATTTTAGTTATCAAACAGACTTAATTAATAAGTGCTGAATACATTCATTTTAAGTGCTGAATTTGGGTTAACAAACACACCCTTAGTCTCACAAGTGTTACTTATAAATGTCAATATTTGTGATTTTTTTTATTTTTTAATTTATTTATAATTATTATAGTAAAGTCAATTCTACCCACATACTACTTTCATCTGATTTTTATTTTTGAGTCCTAAACTCTTTTGAACTCTTTTATTAGTAGTATTTAATTTCTAAATTTTTGTCTAGACATTTATTAGTAGTACAGTTACATATAATTTCTATATCTATATCTATTTATATAAACAAATAAAGTTCGATCTATATTATATTATTATATACATGTTGGCCTATCAAATTTTACTATCATATTTGATTTTTTTGTATATAATAATATCATAATATTATAATACAAATAATACTTTATAATATATTTAGATATGCAAATACTCAAGAATAATAATCTTACAATAACTCTTTTATTAGTAGCATTTGACTTCTAAATATTTATAGACTCATTTATTAGTAATACACGTGTATAGTTTCTATATCGATATCTATTTATATAAAAAATTAAAGTCTAATCTATATTCTATTATTATATACATGTTTGACAGATTGAGTTTTATTGTCAAATATACATCGCATTTGATTTTTTTTTTTTGTATGCAATAATATTGTAATACTATTTATTTCTCATGCCTGAAGGTACGGAGAATAAAAAAATAGTCAATAATAAGCATATTTGTATTCACATTCAAAATTAAATTACAAAGATAAAGGAGAGAGAAATGAATTTAAGCACCGGTTGTAGTGGAGGTGGGCGGTGGTAGTGAAGACGGTGATGACTGTGATGGGTGACGACGACCGGTTGTGATAATGACAGCCATGGGTGGAAATGGTGATGGTGGAGGTGGGGCGGTGGGGGTGGGAGTGGTGGGAGGAGTGATGGTGGGACAATGGCGGCAATGGTAGTGGTGGTAGTGGGGATGGTGGTGATGGGGTGGTTGTGATGTGGTGGCGACAGTGGTGGTGGTGGTGGGGCGATGGTTGTTGTGGAAGAGGTGGTGGTGGGATGATAGCAGTGGTGGTGGTGCTAGTGGTGGTGGGGCGGTGGTGGTTGCTGTGGAAGATGTGGTGGTGGTGATGGTAGTGGTGGGGCAGTGGGGGTGGTGGTGGTAGAGTGGCGACAACGATGGTGGTGATGGGGCGGTAGGTGTGGTAGGGTGGCGGTTGTGGTGCTAGTAGGTTGGTGACAGCGGTAGTGGTGGTTGTTTTGGAAGAGGTGGTGGGGTGGCAGCGGTGGTGATGGTGGTTGTGGGGCGGTGGGGGTGGTGGTTGTGGTAGGATGGCGATAGCGGTGGTGATGCTGGTGGGGGTGATAGGGGTGGTGGTAATGGTGTTGGTGGTGGTGGTGTGGTGACGACAGTTGTGGTAGTTGTTGAAGTAAAAGTGGTGTAGTGGCGACGACGATAGTGGTGGTGGTAGTGGTGATGGTGGTGGTGGGACAGTGAGGGTGGTGGTGGTGTAGTGGCAACAACGATAGTGGTGGTGGTAGTGGTGGGACAGTGAGGGTGGTGGTGGTGGTGGTGGTTGGGGGGGGGTAGTTGTGGTGGTGGGGTGACAGTGTAACGCCCCCAAAACCACCCTAGACGGCATTACATACTAAAACCATTTACATCATGAGAGCACTAAAATAAACCCTTCATAAATAAGACTTCATAAAAATCATTCATAACACTTGCATCATTATCCCAAAAGAATATGCCATCTTTGGCCTTTACATTTCAAAAATCAACTAATGTAGCGCATCGAAAATAACAAAAGAAAACTAGACTTCACAAGGTTCAAAATGAATATCCTAGTCTAGAACAAAAGTAAGCGACATCTCTAGATGTTCCACTCGGGATCCAAGTAACCCTCTAGTGAAGCCTCTCCATGACCCGGCTCATTAGCACCGAGTTCATCCTCTGGCACCAATTCTGAAAAATGTTCAACTGTAGGGGGTGAGCACGAAACTCTGTAGAAAAATCCTCCCAAACCCAAACAAGGTTTAGAAAAGTATATAAAACGGTAGGTCTCATTTCACAAATAACATATATAATATTTGAAGTAAAACGAGGGCATTTAAACAAATCAAGACAAAATCCATATACAAGTGTTAGGAAACCATCTCACCCCCACTGGGATAGACTAACCTCTAACACTTTACGGCATCTCTCGATGGCAATCCAAGTCCATCACAACAACCATACCAATGAGAAAACCAAAATATTCTCAATTCACCCTCAATTCCAAATAAAGACAAAATCCATAATTTCTCATTTACACTTCAAGTATCACAATTGTACCATTCTCATTAGACTATAATAATAAGAAATTAAGATATGCAAGAAATCATATCAATAAAACCTTCAAAATCTTGGTATCAAAATTTTAGAGTTTTGCCAAACAAAACATAATTTCTTGGAACAAGAATAGGGATTAGATGAAAACATGATTTAATCAACAATAGACATTTAGAAATCAAGAATTCATGTATTTTTCATAACCCAAATATGTATTTAACCAAAACTAAGATTTTGGAAATTCAAGAACAAGTTTTCTTGAACCCAAACATGTATTTTCTTCAAAACTATGTTTCAATAACCAAGGAACCAAGAACTCATAGCTATTTATCATATAACTACCAAGAATATTGAAAACATACATATATAATACCCTAAGCCTCAATGAAAGAATTTGAGAAGAACTCCCTACCTTCTTCTTCCTTAGTGTTCTTTGAGGAACTTGAAGTTTTGATTCTCTTCAATGTGTAAATCCTCTCTTGATCTTGTGTTTTCCCCTTCTTTCTTCCTCTCTAAGATTATATAGGGTTAGAAATGTTGAAATGATGCAAAGAGAGGCGTCCTTATGTATTTATAGTGAAAGAAATGGCCTCCTGTACGCGATTCTGAAGTTCAGAATTCGTAACTCACGTTCGAACGTCATTGGCGTTCGAACGCCAATAGTGCAAAATTTTGATTGACGTTCGAACGTCAATTTGGCGTTCGAACGTTGGTTGCTCCCAGTAATTTTACATTTCCATTAGAGCTCTGCAGACACCGAAGTACTGGGACTCCCTCACGTTCGAACGTCGATTCACGTTCGAACGTCATCCCAGTTTCTGCTGAAACTTCCAGTGAAGTTTTGTCCAATTTAGAGATTGATTTGGAAAATTTTCGTGAAATACTCTTTTGTATCCCTGGAAGTATGATATCTACTGTCAAAATTTCAGAGCCAAAGGACAGTAGAATAAAAAGTTATGATCAAAATACTAGGAAGTGTCCAAAATCCTTTCTACCCAAGTTTTCTCTTAAATGTGCTTTCATTCCGAAAATCTTCCTAGCTTCTAATACATACCCTATTACACCGCCTAACATTTTTATTGCTATTTTTCCAATCTACCAAATTCAAACACACATCACTACACATATCCCTATGTTTACAACATTTGTTTACTATATATCTATATACATATATAAAAGAAAATGCGGGGTGTTACAGACAGTGGTAGTGGTAGTGGTAGTGGTGATGGTGGTGGGGCGATGAGGGTGGCGCAGTTCCAAACACTACATTTTTTTTTAAATTATTGATGAGAAGTTATTAGTTCTAGATACACTTTAAAAAAGTTATCCCAAACACACTCTTATGAGCCTATTTTCTCTATTAAATTTGTGGTGTTAATATTAGCCGTCAGATTAACTTTAAAATAAAATTTAAAGATATCTCAACCGCGAAATATAAAAGTCATTTTGTTTATCTTTTGAGATTTAAATTGTATTGTACTTTATTATATAGATGTTAAATTAAGGAGGATGAAAAATTTAAATTTAACACACAAAAAAAATTCAAATTTGAAGTAATTTTATGGGTGTGGTTATATAAGTCATATGAAATGAATAGTTATTGCTCATGCCGGAAGGCACAGAGTAATAAAAAAATGATAAACAATAAACACATTTGTATTCACACTCAAAATCAAATCACAAACATAGAGGAGAGAGAAATAAATTTAAGCACCGGTTGTAGTGGAGGTGAGCGGTGGTGGGCGGCAGTGGTGGTGGTGGGAGATGGTGATGGTTGTGGTGGGTGGCAACGATCATGGTGGTGGTGAGTTTTGGGTGATGAGGGTGGTAGTGATAGTCATGGATGACGGCGGTGGTGGGGGTGTGGGTGGTTGTAGTGGGGATGGTGATGGTGGGGCGATGATGGTTGTTGTGGCAAAAGTGATTGTAGGGTGGCGACGGTTGTGGTGATAGTGGTGGGGCAGTAGTGGTAGGGTGGCTGCAGTGGTGGTGATGGTGGTGGCGAGGTGGTGGGGGTGGTGGTAATAGTGATGGCGGTGGTTGGTGTGGTGGTGGTGATAGTAGTGGGTGGTGGGGGTGCGGTTCTAAACATTACTTTTTTTTAAAGTACTTATAAAAAGTTATAAGTTCTAGAAATACTTTTAAAAAATCACCCCAATCACCTTTACGAGCCTATTTTTCCTATTAAATTTAGGGTGTTAATATTAGTCGTCAGATTAACTTTAAAGTAAAATTTAAAGAGATCTCAATCGTGAAAAACACAAAATAGTTTGTTTATCTTTTGAGATTTGAATTGTATTGTACTTTATCATATATATTATATTTGATGAGATCGATGCATTTTTATTAAATAATTAAAATTATAAAAATCTAGTACTTGATGAGGAAATGTAGACAAGAGTAGTGGGGAGTTGGAATAAGGTTAGGAGTTTAGTCTCTGAGAAAGTTAAGAACCGATAAAGAGAGTGAGAGACTATCATGCATTAAAAAAAAAAAAAAGATACTATCACGTATAAATTAAAATGTATTTAAAAATCAATTTTTTTAAAAATTAGCATCTAAAATTTGAAACTCATACAATCAAATAAATTTGAAACTCATACAAGCAACTAAATTTATGTAGTATCTATAATATAAAACAGAGACAGACTTCAATAAGTCTATCTGACGGTCTTAAATAGACTCAACGACCACTAACATCTCTCTCAAAACTATTAGGCACGAGTTACCCCTAATATAAAGATATAGTGAATTGTGCTTTGCACCATAAAAATTTTTAAGATCTTACTTTTTACATTCATCATCCATTTATAAAAAATATTGTAATGTGATTTTTCTGTTAACTTTCTGTTAGTTTTTCCGTCAGTGTTAATGAATTGACTTTTGATGGAAAAAATATCAAAAACTAATAGAAGGGTCATATTTCAATATTTTTGATACATTAAAAATGTAATATGCAAAATTTAATATTTGACAGCCTAAAATAAAAATCTTAAAATGTTTCACATACAAAGTACGAAAAGTCCATAAACATAAGGGCAAAATCCAATTTATCCCTTGTGGTTTGGTTGTTTTGCACATTACCTCATTGTGGTTCAAAATTAAGCACATAACCTCTTTGTACTTTTGGACCAAAATGCACAGCTTACACCATTAACGGTAGTGGCAAAAAAACCACCTTGCCCTTCTTAAAATTTGCATGAACTTCGCAAACACATTTTCTCCAACCCCATTGCATCTTCACCTACTGTGCACCACCAGTGAATCACTGGTCATTGGCCATCACCACTAAATCACAACTACTCACTAAACCCACCATAACCCATCAATAGCTAGTAGCTCACAACATTCACAATTTTCTTCCCAAAATTGTCGACGTCTCTACCACGATAGCAAGCTTCAGGTAACAAATATGAACCACAACAATCCCCAATTTTTGTTTCCCAACGTCTCAAGTCAATTTTTTTACTAGAAATCGAAATTAATCCAACATGGAATCTAGAAGACAAATTTTAAAAAATATAGTGAAGTGTAAAATTTTAAAAAATTAGTAGAAAAAAAAAGAGGCAAAAAATTCATAGGAGATGTGTTGGAAGTGTAGATTTTCACTGCGATCCACTTCGTTGTTGGAAGGGCAGAGGGGTTGGGTTGCCGAATGGTGGGGGTTTTAGTCATAGGCGAGGGGAAAATGGTGGGAGGATTGTCAAGTGGTGATGCAGGGGTTCGAGGGGCTATTTTTTCTAGGGGGGCAGAGAGATGGGATTTTGTTTTTTCCTTTATCTATTTTTTTTTTCTAACAGTAAAATATTGAAGAAGATAGAAAATGTCTTTTTGAAAAATCACAAGGGTATATTTGGACTTTTAGGCTGAACTTTGACATGGACTTAAATTTTTTACACCCATACATGTAAATCTAGCGCATGTGTTATAACTTCTATCAATTTTGATGGAAATAGTAACGATAGTACTTTAGCCCAAAAACACAAGAGAGCTATGTGCTGATTTTTGAACCACAAGGAAGTGATGTGAAAAATGACCAAACTACGAAGGGATAAATTGGATTTTTCCCGCGTGAAAACAAACACATCGTTGTTCTCTCTTTCTCTCTCTCAAGTCTAAACTTGCTCCCGAAGCAAAAACTAAAGGTACCAACACAGTCATTGGTTTGGTCTACTTAAAGTCACTCCTAACTCTCGGTCTGTCTCATTGGCTATATCACTATTTCTCTCTCTAAAAACTCTTTCTCCCTTTGAAGTGGATTTCATGCTCGGTTGGTTAGCTCAAAAGGTTCGTAGAATACTCAATTTATACAATTTCATTACTTTGCCATCAGTTTAGATCGATTTATCTTAGAATTATTGAGGATATTTTTTTTTTTTTTTTCATTTGGGCTTAGATGAGTAAATGGTTGAGTTTTTATGATCCATATTTTGAAATGTTGGATTTGGTATTTTTTTCGTACATTTTCTCATCAACCAAACAAGCCACGAAACGTAATTGAGCTCAAGATGGATATTGATATTCGTTATTGAACATGTTGGGATTATTTTAGACTCTTTTAGAATCATGTGGGTGATCATGTTTAAATTGTTGAACTTTATTTATTTATGGGAAGTTTTAGTCCTCTTTACTGTTAATTTTGGTGATTGTAGTTTTGTTTTGGAGATCTATAAATAAACTTAAGTGGAAGTAAAGAAGTATAGTGCTTGCTTGAGTGGAAATATATTGCATACAATATTGTTTACTTTACATCACAGTCATCTGGAGAAAAAAATGTCATCACTGTCAAATGGACATATTAGTCTTCAGAGTTGGATCTGTTGAAAATAAAGTTCATCTCATATTTTTGTATTAGTATGAGATGAAAGAAATAAATGGGTTATGCTAATTTATAAAAATATTATTTTTTTGCTGTTTATATATAATAATATTCAGTGTTATCAAATTGAGCATAACTCTTAGGTAAAATTACACTCAAACTCCATGAAATTTGTCATTTAATCACTTAGATTCCCTGACATTTAAAATATTACGTACAAACTCCTGAGGTTTATATGTGCGTGATACATAGACCCCCTATTGTTAATGTCCGTTAGTATATATCTGTTATTAAATTACATCCAGACCCCTGAAATTTGAAGTGTGTAATACTTAGACCCCTCAAGTTTAAAATATTACACTTAGAACAAAAATACTCTAATTAAATATAGAATATCAAATATTTTGAATTTTACAACCAAAATTCATGTTCTAGTATGCCATTTATTGAAATAAAATCAAAAATAAAAATTTAATTTTGTAAAAAAAAAATCATTTAGTACTGTTGTTGCCAAAATTTGAACAACCTCCATGTCAATTTATTGGGTTTCGATAACCTGAAAAGAAGTCAGAGACCGGAGGGGAGCTCTGGGGGTCGACTCTCCAGTAAGTAACTCAAAGATATGAATTGCGTGTAGAAACTAAGAATGACATACCTGGAGTATTCATGAAGCCCTATTTATAGGTGTTTCGATAGTTTGAATTGCGTAAGAATAATGATTGAAGATCTAGTCAATCATAGAAAGATAAGGATTAGGTCTTTATCTTTATACGCTGATTTGATGTTATCCGTGCGGTTAAATTTAACTTATCTATGATATATAAAATCATATTCAAAATTTAGAACTCTTGACAGGATGTGTTGGACTTGGACTACATGGACTTTTCACCTTAGATCAATTTTTCCATCATCAACTATGAACATATGAAATAAGCCTAATCAACATATTTACATGTTTCATTATATCATCCATTAACAAAAAAACAAAAAAAAATCCCAATTTTTTGAGGAAAAAATAGTAATTAGTATAAATATATCAAAAAACTCAATTCAACACTCATTTGTATACAATTAGTCTATTGTAATAAAACTAAAAAATCAAACAATGGGTAAAACTGTAATGGACACAATATCTTCTATCTTTAATTAGGGTAATTTAGTCATTTAATAGATTCCGTTAGTTCCGTAACTAATAAGGGATCTAAGTGTAATATTTCAAACTTGAGAGGTCTAAGTATTACATATCTACAAATTTTAGGGAGTCTGAGTGTAATTTATTAATGGATATACTAACAAAAATTGATGACATGAGTCTAAGTGTACGCACGTACAAAATTTAGACGGTCTGTGTATAATATTTCAAATATCATGGGATCTAAGTGATTAAGTGACAGGGGTTTAGGTGCAATTTTTCCTAACTCTTATTATGTTAAGGTTATCATCTTATTTGATAAAGTGTAGCCATACTTCTTCTACATTATAATCTGTTGTCTATTACCCTTTCAGAAGAAAAGACTATAGAACCCAAGATTTGTCTCATATGTTTGTCTAACATAAATGGAAAAGTTGTCTTAGTCTTAGCCTAGTGGTTATATACGGTTTTGTTTTCCAAGTTTCTAAGAAATAAGAAATATTTGATTCCAACCTCTTAAATATTTTCCTTGCATGATGGTCTCAGCAACCAAATGCAATATGGTTGTCACCAAAATGGATTAGTCTTTAGGGTTCAAGTTATAAAATTGGAGTCATTGACAAAAAAGTTTATAATGGCAGTTTTCGGACATTGATTAGGAAACCATATATTTATTTTTTTCCTTACACTTTCTCATCAACCAAACAATCCATATAACAAAATTTGAGGTTCTACATGATCTTAATTAGTGAACAATTAAGATGGGTTTTATACTTTTTTTTTCTTACTTGTTTTTGTGTGATCATGTTTTCATTCATTTCGGAATAATTTCTCTTTCATTTGTAGTATCATCTCTTTGTTTTGACAATTTGGGAGGTTGCCCAAAATTATATGTTGACTTATATATGTTTTTTTTTTGATAGAAAACTAAATAATTTTATTAATATGAAAACATAACATCAAAGAGAACTTAGGATAAACAATGTGTCCAACCAAAAAATGGAAAGACAAAAAAGAAATACAATATAACTGTGGAACACATGATGTTATCCTATTCACCACAATACAGAAGAGCGGATTGCCCTCAAAATCCTTAGAAGTTGAAACCCACAACAAAGCCAAGAAATACATTTGGTCCTTTCAATCACATTTGTCCTCGAATATTCTAAAATTTTTCTCCAATCAAATTACTCAAATTAGTGCAAAATTTGCACAATTCCAAAGTGTTACCCTTTTCTTGTGCTTTCCAAACCCCTCAAATTCCTCCACCAAAATGGAAGAAAAAGTTTTAGGAATCATCTAACTAATACCTGTCAAATGAAATAATTTGGACAACAAAAATAATGCAATAGGGAAATGCAAGAAAACTTGATCAATACTCTCACAATCATATCTATTTATCGGACACCATTGTGGAGAAATACATAGTAAATGTCTTGTTCTCTGAAATACATCATTGGTGTTAAACCTACTGAGCTATAGTCCATGCACAAACTTGCATTAATGGACACTTTAACTTTTCAAATCATCGTAGATGAGAGAAATAAAGAGCATAAATGATCATCAATCAGGATATCAAAAAATGATTTACATCGGAAAATATCCGAAGACTCAAGAACCCACTTCCTTCTATCATTTGACTTTATACACCCATTAATCTCATTAATCAAAGAGAGGAGTGACACCAAATCCATAGTATCTCTCTATCATCAAGATGCCTATGAAACCCACAATCCTAAGAAACTAATTGATGAGAAGAATGACACATCGATGCAATAGAAGACCCATGTAAACGAGATAAATGATAAAGAAGAAGAAAAATGCAAAAAAAAAAAAAAAAGATGATTGACCAACCCATATAGCCTCCTAATAACAACAATAGACATTTGATCCAATAGTATTCCTTACCTTGTGAAAGTTCAGTCCCATGTACTGGTTGAAAAGAAGTATCAGTTGACACAATACGTGAGTTTGATAAACGAAAGTTAGAGAATACAGATGACATACCAGATATATGGACACTAGCTCCTGAATCAATGATCCAAGAAAATGAAGAAGATTGAGTAAACGTACATGCTGAGTTACCTTCGTTGACAAAACTTGCAATAGAAATAGACAAACTTGAAGAAAGTAGAGATAATTGGTGACTGAGTTGTTTGAGCTAAGTAGCCTATGTTGGTCTCCTATATTCAGTATGTCCTATACCATCATAATAATCATATCTATCGTCCCGATCGCCACAACCACAATTCAAATTTGCCATTAAGAAATCCACGGTAAGAGAATCTCCGGTCCTTATCTTTTTTTGTACCCAAATTTAAATTTAGGTAAACATGGTCTAAAATGCTTCGTCAATGCTGGACCCATACTCATACTAAATGAAAAGAAACCATTTTTTAAACCTAAATCAAGAGAGATTCAAATTTTTAATGTTAAAATTTTAACATCCTTTAAATATACAGTGATCATATTTTACCCTTTTTTAAATTTAGATTTTTCCTCATTTAAATTAATTTTTTTTTAAATTTAAATTTCTCCATTAGAGAGGTCTATACAAAATCAATTTTTTTTACCTTTTTTTATTCAAATTTAAATAAAATTTAGATTTCCATTAGAAATAATCCAACTATATTACAAACAACCACTATCACACAAAAACACCACAAAAAAGAGCCAAAAATATATAAAAAAACTTCAAAGATGCAAACTATGTCAGGATAAGAGCATTTTCAACCCACTCTCACATTTCTTCTCTTTTAGCTATTTTTAGCTAGTCAACCACAAAAAATCTTCTTCAACTTATTCTGAATCCTACTATCTATTTCCTATTTCACTTGAATAACTTTCCACATTGTCTCTCTAAATTTTCTTTCTCTCTGTATATATATATATGTTATATTTTTTTTAAATTATTAAAAGTTGAGTGAAATAATTAATTAATAAAGAGTGTGGTTAGAATAAATTTATAAAAATAATTAATTAAAATATAGAATGTAATATTTAAATATATTTTGGCTAGATGCTTTAACCCAGCAAACCACACCAGAGAGAAATCAGAAAAATGCACTCCGGAACAGTACCGAAAAGTAACCAGTACTGTTCATCGTCTTCTCAACCTAGTCGACACTGCTACAGGCACAAAAAACATGCATAAACCCTCGAAGAGGGGCTGAGTAACTCTCAGAACTCCAGGTAAGGCCAAAGTGGCACCCACAAAACCAAATCCAAGCAACAAATGTCGAGAAGAGGAGCTCCACCAACCACTGTGCAGTGGGTCTTCCACCAGATCCAACTGCCCAACACAACAACAACAACGAGCAGAAGCCAGAAGGCTCACAACGAGCAGCCAACAGATCCAAAAAGGAGTAAAAGCACACCAAAGAGGATCACAACGCACCAAAAAACAGAGGAAACTTCCAAATTTGTCGCTGGAAGACCACCGGAACAGTACCCGTCGGCCAAAAAATCACCAAAAACGCATCAACAACACTCCAAGAGGGCTGGGTATGTCAAACCAACCCTCTATTCATCTGGTCGGAGCTATCTGTGAAGGATCAAAGCCTCCAATAGCAAGAAAAAATCCCAAATCTTCATATCTGAAAAACTCCCTATTTTCGCTAAAATATTCAAAAATAGAAAACTCCATCCAGATGACTTCAAAAAATCAAACAAAAAATACAGCGGTCTTCAGCACGAAAAAACGCGTCGGAAAGTATGCTGACATCAGCGTGACGTCACTTCCGGCAGATCTCCGACGAGTACACAGTAAGAGGCCTTCTGTGTGATCTGTTCCTTGAGTTGTTTTATGTAATTAATAAACTAATTGCTCTGCTACCAAGATTAAGGTTTGAAAGAGAGAAGGAGGAAGACAGGGTCAATGTTACTCCTTGCCCCTTTGCTGATTGAGATAAGCAGTCTTACACTCTCTTATTTGAATAATTATGATATTATCCTCCACAAATATAAAGTATAAAAATAAGAACCCTTCACATATATAAATGCACAAATTACACTTAGCATCCTCGAGGTTTATCAAGAATACACTATGACCCTTAAGGCTATGGAAATTACACTGTCTGGGTCCGCAGAGTTAGTTGTAAAACTGTGTTGCCCCTTTGACAATTATTTGCCTTTGGTCAAAGTTAATGTGTTAATGCAGAAAGAAACAGGAAGGAAAATAATCAACCAAACAATTTTTTTCTTATATGTTTATATTTCCTTCTAAATTCTTGTTATTCTATATTTGGATTGCAAAATAAAATGCAAGAAGTAAAATAAAGGTTCACTACCATGTTTTTGTTGTCCACTCAATCAAGGGTATTGGTTCACTACCATGTTTTTATTGTCCACTCAATCAAGGATGTTTTTATGTATACCTAATATTTCATACTTCTTTTGTATTATTATTATTTTTTTTTACAGTGACTTTCCCATTGGTTGATTGTAAGAATGTATAAAACGAAAAAATGAAGGTGTTAGTATCTGTTGCGTTTCCTTAAGTTTTATTTTAAAGATGAAATGAAATAAAAAAAAAAAAAAAAGATATGCTATACTATTTTATAGAATAATTTTTTTCTTATTTGGATAGAACATTTCGTAAAAATTTTCAACATATAATCTTGTAAAATGAATTTTTTGATTGATTTTAGCTGTGTTTTTAAAATTTTTAAAAGTATGTACTGTTCATTGATTTTACTATAGTGATCATTTGGCAAAATCTCATTGGCCTAATTAGAAGCACATTTTGCCAGTTTGTTGTGTTGTTAACTTGAGCAAGGACAGAATAGGCATTTCAATGTGCCTGAATATAAGGCATGATTTTCAGCCATTAATTATGGCTGAATGATTTCATATGTACTTCTCACCCTACAAATACAGGGCGTTATCCTTGTGTCAAATAGACAACACAAGAATGTAATCCAAGTATAAACCTAGAGTAATCCCTTATGTGCACTGTGTCCATGAATATAGGCGTTACAAGTTGAACAATTGAATTTGTTAACATATATTAGTGAATTATGCCTTGTATAAACATACACAACACAAGAATGTAATTCAAGTATCAACATAGAGGAAGCCCTTATGGGCACTGTGTCCGTGAATGTAGGCCTTATAAGTTGAACTATTAAATTTGTTTGTTTCTGTTTTTCTCTTATTTCATATCTCAAATATGTTCCCATCCAAAATTTATCATGTTTATTAGTTCTTGAAGTTCAAGTGTAACACTGGAAGAAGAAAGTTTTAAGGTTGGGGAGGGATTATTACGTTTCATTTACAAATGTTGGGTTTTGTGTTAGGTGAAATTGGAAACTGGAGAAAGAAGTGAATTTAACAGTATTTTTGGGATTTGACTTTTGAATTTAGGTAAGAAGAATGGGGTCAGATGGAAGTGAGAAGCACATGGTGGTTACTCAAGTTAGTGTTGGTGGTTTCGACAACTATGTAACTGCAAGAATGCTTTGCGATTACTTGGAAGCTAACATTGGAGCTGTTTGGAGGTGTAGATTGAAGACTTCTTCAACCCCTCCCAATTCTTACCCAAATTTTATGATTAATCCGGCAAATGTCCTGACAACAAACGATTACAACAAGGTGGAGCCTCACGCATTTGTGCATTTTGCCATTCCAGACTCTTCAATGTTAGCTCTGGATTATGCAGGGCGTGGTGAGCTTATATTTGAAAAGAAACCTCTGAAAGTTAGTTTGGGGCCCGAGACTCCACATCATATGAATCAGAGGAGAAGGACGACAATCCCCTTCAAGTTATCTAATGTGCTTGTTGAGATTGGAGTCTTAATTAGCCGAGATGAGTTCTTTGCTGGTTGGAGAGGTCCTGCTACCGGGGTTGATTTTCTGGTGGATCCTTTTGATGGGACATGCAAATTCCTTTTCACAAATGACACAGCTTTCTCCTTCAAAAGTCCAGCCATGCATGCAGTCATAAGATGCAATTTTAAGATAGAGTTCTTGGTCAGAGACATTAATGAGATCGAACAAGGTGCCGATATGTCATCCTTAATAGTTTTGTTGCAGCTGGCCTCCTCTCCTTTAATTTACTATAGAACTGCAAATGATGATATTGAAGAATCAGTTCTGTTTGATTTGTTGGATGATGATGATCCATGGATCCGAACTACAGATTTTACTCCTAGTGGGGCCATTGGTAGGTGTAATACTTATCGAATTTCAATCCCACCTCGCAATGGTCCAAAGCTGAAGAAGGCCATGGATTATCTTAGGGAGCGGAGGGTGCAGGTATCAAATGACCGCCCTAGACAGCAGCTTAGGATACGGGATGAACCTGATTTTGGGATACCCATGTCAGATCCTTTCTTTTGTATTCAATGCAAGAAAGGTGTATCCTTTAAGATTTTGTTTTTGGTAAATGCAGTCATGCACAAAGGCATAATAAACCAGCACCAGTTGTCAGACAGCTTCTTTCATTTACTGAGAAGCCAAAGAGACGAGGTCAATGTAGCTGCATTGAAGCACATCTATTCTCATAAATGCCCTTTGTATGATGCTTGTGGGAAGCTGAAACGTGTTCAGGAATGGTTGCTGAAAAATCCTAAGCTTCTTGAGAGACCTAGACAGTTGAATGATGTTGTCGAAGTTAGGAGGTTGGTTATAACCCCGACCAAAGCCTACTGTCTTCCACCAGAAGCTGAACTTTCAAATAGGGTTCTTAGGAATTACAGAGAAGTTGCTGATCGATTTTTAAGGGTTACCTTCATGGATGAAGGCATGCAGACACTCAATAAGAATGCAATTGAGTATTATCCTGCTCATATCCTCAGGGACATCACTTCAAATTTTAATTCCCAGAAAACCACAATGTTCCAAAGAGTGAAGAGGATTGTAAGTAAAGGGTTTAAATTATGCGGTCGAAAATACTTCTTTTTGGCATTCTCAGCTAATCAATTAAGGGACCGTTCTGCTTGGTTTTTTGCTGAAGACCAGAAGATTAGAGTACGCGACATAATTAGTTGGATGGGGAAGTTTAAAGACAGGAACGTTGCCAAGTATGCTGCTAGGATGGGACAGTGCTTCTCTTCTACTTATGCCACAGTCGAAGTTCCATCAAGTCAGGCTTATTTGAAGCTTCCAGATATTGTGAAAAATGGTTATGATTTCTCCGATGGGATCGGTATGATGTCGGCTGATCTTGCGGCTGAAGTTGCAGAGAAATTGCAGTTGAAAGTAAATGCACCCTGTGCTTACCAGATCAGATATGCGGGTTGCAAAGGTGTTGTTGCATGTTGGCCGGAAAAAATTGGTCGGTTCCGGCTATCCATAAGGCCAAAAATGATTAAGTTTGAATCCAATCACACGATCCTTGAGATTTGTTCATGGACTCATTTCCAGCCCGGATTTTTGAACAGGCAGATAGTGACATTACTTTCTGCTTTGAGCGTTCAAGATGATATATTTTGGAGAATGCAGAACTCCATGATTTCCAAACTGAACAAAATGCTTGAAGACATGGATGTAGCTTTTGATGTCCTTACCGCTTCATGTGCTGAGCAAGGAAATACAGCAGCAATAATGTTGGGTGCTGGTTTCACACCTCAAACTGAACCTCATCTACAAGGCATGTTAACTAGTATAAGAGCTGCACAGCTTGGGGATCTCAGGGAAAAGGCTAGGATCTTTGTTCCTTCAGGGAGGTGGTTGATGGGCTGCTTGGATGAGTTAGGGGTACTTGAACAAGGCCAGTGCTTTATTCAAGTGTCAAACCCTTCACTGGAAAATTGCTTTGCAAAGCAGGGCTCTAGGTTTTCTGAGACAAAGAAAAAATTGCAAGTAATTAAGGGCTTTGTGGCAATAGCAAAAAACCCGTGTCTTCACCCAGGAGATGTGCGAATTCTGGAGGCAGTAGATGTCCCTGGGCTGGACCATCTTATTGATTGTCTGGTTTTCCCCCAAAAGGGAGATAGACCGCATACAAATGAAGCATCGGGAAGTGACCTTGATGGTGATCTCTACTTCGTGACGTGGGATGAAAATCTTATTCCACCTAGTAAGAGAAGCTGGACGCCGATGGATTATGCATCCGCAGAAGTCGAGCTATTGCCTGATCCAGTCAGTCACTGGGTAATTTTTCATCTGTTTAAATTTCATCCTCTGCATCCTTTGTTAAGTTGGCTTTGGCATCGTCTTTATAGTTCAATTGTTTTTACATGCTTTTTTTTACAGCTTACTTACTGGATTCTTCATCCCTTCAATTGCTGGAGTTTAGTCATTTCATTAGTTTGCTTTGCTGGTCAAATTAGGCACTCACCTCAATGGAAAAAAACCTCCTGACTTATTTGTCTCAGTTGGTTCGGAGAATATCGAAATGGAGTTGGAAACAATGTAGAATGTTTATTGATGTGGTTGATTTACTTAAAAACGCTCACCTGACAGTTCTCTCTCTTTTTTCTTCCCCTGGTAAGTAGTTCATCTGACATTTCATCAGCTTAAAAATCTTCCCTCCAACTCCACGGTAAATGTCTCCTCATCTTCAAAGTGCCTCTGATTTCACTCTGACCGCATTTACAACCAAAGGCAAAGCTGCATCACCACACCCACCTTGAAAGAACAATGGTGCATCGAACTTTCTTTACCTGGCCTCTGAGAAATAGTTGCCCAGTTACCTTCTCCTTGAGTCTTCAGATACTTCTTCGAAATAAAGTCCTCTTCTGGTTTCCACAAACCTTATAAACATCTTGATTGGGCACTGTTCTACTTAGTGGCAGTTAATAAAAAACCCAAGATGGGTGATCATCAGCGATGACTCCTTAGTGATTGGACAATGCAAAAGGACACGATTCATGGACTTCTCTTTTACACGTGTACGAACGATTTGGAATATTTTCCCTTGGTGTTTTAGGTTATCAATAGTAAGAATGCAATCCAAGACTCTTGTCAATGCAAAGAAAGCCACCTTGGGAGGGATTTGCATTCGCAAAGGCCTTCCAAGAAAAAGATGAGTTAAATTTGCCCCTACCAATGCTTGGTAAGAAGACTTAAACTTGCCTTTGTGAGATGGCTCCAAATTCTGTGAAACCCCCACCCCTGGCAGAACTTGAACCCCATAAAGCACATCCATTAAAGTGTCAACTTCTTCCAACTAATACTCAAAAAAATCTCTGAGGGGAGGGAGGCTCTCATACAACAACTGGGTCACCGTGCTAACATTTTTGACAACAACAGCTATTGAGAATGGGTTTGGAAGCATGTCCTGAATTCTCTACAACACCCTGGATCACACCATAATCTCACTCTATGCCTTAACCTTACCACAAACCTAACATACTTTAAGAGCTCATCTCATCCTTTTCTAACATACAACCATTTCCAAAAAGAGCTTGATTAAAGCACCACATATTCCTAGTATCCGACTCTTCTTTTAAGAGAGGAAATCACTTTGCCTTCCGATCAACCAAACGGAAATGGTATTTAAACACATCCCCAATACCTCTCGTTAGTAAATCTTCTTGAAGCTTGTAAAACAATTAATGGCATAGCCTTTGCATGATTAGACCTATATGATTGACTCTGGAAGACTTGGCGGAAGGTGAAGACTTTTCGGTTCAAAGGAAAATGTACATGGTAGACTATCCTTAACTTTTATAATTTATTGTTTAGAAAGTATTTGGTGGAATGTTAGTAGGAGAGTAGCTTTGGAATTGGTAGAAGACTATAGTTTATGATTCTTGTTTTTGTTTCTTTACCATCATTGGAGTTGGACGGCTTGTCCACTTTTGTTTGGTTCTTGTTATACTTTTATTTCTATTATTAATAATATTGACGTCTCTTATCGGAAAAAAAAAAATTGGTAGAAGCACGGTCTATAAATAATCTTACCAGATTGTGAATTATGTGTTTCTCGGCTTTATTCTTGTGAGGATATGGTAATCTCATTCCCTTTGTTCTTTTCCTTCCCTCCTTGCATCAACAACATAAGGCAAAACAATATGTGACTAGTCGGGAGGTTGGAAAGAGTGTTTTTTAATTAGAGCATCTTCCCCTTTAGGAAGGAAACTGCCTTTTCATCCTTTAAGCCTCTTTTTTAATTTCTCAGCCATCAAAATCCCACAAGGAAATGGTTGTGCATGAAGGGCTAAGAGGAAGGCCTAGATAGGTAGTAGGGAGGTTCCCCTGCACACTCTAGGACAAAAGTCAATGAATCAATGCTCTCCACATACCCAATTGAATAGCTCTCTCTTCCCAACATTAACCTTCAAACAAAACTCAACTCAATACCAAGGAACCAACTTCTCAAATATAGCATATGTGCTAGGAAGCACAGATGGGGGATCGATTATGATACGATACGACAAAATTTAAAAAAATAGGATACAAATACAGTCAAAATATGTCTATAAAAATATATATTTTATATTTTTATTATTGTTTGACAACTTCATAATTATAATTTTCGGTAGATTCTTTAATAACAATACAAAATGTTAGTTATTTTCACTTTTAAAGAAGTATAAAGTGTCTCGTTATGGTATATCCACAAAGTGAACGTGAATAATCAAAAGAATCAAATCCGACATTTTATTATTTGGTTTGCTTAGAATTACTTTCTGCCAAGAGATATGGTGAAATTAACACATTTTGTGCTCTTGTGACGTTTGATAGTAGATAATACTAAAGAAACACCTATGTATCTTTAAAGTTATATGAATTTTTCTGTATGTGTTGCATTGTAAGTGAATTGGAGAGGAAATGGTAAAGATTAAGACAATGCATTCTACATATTGCTTTGCAATCCAAAATCCGAAGCATATTTATTTTGGATGCATATCCGCAATGTATCCAAATGTTTTATTTATTATTGGATACGTGTAGTGCGTATCTGATATGGATCATCGAGAATCCGACAAGTATCGTATCCGTAATGTCATCAACAAAGAGCTAATACTTGAATTGTTCATTCATTAATTGGTCATCTTGTAGTTGGTTGAATTGGTGGTAGGGCTTTGGAGAGATAAAGTTGGTGAATTATGCATTTTGATTGATTGTTGAATATGACTATTTTGCATACATTTGTTTATCTGATGGGTTTGTGCGTCAGATTGAGGGCTGTAAGCATGAATCGATCAATTAATTGACAAATGAATGAATTAGGTTATTAATTAGGCGTAATTTCTACAAAAACGAGTGCTTAAGACCTATTAACCCTACTCTAGGTCAACCTAGGCAGACTCCATGTCTTTAACAGGCGTTTTGGGGCGATCCAACTCGCACTCTCAATTGGTATCAAAGCATCAGTACCCCGAGAAGCACTTTGTATGTATTTCCGAGAGTTTTGACCTAGTTTGTGTTTGCTTGAGGTTCTTCATAACAACCAGTTTGTTATTGATGGATACCCAATGAGAAGGTGGCTCAATATCGAGACCTCTTTTGTTTGATGGAACCAACTATGTCTATTGAAAGGAAGAATGAGAGCATTCTTTAAGTTCATACATGAGTATGAGTGTTGACCAGTGACCACCCAATGGGGATGGAAACCTCCTACCGAGACCACTGCGGCAGGCGAGACTGCAAAACCCTGTTAACAAATAGACAAGGATGATTAGGGTGAGTAGTTAGAACTCAAAATGATCGAATGTGATATTCAATGTCATGTCTCCAAATGAGTTCCAGAGAATCTGTACGTGCGAGACTTCCAAAGAAGCATGAGGTGAAAAGTCTTATTTGTGACACCCATATAGTTTGTATGACCCAACATAGTGCTTGTCTTGTCATTGTTCATTCTTCTTTGAAGCCGCAAAATGAGAGTGAGGCAGTAAGGATCCCTCAGTGGCAGCAGGCCATGTCTGAGGAATTGCCAGTCTTGCAGAAGACGTCGTTCATTACCTTATTAGATATAGAGGGGTTCCAAACCTCTTCTTGATGAAAAGACCACTATTGAGGAAAATTCAGACTCACTTTTGGTAGCGATTCTGAGAAGACTTTTGTTCCTTTGTTCCCTTGTTCCCATTCATTCCCACTCGAATTAAAGCATCAGGCTTGTGGTAGTCCTCTATGGGATCAGTTCCATCACTTTCTATCCTCCATGCATCTAACTCCTCAGAAATTCTGTTGAGTTCCATAGTATTGTTCTCGAGTTAGAGAGGAGTTTGCTGACCAGACCCTCCTTTCTCCTCTATTTCTATTTTATTTACTAGTTCTAAGTTTGCCATTTCTACTTATTGTTTTTCCCAATTTATTATAGGCGATGCCAGATATTGGTTGAGCTCGAGGAATCGAAAATAGACGCATACGAAGGAGAATTCACCCTATATAGAGGCCTTTTTTGAGGTTTCCCATGAGGGAACAAGTGTTGTAAAGAAGTCCAAACGTCGAAGGTTGATTTCTCAATATGAGGCACTTAGGATGAAGCAAAGTGAGACCTTCACTAAATTCTATGCATGACTTGGTGACATAGTAAATTCATCTTTCCCCCTACGAAAGAAGTATGATGATATGGTCTTAGCTTTGGAAGATATTGAGATATTTATCGGAGAGATTTCAACCTAAGGACACCACCACAAAGATAGCAAAGAAACCTCATAGAGTTTGGGCGATGAGTTTGGATATCGGGAAGTGATCCAAGAATGTATCTATCGCCTCCTTTGATAGATCCCGTTGTTTTAATTAAAATGGTGCATGAGGTAGAACAGTACAGCCAAAATCTAATTTGACATTTTATATAATTTCCCAAATTTCAGAGCCTAATTTAGGTTATAGTTTTTGTAATGGGTGATATCCTATGTTTTCGACAGAGAAGAACTTACCAATGGCATGTTGTATGTTTGTTTTTTTCTGATAAGATGCGAATGTTATTTGTTTAATTTACAGGATGTAAGAAAATTTTTCACCAGACACATGGTCAATGAGAATCTGGGTACGATCTGCAATGCTCATGTGGTTCACGCTGACCTCAGTGAATATGGAGCATTGGACGAGAAGTGCATCAAATTGGCAGAGCTTGCTGCCACAGCAGTTGATTTCCCCAAAACTGGAAAGATTGTCACCATGCCATTTCAACTCAAACCGAAAATGTATCCCGACTTTATGGAGAAAGAGGAATTTCAGTCATACAAGTCAGAAAAAATTTTGGGCAAGCTATACCGCCAAGTCATAGATGCTAATGACAAAGATGTGGTAGCTTCTGAGCTAAAATTTGTTCCTCAAAACATTCTTTACGATGCAGACCTTCACATCCCAGGATCCACAAATTTCATTACTGATGCGTGGAGCCATAAGTGCTCTTATGATGGGCGGCTAAATGGACTTCTGGGACTGTATAAAGTGCGCAGAGAGGAAGAGATTGTGACTGGGCACATTTGGTCCCTGCCAAAGTACAGTAGCAACAAGCAAGGGCAGCTGAAAGAGAGACTCAAACATGCTTACAGTGCCCTCAGGAAAGAGTTCAGGAAAGTTTTTGAGCAAATGGACTCAGATTTCGATCAACTTTCTGATGACGAGAAGAATGCCATTTATGAACAAAAGGCATCAGCATGGTATGAAGTCACTTATCATCCTAGTTGGGTGAAGAAGTCAATGGAGCTGCAAGAGCCAGACAGGGATGTGGAGACAGTAATGTTGAGCTTTGCTTGGATAGCAGTTGATTACCTTGCTCGGATCAAAATTAGGTGTGGAGGAGATGGAAATGCTGACCTCACTAAGCCAATCAATGCTTTCGCGCGGTACATTGCTGATCGTATATGATGGATAATCAAAGCGGTTTGAAGCTTTCTTCTATCGTTGCTTCAAACTTTTCTGGATGCTACGTTCTGGTTGCTTTTGAACTTTCTGGCTTCAAGGCCACTCTGCCATAGTTAAGGTTTGACTGTCATGTTCTATTAATACCCTTGCCTCTGTATGCTGTACTGTTTTGCCTATTCATGCTATAAACTATGTTTCTGTATTGTTGTAAACATAATGTTGAAAATGCTGTACTTCTGCTTGCATTTTTTGGCTTGAATATCGTTAGCATTAACTTGCAAATCTATTTTCAATTGAGCAATGTTATGGGGACTTTATTTGGAGACCTTATTTAGGGACCTAATGATGTGACTTCAATGCAACCATTAGATTAGTTGTGAGTTCTAATGTTAGATGAAGTTCACAACCAATTTAATAGTTGTGCATCATTAGTCCATAAATAAGGTTCTCAAATAAGACTCAAATAGCATTGATGAGTGAGAGACTCACTTGTATATAATGGGTTCCACTTGAATACATGGTGAATAATGTGCCCAAAAAAAAAAAAAATTTAAAGAGAAAGTGTACTGAAGATGATTTCTTTCTATGAAAATAGCCCAATTATCCATCAGGATTAGGAGGGGGCATAGCCCCACCGAAAAAAATTTGATACTGTTTATTATTTTGGGTAAAGTTTATTAAGTGTACTTTCTTTTTCAATTTACGTACCATTTTTTAGACTCATTTATTATATTTTTGGGTGAATTTTATCACTTTTTTTTAGGCATCTGATTGCACATGCCTAATTTAAGAATGGTGTTTCTTATATTTTTTTTTTTATATAATCAATTTTCATATCCTAGAGAAAGCAAATCGAGCTTGATTCTACCAAACCCGAGTTTGAACCTTAGTGCTGAAATTGACAATAAAAATCGGCCTAGTAGTGTAGACACATTGTAACTATAAGTTTTAATTTGTCATCTAAAAGATAAAAATAATGTGGTATATTTTTGTTTTTTATATCGTATTTGATACTTAAAAATTGATTAAAAATAGATGAACCAAAAGCAAGTATACAATAACTATGCAAACAAAAAATTTTAAAAAAAAAATTGAAAAGAGGTTAATTATAACTCTTTACAAAAAATAAGGTTAATTATATAAGATATGTGCTCAAAATATCAATAAAAAAATTATAACTAGTAATATCAATACCAAAGTTTGAAGGTTGCGGCGTGCAATACTTCATTGATTACGGGTGTTTTGTTTGTTTTAGTGCTTTTGGGGAGAACTTGAAAATAGAGTGGGCTGGACTTTTTTTTTTAACCAATTTCTTTTTCTTTTTTGTTGACTTCAAGAGATTCTATTGCTCATTCTATTTTTATTCCAGTTAATTAACCAAGAGGTTTGTTCTTCTAATGGACCCAATTTTTTTTATTTAAAGTCGTCAGGATCTATACAATTAAAGATATTAAAAAAATGCACAAAACATACATAGAAAACAAAAATGAGAAATTTGGAGGCCGGTCCCCCTATATGAACTTGTTTGAATTTAAGTCTGTCAAAGAAACTTATTTGTTATGAAGTCCGTTTTTTGTCAATTTTACCACACTATCCCTTCTTTTTAGAAGTGAAATAAAACTAAAAATTAAAAACTCATAAATCTTAAGAGTTTGACTAACATTAAATTTTTTTTTCTCTCATATCTATCTATATCCATATATAGGTTAAGAGTTTGACTAACATTTAAATTTTCCCTCTCTCGTATCTATCTATATCCATATATATGTTAGGTATATATATATAAAGAGTAACATTAAAAATAAAAAATAGTAACATTCAAATACAAAAAAAAGTTATCATTTGAACACAAAAAATAATACATTTAAACACAAAAAAATAGTAACATTTAAACATAAAAAAAATTGAAACATTCAATATTAATATTTTAAAAAAATAACAACAGTAACATGTTCAACAAAAATATTAACATGTTCAACAAAAATAGTAACATGCTTAACAAAATTTGTAACATACTTAACAATAATTATTTCTCTCAAGTTCAAACGCAAAAAATAGTACCATTTAAACACAAAAAATAGTAATATTCAAAAAAAAAAAATAATAACATTGAATATTAATATTTAGTAAAATAATAGTAGTAACATGCTCAACAAAAACAATAACATGCTCAAAATAATAGTAACATAAACAGTAACATACTCAACAAAAGCAGTAACATGAACAATAACATAATAAAAAAAAATAGTAACATGAATGTGAATATATAGGTTAGGTACATATATATATGTATATATACTGCCACCATCGCACCATCGTCACCTCTCGAGCAATGCCAACCATCACGTTGTCATCACCTTCAAAACAACGCTCACCACCACACAAAAGTCCATTCAAGTTCTACTCCGATAGCTCCTTTTTACTCCACACCACCGCCACTACTATACTTGCATCATCTCCATAACAACCTAGCGAATATATATATATAGAGAGAGAGAGAGAGAGAGAGAGAGCTTTGAATTTGATATATATATATATATATATATATATATATATATATATATATAGAGAGAGAGAGAGAGAGAGAGAGAGAGAGAGAGAGAGAGATAGCGCTTTGAATTTGAATTTTAAATTTATGATGGAGATTTTATTGGCATATTTTAATTGACATTGAATTAAGGGATAACAATTTCAGAAATAAGAAATTAATTTAACTTCATTTCAAGGAAGAGTATTTTTGGGATAAAAAAAAAAAAAAGTGGACTTAAGTCATTACATATAATTTTAAACATGGATTTAACCCCTTATAAGTTTCCTTGCAGAACTTATCTCCAAACAAGTACATTTAGGGGGACTCACTTCCAATTTTCACAACAAAAATTCAGGGTGGGCCTCGCCCTCTAGCTACTGTTTGCCACCACCACTAAATCGACCCAGTTGTGGTTAATTGTGTTCATTTTCAAGAATTTGGGCCCAAATTTTTTTTTTTTTCAAAATCAAACAACACAGATTGTAGAAAAAAAAATTAATGAATGACAAAAAAACGAAACATGAATGTCACCTGCAATTTTTGGTGAAGAAGTTGCCGGAGACGATACACAGTTACTGGACCATAGACGACGATGAACAGTTAGATGAATAGTTACTGGACCGTTAGAGACGATGAACACAATAACTATCGTATTCCTCTTTGTTTTTTGGACGATGAACAGTCACAATTCTAGCATTCCCATGGACATAGAATCCCTTTGCCGAAGAAGAAGGATTTTGATAATTAAACCCCTTATTTTTTCCCATTACTTGAAATAGATGGAAGGCGATAGGTTTCCATACATCTGCTGTTTACCGATGACAATAATGACATTTTTAAAAATATGCAATTTACTCCAAATAAGTTTTTGAGTTGTACTTTTGCCTAAATAAGTCTAAATAATTGTACCGACTTTCAAATTCCCCATAAAACAGGAACATCACATGTCTTCCCTTAACAGATGAATAATACAGTCAGGTGGCTCATCAAGAACAACCAAATCAACAAACTGGTTCACTCCCAAATTTGGAAAGCAACAACGCATTGATTTCCCTCAAAAGTTATAAAACTGGTCAAATTAATCCTTATATGATCCCATCATAAGACCTCAAATCGCGAGCAATTGAAATGTCATTGCCGAGTTTGGCCCGCCACACAAACTTGTTCGAAACTGAATTGAAAGGTCAATACAGTTTCAACCATTAATTTTAGAATATTAACTGTTTATAATTTGTGATCACAAATAGTTACCTAAAACAGTTACGTAACTATTTTTAATCAAAAAATTCTTGTTCCAAATTATTTTTTTATCTACAAATGCTTTAACTTTTGTAATTAGGTTACTTAATCGTTAATTACAAACCTGCAATTTGTTACCATCATTTCACCAAAATAGGGTTTTATTTTTTTATTTTTTTTCAAAATCAAACAGCATAGATTGTGGAAAAAAAAAAATTAATGAATGACAAAAAAACGAAATATGAATGTCACCTGCAATTTCCGGTGAAGAAGTTGCCGGAGACGATAAACAGTTACTGGACCGAAGACGACGATGAACAGTTAGATGAATAGTTACTGGACCGTAGGAGACGATGAACAGTAACTATCGTATTCCTCATTTTTTTTGGACGATGAACAGTCACAGTTCTGGCATTCCCATGGACATAGAATCCCTTTGCCGAAGAAGAAGGATTTGATAATTAAACCCCCCATTTTTTAGGGGTGCAACTTGGGCGAGCTAACTTGATTTCAACTCGAGCCCAACCCGAAAAAATTTGGGCTTGGACTAGGGTTTTTAATACTTGGGTTGGGCTTGGGTCAAAAAATCTCAACCCGAATTCAATTTGGCGTGGGCCTCAGGTTGAGCTATTGGGGTCACGGGTTGAACCCGAATATTAAAATCGGGCTCAACCCGATTTAATAATCGGGTTCAACCCGAATTAATGCCTCACTTTGGGGTTCTATTCTTGGGGCATGTAGTAACTATGACAATATGTCTATTGGAGAAATTGCAGCCAGCCACCTATTTAATATAGAACCTGAAAAGTCAGTAAACTATGTGGTTCTAGCAAGCATGTATGTTGCAGCTGGATTGTGGGACAGTGCATCAGGTTTAGAACAACAAGCCTATTTTGGGCTCAACCCGAATTGAACCCGTAAAGTAACCCGAAATCTGCCCGAAATCATTAATCCGAATTCAATCCGAGCCCGCCCGAATTAAACTCGGGCAGTGCTTGGGTTGAGTCCCTCAACCTGAGGTTGGGTTAGGGTTAGAGTTAGGGTTGAAGATTATATACCTAGGGTTGGGCTAGGGTTGACTGTCCAACTCGCCCGAGTTTCACCTCTACTATTTTTCCTCCCATTACTTGATTGTAGCAAAAAAAAAAACGGATGGGAGATGATAGGTTTTCAGACATCTGTTGTTTACCGATGACAATTGTGTCATTTTTAAAAAATATGCACTTTATACCAAATAAGTTTTTGAGTTGTAATTTTGCCTAAATAAGTCTAAAAAATTGCATCGACTTCCAAATTCCCCATAAAACAAGAACTTCACATGTCTGTCCTCAACAGATGAATAATATAGTCAGGTGACTCATCAATAACAACCAAATCAACAAATTGGTTCACTCCCAAATTTGGAAAGCAGCAGAGCATTGATTCCCCTCAAAAGTTCTAAAACCGATCATATTAGTCCTTATATGATCCCATCATAAGACCTCAAATCGCGAGCAATTGAAATGTCACTGCTGAGTTTGGCCCCGCCACACAAACTTGTTTGAAACTGAATTGAAAGGTCAATACAGTTTCAACCATTAATTTTAGAATATTAATTGTTTGTAATTTGTGATCACAAATAGTTACCTAAAACAGTTACGTAACTATTTTTAATCAAAAAATTCTTGTTCCAAATTGTTTTTTCATCTCCAAATGCTTTAACTTTTGTAATTAGGTTACTCAATCGTTAATTACAAACCTGCAATTTGTTACTATCATTTCACCAAAATGGGGTTTTATTTTTTTGTTTTTTTTCAAAATCAAACAACACAGATTGTGGAAAAAAAATATATTAATGAATGACAAAAAAAACAAAACATGAATGTCACCTGCAATTTTCGATGAAGAAGTTGCTGGAGAGGATAAACAGTTCCTGGACCGTAGACGACGATGAGCAGTTAGATGAATAGTTACTGGACCGTAGGAGACGATGAACAATAACTATTGTATTCCTCTTTTTTTTTTTGGACAATGAACAATCATAGTTCTGGCATTCCCATGGACATAAAATCCCTTTGCCGAAGAAGAATGATTTTGATAATTAAACCCCATATTTTTCCTCCTATTACTTGATTGTAGCACAAAAAAAAAAAAAAACGGATAGAAGACGATAGGTTTCCATACATATGTTGTTTACCCATGGCAATAGTGGCATTTTTTAAAAATATGCACTTTACCCCAAATAAGTTTTTGAGTTGTACTTTTGCCTAAATAAGTCTAAAAAATTGTACCGACTTCCAAATTCCCCATAAAACAAGAACTTCTCATGTCTGCCCTCAACAGATGAATAATACAGTCAGGTGGCTCTTAAAAAACAACCAAATCAACAAACTGGTTCACTCCCAAATTTGAAAAGCAGCAGTGCATTAATTCCCCTCAAAAGTTCTAAAAGCGGTCAAATTAGTCCTTATATGATCCCATCATAAGACCTCAAATTGCGAGGAATTGAAATGTCATTGCCGAGTTTGTCCCGCCACACAAACTTGTTTGAAACTGAATTGAAAGGTCAATACAGTTTCAACCATTAATTTTAGAATATTAACTGTTTGTAATTTGTGATCTCAAATAGTTACTGAAAACAGTTACATAACTATTTTTAATCAAAAAATTATTGTTCCAAATTGTTTTTTCATCTGCAAATGCTTTAACTTTTGTAATTAGGTTACTCAATCGTTAATTACAAACCTGCAATTTGTTGCTATCATTTCACCAAAATAGGGTTTTATTTTTTAGTTTTTTTTCAAAATCAAACAACACAGATTGTGGGAAAAAAAATAATGAATGACAAAAAAAGGAAACATGAATGTCACCTGCAATTTTCGGTGAAGAAGTTGTCGGAGACGATAAATAGTTACTGGACCGTAGATGACGATGAACAGTTAGATGAATAGTTACTGGACCGTAGGAGACGATGAACAATAACTATCGTATTCCTCTTTTTTTTTGGACGATGAACAGTCACAGTTCTGGCACCATGGACATAGAATCCCTTTGCTGAAGAAGAAGGATTTTGATAATTAAACCCCTTATTTTTCCTCCCAATACTTGATTGTAGCAAAAAAAAAACGAATGGAAGACGATAGGTTTCCATACATCTGCTGTTTACCGATGGCAATAGTGGCATTTTTGAAAAATATGTACTTTATCCCAAATAAGTTTTTGAGTTGTACTTTTACCTAAATAAGTCTAAAAAATTGTACCGGTTTCCAAATTCCCCTTAATTAGTTTGCTTTGCCCGTTCAAGTAAACCTACCTTTCTTCCACCCTCATTCCTCTTAGATATCTTTGCAAATTTTCCAGGTAAAGCACAGAACAAATTCTCTCTCTCTCTCACACACACACACACACAGGTGTATGGGTGTAATATGAGTGATGTTTAAATACATATGCATGACCCAACCACTTTAGACACGATTTTTCTCCCAAAATTAATTCAAAATTAAAGTCTTTTCATAAGATAATAAAAGTGTAGGTGTATTGGTAAACTCGTTAAACTCGAAACGAACTTGCTAAACATGAACCAGACACGATAGGCATCCACAAAATTATAAATAATATCATTTTGAATTAAACAAAATTTAACACCATTTATGAATTGGACATGACCTGACCATGAGATGAGTCACTCCTATATTATTATGATATGATAAGTTTGTACAAAGGAAGTGGAAAGCTCTGAACAAAAGCTATCTCTTTCTTCAATGACAGCCTCTAGATTAGATTCTTTGGGTTGTAAATAAATACTGCTGAGACTCCGTTGCAGCAAAACATTTCTGCAAATTCAAGCCACCACCTTCCCATTTCAAGGTTCTTTTTCTGTTTTTATTTTTCAAATATCATAAAATCTTCCAAATATGCACACACAGATGCACAAACACAAAGAAACCCCCCCCCCCCCCCCCCCCCCCCCACATATATATAGGTATGTATATATGCATGCGACATGTCCCTCGATATGTTTCTTTCTTTTTCTTTTTTCTTTTTTTAAATTCCTAGGAAGAGAGATGAGAATGAGGTTGGAACCTTAGTCACATAATCCTTCTAAAATCTTAACGTTCTAGTGGTCAGGGAGCGAATTCTGGTTCTCATTTTACAAAATTCGCGAATTTGACTAATTAGCGCTCTTACAAATTTTTATTTGGGAAGCACTGACACAACTTAAATATACATATCAAACTAGAATAATGTTTGGAAACTATAATTGTCATTTTAGGACTTTATAATTAATATATATTTAAAAATGAAATAGTTGGTGTCATACTTGTGCATTAAATTTTAATTTTATATATTTGATTTATATTAAACTGTTATAAGTGAATGTGTGTCTCTATACATATAATATGAAGCTCTCAAGGCACTATGCTTTCAAATTTTTTTGAATGTTGACGCTTTTGTGCTCTTGCTCCTTTTTTCGCTCTGTGTGATATAGTTTGAAACCAGCAATCGCATGTAGGCGGAGCAGAAGTGAGCACTTATCATTGGATTACTCTCTCACCTCAATATACGTTTGTTTCCTGATCATCTTTTCTTGTTTGTTTCTTTTCAGCAAATTTGAAAGTATTGAGGTATAACCATGGCTCTGCGCTTGCTCCACGGGACGTTTCGGGCGACCATACATGAGGTTGATAGGATAGATTATGGATGCAGATTTAATTTTTGCCCCAAGGTACATTTTCTTGTACATTTACGTATGCATATTGGTAGTGTATTAATGTATGTGTATGTGTATGTGTGCAAATATAACTTCATTCATACATATATACACATAAATAAAATATTAGGGATAATCCGTGTCTGAAAGTACGGTACAACATAAACTAACCAGTTAATTTAGAAAAAAATTACTTTAAGTTGCTTTAATTATAGATTTTTTAGAGGAATATTGATAGCCGTTGGATGAGTCTATTTGAGAACATCAGATAGACTTATTGAAGTCTGCACTGTTTTGTATTATAGATTTTTATGCATTAACGAAATCAAAAAATTCAAAACAGGGGGCCAAAGGGAAATATTAGTTGAAAATAATAACCAAATAAAATTTATATGAAAATTTAAGGATAACACTTACTATTTACAGCTATGTGCAATGCACAAAATTTCTATTCTTGTGCTATTTTATTTTGACATTGTGGAAAATTATCATATAATTTCAAACTCAACCCTTCTAGATATTATATTGGGTAATGCTATAAGGAAAGAAGAAAACCAAAGACCAAATGTTGTGGCATTTATGTGGCGATGTTGATTAAGTAAAATTTACTGATATGTGAATCATCTAAGGCACATTAGTATGGCGTACTCCTTCTGTTTGAACCGGGGTTTGAAATCAAACTTCTCCTCATGAGGATAGATCAAGCGATTCAGGTGAGATCCAAAATAGATCCAACTTTCGATTCACTCGTGGGAACTGGGCGGTCTGGAAGGGACCACCACGGCCCCTCTCTTCTCGAGAATCCATACATCCCTTATCGGTGTATGCACAACTATTTCTCGAGCACATGTTTAGGTTCGGTCTTAATGGAAAAATCAAGTGGAGCACCTAACAACGCATCTTCACATACCAAAAACTACGAGATTACCCTTCCGAAATACAAAATGATTTCTCGACCAAAACCTAAAACCTAAAACAATCTTCAATATTTTATTTTGTCAAAATTTTAAACGCTCCAAAATTTTGATATTAAGAGCAAGTGCCAAATTGAAGTACTGCTTAGTTAGCACCGTCATATTACTTAATTAGCATTGCCATGTCAACGCCCCATTATTTTTATAGTCTTTAATTTTGTGGTCAATCTAGACTTTGACAAGATTCATAAGAATGAAACCACGTTTTGTAATTAGATAAGTGAAGTTTTGAAAGAGTTAGCAAATAGAGTGGGAACATTTTTCAAGTCCTCTCCTTCCTAATTTGATACTTAATTTTATGTGGTAGTGGATGAAGAGAACTAGGGGTTCAAAATAACCAAGTTGAGACAAAATTAAAGGAGAGAAAAATAAGATAGTACAAAGCTTTATATACCACCATAATTGAATTAGCAGTATGTCTCAATATTGTACGACGTTTGCTATTACTCCAACAAATTTAATGCACTAGGTCCTCAAATTTCATACAAGAAATATTATGGTGAATAGGTATCTTTTATTCTAGTTACTATTTTTTTTTTCTAAGTCTTATAATAATCTGTGCTTCATCCCTACTTTTACACATTACCTCGCTACTATACACAATTATGGACTATGGATAGCTCTTTCTCGACATCTATCAACTATATTACAAGTCTAAGTTTATCTAGTAATTGAGTAATGCTATTGGAGAAAAAATTTACCAGCATCTCTTTTCCCTCTCTGTTGCTTCAATTATTTGTCACGCAATCACCTAAAGATTATTTATCAAGTTTATATGATATCTCAAGATTTTTGTAGTTTTATTGTTTCTACTATACGTCAATCTGCGTATAGTGTCGCACAAAAATTAGCAAGAAATGAAATTTTTGTTAACCATATTGATGTATGGGCGGAGAGAGCACCCGAATTCTTAGTGCCTCTCATTCTTTCAGATATTTGTTTTCAATAAAAACTCTACCATTTTTTTTGGGTGTATTATATTCAGGGGTATCCAAACCAGCTTATGTGTATGTCTATGAAACACGGACACTCTCAAGAAGGTGACGTATCCGTGTTGGACACCAACGCTCTTTGGATACTCTTGGATACGTGTCTGATACTCTTTTATCCGTATCCATAATTAAATGATAGAATTTTAGTTTCAGACACATGTCCGATACATTTTTGGTGATGTGTTTGATACTCCTTTAAAACGTGTATACTACTTAACAATAAACATGTGTTAAAATGTGATTAACAATGTTTAAAATTTTAAGAACATATAATTACCAACACTAGACATGTTAAAGTGTACTCCAAATATAATAATTAAAACGAAAGATGCATAAAAGTTTAAAAAAGAGGAATTGAGAAAATGAGAGCAATTATTTAAATTATATATTAAATATACATTGTCTACAAAAAAAGTTGATGATTATTGACTATTATGATGATGTTTTAGTTTAAAAATTCACGTGTGATGACTATACATAAGATTTACTTATAAAAAAATATGAAATATTTTATGAATTGCATATCATTATCACTATATTTACAATAAATTATATAATATTATATATAAAATATAATATTTTGTAGTGTATCCCTAACGTGTTCGTATCTTACTTTTTTGAGAAATATAGTGTTTGAGTGTCCTATCTATGTCTCATGTCTATGTTCGTGCTTTTTAAGTGTACGCGTATCTCGATTAATTCGTTTCTCAGTCCAATCAAAGACAGACCATCACCTTAACATCTTTAGCTTTGTTGAGTAGGTTGCTGACCAACTTGAATTTAGGATAGTTCAAATCATAAGCATGTCAATCTACAATTATTTATCATGAGAAAGCTTTACATTTTGCACATCATGAATACTAATATTTGTTTTTCAACATAAATTTAACATAAAAGATTTTAGATCGTATTGTTTTGAGGCTAATAATATTTGTAGCAGCCCAAGCATATAAATCATTTGTTATAACTCACCATGTATAACAAATAGGGTTAATCGGCAAATTATATCCCGAAAGATCTCTTAAATTTCAATTTGTACCCTCAAAGATATAAAATCTTAATTTGCACCCTCAAAGATATAAAATCACAATCTGCACCCTCAAAGATATAAATCTGTATCAATGTGCACCTGAAGCTAACGGTCGTCAGTTTGTTGTCTAAAACTAAATAAGTAAATTACACCTAGACCCTCTTAGGTTTGTGACTTAATCACTGGACCCCCTCACATTTAGAATATTACACCTATACCTTCTGACGTTTGTGCGCGTATGACACATAATCCTCTGTCATTAATATCCGTTAATGTATCCATTAAAAAACATGATGTTGTCTTAATAAACAACTATAATTTTCATACTACATTTTATTTTGTGAGTTCGTTGTACTTTAAAGTTCAAAATCAAGTTTACCCTTTGAATGCCCAATACAATTCAAGTATTACATAATGTTGAAGAGTTCTGGAATTATATAATGTTCTTTATATCCAATGCAATACATCACTTAAATAGAAATATTTGGTAGCCCAAATAGGGGAACACTTTTAGTCATATTTGGATTCTCAGGAGGTGTAAGTGTAATATTTCAAATGTGAGGGGTCTAGTTGATTAAGTGACAAACATGAGGGGAACTAGGTGTAATTTATCCATTTAGTTTTAGAATGTAAACTGAATTTCTATTAGCTTCAAGTGCACATTGATACAGATTTATGTCTTTGAGGGTGCAAATTGCGATTATTTATTTTTGAGGGTGTAAATTAAGATTTGAGAGATCTTTTATGGTACACTGTGTGATTAAACATAATAAATATCCTTACAATTGATAATTTGTAACAGCATTTAGCTCTTATCAGTCCTTAAATTTGAACATTTTCTAACAATGTCCAACATTAATGTTTCTTTCGTATTTTCTTTGATTGCTCTTGCGGGTTTATGTTCGATTATATTGGGTGTTGATCTTTGATGTCCTCCTTGCATTTTTTGTCCTTTTCTCTGAAAATTTGGAGATTACAAGTCCAAGAAAGATTACCAGAATGTTTTTATCTGAAGTTAAAAGAAAGGTGTTGTGTCGGCCTGAGGTATTCTTCTACCTTGCATCATTTACAAAATTGCTGATTACTCTGTTTCAACATGTAAAACCTCCTTTTTCTAACATACTGAAAATGTTGATTGGTTTACAGATTGCTGGTTTAGGACTATATGCAACCCTTGATTTAGAGAAGGCACGGGTCGGGCGAACCAGAAAGATTAAAAATCAAAGTTCCACCCTCAGTGGAATGAGTCCTTTCATGTTTACTGTGCCCACATGGTTTCTAGTATCATATTCATAGTAAAAGAAGATAATCTTGTTGGGGCAACATTAATTGGAAGAGCTTACCAATGGCATGTTGTATGTTTGTTTTTTTCTGATAAGATGCGAATGTTATTTGTTTAATTTACAGGATATAAGAAATTTTTTCACTAAACACATGGTCAATGAGAATCTAGGTACGATCTGCCATGCTCATGTGGTTCACGCTGACCTCAGTGAATATGGAGCATTGGTCGAGAAGTGCATCAAATTGGCAGAGCTTGCTGCCACAGCAGTTGATTTCCCCAAAATTGGAAAGATTGTCACCATGCCATTTCAACTCAAACCGAAAATGTATACCGACTTTATGGAGAAAGAGGAATTTCAGTCATACAAGCTATACCGCCAAGTCATAGATGCTAATGACAAAGATGTGGTAGCTTCTGAGCTAAAATTTGTTCTTCAAAACATTCTTTATGATGCAGACCTTCACATCCCAGGATCCACAAATTTCATTACTGATGCGTGGAGCCATAAGTGCTCTTATGATGGGCGGCTAAATGGACTTCTGGGACTGTACAAAGTGCGCAGAGAGGAAGAGATTGTGACTGGGCACATTTGGTCCTTGCCAAAGTACAGTAGCAACAAGCAAGGGCAGCTGAAAGAGATACTCAAACATGCTTACAGTGCCCTCAGGAAAGAGTTCAGGAAAGAAATATGCTTTGGGGTTCTATTCTTGGGGCATGTAGTAACTATGACAATTTGTCTATTAGAGAAATTGTAGCTAGACACCTATTTAATATAGAACCTGAAAAGTCAGTAAACTATGTGGTTCTAGCAAGCATGTATATTGCAGCTGGATTGTGGGACAGTGCATCAGGTTTAGAACAAGAAGCCTATTTTGGATTCAACCCGAACTTAACCCGAATTGAACTCGTAAAGTAACCGGAAATCCGCCCGAAATCATTAACCCGAATTCAATCCGAGCCCGCCCGAATTAAACTCGGGCAGTGTTTGGGTTGAGTCTCTCAACCCGAGGTTGGGTTAGGGTTAGGGTTAGGGTTAGGGTTAGGGTTAGGGTTAGGGTTGGAGATTATATACCTTGGGTTGGGCTAGGGTTGACTGTCCAACTCGCCCGAGTTTCACCCCTACTATTTTTCCTCCCATTACTTGATTGTAGCAAAAAAAAAAAGGATGGAAGATGATAGATTTTCATACATCTGCTGTTTACCGATGGCAATTGTGGCATTTTTAAAAAATATGCACTTTATCCCAAATAAGTTTTTGAGTTGTACTTTTGCCTAAATAAGTCTAAAAAATTGCATCGACTTCCAAATTCCCCATATAACAAGAACTTCACATGTCTGTCCTCAACAGATGAATAATATAGTCAGGTGGCTCATCAATAACAACCAAATCAACAAATTGGTTCACTCCCAAATTTGGAAAGCAGCATCGCATTGATTCCCCTCAAAAGTTCTAAAACCGGTCATATTAGTCCTTATATGATCCCATCATAAGACCTCAAATCGCCAGCAATTGAAATGCCACTGTCGAGTGTGGCCCCGCCACACAAACTTGTTTGAAACTGAATTGAAAGGTCAATACAGTTTCAACCATTAATTTTAGAATATTAACTGTTTATAATTTGTGATCACAAATAGTTACCTAAAACAGTTACGTAACTATTTTTAATCAAAAAATTCTTGTTCCAAATTGTTTTTTAATCTGCAAATGCTTTAACTTTTGTAATTAGGTTACTCAATCGTTAATTACAAACATGCAATTTGTTACTATCATTTCACCAAAATGGGGTTTTATTTTTTTGTTTTTTTTCAAAATCAAACAACACAAATTGTGGAAAAATATATATTAATGAATGACAAAAAAAACAAAACATGAATGTCACCTGCAATTTTCGGTGAAGAAGTTGCCGGAGACGATAAACAGTTACTGGACCGTAGACGACGATGAACAGTTAGATGAATAGTTACTGGACCGTAGGAGACGATGAACAGTAACTATTGTATTCCTCTTTTTTTTTTTTGGACAATGAACAGTCATAGTTCTGGCATTCCCATGGACATAGAATCCCTTTGCCGAAGAAGAAGGATTTTGATAATTAAACCCCATATTTTTCCTCCTATTACTTGATTGTAGCAAAAAAAAAAAAAACAGATAGAAGACGATAGGTTTCCATACATCTGCTGTTTACCCATGACAATAGTGGCATTTTTTAAAAATATGCACTTTACCCCAAATAAATTTTTGAGTTGTACTTTTGCCTAAATAAGTCTAAAAATTTGTACCGACTTCCAAATTCCCCATAAAACAAGAACTTCTCATGTCTACCCTCAACAGATGAATAATACAGCCAGGTGGCTCATCAAAAACAACCAAATCAACAAACTGGTTCACTCCCAAATTTGAAAAGCAGCAGTGCATTGATTCCCCTCAAAAGTTCTAAAAGCGGTCAAATTAGTCCTTATATGATCCAATCATAAGATCTCAAATTGCGAGCAATTGAAATGTCATTGCCAAGTTTGGCCCCGCCACACAAACTTGTTTGAAACTGAATTGAAAGGTCAATATAGTTTCAACCATTAATTTTAGAATATTAACTATTTGTAATTTGTGATCTCAAATAGTTACCGAAAATAGTTACGTAATTATTTTTAATCAAAAAATTATTGTTCCAAATTGTTTTTTCATCTGCAAATGCTTTAACTTTTGTAATTAGGTTACTCAATCGTTAATTACAAACCTGCAATTTGTTACCATCATTTCACCAAAATAGGGTTTTATTTTTTTGTTTTTTTTCAAAATCAAACAACACAGATTGTGGAAAAAAAAATAATGAATGACAAAAAAAGGAAACATGAATGTCACTTGCAATTTCCGGTGAAGAAGTTGTCGGAGACGATAAATAGTTACTAGACTGTAGATGGCGATGAACAGTTAGATGAATAGTTACTGGACCGTAGGAGACGATGAACAGTAACTATCGTATTCCTCTTTTTTTTTGGACGATGAATAGTCACAGTTCTGGCACCATGGACATAGAATCCCTTTGCTGAAGAAGAAGGATTTTGATAATTAAACCCCTTATTTTTCCTCCCAATACGTGATTGTAGCAAAAAAAAAAAACAAATGGAAGACGATAGGTTTCCATACATCTGCTGTTTACCGATGGCAAGAGTGGCATTTTTAAAAAATATGCACTTTATCCCAAATAAGTTTTTGAGTTGTACTTTTACCTAAATAAGTCTAAAAAATTGTACCGGTTTCCAAATTCCCCTTAATTAGTTTGCTTTGCCCGTTCAAGTAAACCTACCTTTCTTCCACCCTCATTCCTCTTAGATATCTTTGCAAATTTTCCACGTAAAGCACATAACAAATTCTCTCTCTCTCTCTCACACACACACACACACAGAGGTGTATGGGTGTAATATGAGTCACTACAACAAAAAAGCATTTTTTGCGACGTTTTTAAATTTGTCGCAAATATTTTACTATTAGCGACGATTTTTTAATTTCGTCGCAAATTTCAGTTTTGGTAAATTTTTTAGTAACGTTTTTAAAAAACGTCGCAAATAAACATTTTACTAAAATAAGAAATTTAAAAAATATCAATTTTATTGACTTTTAGCGACGTTTTTAAAAAAGTCGCAAATAAATATTTTACTTAAATAAAAAATTTAAAAAATATCAATTGAATTGACTTTTATCGACGTTTTTAAAAAATGTCGCAAATACACATTTTACTTAAAAAAAAACTTTAAAAAAAATATCAATTTAATTGACTTTTAGCAACGTTTTTCAAAAACGTCGCAAATAAACATTTTACTTAAATAAAAAATTTCAAAAATATCAATTTAATTGACTTTTAGCGACGTTTTTAAAAAACGTCGCAAATAAACATTTTACTTTAATAAAAACTTTAAAAAATATCAATTTAATTAACTTTTAGCAACGTTTTTCAAAAACGTCACAAATGAAAAATTTAAAAAATATCATTTTAATTTACTTTTAGCGACGTTTTTAAAAAACGTCGTAAATAAACATTTTACTTTAATAAATTTTTTTTAAAAAAATATCAATTTAATTCACATGTTAATTTGAATGTTAATTTAATGAAATTGAAAGTCGATTTGATGAAATTACATGTTAATTTGATAAAATTAAATGTCAATTTGATAAATTGAATGTTAATTTGATGAAATTGAATGTTAATTTGATAAATCGAATGTTAATTTAATGAAATTGAAAGTCGATTTGATGAAATTACATGTTAATATGATGAAATTTAATGTCCATTTCATAAATTGAATGTCAATTTGATAAATCGAATGTTAATTTAATAAAATTGAAAGTCGATTTGATGAAAATTACATGTTAATTTGATGAAATTGAATGTCAATTTAATAAATTGAATGTTAATTTGATGAAATTGAATGTTAATTTGATAAGTTGAATGTTAATTTAATGAAATTGAAAGTCGATTTGATGAAATTACTTGTTAATTTGATGAATTGGGTGTTAATTTAATGAAATTGAAAGTTTATTTGATTACTTTAAATGTTTAATTGAATGTTAATTTGATAAATTGAATGTTAATTTGATGAAATTGAATGTCAATTTGATAAATTGAATGTTAATTTAATGAAATTGAAAGTCGATTTGATGAAATTACTTGTTAATTTGATGAAATTGAATGTTAATTTGATAATTTGAATGTTAATTTGATGAATTGGGTGTTAATTTAATGAAATTGAAAGTTTATTTGATTACTTTAAATGTTTAATTGAATGTTAATTTGATGAAATTGAATGTCAATTTGATAAATTGAATGTTAATTTAATGAAATTGAAAGTCGATTTGATGAAATTACTTGTTAATTTGATGAAATTGAATGTTAATTTGATAATTTGAATGTTAATTTGATGTATTGGGTGTTAATTTAATGAAATTGAAAGTTTATTTGATTACTTTAAATGTTTAATTGAATGTTAATTTGATAAATTGAATGTTAATTTGATGAAATTGAATGTCAATTTGATAAATTGAATGTTAATTTAATGAAGTTGATAGTCGATTTGATGAAATTACATGTTAATTTGATGAAATTGAATGTCCATTTAATAAATTGAATGTTAATTTGATAAATTGAATGTCAATTTGATAAATTGAATGTTAATTTCATGAAATTGAAAGTCGATTTGATAAAATTACATGTTAATTTGATGAAATTAAATGTCAATTTGATAAATTGAATGTTAATTTGATGAAATTGAATGTCAATTTGATAAATCAAATGTTAATTTAAAGAAATTGAAAGTCGATTTGATGAAATTACATGTTAATATGATGAAATTTAATGTCCATTTCATAAATTAAATGTTAATTTGATGAAATTGAATGTCAATTTGATAAATCGAATGTTAATTTAATAAAATTGAAAGTCGATTTGATGAAATTACATGTTAATTTGATGAAATTGAATTTCAATTTAATAAATTGAATGTTAATTTGATGAAATTGAATCTCAATTTGAGAAATTGAATGTTAATTTAATGAAATTGAAAGTCGATTTGATGAAATTACTTGTTAATTTGATGAAATTGAATGTTAATTTGATAATTTGAATGTTAATTTGATGAATTGGGTGTTAATTTAATTAAATTGAAAGTTTATTTGATTACTTTAAATGTTTAATTGAATGTTAATTTGATAAATTGAATGTTAATTTGATGAAATTGAATGTCAATTTGATAAATTAAATGTTACTTTAATGAAATTGAAAGTCGATTTGATGAAATTACATGTTAATTTGATGAAATTAAATGTCAATTTGATAAATTGAATGTTAATTTAATGAAATTGAATGTCAATTTGATAAATCAAATGTTAATTTAAAGAAATTGAAAGTCGATTTGATGAAATTACATGTTAATATGATGAAATTTAATGTCCATTTCATAAATGGAATGTTAATTTGATGAAATTATATGTCAATTTGATAAATCGAATGTTAATTTAATAAAATTGAAAGTCGATTTGATGAAATTACATGTTAATTTGATGAAATTGAATGTCAATTTAATAAATTGAATGTTAATTTGATGAAATTGAATGTCAATTTGATAAATTGAATGTTAATTTAGTGAAATTGAAAGTCGATTTGATGAAATTACTTGTTAATTTGATGAAATTGAATGTTAATTTGATAATTTGAATGTTAATTTGATGTATTGGGTGTTAATTTAATGAAATTGAAAGTTTATTTGATTACTTTAAATGTTTAATTGAATGTTAATTTGATAAATTGAATGTTAATTTGATGAAATTGAATGTCAATTTGATAAATTGAATGTTAATTTAATGAAATTGAAAGTCGATTTGATGAAATTACATGTTAATTTGATGAAATTGACTGTCCATTTAATAAATTGAATGTTAATTTGATGAAATTGAATGTCAATTTGATAAGTTGAATATTAATTTAATAAAATTGAAAGTCGATTTGATGGAATTACATGTTAATTTGATGAAATTGAATGTCAATTGAATGTTAACTAGTTATTATCGACGTTTTTATAAATCGTCGCAAAAAAGTGATTCCCTCCAAATTTTTTTGTGGCGGGAGAAATGGCTCCCAAATATTTTAAAGGTGGTTGCCTTGAAAAATTGAAGGAAGAGACATATTAATATTATTTGCGACGTTTTTATAAATCGTCGCAGAAGTCAAAGTTTTATTTTTATTTTTGAATTAAATAAATAAGTATTAAATGAAATATTAATATTATTATCGACGTTTCTAGAAATCGTCGCAGAAGTGTCAAAACTTTATTTTTGAACCCTTAGTGGGAAGATGAAATAATAATATTATTAGCGACGTTTTTGTAAATCGTCGCAGAAGTCAAAATTTTATTTTTATTTTTGAATTAAATAAATAAGTATGCGATGAAATATTAATATTATTAGCGACGTTTTTAAAAATCGTCGCAGAAGTCAAAACTTTATTTTTGAACTCTGAGTGGGAAGATGAAATAGTAATATTATTAGCGACGTTTTTGTAAATCGTCGCAGAAATCAAAATGAATTAAGTAAATAACTACCGGGAAAGGAGATGAAATATTTAATATTATTTGCGACATTTTTAGAAATCGTCGGAGAAGTCAAAATTTAATTTTTATTTAGCTGCCTCGCGCCAGACTCGCGCCCCCATCGTTGCCTCTTCGTTTTCAGTCGACACACAGACACACAGACTCTCCCTCTCTCTCTCTGCCTCTCCCTGCCAGTCGAAGCCACAAGCCAGTGAAGCCACAAGCACCTTGAAGGTCAGTTCACCATCGATCGTCGTCGCCTCCTCTCTCTCTCTCCATCGATTCACTCCACTACCGTCGTTTTGGGTGTTTTATACTCTTCCCAGATAAAACCCTTCCTCAGATTCCCCAGCCCTTCTCATCGTCAGCCCCCTTCTCTCTCTCTCTCTCAATCCGAACCAAAGACAGCTACCACCTCCGGCACCATCAACACCTCACCACCACCTCACACATAGATTAAAGCGAGCGCTAGTTGTGCTAGTTCCTTGCCATTAGCGAATGAGTCGAACTTTGGATTCCACTGCGAGCTTGAATCGACATTGTGGAGAATCAAGAACCGTAGCTTGAATCGGCATTGTGGAGAAGCAGTAACCCTAGCTTTAATTGGCGATCTTTGAATTCCAGAGTGAGAGCTTGAACTCGATCTATTATTCGTCACTCTTATCTTCTACAAGACCTCGATCTGAAGTTTTTTTTTTGTTTTTTTCTATATATATTGGATTGTTTGGTTAGTAAACTTGAATGCTATGGTAGATATAGTATTTTGATTGTATTTCTTTTCTTTATCTTTTAATTCGCTCCCTTAGATGAGTTGTTAGTTAGTATGTGTATGAATTGGTGATATGCTTTAATTTTTTACTTAATTTGTTTTGTTTTGTTTTCTGGTCTGAATTGAAGTGGGAGCATTTGCTGCTGTTTTGCTTAATCTCCGCATAATCCAGAATTGTTTGGATTGATTTTTAATCTTCTATTACCACATACAGTGAGGCTGGTCCAGCATTTTCTTTGATGCATATAATTTTTGTTTTTCTGATGAGAAATCTCTCTTTGACTATGAGATTTGGGGTAAAATTAAAAACGCTAACTGTATCTTATCTTTTTCTATCAATTTATTTTGTTAGTTGTTGCTTGTCCTAATGTATTAGAATTACAGAATACTAGATCTTACCAGTTTATCTGCCTTCAGTGGTTATCTTCGTATGAATATTGGATGTTGTCCTTGCTGGTTTCACATGCAGAAGCAAGAGTATAAAATGGCTCTCAGAAAGTATCGAAAGGCTCTACGCTACCTGGATATATGCTGGGAGAAGGAAGACATTGATGAAGGTGAACCATTATTTCTGTCAATGAGTAACCATTCTATGCTATTACTTGAAAAGAACTGGTTTTGTTGCAAATGTCTTGCGTCAGTCCCTCTTATGGCATTATCTGTGCTATTGTACAGAGAAAAGTCAATCTTTAAGGAAGACGAAGTCTCAGATATTTACCAATAGTTCTGTAAGTTTTCTTAGTTTATATCCTTAGCAAGTGCTGTATATGTCAATTGGTAGAATGTTGGCAGTATATATTTTTTGAATTCTTGATTATTAATTATATTTACTTTTAACCCATTACTCGGTAGCTTGCTAAAGGCTTAATCATGTCAGTAGTTGATCTGTAAATTGAGAATTTTGAGATAATGTTGGTGCGTGGTGATTATTGCTTAGAGTGTACACTGTGTGAACATTCTTTAAGCACAAATTCAATATTTTTTTTTTCTACTTTGATTTTTCCCCTCTTAGAATCACTTTTCAGTTTTTTTTCATTTTGATGAGGATGAGGATGCTAAATTTGTGACTCTTACAACAACTAGATCAATAGTTACTTTGGAAACAAAAGAAGTAAAGTTGGGTTCATTTTATATGATTGCTAATGTCTTCTTGATAGATTTACGTACAGAATTTTGCCTTCCTACTGGTCATGATACTTCGTCAGTCATGAATCTTAATATCCTTTACTATGTAATTTAGGTGGTTCATCTGTCATATAGACTTTAAATTTTTACAAGTCTGTATCTAAGGTTCTATACGGGTTGTAAAGTGGAAAAAGTAGAATGGGCATAACCTGACTAGCATCCCACATTTCAGACCTGAAAGGAATTGGAAATGAAAGAAGAATATGTGTGCACTTTCTATGGAGTGGAGTGACAACACTTATCTTCCCCTTTTTGCCTTCGGTTATTACCAGCTGGCAACACTTGACCCAACATTTGATTTTTTTGAAACAACCATGAGGAGTTCATTAAATCAAGTGTTCTCATCTCTGAGGATTTCATCAATTTTTCTCCTCTTCCATTTAAAACTACAACTCATTTTTTTTAACGTAGAATTTGTTGCTTATGTTGAAAAATGGTGGTAAAGTTTGGTTATGGACCATAACATTGAAAGGTTTAGTCTATCCTTTTGGGGAGATCCTGTGCTAGCCTTTAATAATATAAAGCTTCAGTTGCTTCGTCTTGGACATGTCCCCTGTTATTTGTCTAGCAGCACGTGTTTTTTTTGGTTCTCCATTCTTTTCCAGTGGCTTGTAATTCAATCCTGTTCATGATTGCTCTTGCCTCTTCTGCCAACTGATGTGGGTGACTGCTTCAGGCCTGCAAATTGAAGTTGGGAGATTTAAAAGGTAAAAGGAGCCCTGTTGGACTAAGACTTTGCAATTCGTGATCTAGATGATAATGTAAAAGCTTTGTTTCGCCAGGGTCAGGTCGGTGTATTTAATTGACAGAAAGAAAATAAAAATGGCTTGGTTTTATATACAAGAAGCATTGTGTACTGTTCATCCAATCGTCTGCCGTATTGTATAGATTGTTTAATGTATTCCTGATTTTTAATGTCTTTTCAGGGCAATTTTTAATCTTACTCATTAAAATAGCTTTATCACACATCTGCCATTGCTATCCTACATAATCTAACGTTCTCAACAATGCTAATTTATGTTAATGTTTAAGATACAGAAGTCGCTTATTCCCAAGAAAAAATATATTGATATATATAAGTAGGAATGCTCTCATGTTGACTGTGTTATGAAGTATCGAAATATGCAATAAACTTAATAAGTTATAGTGCATTAATTTTTTTGTGATCCTTTGATCTGGATATACACATTAAGTAGGTAGTTTACTGCTGTGTCAGTAAATTACAGCTGAATTAGTTGCATAGATGGACATATGTGGCTTTTTCTTTCATTCCATCACCTCACAAGGATCTGCAGTTCAATGACGTCATAAATTAAGCAGTGCAACCCTGTTGTCAGTACCTGTAGATGGGATTCAGCTTGTAGCTTTGATTCGACTAGGTTGGCGGACACTCTATTGGGGAAGCCTTATCATTGTTTTGACTTTCTTCTGAGGAGCTTGTCTCTTGCCCTAGGCTTCAGATAAAGCTCCTCATCCCACTCTGATTAGAACTTCTCATTCTAGCTTATTTTGGGTATCACATTCCAATTTGATTAGGAAACCCATTGCGACGACCTCGTTAGAACAAATCGGAAAAGGGCAAAGATTCCTGTCACTCAAATCAATAGATTGAATGAGAGCACTGGCTATATTGATTATGACCAGGTAGCTTTCTGCTTTTTTATCATGCTTCTTTCTGTTTCATTGCTGTGCTATTTTCTGGGTCACGTTATAAAGATATTGTCATGGGAAGTTGCTATCAAGAGGTTTCTTGTGAGGAACATAGTTGAGCAAGCTACTGTTAGGGATGTGCAAGATGCTTGTGCATTTGATAGTAATTCTCTTAGCTTCTTAATTTTTTATGCATATTCTTTTTTAGAATTAGTTATTTGCATTGTAATGACAGAGATAATTTGTGAAACCCCGGAAAATTTGAACTATTCACAAAGGAGCAAAACAATAACTTGCCACTATGAACGGGTTGCGAACCTGAATTTTTCTAGAGCTCGGATGACGAAACGGACTTCTCCGTTGAATTCGTCGCGCGAAATCTAGTGACCATGTAAAATTTCATCAAATTCCGAAATAGTCGGATTTTTCACGTTTTACGAGACAGTCGGGTCTCGGGTGACCCCAAAAACGAAATTTTGGACAAAATGTTAGAAAATTGAAAATAATTTAATTAGAGTTCATAGAAAATAATTTGAACTTAAATCCGGACGAATTTTAATCGTTTCGGGACGAAAAACGGACCCGAAAGTCGACAATATGCGGTGCGATGTGGACCGCTCATTTGCAACTATAAATATGGACTAAATATCTGATTTTTCAGACATTTTTCTGCTGTGTCTCAGCTGGGTTTAGACGTTAAGAGAAAAAGAGAGAAAAACAAAGTTTTCTTAGGCTTTCTCCGGCGATTTCTTCGGCAACCGTCGCTCGGATTCCGTCGAGCAAGAAGGGAGAGTTGATCTACGCAACGAGGGCTACGCGTGGGTACCAAAAACAACGAATTTCACCGAAGGTGAAATTTCGGGAGTTGGGAAATCAAGCTTCGAGTTGGGTTTTCGGGTCTTGGGAGCTTCCTACGGGATTCTCACGCTACAAGAGGTAGGGATTTTCCTACCTTGGTTCATTTCCTACCTATAGTGTATGTGAAATGTGTAGGTTATTAAAGAGTATATATATGTATTACTCACCTTTGCATGTGAAATAGGTATGTATCACTCACCTATGCATGAGAAGAGTTGAAATGGGTATGGAATTTGAGGCTAGACCAATTCTTAGCAAAGATTGACATAAGAAATTACTTATGTGATATTCTTGGAACTTGATGTTTTGAGGGCATGAGATATATTCTAATGTGCCTTGTGACGTGTGAGCAAGTTGATGTGATAAAAACACGAATTGTTGCTATGGATATATCTTGTTCATTGCCTATGAGGAATGGTTTATAATCAATCCCTAGCTTGGGTTGATGAAATGAAAAAGAGAAAGGGTGTAGAAATGACTTAGGTCAATTTTTAGTTGTATGTGATATGTCGGAATCACTTGTGAAATCCCTTGAAAATTGATTTGTTATTAGCATGAGCTATATATAACATGTGAGTTGTGAATTGAGATTAAATAGCAATTGTTATTTTATGCCTTGAGTAAGTGGGTGTAGAATGGGTGTCATGACTTGAGATAAATTCTCTTGTTTAATGCACCATTAGTGTATGTTAAGTGTGGGAAAAGGGTGCCTAAATGTGCTAAATAAATCTTGTAAGAAAGGATTTGCAATGGATGTAGAAATTGGGTGAAGAAAAGTCGGCACACTTTTCTGCTCCGGACCAGTTGTCGTAGAATTATCATAACTTTTGATTCAACTGTTGGGTTGAGCTGAAATTTTGACACAATACAGAAGACATCTAGATCTACAACTTTTGTGTTTTGAACTTTTCCATATTCTGAATGGATCATGGTCAAAATGGAGAAAAACAGAGGTATTTCCACCAGGGGGTGCTAGTGTTGGTGCCTTTGTTACCAAACACCAATACCACCTTGATATCTTCACTTCTAAACCTCCAAATCTTCGTGTAACATGTTCATATCTTCACCAACATAGTTGAAATATTTGGGGTGAATACGGAATGAGTTATAAACCCGGTAAATGGGATACTCCTCGTGAGATGTCGAACACATTCAACATAATTGCAAGGTTCTAAAATACATGATTTGTGCAATCTTTTGCACTCATCACTATGTGTTCTTTGGTTTCAAATGATATATATATATATATATATATTGAGGTGTGTTAGACATGATTAAAGGGTCACAGATTACACGTGTGAGTTAAAATCCCGGATAAAGGGATATTATTGACGTGATGTCGGTTTGTGTGACATTCATGGATCTTTCCATGAGTTGACGGATGGTCAATGGTAGAAATCACTTAATATGATTTCTTGAGTTATACGATGAATATGAGTGAATTATGTGATTACATGATTGGTGCCTTGAAGGTGTTTAATGAAATGCCTTGAGTGATTGAAGTTGTTGTTTGATGAAATAACATACTTGATATTATGATGTGTCGAAATCATGTGCTTATGATGGGTGTTATATGCATAGAATGTGATATAACATGCTTGTAATTTATGATTGATTTGGTAATTCTATGCTTAGGATATAAATTCCCATGACATATGTTGGAATATGTGTTTAATTTAGTCCATATGACATGCATTACATATGTGACATAATGTTATTGCAATGATACATCGCATTGCATATGCACGGGGAATTCACATCATGAGTGGTGTGTGTGTGTGCATGGTTGTTGTTAATGACATATGTTGGAATGTGGTAGAGACAGTTCATATGACATTCATTACATATGAACCTTGCATGAGAGAAGCAATGGGTCATTACATTGCATATGTACGGGAACATCACATACATGGACATTGTGTCATAAGGATGTTGTGCATGAGTGTTTGTACCACAATCTATGTGGTATTAAATGCATATGGTCATGGAAATTGCTCATTGGCATTATTGCATATAGAGCATGACATTGGTAACTCCATTCATGGACATTAGTCATTAGTGGAGGCATGTGTAGGTGGTGCATGGTTAATCAACACCTTGTTTGGTAGTTGATATGTGGGCTTGGAAATGTGGACCGATGGTCACATGGAGTCACATGATTGCATTGCATAAGGAAAACTTGTGTTGGGTATAGCAAGAAGGGGCATGGCGACTTCCTTGGGTGAAAAGCCCTAAACCACTTGGTTCATACACTTCCCGGGGTGAAATTTCGCAAAAGTGTAATGCTTACGGAGCCAGGGTGAAATTCCAAAATCCGTTGCCCAACAAGACACAAGATTTTGATATAAAATATACTAATCCAATGAGTATCATATTTTCCGTCGAAGACGGGTTCATTACACATTGCATTGTGTTGTGGGAGTCGGGAAGGACTCGGGTTGTGTTACATGATTGAGTCTCATCTCACTCATAGCATGTGGTACACATTGGCATTCGCATTGTGTGTGTGGGAGCCGGGAAGGGCTCGGGTCGAGTACATGAGTCTCATCTCATTCATGGGGCTTAGGTAGCCCGGTTTAACATACATGACATTGACATGTAAAGAGAGTCGGGGTGGACTCGGGTTGGATGTACATGAGTGGATTTCATCTCATTCACGGCATGGCTTAATGGCATTCCATCATTGAATTGCATTCTTGATTGGAATGGTTATGGAAATTATGGATGTTGCATGTGAATATTTCATGTGCATATAGGTTGAGGAATAGCCTCTGTAGGAATTTCTCTACTGGGCGTTGGCTCACCCTATACGGGAACAATTTCAGGTGTGGGAGGTTCACCGACGCACGGCTCAAGTTTGGGCCCTCATGGTTGAAGAAAGGCCGACATGTGGTCTTAGCCTTATTTCATGTGAAAACATTTGAAATATTATGTCTTTGGCATGTAAATTAAGCAAATTAATTGTAATAGAATATATGTGAATAATTGTTAATCTAACCTTGTATGTTATATAAGTATGGTTAATTGGACCCAGTGTGACCAATGTTTACTTATACATGGACCCGGTGCGGCCATTGCTTTATATTTGACCTCGGATGGGTCTGGTAATTGTGTATTGCACAGGTTGGGTATTGGGTAGAGCTCCCCATACAAAGGAGACTCTGCCCAAATTTCGTAAGTTATGGACCCCGGTAAATGGGGCATAACATTGTGATATCGAGATACTAGGTATCTATAGGTATTCTGCGGGTTGATGGGTAATCAACGGACCCCCGGATTTTGGGGTGTCACATAATTAACCAAATGGTAGCTGTTATGTGTATTTAGCATACACTCTCCCCAAGTTGTACGTGAAGATGCAGTACTGCGTTTCATGTGCAATTCACTCTAAAGTTGTTAGGGTCCGCTCTCGCACAAATAGGAGGAACCGTGAACCACCTCAGCGATTCAGGCGCCCAAGAGTATGTCCATCTATTCTTCTGTAATTGTTAACAGTATTTATTCTTCTTGTAATGATATGTTCTATTGCTGAGGTTCGATCATCCTTTGAATGATTTAAGCAGTTTGTCAAAATTGGACATATTAGACATGAAATACTTATCTAAAGCGAAAATTGAATTTGTATTAAATGAATATACCAACGCTATCTGGCCAATGGTCTGCCTTGCATGCAATTCGCAGGGGCACACATAATGACAGTTACAATACCAATGAATTTTTAAAGCTTGCTACGTGGTATTGCATCTCTATAATATTGCTGCTTATTATATCAGTTTTCTTAATATAATTCTCTTCATTGCTTCTGGAGGATCTTCCAAGGCCAGGTCAAGCACCGCGTCCTGCTGTAGGAGCTCCAGTTGCTGCTCGTACTTGAAAACCCACTTGTTATTCTGTTCTACTAAGCTTTTAAACTTGGTTTCTGTGGAGTTTTATTATGCTTTAGTATACGAAGGTTTTGACCTTGATTGTTATTTTGTTTTACTTTAAGGTGGCATAGTACCTTCTTATCGTTTAAAATTGATCTAAAACTAAAGCGTTTTAAATTCTATCAATGAAGTGTTTTCAGACTTGTGACTGCTTGATTATGGAGATACACACCCTTTTATCATAACATGTAGTTCAGTGTCGAACTCGGGGAGTTCATAGCTAGAGGGAGATCTAGGGAACATTATTATTCATAGTTTATAAAGTGAAAACCATCTTTTCTTTTTTTATCATAATTTGATGCAACCCTTGATTTTACTTTGCTGAAATTTAATGTCCTTGTATTATTATAGCTGGTTGCAATATATATTATTGTAGTAGGAATGCAAAACCTTGTTGAGTTCAAAGCCATTCTTATATATGACCATAACCTGCAATATCTTTAAATTTCTTGCTTCATGCTGTGGTTTCATAGCTATGTGATGGTTGCAGTATCCTTTTAGTTCACATGGTACAGGAACATGATTATCATGGTAGTCCTTGCTTTGGCAGAGGAAGAAATCTTATGGTGGTCTTGTAAATCACTTGTTTGTCACTTTCTATAGGAATCATCAACCGTAGAACAGTTGTCCTGGTGATTTATAATCTTAGGCCCTGCGTCAGTAGCTAGACAGATTCCAGGAGCTGAATGTGAAGATCAGAAGATGCAGTAAAGTAGTTAAAAATGGTTTTAATCATCTTGAAGGATTAAAGCCATTTCTTGTATTCTTTCAAAAAAGTTTGTTCTTTGATTCTTGTAATTGTTTCTTTTATCAATAAAAATTTCCTTTTCTTAGTCTTATTAAATATTTGAATGGTGTGATTATAACTCAATATGGATGAAATCAAAGCTTCTATTTCATAGCTCAAATGCAGTTGTGTGTACGCATTCACAGTCCTATTTAATTAATTATTTTTTATATTTTTTATTAATTTAAAAAATTATTTGCGACGATTTTTTACGTCGCTAAAATTAATTAAATTATTATTTTTAAAAATTTTTTATTTATGTAAAAATATATTTGCGACGATTTTTTTACGTCGCTAAAAATTAATCAATTTATTATTTTTTAAAATTTTTATTTATGAAAAATATATTTGCGACGATTTTTTTACGTCGCGAAAAATTAATTTAATTATTATTTTTAAAATTTTTTATTTATGTAAAAATTTATTTGCGACGATTTTTTTACGTCGCGAAAAATTAATTAATTAATTTTTTTAAAATTTTTTTATTTATGAAAAATATATTTGCGACGATTTTTTTACGTCGCTAAAATTAATTAAATTATTATTTTTTAAAATTTTTTATTTATGTAAAAATATATTTGCGACGCTTTTTTTACGTCGCTAAAAATTAATCAATTTATTATTTTTTAAATTTTTTATTTATGAAAAATATATTTGCGACGATTTTTTTACGTCGCGAAAAATTAATTTAATTATTATTTTTAAAATTTTTTATTTATGTAAAAATTTATTTGCGACGATTTTTTTACGTCGCGAAAAATTAATTAATTAATTTTTTAAAATTTTTTTTATTTATGAAAAATATATTTGCGACGATTTTTTTACGTCGCTAAAATTAATTAAATTATTATTTTTTAAAATTTTTTATTTATGTAAAAATATATTTGCGACGCTTTTTTTACGTTGCTAAAAATTAATCAATTTATAATTTTTTTATTTATGAAAAATATATTTGCGACGATTTTTTTACGTCGCGAAAAATTAATTAATTAATTTTTTTACGCTGGTGGAATAGATTTTACCTACGTTTATTTATTTTTTGCGACGTTTTTTTTTCGTCGCAAATTTTTTTTTTTTGCGATGAAAATAAAATTGCGTCGCAATATACTTTCTACGACGAGGCTATTACGACGAAGACGCGACGAAAAAAAAACGTCGCAAAAAACATTTCGCGACAATTTTTTTTAATTTAGCGACGAAAAAAATCGTCGCAAAAAATGATTTTTGTTGTAGTGAGTGATGTTTAAATACATATGCATGACCCAACCACTTTAGACACGATTTGTCTCCCAAAATTAATTCAAAATTAAAGTCTTTTCATAAGATAATAAAAGTGTAGGTGTATTGGTAAACTCGTTAAACTTGAAATGAACTTTGCTAAACATGAATCGGACACGATAGGCATCCACAAGATTATAAATAATATCATTTTGAATAAAACAAAATTTAACACCATTTATGAATTGGACATGACCTGACCATGAGATGAGTCACTCCTATATTATTATGATATGATAAGTTTGTACAAAGGAAGTGGAAAGCTCTGAACAAAAACTATCTCTTTCTTCAATGACAGCCTCTAGATTAGATTCTTTGGGTTGTAAATAAATACTGCTGAGACTCCGTTGCAGCAAAACATTTCTGCAAATTCAAGCCACCACCTTCCCATTTCAAGGTTCTTTTTCTGTTTTTATTTTTCAAATATCATAAAATCTTCCAAATATGCACACACAGATGCACAAACACAAAGAACCCTCCTCCCCCCCCCCCCCCACACACACACACATATAGGTATGTATATATGCATGCGACATGTCCCTCGATATGTTTCTTTCTTTTTCTTTTTTCTTTTTTTAAATTCCTAGGAAGAGAGACGAGAATGAGGTTGGAACCTTAGTCACATAATCCTTCTAAAATCTTAACGTTCTAGTGGTCAGGGAGCGAATTCTCTGTGAATTCTGGTTCTCATTTTACAAAATTCGCGAATTTGACTAATTAGCGCTCTTACAAATTTTTATTTGGGAAGCACTGACACAACTTAAATATACATATCAAACTAGAATAATGTTTGGAAACTATAATTGTCATTTTAGGACTTTAAAATTAATATATATTTAAAAATGAAATAGTTGGTGTCATACTTGTGCATTAAATTTTAATTTTATATATTTGATTTATATTAAATTGTTATAAGTGAATGTGTGTCTCTATACATATAATATGAAGCTCTCAAGGCACTATGCTTTCAAATTTTTTTGAATGTTGACGCTTTTGTGCTCTTGCTCCTTTTTTCGCTCTGTGTGATATAGTTTGAAACCCGCAATCGCATGTAGGCGGAGCAGAAGTGAGCACTTATCATTGGATTACTCTCTCACCTCAATATATGTTTGTTTCCTGATCATCTTTTCCTGTTTGTTTCTTTTCAGCAAATTTGAAAGTATTGAGGTATAACCATGGCCCTGCGCTTGCTCCACGGGACGCTTCGGGCGACCATACATGAGGTTGATAGGATAGATTATGGATGCAGATTTAATTTTTTCCCCAAGGTACATTTTCTTGTACATTTACGTATGCATATTGGTAGTGTATTAATGTATGTGTATGTGTATGTGTGCAAATATAACTTCATTCATACATATATACACATAAATAAAATATTAGGGATAATCCGTGTCTGAAAGTACGGTGCAACATAAACTAACCAGTTAATTTAGAAAAAAAATTACTTTAAGTTGCTTTAATTATAGATTTTTTAGAGGAATATTGATAGCCGTTGGATGAGTCTATTTGAGAACATCGGATAGACTTATTGAAGTCTGCACTGTTTTATATTATAGATTTTTATGCATTAACGAAATCAAAAAATTCAAAACGGGGGGCCAAAGGGAAATATTAGTTGAAAATAATAACCAAATAAAATTTATATGAAAATTTAAGGATAAAATTTACTATTTACAGCAATGTGCAATGCACAAAATTTATATTCTTGTGCTATTTTATTTTGACATTGTGGAAAATTATCATATAATTTCGAACTCAACCCTTCCAGATATTATATTGGGTATTGCTATAAGGAAAGAAGAAAACCAAAGACCAAATGTTGTGGCATTTATGTGGCGATGTTGATTAAGTAAAATTTACTGATATGTGAATCATCTAAGGCACATTAGTATGGTGTACTCCTTCTGTTTGAACCGGGGTTTGAAATCAAACTTCTCCTCATGAGGATAGATCAAGCGATTCAGGTGAGATCCAAAATAGATCCAACTTTCGATTCACTCGTGGGATCTGGGCGGTCTGGAAGGGACGACCCCTCTCTTCTCGAGAATCCATACATCCCTTATCGGTGTATGTACAGCTATTTCTCGAGCACATGTTTAGGTTCGGTCTTAATGGAAAAATCAAGTGGAGCACCTAACAACGCATCTTCATAGACCAAAAGCTACGAGATTATCCTTCTGAAATACAAAATGATTTCTTGACCAAAACCTAAAACCTAAAACAATCTTCAATATTTTATTTTGTCAAAATTTTAAACGCTCCAAAATTTTGATATTAAGAGCAAGTGCCAAAATGAAGTACTGCTTAGTTAGCACCGTCATATTACTTAATTAGCATTGTCATGTCAACGCCCCATTATTTTTATAGTCTTTAATTTTGTGGTCAGTCTAGACTTTGACAAGATTCATAAGAATGAAACCACGTTTGGTAATTAGATAAGTGAAGTTTTGAAAGAGTTAGCAAATAGAGTGGGAACATTTTTCAAGTCCTCTCCTTCCTAATTTGATATTTAATTTTATATGGTAGTGGATGAAGAGAACTAGGGGTTCAAAATAACCAAGTTAAGAAAAAATTAAAGGAGAGAAAAATAAGATAGTACAAAGCTTTATATACCACCATAATTGAATTAGCAGTATGTCTCAATATTGTATGACGTTTGCTATTACTCCAACAAATTTAATGCACTAGGTCCTCAAATTTCATACAAGAAATATTATGGTGAATAGGTATCTTTTATTCTAGGCACTATTTTTTGTTTCTAAGTCTTATAATAATCCGTGCTTCTGTGACGCCCCAAAATCCGGGGGTCCCGTTGATAACTCCTCAACCCTCGGAAATACCCGTGGAATCGCTCAACCCGAGACCACGTCAAGAATATCTCTAAAACCGGGATTATGTCCCATTTACCAGGGTTCATAACTTAACGAAACTTGGGCAGAGTCTCCTTTGTACAGGGAGCTCTACCCAATACCCAACCTGTACAACATATATTCAAATGACCCATCTGAGGCCCAATTTAAAATAATGACCGCACCGGGTCCATTTATAAGTAAACAGTGGCCACACTGGGTCCAATAATTCATACTTATACAAAACATATAAATATCACAAGTGTTTTACAATATTTACATGTCATAAACCATTTTAAAACAATAGGTTTACAAAATCTTAAGATAAGGCCACACATAGGCCCCCTTCATCCTTGATGCTCTCCACGGAAGCCAATCACCGGTGTAGACTCGACACCTGAAATTGTTTCCCGTATAGGGTGAGCACAACGCCCAGTAGAGATAAACCTATAGAGGTTACTCTTTCCCTAGATGCACATGCTCATGTAATCATCACATAAACATATAACTAAATATTTCTCATGCTTATGCATTCTATGATGGAATGCAACAATGCTATGCCATGGAATGAAGTGGCACTCACCCATGCGTTTCAACCCGAGTCCTCACCGACTCACACAACACAATGCAACGCCAAAGTGTAATGCAACCCGTCTATTGACGGAAAAATCCTTCCAATGATCGTTATGAAATCCGATCATTATTGGAATCTACCCATTGAATGGGTGTTTTTTTTTTATTACTAAAATCCCTTGTGTTTTCCTTGGGCAACGGATTTTGGTATCACAACCGCCGGCTCCGTGGGCCATGCCACTTTTCTGGAATTTCACCTCCGGGAAGTGACTGAACCAAGTGGTTTAGGGTTTCTCACCCAAGGAAGTCGCCATGCCCCTTCTTGCTTTACCCAACACAAGTCTTTCCTTATGCAATGCAACCGTGCAACTCCAAAAAGGATCGTCGATCCAATTTTCCCCGAGTCTACACCCAAATCAAACACCAAGCTAGGTGTTGATTTACCCATGCATTACTCATCCACACTCATGCACAATGCCAATGAATGTGATGCTATATTCAGGCTCAAAATGCAATGGCCACCACATGAGCAACATAATCATATGTTCACATTCCATGGAATTTAAATCATAAGCATATAAATTCCATAAACCATCATAAACACATATCAATGAGCATATGTCAATACATCAATAACACATTCAAACATGTTATTCCAATGACCCCAAACAAATCATCTAAACAACCCACCAAGGTATATTATCAAACACCTCATAGGCACTAACATATTGTTTCATTTTAAGCAAAACAACAACTTCCAACACACAAAACATGCCTTCAATATCACCAAGTTATATAATGCATCACATATAACTTACACATATCAAAATTTAGCTAGCAACAAGCCTAAGCTAATTTCATGCTCACCTTTCCATTCTCATAACCATAAACACACATATATATACATATATACACATGCATATATATAGATACCCTTAAACTAGCTACACCTAAGGTAGAATAATCCAAGGTAGGAACAACCCCTACCTCAATAGAGATGTAGGCAATCTCTATACACCAAAATCACTCAAAAACCAATACTTTCCCCAATTCTTGATTTTTCACGTTCGGTGGAAATCGTTTTTTTTGGTATGTAGACGAAGCCCTCGACGAGTAGATCACTTCTCCCTTCTAGCTCGACGGAATCCGAGCGACGGAAGGCGGAGAAATCGCCGGAGAAAGGCTTAAGAATTCTTTTTTTTCTCTTCTCCCTCTTTCTCTCTTTGAACGGCTGAACCAAGGGCAAGTGGGAGTGAAAATATCCCAAAATCTGATTTTTAAGTCCTTATTTATATTTTTTAATGTGCGGTCCTCGTTGCACCGCATATTACCGACTTTCGGGTTCGTTTTTCGTTCAAAAACGATTCATTAAGTCTCGGATTGAGTTCAAATAAATTTTATTTGAACTTTCAATTATTTATCCAGATTATTTGAAAAAAAAATATTTTAAGAGCCCTGGAATTAAAAATCGCCACGTAAGCGCCTCGGTTTACGTGCAATTTCCGACTATCTCGGAATTCGACGAATTTTCTGGTGGTTACTAGGTTTCGCGTTGCGAATCCAATGGCGCACTCCGTTTTCCCATCCGAGGTCTAGAACATAGGTATTTTAAACTGCACTATAGTGGCAAATTACTGTTTTGCCCTTAGTCAGAAAAATTCAAAATTTTCCGGGTTTCACAGCTTCATCCCTACTTTTACACATTACCTCGCTACTATACACAATTATGTACTATGGATAACTTTTTCTCGACATCTATCAACTATATTACAGGTCTAAGTTTATCTAGTAATTGAGTAATGCTATTGGAGAAAAAATTTACCAGCATCTCTTTTACCTCTCTGTTGCTTCAATTATTTGTCACGCAATCACCTAAAGATTATTTATCAAGTTTATATGATATCTCAAGATTTTCGTAGTTTTATTGTTTCTACTATACGTTAGTCTGCGAATAGTGTCGCACAAAAATTAGCAAGAAATGAAAGTTTTGTTAACCATATTGATGTATGGGCGGAGAGAGCTCCCGAATTCTTAGTGCCTCTCATTCTTTCAGATATTTGTTTTCAATAAAAACTCTACCACTTTTTTTTGGGTGTATTATATTCACGGGTATCTGAACCAGCTTACGTGTATGTCTATGAAGCATGGACACTCTCAAGAATGTGACGTATCCGTGTTGGACACCAACCCTCTTTGGATACTCTTGGATACGTGTCTGATACTCTTTTATCCGTGTCCATAATTAAATGATAGAATTTTAGTTTCAGACACATGTCCGATACTTTTTTGGTGATGTGTTTGATACTCCTTTAAAACGTGTATACTACTTAACAATAAACATGTGTTGAAATGTGATTAACAATGTTTAAAATTTTAAGAACATATAATTACCAACACTAGACATGTTAAAGTGTACTCCAAATATAATAATTAAAACGAAAGATGCATAAAAGTTTAAAAAAGAGGAATTGAGAAAATGAGAGCAATTATTTAAATTATATATTAAATATACATTGTCTACAAAAAAAGTTGATGATTATTGACTATTAGGATGATGTTTTAGTTTAAAAATTCACGTGTGATGACTATACATAAGATTTACTTATAAAAAAATATGAAATATTTTATGAATTGCATATCATTATCACTATATTTACAATAAATTATATAATATTATATATAAAATATAATATTTTGTAGCGTATCCCTAACGTGTTCGTATCTTACTTTTTTGAGAAATATAGTGTTTGAGTGTCCTATCTATGTCCCATGTCTGTGTTCGTGCTTTTTAAGTGTACGCATATCTCGATTAATTCGTTTCTCAGTCCAATCAAAGACAGATCATCACCTTAACATCTTTAGCTTTGTTGAGTAGGTTGCTGACCAACTTGAATTTAGGATAGTTCAAATCATAAGCATGTCAATCTACAATTATTTATCATGAGAAAGCTTTACATTTTGCACATCATGAATACTAATATTTGTTTTTCAACATAAATTTAACATAAAAGATTTCAGATCGTATTGTTTTGAGGCTAATAATATTTGTAGCAGCCCAAGCATATAAATCATTTTTTATAACTCACCATGTATAACAAATAGGGTTAATCAGCAAATTATATCCCGAAAGATCTCTTAAATTTTAATTTGTACCCTCAAAGATATAAAATCTTAATTTGCACCCTCAAAGATATAAAATCACAATCTGCACCCTCAAATATATAAATCTGTATCAATGCGCACCTGAAACTAACGGTCGTCAGTTTGTTGTCTAAAACTAAATAAGCAAATTACACCTAGACCCTCTTAGGTTTGTGACTTAATCACTGGACCCCCTCACATTTAGAATATTACACCTATACCTTCTGACGTTTGTGCGCGTATGACACATAATCCTCTGTCATTAATATCCATTAATGTATCCATTAAAAAACATGATGTTGTCTTAATAAACAACTATAATTTTCATACTACATTTTATTTTGTGAGTTCGTTGTACTTTAAAGTTCAAAATCAAGTTTACCCTTTGAATGCCCAATACAATTCAAGTATTACATAATGTTCAAGAGTTCTGGAATTATATAATGTTCTTTATATCCAATGCAATACATCACTTAAATAGAAATATTTGGTAGCCCAAATAGGGGAACACTTTAAGTCATATTTGGATTCTCAGGAGGTGTAAGTGTAATATTTCAAATGTGAAGGGTCTAGTTGATTAAGTGACAAACATGAGGGGAACTAGGTGTAATTTATCCATTTAGTTTTAGACGGTAAACTGAATTTCTATTAGCTTCAGGTGCACATTGATACAGATTTATGTCTTTGAGGGTGCAAATTGCGATTATTTATTTTTGAGGGTGTAAATTAAGATTCGAGAGATCTTTTATGGTACAATATGTGATTAACCCTAATAAATATCCTTACAATTGATAATTTGTAACAACATTTAGCTCTTATCAGTCCTTAAATTTGAACATTTTCTAACATTGACCAACATTAATGTTTCTTTCGTATTTTCTTTGATTGCTCTTGCTGGTTTATGTTCGATTTTATTGGGTGTTGATCTTTGATGTCCTCCTTGCATTTTTTGTCCTTTTCTCTGAAAATTTGGAGATTACAAGTCCAAGAAAGATTACCAGAATGTTTTTATCTGAAGTTAAAAGAAAGGTGTTGGGTTGGCTTGAGGTATTCTTCTACCTTGCATAATTTACAAAATTGCTGATTACTTTGTTTCAACATGTAAAACCTTCTTTTTCTAACATACAAAAATTGTTGATTGGTTAACAGATTGCTGGTTTAGGACTGTATGCAACCCTTGATTTAGAGAAGGCACGGGTCGGGCGAACCAGAAAGATTAAAAATCAAAGTTCCAACCCTCGGTGGAATGAGTCCTTTCATGTTTACTGTGCCCACATGGTTTCTAGTATCATATTCACAGTAAAAGAAGATAATCTTGTTGGGGCAACATTAATTGGAAGAGCTTATTTGCCTGTTCAGGAAGTTATAAATGGCCAAGTAATCGAAAAATGGCTCGAAATATTGGATGAAGATCATAAACCAATTCCTGGAGGCTCTAGAATTTATGTCAACCTACAGTTTTTCAATATCAACCAAGATAGTAATTGGTCTCAAGGAATCAAAAGTCCTACATTTGGAGGAGTCCCTTACACATTCTTTAAGCAGAGACAAGGTTGTCAAATTACAGTGTATCAAGATGCCCATTTTTCGGGTGATGGATTTCCCAAGTTTCTCAATTCAGAAGGCCCGTATTACGAGCCTCAAAGATGTTGGGAGGACATCTTTGATGCAATCAGCAATGCCAAACATTTGATTTATATAACTGGATGGTCGGTTTATATTAAAATCTCCTTGGTAAGGGATCCAACGAGGCCCAAGCCAGGAGGAGAGATCATACTTGGTGAATTGTTGAAAAATAAGGAAGATGAGGGGGTGAATGTTCTTTTGCTTGTTTGGCATGATAGAACTTTAGTGGAGACACTGAAGAAGGATGGTTTGATGGCTACACATGACAAAGAAACTAGAGATTACTTTCAAAACACAAAAGTTCATTGTGTGTTGTGTCCACGTAATCCAGACGATGGAAAGAGCATATTTCAGGGACTTAGGGTTTCCACCATGTTCACTCACCATCAGAAGACGATAATCGTGGACAGTGAAATTTCGGGAGGAAGATCACTGAAGAGGAGGATTGTGAGTTTTGTTGGTGGCATTGATCTTTGTGACGAGCGATATGATACTCTAGATCATCCCCTTTTTAGTACTTTGGACACCGTTCATCATGATGATTTCCATCAGCCAAACTTTTCAGGCTCTTCAATCAGAAAAGGCGGTCCAAGGGAGCCCTGGCATGATATTCATTGCCGCTTAGAAGGACCAGTTGCTTGGGATGTCTTGTTTAATTTTGAGCAAAGGTGGAAGAAACAAGTTGGAGATAAGTATATTTTTCCAATAATTGAACTTGATAAATTCATTATTCGTCCTTCGCCTGTTACAACATCACAGGACCTCGAAACATGGAACGTTCAAATATTTCGATCAATTGACGGTGGGGTTGTTTCTGGCTTCCCAGAAAAACCTGCTCCTGCTGCTGCAGTAGGCCTTGTTAGCGGGAAAGATAACATCATTGATCGAAGCATCCAGGATGCTTACATCCATGCCATTCGTCGAGCAAAGAACTTTATTTACATAGAAAATCAGTATTTTGTTGGTAGCTCGTACGATTGGAAATCAGACGATATTAAGGTTGAGGACATTGGTGCATTGCATCTCATACCAAAGGAGCTTTCTTTGAAAATTGTTAGCAAAATTGAAGCAGGGGAGAGGTTCACTGTCTACATTGTAATTCCAATGTGGCCAGAGGGTATACCTGAGAGCGGTTCGATTCAAGCAATTTTAGACTGGCAAAAGAGGACAATGGAGATGATGTACACAGATATTGCACAAGCCTTGAGTGCTAAGGGACTCACTGCAAACCTTAGGGACTATTTGGCTTTTTTCTGCCTAGGGAATCGCGAGGGCCGGAAGATGGGAGAATACACACCTCCAGAGAAACCAGATCTTGATACTGATTATAGCAGAGCTCAGCAAGCGCGCCGCTTCATGATCTATGTTCATGCAAAAATGATGATAGGTAAGTATACAAATCTCTCAAAATGTTTGCATGTGCACACTGCCATTAAGTTAATTAAGAACTAAAAAATTTTGACAAACAAAATACTTCATGATGGAGTTTGATAAGATCTAATACTAAGTTTTAAAATTCTGCTCTATTTTTTCGGTTTTTTTTTTGTAGTTGATGATGAATACATAATCATCGGATCAACGAACATCAACCAAAGATCAATGGATGGTGCCAGGGACTCCGAGATTGCAATGGGAGCCTATCAACCCCATCATTTAGCAACTACAAAACCAGCCAGGGGTAGAATATTCAATTTTCGTCTGTCCTTATGGGGTGAGCATATGAACATGGTGCCCGACATCTTTGTGCACCCAGAGAGTCTGGATTGTGTCCAATTTGTTAATAGAATTGCTGATGAAAATTGGAAGTTTTACTCAACTGATACATACTTCGGCGATCTTTTTGTCCATCTCCTTCGCTACCCCGTTGAAATCTCTAGCAATGGAATGATTGGTACATTGCCGAGGATTGAATTTTTTCCAGACACCAAAGCCAAAATCCTTGGCACCAGGTCAGAAGATCTTCCACCAGTCCTCACTACTTAAGGCATTGTTCTAGCCACTGTCGTAGTGGTGTTAATACTTGTAATTCTATATGTAACAATTAACCACTTGTTTGTGTTACCTAGTAATGAACAGTCTTGTTAGCATTTGGAGGTTTATTTTATGTATTCACGTTTCCGCATTTCTACAAGTCGCAACCCATCTTAGTGCTCTCAAATGATTATGCATGAAGAGATGACTTGGCATCTGGATATTCTATTGACAGATAAATGGAGTAAAACTCCGAAATTAGATTTGATCAGAGTAATTGTCATGCCAAAATTTACTGAACTCAAATTGGAACCATTTATTTGTGTGAATAGTCGGGTTTGTGTCATGTTATCTGATATGGATCATCGAGAATCCGACAAGTATCGTATCCGTAATGTCATCAACAAAGAGCTAATACTTGAATTGTTCATTCATTAATTGGTCATCTTGTAGTTGGTTGAATTGGTGGAAGGGCTTTGGAAGGATAAAGTTGGTGAATTATGCATTTTGATTGATTGTTGAATATGACTATTTTACATACATTTGTTTATCTAATGGGTTTTTGTGTCAGATTGAGGGGTGTAAGCATGAATCGATCAATTAATTGACAAATGAATGAATTAGGTTATTAATTAGGCGTAATTTCTACAAAAACGAGTGCTTAAGACCTATTAACCCTATTCTAGGTCAACCTAGGCACACTCCATGTCTTTAACAAGCGTTTTGGGGCGATCCAACTCGCACTCTCAATTGGTATCAAAGCATCAGTACCCCGAGAAGCACTTTGTATGTATTTCTAAGAGTTTTGACCTAGTTTGTGTTTGCTTGAGGTTCTTCATAACAACCAGTTTGTTATTGATGGATACCCAATGAGAAGGTGGCTCAATATTGAGACCTCTTTTGTTTGATGGAACCAACTGTGTCTATTGAAAGGCTAGAAGGAGAGCATTCTTTAAGTTCATACATGAGTATGAGTGTTGACCAGTGACCACCCAATGGGGATGGAAACCTCCTATTGAGACCACTGAGGCAAGCGAGACTGCAAAACCCTGTTAACAAATAGACAAGGATGATTGGGGTGAGTGGTTAGAACTCGAAATGATCGAATGTGATATTCAATGTCTTGTCTCCAAATGAGTTCCAGAGAATCTGTACGTGTGAGACTTCCAAAGAAGCATGAGGCAAAAAGACTTATTTGTGACACCCACATAGTTTGTGTCTGACCCAACATAGTGCTTGTCTTGACATCGTTCATTCTTCTTTGAAGCCGCAAAATGAGAGTGAGGTAATAAGGATCCCTCAGTGGCAGCAGGCCATGTCTGAGGAATTTCCAGTCTTGCAGAAGACGTCGTTCATTACCTTATCAGATATAGAGGGGTTCCAAACCTCTTCCCGACGGAAAGACCACTATTGAGGGAAATTCAGACTCACTTTTGGTGATTCTGAGAAGACTTTTGTTCCTTCGTTCCAATTCATTCCCACTCGAATTAAAGCATCAGGCTTGTGGTAGTCCTCTATGGGATCAGTTCCATTGCTTTCTCTCCTCCGTGCATCTAACTACTCAGAAATTATGTGGAGTTCCATAGTATTGTTCTATTGAGTTAGAGAGGAGTTTGCGCCCTCCTTTCCCCTCTATTTCTATTTTATTTACTAGTTCTAAGGTTGCCATTTCTACTTATTATTTTTCCAGATTTATTAGAGTATAGGCGATGCCAGATATTGGTTGAGCTCGGGGACTCGGAAATAGACGCATACGAAGGAGAATTCACCCTATATAGAGGCCTTTTTAGAGGTTTCCCATGAGGGAACAAGTGTTTTAAAGAAGTCCAAACGTCGAAGGTTGATTTCTCAATATGAGGCACTTATGATGAAGCAAAGTGAGACCTTCACTAAATTCTATGCACAACTTGGTGACCTAGTAAATTTATCTTTCCCCCTACGAAAGAAGTATGATGATATGGTCTATAGCTTTCGAAGATATTGAGATATCTACCGGAGAGATTTCAACCTAAGGTAACAATGATAGCAAATAAACCTTATAGAGTTTGGGCGATGAGTTTGGATGTCGGGAAGTGATCCAAGAATGTATCTATCGCCTCCTTTGATAGATCCTATTGTTTTAATTCAAATGGTGCATGAGGTAGAAAAGTACGGCCAAAATCTAATTTGACATTTTATATAATTTCCCAAATTTCAGAGCCTAATTTAGGTTATAGTTTTTTGTAATGGGTGATATCCTATGTTTCCCACAGAGAAGAACTTACCAATGGCATGTTGTATGTTTGTTTTTTTCTGATAAGATGCGAATGTTATTTGTTTAATTTTAAGGATATAAGAAAAATTTTCACTAGACACATGGTCAATGAGAATCTGGGTACGATCTGCCATGCTCATGTGGTTCACGCTGACCTCAGTGAATATGGAGCATTGGACGAGAAGTGCATCAAATTGGCAGAGCTTGTTGCCACAGCAGTTGATTTCCCCAAAACTGGAAAGATTGTCACCATGCCATTTCAACTCAAACCGAAAATGTATCCCGACTTTATGGAGAAAGAGGAATTTCAGTCATACAAGTCACAAAAAATTTTGGGCAAGCTATACCGCCAAGTCATAGATGCTAATGACAAAGATGTGGTAGCTTCTGAGCTAAAATTTGTTCCTCAAAACATTCTTTACGATGCAGACCTTCACATCCCAGGATCCACAAATTTCATTACTGATGCGTGGAGCCATAAGTGCTCTTATGATGGGCGGCTAAATGGACTTCTGGGACTGTATAAAGTGCGCAGAGAGGAAGAGATTGTGACTGGGCACATTTGGTCCCTGCCAAAGTACAGTAGCAACAAGCAAGGGCAGCTGAAAGAGAGACTCAAACATGCTTACAGTGCCCTCAGGAAAGAGTTCAGGAAAGTTTTTGAGCAAATGGACTCAGATTTCGATCAACTTTCTGATGACGAGAAGAATGCCATTTATGAACAAAAGGCATCAGCATGGTATGAAGTCACTTATCATCCTAGTTGGGTGAAGAAGTCAATGGAGTTGCAAGAGCCAGACAGGGATGTGGAGACAGTAATGTTGAGCTTTGCTTGGATAGCAGTTGATTACCTTGCTCGGATCAAAATTAGGTGTGGAGGAGATGGAAATGCTGACCTCACTAAGCCAATCAATGCTTTCGCGCGGTACATTGCTGATCGTATATGATGGATAATCAAAGCGGTTTGAAGCTTTCTTCTATCGTTGCTTCAAACTTTTCTGGATGCTACGTTCTGGTTGCTTTTGAACTTTCTGGCTTCAAGGCCACTCTGCCATAGTTAAGGTTTGACTGTCATGTTCTATTAATACCCTTGCCTCTGTATGCTGTACTGTTTTGCCTATTCATGCTATAAACTATGTTTCTGTATTGTTGTAAACATAATGTTGAAAATGCTGTACTTTTGCTTGCATTTTTTGGCTTGAATATCTTTAGCATTAACTTGCAAATCTATTTTCAATTGAGCAATGTTATGGGGACTTTATTTGGTGACCTTATTTAGGGACCTAATGATGTGACTTCAATGCAACTATTAGATTAGTTGTGAGTTCCAATATTTGATGAAGTTCACAATAAGGTTCTCAAATAAGACCCAAATAGCATTTCCCTTTTCAATTTGTGACAACTGGTGCATGAATATGGGAGTATTTGAATGAGTTTCACAGTCAAATACAACACCATTGAAATCCAAAATGAGACAACTGCTCTGGGAATGGTGTTTTGTTGGGTTCATTCGTTCACGAAGGCATTGATGAGTGAGGGACTCACTTGTATATAATGAGTTCCACTTGAATACATGGTGAATAATGTGCCCAAAAAAAAAAAAAAAATTTAAAGAGAAAGTGTACTGAAGATGATTTCTTTCTAGGAAAATAGCCCAATTATCCATCAGGATTAGGAGGGGGCATAGCCCCACCGAAAAAAATTTGATACTGTTTATTATTTTTGGTAAAGTTTATTAAGTATACTTTCTTTTTCAATTTACGTACCATTTTTTAGACTCATTTATTATATTTTTGGGTGAATTTTATCACTTTTGTTTAGGCATTTGATTGCACATGCCTAATTTAAGAATGGTGTTTCTTATATTTTTTTTTATATAATCAATTTTCATATCCTAGTGAAAGCAAATCGAGCTTGATTCTACCAAACCCGAGTTCAAACCTTAGTGCTGAAAAATATATGAACCAAAAGCAAGTATACAATAACTATGCAAACAAAAAAATTAAAAAAAAAAAATTTGAAAAGAGATTAATTATAACTCTTTACAAAAAATAAGGTTAATTATATAAGATATGTGATCAAAATATCAATAAAAAAGTTATAACTAGTAATATCAATACCAAAGTTTGAAGGTTGCGGCGTGCAATACTTCATTGATTACTGGTGTTTTGTTTGTTTTAGTGCTTTTGGGGAGAACTTGAAAATAGAGTGGGCCGGACTTTTTTTTTAACCAATTTTTTTTTTTGTTGACTTCAAGAGATTCTAGTGCTCATTCTATTTTTATTCCAGTTAATTAACCAAGAGGTTTGTTCTTCTAATGAACCCAATTTTTTTTATTTAAAGTCGTCAGGATCGACACAATTAAAGATATTAAAAAAATGCACAAAACATACATAAAAAAAAAAAATGAGAAATTTGGAGGCCGGTCTCCCTATATGGACTTGTTTGAACTTAAGTCTGTCGTGGAAACTTATTTGTTATGAAGTCCGTTTTTTGTTAATTTTACCATACTATCCCTTCCCTTTAGAAGTGAAATAAAACTAAAAATTAAAAACTCCTAAATCTTAAGAGTTTGACTAACATTAAAATCTTTTTTCCCTCATATCTATCTATATCCATATATAGGTTAAGAGTTTGACTAACATTTAAATTTTCTCTCTCTCTTATCTATCTATATCCATATGTAGGTTAGGTATATATATATATAGAGTAACATTAAAAATAAAAAATAGTAACATTGAATATTAATATTTAGTAAAATAATAGTAGTAACATGCTCAACAAAAAAACAATAACATGCTCAAAATAATAGTAACATGAACAGTAACATGAACAATAACATAATAAAAAAAAATAGTAACATGAATGTGAATATATATATATATATATACTGCCACCATCGCACCATCGTCACCTTCCGAGCAACGCCAACTATCACGTTGTCATCACCTTCACAACAACGCTCACCACCATCACCACCACACAAAAGTCCATTCAAGTTTCCACTCTGATAGCTCCTTTTTACTCCACACCACCGCCACCACTATACTTGCATCATCTCCATAACAACCCAGCGTATATTTATATATATATATACAGAGAGAGAGAGAGAGAGAGAGAGAGAGAGAGAGAGAGCTTTGAATTTGATATATCTATATAATAAAGTAGAATGATTTTGAATTCAAGAAACAAAGAGGGGTCCAGATCATTTTGTAACAAAAAAAGTTATCATCCAACGGCCGACGATATTTCAAACTGTCTCAAGCTATTGACGTCTCAGATCGTTTCGATCCGACGTACCATATTAGCTATTGAAAAAAAAAAATCCGCTCAAAACTTTTAGTTTCCAAAACTAACATCCCTAAATTTAATTCCCCAACCCAATCAAATCCAGCAATTAAGCGATCTCTCATTTCTGAACTCTGTCTCTTTCTCCCTAAAATATATATTACAACTTTTATCATTATTTTCCTGATTTTATTTCCTATGTCAAGGGATCACTTTCTATACTAAGACATTGACTGTTTCTCACATTCTCATCTTTCACAATTCTCTTTCCAAACTGAGACAAATGTCTCCCAAAAATTATATCCTAATGCAGTTGCTCTCCTTCTTTACTGTTTATATCACACACACATATTTACTGTACATATATATAGTACAAAGATTGAAGATATACTATATTTACATGTTATATCTAGGAAAAGTTTCATCTAAACACCATGTAGTTGAGTCTAAATTCAATGACAACCCTTATAACAATAACTTTTGTCTCTATCTGTAGATAGAATAATGATTTAACTAAATATTTTGTGAAAATACTAAAATTACCCTTTATTATGTAAATAGACTAAAATGTCATTAATTTTTTTCCCATTATATATACGCTACCCAGCCAACAAACATAATTTCAATCATTATATTATCCCAATGAATTTTTTATTTTAAAACGTTGCATTATAACTTTGTTATAATATTAGTCATCATATTATCACTCATTTGGTTACATAATCAAGTTTTTATAATTTTTTATCATAATAATTTTAATAGTTAAAAATGATTTTTCTATAATAAAAATTACAATAGATAAAGTCAATGTCAAAATCTCATTCATTTCTAATTCCTCTGCTATCATATGTCCTCCACAATGTCCCCCGATCGCTCCTCACACATCATACTTCATATATAAATTTTAAAATTATTTGATAAAATTTAATATTAATTGAATAAATTTGATCTTAATTTTGATAAATTTAAATATTAATTTAGTTTTAATTTGATAAAATTAAATATTAATTTAGTATTAATTTGATTGAATTTAATGTTAATTGAATAAATTTGAATGTTGTTTTAATAAAATTGAATGTTCATTTAGTGTTAAATTAAAGAAATGACATTAATTTGATAAGGTTAAATTTTAAATTAATGGAATTTAATATTCTATTTAATAAATTAAATAGTTTAATTTAATAAAATTGAATGTCAATTTGATGTTGATTTGATAAAAATAAATAATAACTTAATATTAAATTAAAGAAATAATATTAATTGATGAAATGAAATATTAAATTAATATAACTAAATGCTAATTTGATAAAATTAAATATCAATTTTGTGTTGATTTGATGAGATGAAATATTAATTTAGTTTAAATTAAATAAATAAAATTAATTTGATAAAATTAAATATTAAATTGATCAAAATAAAGGCTAATATAATAGAATTAAAATGGAGTGCATTGAAATTTCAGAATTAAGAGAGGGTGTTATTAAAGTTATGTCTATTTACAGGGGGTGTTGTTAAAGTTAGGTTTATTTATAAGGGGTGTGGATAAAATTTACCCTATAAAATACTCGGGAATATTTCTATAAATCAACTATCACCATTAACGGTGTAACCCGACAATCACTAACATGGAGTGACAGTGAAATTTAAAAATCGGAAGGAGGTGTAATTGAATTTAGACCTAACTATAGGGGATCTAGATGAAATTTTCCCTTATATCTGTACAAATCTATATAATAAAATACATAGAAAGTTGGATTTTATCCCCTATACATTCCCCCCCCCAAACCATCACATCACTCATTTCTATCACATGCTCAACCATTTAATATTTGATTAATTTATAATTTAACATAATTTTTATTTCAGGTATTATCCATACACGATAGTATATACCTCTTAAAAAAATTTATTGAAATACATATTTTGAGAAAATTTTGTCGATATCTTTTAAGAAAATAATGGGTAAAAATAAATTTTGAATGATTTAATCAAATAAATGAAGGAAAGAAAAATTATTATTTAATATAGTGATATCGATTTTTTAGGACTCGATTTTTTTGTTCTATCGTGCCTTCAGGCACGGGTTATGACTAGTATATATATATATATATATATATATATATATATATATATATATATATATATATATATATATATATAGAGAGAGAGAGAGAGAGAGAGAGAGAGAGAGAGAGAGAGATATCGCTTTGAATTTGAATTTTAAATTTATGATGAAAATTTTATTGGCATATTTTAATTGACATTGAATTAAGGGATAACAATTTCTAAAATAGGAAATTAATTTAACTTCCTTTCAAGGAAGAGTATTTTTGGGATAAAAAAAAAAAAAAAGTGGACCTAAGCTATTACATATAATTTTAAACATTGATTTAACCCTTTATAAGTTTCCTTGTAGAACTTATTTCCAAACAAGTACATTTAGGGGGACTTACTTCCAATTTTTACAACAAAAATTCAGGGTGGGCCCAGCCCTCTAGCTACTATTTGCCACCGCCACTAAATCGACCCAGTTGTGGTTAATTGTGTTCATTGTCAAGAATTTGGGCCCAAATTTTATTTTTTTTTCAAAATCAAACAACACAGATTGTGGAAAAAAAAAATTAATGAATGACAAAAAAACGAAACATGAATGTCACCTGCAATTTCTGGTGAAGAAGTTGCCGGAGACGATAAACAGTTACTGGACCATAGACGACGATGAACAGTTAGATGAATAGTTACTGGACCGTAAGAGACGATGAACAATAACTATCGTATTCCTCTTTGTTTTTTGGACGATGAACAGTCACAATTCTAGCATTCCCATGGACATAGAATCCCTTTGCCGAAGAAGAAGGATTTTGATAATTAAACCCCTTATTTTTCCTCCCATTACTTGATTATAGCAAAAAAAGAAAAAAAATAGATGGAAGGCGATAGGTTTCCATACATCTGCTGTTTACCGATGACAATAATGACATTTTTAAAAATATGCACTTTACTTCAAATAAGTTTTTGAGTTGTACTTTTGCCTAAATAAGTCTAAATAATTGTACCGACTTCCAAATTCCCCATAAAACAAGAACTTCACATGTCTTCCCTCAAATGATGAATAATACAGTCAGGTGGCTCATCAAGAACAACCAAATCAGCAAACTGGTTCACTCCCAAATTTGGAAAGTAGCAGCGCATTGATTTCCCTCAAAAGTTCTAAAACCGGTCAAATTAATCCTTATATGATCCCATCATAAGACCTCAAATCGCGAGCAATTGAAATGTCATTGCCGAGTTTGGCCCGCCACACAAACTTGTTCGAAACTGAATTGAAAGGTCAATACAGTTTCAACCATTAATTTAGAATATTAACTGTTTGTAATTTGTGATCACAAATAGTTACCTAAAACAGTTACGTAACTATTTTTAATCAAAAAATTCTTGTTCCAAATTATTTTTTTATCTACAAATGCTTTAACTTTTGTAATTAGGTTACTTAATCGTTAATTACAAACCTGCAATTTGTTACCATCATTTCACCAAAATAGGGTTTTATTTTTTTGTTTTTTTTTTCAAAATCAAACAGCATAGATTGTGGAAAAAAAAATATTAATGAATGACAAAAAAAACGAAATATGAATGTCACCTGCAATTTCCGGTGAAGAAGTTGCCGGAGACGATAAACAGTTATTGGACCGTAGATGATGATGAACAGTTACATCAATAGTTACTGGACCGTAGGAGACGATGAACAGTAACTATCGTATTCCTCATTTTTTTTGGACGATAAACAGTCACAGTTCTGGTATTCCCATGGACATAGAATCCCTTTACCGAAGAAGAAGGATTTTGATAATTAAACCCCCTATTTTTTAGGGGTGTAACTTGGGCGAGCTAACCTGATTTCAAATCGAGCCCAACCCGAAAAATTTGGGCTTGGATTAGGGTTTTTAATACTTGGGTTGGACTTGGGTCAAAAAATCTCAACCCGAATTCAATTTGGCGTGGGCCTCAGGTTGAGCTATTGGGGTCACGGGTTGAACCCCATTATTAAAATCGGGTTCAACCCGAATTAATGCCTCACTTTGGGGTTCTATTCTTGGGGCATGTAGTAACTATGACAATATGTTTATTGGAGAAATTGTAGCCAGACACCTATTTAATATAGAACCTGAAAAGTCAGTAAACTATGTGGTTCTAGCAAACATGTATGTTGCAGCTGGATTGTGGGACAGTGCATCAGGTTTAGAACAACAAGCCTATTTTGGGCTCAACCCGAACTTAACCCGAATTGAACTCGTAAAGTAACCGGAAATCCGCCCGAAATCATTAACCCGAATTCAATCCGAGCCCGCCCGAATTAAACTCGAGCAGTGCTTGGGTTGAGTCTTTCAACCCGAGGTTGGGTTAGGGTTAGGGTTAGGGTTAGGGTTAGGGTTGAAGATTATATACCTTGGGTTTGGCTAGGGTTGACTGTCCAACTCGCCCGAGTTTCACCCCTACTATTTTTCCTCCCATTACTTGATTGTAGCCAAAAAAAAAAAGGATGGAAGATGATAAGTTTTCATACATCTGCTGTTTACCGATGGCAATTGTGGCATTTTTAAAAAATATGCACTTTATCCCAAATAAGTTTTTGAGTTGTACTTTTGCCTAAATAAGTCTAAAAAATTGCATCGACTTCCAAATTCCCCATAAAACAAGAACTTCACATGTCTGTCCTCAATAGATGAATAATATAGTCAGGTGGCTCATCAATAACAACTAAATCAACAAATTGGTTCACTCCCAAATTTGGAAAGCAGCAGCGCATTGATTCCCCTCAAAAGTTCTAAAACCGGTCATATTAGTCCTTATATGATCCCATCATAAGACCTCAAATCGCGAGCAATTGAAATGTCACTGTCGAGTGTGGCCCCGCCACACAAACTTGTTTGAAACTGAATTGAAAGGTCAATACAGTTTCAACCATTAATTTTAGAATATTAACTGTTTATAATTTGTGATCACAAATAGTTACCTAAAACAGTTACGTAACTATTTTTAATCAAAAAATTCTTGTTCCAAATTGTTTTTTAATCTGCAAATGCTTTAACTTTTGTAATTAGGTTACTCAATCGTTAATTACAAACCTGCAATTTTTTACTATCATTTCACCAAAATGGCGTTGTATTTTTTTGTTTTTTTTCAAAATCAAACAACACAGATTGTGGAAAAAAATATATTAATGAATGACAAAAAAAACAAAACATGAATGTCACCTGCAATTTTCGGTGAAGAAGTTGCCGGAGACGATAAACAGTTACTGGACCGTAGACGACGATGAACAGTTAGATGAATAGTTACTGGACCGTAGGAGATGATGAACAGTAACTATTGTATTCCTCTTTTTTTTTTTTGGACGATGAACAGTCATAGTTCTGGCATTCCCATGGACATAGAATCCCTTTGCCGAAGAAGAAGGATTTTGATAATTAAACCCCATATTTTTCCTCCTATTACTTGATTGTAGCAAAAAAAAAAAAAAAAAACAGATAGAAGACGATAGGTTTCCATACATCTGCTGTTTACCCATGGCAATAGTGGCATTTTTTAAAAATATGCACTTTACCCCAAATAAGTTTTTGAGTTGTACTTTTGCCTAAATAAGTCTAAAAAACTGTACCGACTTCCAAATTCCCCCTAAAACAAGAACTTGTCATGTCTACCCTCAACAGATGAATAATACAGTCAGGTGGCTCATCAAAAACAAGCAAATCAACAAACTGGTTCACTCCCAAATTTGAAAAGCAGCAGTGCATTGATTCCCCTCAAAAGTTCTAAAAGCGGTCAAATTAGTCCTTATATGATCCAATCATAAGACCTCAAATTGCGAGCAATTGAAATGTCATTGCCAAGTTTGGCCCCGCCACACAAACTTGTTTGAAACTGAATTGAAAGGTCAATATAGTTTCAACCATTAATTTTAGAATATTAACTATTTGTAATTTGTGATCACAAATAGTTACCTAAAACAGTTACGTAACTATTTTTAATCAAAAAATTATTGTTCCAAATTGTTTTTTCATCTGCAAATGTTTTAACTTTTGTAATTAAGTTACTCAATCGTTAATTACAAACCTGCAATTTGTTACCATCATTTCACCAAAATAGGGTTTTATTTTTTTGTTTTTTTTCAAAATCAAACAACACAGATTGTGGAAAAAAAAATAATGAATGACAAAAAAAGGAAACATGAATGTCACCTACAATTTCCGATGAAGAAGTTGTCGGAGACGATAAATAGTTACTAGACCGTAGATGACGATGAACAGTTAGATGGATAGTTACTGGACCGTAGGAGATGATGAACAGTAACTATCGTATTCCTCTTTTTTTTTTGGACGATGAACAGTCACAGTTCTGGCACCATGGACATAGAATCCCTTTGCTGAAGAAGAAGAATTTTGATAATTAAACCCCTTATTTTTTCCTCCCAATACTTGATTGTAGCAAAAAAAAAAAAACGAATGGAAGACGATACGTTTCCATACATCTGCTGTTTACCGATGACAATAGTGGCATTTTTAAAAAAATATGCACTTTATCCCAAATAAGTTTTTGAGTTGTACTTTTACCTAAATAAGTCTAAAAAATTGTACTGGTTTCCAAATTCCCCTTAATTAGTTTGCTTTGCCCGTTCAAGTAAACCTACCTTTCTTCCACCCTCATTCCTCTTAGATATCTTTGCAAATTTTCCAGGTAAAGCATAGAACAAATTCTCTCTCTCTCTCTCTCACACACACACACAGAGGTGTATGGGTGTAATATGAGTGATGTTTAAATACATATGCATGACCCAACCACTTTAGACACGATTTGTCTCCCAAAATTAATTCAAAATTAAAGTCTTTTCATAAGATAATAAAAGTGTAGGTGTATTGGTAAACTCGTTAAACTCGAAACGAACTTGCTAAACATGAATCGGACACGATAGGCATCCACAAAATTATAAATAATATCATTTTGAATTAAACAAAATTTAACACCATTTATGAATTGGACATGACCTGACCATGAGATGAGTCACTCCTATATTATTATGATATGATAAGTTTGTACAAAGGAAGTGGAAAGCTCTGAACAAAAGCTATCTCTTTCTTCAATGACAGCCTCTAGATTAGATTCTTTGGGTTGTAAATAAATACTGCTGAGACTCCGTTGCAGCAAAACATTTCTGCAAATTCAAGCCACCACCTTCCCATTTCAAGGTTCTTTTTCTGTTTTTATTTTTCAAATATCATAAAATCTTCCAAATATGCACACACAGATGCACAAACACAAAGAACCCTCCTCCCCCCCCTCCCCCCCCCCCCCCCCCCACACACACACACACATATAGGTATGTATATATGCATGCGACATGTCCGTCGATATGTTTCTTTCTTTTTCTTTTTTCTTTTTTTAAATTCCTAGGAAGAGAGACGAGAATGAGGTTGGAACCTTAGTCACATAATCCTTCTAAAATCTTAACGTTCTAGTGGTCAGGGAGCGAATTCTCTGTGAATTCTGGTTCTCATTTTACAAAATTCGCGAATTTGACTAATTAGCGCTCTTACAAATTTTTATTTGGGAAGCACTGACACAACTTAAATATACATATCAAACTAGAATAATGTTTGGAAACTATAATTGTCATTTTAGGACTTTATAATTAATATATATTTAAAAATGAAATAGTTGGTGTCATACTTGTGCATTAAATTTTAATTTTATATATTTGATTTATATTAAACTGTTATAAGTGAATGTGTGTCTCTATACATATAATATGAAGCTCTCAAGGCACTATGCTTTCAAATTTTTTTGAATGTTGACGCTTTTGTGCTCTTGCTCCTTTTTTCGCTCTGTGTGATATAGTTTGAAACCTGCAATCGCATGTAGGCGGAGCAGAAGTGAGCACTTATCATTGGATTACTCTCTCACCTCAATATATGTTTGTTTCCTGATCATCTTTTCCTGTTTGTTTCTTTTTAGCAAATTTGAAAGTATTGAGGTATAACCATGGCTCTGCGCTTGCTCCACGGGACGCTTCGGGCGACCATACATGAGGTTGATAGGATAGATTATGGATGCAGATTTAATTTTTTCCCCAAGGTACATTTTCTTGTACATTTACGTATGGATATTGGTAGTGTATTAATGTATGTGTATGTGTATGTGTATGTGTGCAAATATAACTTCATTCATACATATATACACATAAATAAAATATTAGGGATAATCCGTGTCTGAAAGTACGGTGCAACATAAACTAACCAGTTAATTTAGAAAAAAAATTACTTTAAGTTGCTTTAATTATAGATTTTTTAGAGGAATATTGATAGTCGTTGGATGAGTCTATTTGAGAACATCGGATAGACTTATTGAAGTCTGCACTGTTTTATATTATAGATTTTTATGCATTAACGAAATCAAAAAATTCAAAACGGGGGGCCAAAGGGAAATATTAGTCGAAAATAATAACCAAATAAAATTTATATGAAAATTTAAGGATAAAATTTACTATTTACAGCAATGTGCAATGCACAAAATTTCTACTCTTGTGCTATTTTATTTTGACATTGTGGAAAATTATCATATAATTTCTAACTCAACCCTTCTAGGTATTATATTGGGTATTGCTATAAGGAAAGAAGAAAACCAAAGGCCAAATGTTGTGGCATTTATGTGGCGATGTTGATTAAGTAAAATTTACTGATATGTGAATCATCTAAGGCACATTAGTATGGCGTACTCCTTCTGTTTGAACCAGGGTTTGAAATCAAACTTCTCCTCATGAGGATAGATCAAACGATTCCGGTGAGATCCAAAATAGATCCAACTTTCGATTCACTCGTGGGATCTGGGCGGTCTGGAAGGGACCACCACGACCCCTCTCTTCTCGAGAATCCATACATCCCTTATCGGTGTATGTACATCTATTTCTCGAGCACATGTTTAGGTTCGGTCTTAATGGAAAAATCAAGTGGAGCACCTAACAACGCATCTTCACAGACCAAAAACTACGAGATTATCCTTCCGAAATACAAAATGACTTCTCGACCAAAACCTAAAACCTAAAACAATCTTCAATATTTTATTTTTCAAAATTTTAAACGCTCCAAAATTTTGATATTAAGAGCAAGTGCCAAAATGAAGTACTGCTTAGTTAGCACCGTTATATTACTTAATTAGCATTGTCATGTCAACGCCCCATTATTTTTATAGTCTTTAATTTTTTGGTCAGTCTAGACTTTGACAAGATTCATAAGAATGAAACCACGTTTTGTAATTAGATAAGTGAAGAGAACTAGGGGTTCAAAATAACCAAGTTAAGACAAAATTAAAGGAGAGAAAAATAAGATAGTACAAAGCTTTATATACCACCATAATTGAATTAGCAGTATGTCTCAATATTGTATGACGTTTGCTATTACTCCAACAAATTTAATGCACTAGGTCCTCAAATTTCATACAAGAAATATTATGGTGAATAGGTATCTTTTATTCTAGGCACTATTTTTTGTTTCTAAGTCTTATAATAATCCGTGCTTCATCCCTACTTTTACACATTACCTCGCTACTATACACAATTATGGACTATGGATAACTCTTTCTCGACATATATCAACTATATTACAGGTCTAAGTTTATCTAGTAATTGAGTAATGCTATTGGAAAAAAAATTTACCAGCATCTCTTTTACCTCTCTGTTGCTTCAATTATTTGTCACGCAATCACCTAAAGATTATTTATCAAGTTTATATGATATCTCAAGATTTTCGTAGTTTTATTGTTTCTACTATACGTCAGTCTGGGAATAGTGTCGCACAAAAATTAGCAAGAAATGAAAGTTTTGTTAACCATATTGATGTATGGGCGGAGAGAGCACCCGAATTCTTAGTGCCTCTCATTCTTTCAGATATTTGTTTTCAATAAAAACTCTACCACTTTTTTTTGGGTGTATTATATTCACGGGTATCCGAACCAACTTACGTGTATGTCTATGAAGCACGGACACTCTCAAGAATGTGACGTATCCGTGTTGGACACCAATGCTCTTTGGATACTCTTGGATACGTGTCTGATACTCTTTTATCCGTGTCCATAATTAAATGATAGAATTTTAGTTTCAGACACATGTCCGATACTTTTTTGGTGATGTGTTTGATACTCCTTTAAAACGTGTATACTACTTAACAATATGTGTTGAAATGTGATTAACAATGTTTAAAATTTTAAGAACATATAATTACCAACACTAGACATGTTAAAGTGTACTCCAAATATAATAATTAAAACGAAAGATGCATAAAAGTTTAAAAAAGAGGAATTGAGAAAATGAGAGCAATTATTTAAATTATATATTAAATATACATTGTCTACAAAAAAAGTTGATGATTATTGACTATTAGGATGATGTTTTAGTTTAAAAATTCACGTTTGATGACTATACATAAGATTTACTTATAAAAAAATATGAAATATTTTATGAATTGCATATCATTATCACTATATTTACAATAAATTATATAATATTATATATAAAATATAATATTTTGTAGCGTATCCCTAACGTGTTCGTATCTTACTTTTTTGAGAAATATAGTGTTTGAGTGTCTTATCTATGTCCCATGTCTGTGTTCGTGCTTTTTAAGTGTACGCATATCTCGATTAATTCGTTTCTCAGTCCAATCAAAGACAGATCATCACCTTAACATCTTTAGCTTTGTTGAGTAGGTTGCTGACCAACTTGAATTTAGGATAGTTCAAATCATAAGCATGTCAATCTACAATTATTTATCATGAGAAAGCTTTACATTTTGCACCTCATGAATACTAATATTTGTTTTTCAACATAAATTTAACATAAAAGATTTCAGATCGTATTGTTTTGAGGTTAATAATATTTGTAGCAGCCCAAGGATATAAATCATTTGTTATAACTCACCATGTATAAAAAAATAGGGTTAATCAGCAAATAATATCCCGAAAGATCTCTTAAATTTCAATTTGTACCCTCAAAGATATAAAATCTTAATTTGTACCCTCAAAGATATAAAATCACAATCTGCACCCTCAAAGATATAAATCTGTATCAATGCGCACCTGAAGCTAACGGTCGTCAGTTTGTTGTCTAAAACTAAATAAGTAAATTACACCTAGACCCTCTTAGGTTTGTGACTTAATCAATGGACCCCCTCACATTTAGAATATTACACCTATACCTTCTGACGTTTGTGCGCGTATGACACATAATCCTCTGTCATTAATATCCGTTAATGTATCCATTAAAAAACATGATGTTGTCTTAATAAACAACTATAATTTTCATACTACATTTTATTTTGTGAGTTCGTTGTACTTTAAAGTTCAAAATCAAGTTTACCCTTTGAATGCCCAATACAATTCAAGTATTACATAATGTTGAAGAGTTCTGGAATTATATAATGTTCTTTATATCCAATGCAATACATCACTTAAATAGAAATATTTGGTAGCCCAAATAAGGGAATACTTTTAGTCATATTTGGATTCTCAGGAGGTGTAAGTGTAATATTTCAAATGTGAAGGGTCTAGTTGATTAAGTGACAAACATGAGGGGAACTAGGTGTAATTTATCCATTTAGTTTTAGACGGTAAACTGAATTTCTATTAGCTTCAGGTGCACATTGATACAGATTTATGTCTTTGAGGGTGCAAATTGCGATTATTTATTTTTGAGGGTGTAAATTAAGATTCGAGAGATCTTTTATGGTACAATATGTGATTAACCCTAATAAATATCCTTACAATTGATAATTTGTAACAACATTTAGCTCTTATCAGTCCTTAAATTTGAACATTTTCTAACAATGACCAACATTAATGTTTCTTTCGTATTTTCTTTGATTGCTCTTGCGGGTTTATGTTCGATTTTATTGGGTGTTGATCTTTGATGTCCTCCTTGCATTTTTTGTCCTTTTCTCTGAAAATTTGGAGATTACAAGTTCAAGAAAGATTACCAGAATGTTTTTATCTAAAGTTAAAAGAAAGGTGTTGGGTCGGCCTGAGGTATTCTTCTACCTTGCATAATTTACAAAATTGCTGATTACTTTGTTTCAACATGTAAAACCTCCTTTTTCTAACATACTGAAAATGTTGATTGGTTAACAGATCAATGGTTTAGGACTGTATGCAACCCTTGATTTACAGAAGGCACGGGTCGGGCGAACCAGAAAGATTAAAAATCAAAGTTCCAACCCTCGGTGGAATGAGTCCTTTCATGTTTACTGTGCCCACATGGTTTCTAGTATCATATTCACAATAAAAGAAGATAATCTTGTTGGGGCAACATTAATTGGAAGAGCTTATTTGCCTGTTCAGGAAGTTATAAATGGCCAAGTAATAGAAAAATGGCTCGAAATATTGGATGAAGATCATAAACCAATTCCTGGAGGCTCTAGAATTTATGTCAACCTACAGTTTTTCAATATCAACCAAGATAGTAATTGGTCTCAAGGAATCAAAAGTCCTACATTTGGAGGAGTCCCTTACACATTCTTTAAGCAGAGACAAGGTTGTCAAATTACATTGTATCAAGATGCCCATTTTCCGGGTGATAGATTTCCCAAGTTTCTCAATTCAGAAGGCCCGTATTACGAGCCTCAAAGATGTTGGGAGGACATCTTTGATGCAATCAGCAATGCCAAACATTTGATTTATATAACTGGATGGCCGGTTTATACTAAAATCTCTTTAGTAAGGGATCCAACGAGGCCCAAGCCAGGAGGAGAGATCATACTTGGTGAACTGTTGAAAAATAAGGCAGATGAGGGGGTGAATGTCCTTATGCTTGTTTGGGATGAAAGAACTTCTGTGGAGGCAGTGAAGAAGGATGGTTTGATGGGTACACATGACCAAGAAACTGGAGATTACTTCGAAAACACAAAAGTTCATTGTGTGTTGTGTCCGCGCAATCCAGACGATGGAAATAGCATATTTCAAGGATTTAAGGTTTCCACCTTGTTCACTCACCATCAGAAGACGATAATCGTGGACAGTGAAATTCTGGGAGGAATGTCACAGAAGAGGAGGATTGTGAGTTTTGTTGGTGGCATTGATCTTTGTGACGGGCGATATGATACTCTAGATCATCCCCTTTTTAGTACTTTGGACACCGTTCATCATGATGATTTCCATCAGCCAAACTTTTCAGGCTCTTCAATTAGAAAAGGCGGTCCAAGGGAGCCCTGGCATGATATTCATTGCCGCTTAGAAGGACCAGTTGCTTGGGATGTCCTGTATAATTTTGAGCAAAGGTGGAAGAAACAAGTTGGAGATAAGTATATTTTTCCTATAACTGAACTTGATAAATTCATTATTCGTCCTTCGCCTGTTACAACAACACAGGACCTCGAAACATGGAACGTTCAAATATTTCGATCAATTGATGGTGGGGTTGTTTCTGGCTTCCCAGAAAAACCTGCTGCTGCTGCTGCAGTAGGCCTTGTTAGCGGGAAAGATAACATCATTGATCGAAGCATCCAGGATGCTTACATCCATGCCATTCGTCGAGCAAAGAACTTTATTTACATAGAAAATCAGTATTTTGTTGGTAGCTCGTACGATTGGAAATCAGACGATATTAAGGTTGAGGACATTGGTGCATTGCATCTCATACCAAAGGAGCTTTCTTTGAAAATTGTTAGCAAAATTGAAGCAGGGGAGAGGTTCACTGTCTACATTGTAATTCCAATGTGGCCAGAGGGTATACCTGAGAGCGGTTCTGTTCAAGCAATTTTAGATTGGCAAAAGAGGACAATGGAGATGATGTACACAGATATTGCTCAAGCCTTGAGTGCTAAGGGACTCATTGCAAACCTTAGGGACTACTTGGCTTTTTTCTGCCTAGGGAATCGCGAGGGCCAGAAGATGGGAGAATACACACCTCCAGAGAAACCAGATCTTGATACTGATTATAGCAGAGCTCAGCAAGCGCGCCGCTTCATGATCTATGTTCATGCAAAAATGATGATAGGTAAGTATACAAATCTCTCAAAATGTTTGCATGTGCACACTACCATTAAGTTAATTAAGAACTAAAAAATTCTGACAAACAAAATACTTCATGATGGAGTTTGATAAGATCTAATACTAAGTTTTAAAATTCTGCTCTATTTTTTCTGTTTTTTTTTTTGTAGTTGATGATGAATACATAATCATCGGATCAGCGAACATCAACCAAAGATCAATGGATGGTGCCAGGGACTCCGAGATTGCAATGGGAGCCTATCAACCCCATCATTTAGCAACTACAAAACCAGCCAGGGGTAGAATATTCAATTTTCGTCTGTCCTTATGGGGTGAGCATATGAACATGGTGCCCGACATCTTTGTGCACCCAGAGAGTCTGGATTGTGTCCAGTTTGTTAATAGAATTGCTGATGAAAATTGGAAGTTTTACTCAACTGATACATACATCGGCGATCTTTTTGTCCATCTCCTTCGCTACCCCGTTGAAATCTCTAGCATTGGAATGATTGGTACATTGCCGGGGATTGAATTTTTTCCAGACACCAAAGCCAAAATCCTTGGCACCAGGTCAGAAGATCTTCCACCAGTCCTCACTACCTAAGGCATTGTTCTAGCCACTGTCCTAGTGGTGTTAATACTTGTAATTCTATAAGCAACAATTAACCACTTGTTTGTGTTACCTAGTAATGAACAGTCTGGTTAGCATTTGGAGGTTTATTTTATGTATTCACGTTTCCGCATTTCTACAAGTCGCAACCCATCTTAGTGCTCTCAAATGATTATGCATGAAGAGATGATTTGGCATCTGGATATTCTATTGATAGATAGATGGATTAAAACTCCGAAATTAGATTTGATCAGAGTAATTGATTTGTTTAAAGTGTCGTGTCACGACATGTAAGCCAAAATTTACTGAACTCAAATTGGAACCATTTATTTGTGTGAATAGTCGGGTTTGTGTCATGTTATCCGATATGGATCATCGAGAATCCGACAAGTATCGTATCCGTAATGTCATCAACAAAGAGCTAATACTTGAATTGTTCATTCATTAATTGGTCATCTTGTAGTTGGTTGAATTGGTGGAAGGACTTTGGAGGGATAAAGTTGGTGAATTATGCATTTTGATTGATTGTTGAATATGACTATTTTACATACATTTGTTTATCTAATGGGTTTGTGTGTCAGATTGAGGTGTGTAAGCATGAATCGATCAATTAATTGACAAATGAATGAATTAGGTTATTAATTAGGCGTAATTTCTACAAAAACGAGTGCTTAAGACCTATTAACCCTACTCTAGGTCAACCTAGGCAGACTCCATGTCTTTAACAAGCGTTTTGGGGCGATCCAACTCGCACTCTCAATTGGTATCAAAGCATCAGTACCCCGAGAAGCACTTTGTATGTATTTCTAAGAATTTTGACCTAGTTTGTGTTTGCTTGAGGTTCTTCATAACAACCAGTTTGTTATTGATGGATACCCAATGAGAAGGTGGCTCAATATCGAGACCTCTTTTGTTTGATGGAACCAATTGTGTCTATTGAAAGACTAGAATGAGAGCATTCTTTAAGTTCATACATGAGTATGAGTGTTGACCAGTGACCACCCAATGGGGATGGAAACCTCCTATTGAGACCACTGAGGCAAGCGAGACTACAAAACCCTGTTAACAAATAGACAAGGATAATTGGGGTGAGTGGTTAGAACTCGAAATGATCGAATGTGATATTCAATGTCATGTCTCCAAATGAGTTCCAGAGAATCTGTACGTGTGAGACTTCCAAAGAAGCATGAGGCAAGAAGACTTATTTGTGACACCCACATAGTTTGTGTCTGACCCAACATAGTGCTTGTCTTGACATTGTTCATTCTTCTTTGAAGCCGCAAAATGAGAGTGAGGTAATAAGGATCCCTCAGTGGCAGCAGGCCATGTCTGAGGAATTTCCAGTCTTGCAGAAGACGTCGTTCATTACCTTATCAGATATAGAGGGGTTCCAAACCTCTTCCCGACGGAAAGACCACTATTGAGGGAAATTCAGACTCACTTTTGGTATTGATTCTGAGAAGACTTTTGTTCCTTCGTTCCAATTCATTCCCACTCGAATTAAAGCATCAGGCTTGTGGTAGTCCTCTATGGGATCAGTTCCATTGCTTTCTCTCCTCCGTGCATCTAACTCCTCAGAAATTATGTGGAGTTCCATAGTATTGTTCTCTTGAGTTAGAGAGGAGTTTGCGCCCTCCTTTCTCCTCTATTTCTATTTTATTTACTAGTTCTAAGGTTGCCATTTCTACTTATTATTTTTCCCAATTTATTAGAGTATAGACGATGCTAGATATTGGTTGAGTTCGGGGAATCGGAAATAGACGCATACGAAGGAGAATTCACCCTATATAGAGGCCTTTTTAGAGGTTTCCCATGAGGGAACAAGTGTTGTAAAGAAGTCCAAACGTCGAAGGTTGATTTCTCAATATGAGGCACTTATGATGAAGCAAAGTGAGACCTTCACTAAATTCTATGCACAACTTGGTGACCTAGTAAATTTATATTTCCCCCTACGAAAGAAGTATGATGATATGGTCTATAGCTTTGGAAGAAATTGAGATATCTACCGGAGAGATTTCAACCTAAGGTAACCACCATAATGATAGCAAAGAAACCTTATAGAGTTTGGGCGATGAGTTTGGATATCGGGAAGTGATCCAAGAATGTATCTATCGCCTCCTTTGATAGATCCCATTGTTTTTTTTCTGATAAGATGCGAATGTTATATGTTTAATTTACAAGATATAAGGATTTTTTTCACTAAACACATGGTCAATGAGAATCTGGGTACGATCTGCAATGCTCATGTGGTTCACGCTGACCTCAGTGAATATGGAGCATTGGACGAGAAGTGCATCAAATTGGCAGAGCTTGCTGCCACAGCAGTTGATTTCCCCAAAACTGGAAAGATTGTCACCATGCCATTTCAACTCAAACCGAAAATGTATCCCGACTTTATGGGGAAAGAGGAATTTCAGTCATACAAGTCAGAAAAAATTTTGGGCAAGCTATACCCGCCAAGTCATAGAAGCTAATGACAAAGATGTGGTAGCTTCTGAGCTAAAATTTGTTCCTCAAGACTTTCTTTATGATGCAGACCTTCACATCCCAGGATCCACAAATTTCATTACTGATGCGTGGAGCCATAAGTGCTCTTATGATGGGCGGCTAAATGGACTTCTGGGACTGTATAAAGTGCGCAGAGAGGAAGAGATTGTGACTGGGCACATTTGGTCCCTGCCAAAGTACAGTAGCAACAAGCAAGGGCAGCTAAAAGAGAGACTCAAACATGCTTACAGTGCCCTCAGGAAAGAGTTCTGGAAAGTTTTTGAGCAAATGGACTCAGATTTCGATCAACTTTCTGATGACGAGAAGAATGCCATTTATGAACACTTGAAATATTTAGAAGAAAGAAAGGGATACAAACTAAGTGTAGAGCCCCCGTATATATAGTCAAGTAATAAAGGTACAATAAGGAAAGGAAAACCCTAATAAACTAGGAAATAGGAAAACCCTAATAGACTAGGAAATATCTCCAACACTCCCCCTCAAGCGAGGCGCAAAAATATCAACTAAGCCAAGCTTGACAACTGAGTCCTGAAGAATGGATAGAGTGACAGGTTTTGTGAAAACATCCGCAACCTGATCACTGGTCCCCACAAACAATGGAGTGACAATACCACAGCTAACCTTCTCCCGAAGAAAGTGAACATCGATCTCTATATGCTTCGTCCTCTCGTGCAGTACAGAGTCAGAAGCGAGCTGAATAGCAGATCGATTATCACAATATAATGTGGATGGAGAAGTCACTGGAAATCCCAACTCGCCAAGAATCGATCGTAACCAGATAATCTCACACGTGCCAAGTGCCAGTGCTCGATACTCTGCCTCTGCTGAAGAGCGGGAGACAACCGCCTGCTTCTTGCTCTTCCAAGAGATAAGATGAGTCCCTCGAAAAGCACAGAAGCCCGTAGTAGATCGACCGTCACACGCTCCCCCATAATCTGAATCTGAATAACAGGCTAGAGAATCAGTCTGAGATCCTGATGCATAGAACAACCCAAGTCCAGGACAAGACTTGAGGTATCGAAGAATATGATAAACTGCATCAAGATGAGGCTGACACGGCCTGTGCATGAACTGACTAACTCGGCTGACAGCAAATGAAATGTCTGGCCTAGTGTTGGCTAGGTAGATAAGTCTACCTACCAACCTCTGATAAACAGTCGGGTCTCTCAACTCCTCACCTTCAGCAGTAAGCTTTAGGTTTGGAATCATAGGTGATGATGCCGGTTTGCACCCCAGCATCCCAGTGTCTGAGAGAAGATCCAGGACATACTTTCTCTGAGAAAGAACAATACCCCTGCTACTACGGGCAACCTCAATCCCAAGAAAGTATCGCAGAAATCCAAGGTCCTTCACATCGAAGGCCTTCCCAAGGTCTACCTTGACCTGCGCAGTCCCAGAAACATCATCTCCAGTAATAATAATATCATCAACATATACCAACAGGATGACACACTGTCCAGAAGTATTCCGTCGAATGAAGCAGGTATGATCAGAATGACATCTGGAGAACCCTAAACGTACAACTACACTACTAAAGCGAGAGAACCAGGCTCGTGGTGACTGTTTCAGTCCATAAAGAGACTTACGCAGTCGACATACCTTTCCAGCATACTCCCCCTCACCACGAAAGCCCGGTGGTGCATCCATATAAATAATCTCGTCCAGAGCACCGTGAAGAAATGCATTCTTCACATCCAACTGATGAAGAGGCCAAGAGTACTCCGCAGCCAGAGAAATAATCAATCGAACAGTAGTCAATTTTGCCACGGGGGCAAAGGTAGCACCAAAATCACGACCTGGTACCTGAGTAAAGCCCTTCGCTACAAGCCTAGCCTTGTGACGATCAATAGTACCATCTGCCAGAAACTTCAGGGTGTAAACCCAACGACAACCAACAGTCTTCACCCCTGAAGGTAAAGAGACAAGATCCCATGTATGATTACGCTGAAGAGCGTCCATCTCCGTCTGCATGGCAAGAACCCACTGGGGCTCCCGCATAGCCTCTGAAACAGAGCGAGGAATCGGCGTATCTGATAAGGCCATGCTATAAGCTCGAAATGTAGGAGACAGATCACCATAAGAAACATAAGCAGAGATCGGATATAAAACCCTGGCAGTCCAACCATAACGAACAACTGGACGACGATCACGCTGCGGATAACGACGCCCTAAATCATCCTCCACTGATAATGTCTCATCAGGTAAAGTAACTACCTCAGTACCTGCAATCTCATCAGTACTAACAACAGGTGCATCAATATGCTCAACGAACTGAGAAGTATTACCTGCATCGCCTGAGGTAGAGGGGACATCAGCAGGGGGATGAGAGCGAGGGCGACGAACATAAACCTGCAAAGGAGGAGGGACTGATGACTCTGTAGTGATAGTGACCAATGGATCTGACTCCTGTGGTAATGGAAAATCAAAAGGAGTATCATCACCTGGAGGGGAAGACACATGACTGGAAGAAAAATAAGGAATATGCTCAAGAAAAGTAACATCTAGACTATGATACATACGACGCCTAATAGGATCATAGCACCGATACCCCTTAGACTGATGACAATAGCCCACAAATACACAACGAATCGCTTTATCATCAAACTTATGACGAGTAGGAGACCGATCCTGAACAAAACATGTGCAGCCAAAAACACGAGGGGGGACCGGAAAAAGTGTCCGTTCAGGGAATAAGACCTGTAAGGGAGCCCTATGCTGAAGAACACGACTCGGTGTACGATTGCATAGAAAGGTAGAAGTCAAAACAGCAAAATGCCAATAAGATTTTGGTACCCCCATACCTCTAAGCATACAACGTACCATCCCTATCAGACTCCTATTTTTCCTTTCAGCAACTCCATTTTGCTCAGGAGTATATGGACAAGTGAGCTGCTGAAGGATACCCTGGGAAGAAAGGTGAGACACTAAGGCATCAGACACATATTCTTTGGCATTATCCGAACGAAGAGCACGAACAATGACATCGAATTGTGTCTTAATCATCTGGAGAAACTGAGTGATGATTGGGAGTACATCAGACTTCCTATGCAAAAGGTAGACCCAGGTACAACGAGTATAGTCATCTATAAATGTCACATAGTATCGAGCACCTGACAGAGCAGTAACTGGAGAAGGTCCCCAAATATCAGAGTGTATTAGGTCAAATGGTTTGGGTGACTGGTGCATGCGAGGAATATAACTGGTCCTAACATGTTTCGATAGGGAACATATAACACAATCAAGTTTACCATCAACACAAGCTTTGCTCAAAGCAGGAAACAACATACATAAATATTTAAAATTTGTATGTCCAAAACGGTCATGCCACAACTGAACAGTTTGTGACGAAAAATCATAACGACAAGTACTAGGTAAAATACTAGCATGCAAGCTAGGAACAGATAAAGACAAATCAGGTGCAGGTGATGGAGGTGAAGGAACTGGTGAAACTGGAGGTGGATCGCCTAGATAATACAGTCCATCTCTATCATGTCCCCTGATAATAATCCTCTTGGTACTCAGGTCCTGCAAATAACACGAATCAGATAAGAATACAACCGCACAGCGAAAATCTCTGGCTAACTGATGTACAGATAATAGATTCATGGCCAACTTTGGCGCATGAAAAACTGAATGTAATGTAAAGCCATCTGGGAGGCGGACTGTGCCCCTACTAACAATAGGGGCATGTGTCCCATCTGCTAGCTGAACCTGTGTATGTAACTGCTCGTCAAAAGTGGTGAAGTGATGGGCCTCACCTGTCATATGACCATTCGCACCCGAGTCCAGCATCCAAAGAGGAGAAGGACTGGTGCGAGCATGAAAAACACGAGGTATACCTGTAGTGGTGGCAGTAGCAGAAGTCGGACCCTGAGAAGTCAGAGCGGACATAAGTCTATCCAATCGAGAAGTGATAGCATCCATATCACTCTGCCAAGGAGGAATAGTAGGAGTAGCAGCAGGAGCAGCGGAAGTAGGTGGTGGTATCTCAGCAATAGCAGCAGTACGACTGCGAGGAGGCGGCTTAAGCTCCGGATGGAGCTTCCAACAAGCAGCTCTGAGATGTCCTGGTCGGCCACAATAATCGCACTGACGTGAATCCCCCTGTCTGCGCTGATCTGAGGTGCCCTGACGGCGCTGGTCCGAGCGCTGTCCATCTCTGGCTGAGGATCCTGAACGAGACCCGGCAGTAGCTGCAAGAGCCATCTGGTCAGCTGAAGGAGTCAAGGCCGTAACTGGAAGTGATGCAACACGGAGGCGGCGCTCATGCTGCTCAATCATCGCATACACCTCATAAAGAGACGGAAGCCTCATCATCGACAAGATTTGTGAACGAGGTCCCTCAAACTCATCACGAAGTCCCATAAGGAACTTGTGAATCCTATCCTCCTGCTCTCGAGTATGCAAGAATGCTGCTCCCTCGGGCTGTATACTCGGAATAGCAGCAAGAGGACGTAAAGTCTCATACTCAAGCCAGCGCTGAGTCAAATAGCCATAATAATCCTGAACTGTCATATATCCCTGCCGAGCATATGAGAGCTCCTGAGAAAGCTCATAAACACGAACTCCCCGTCCTGACTGGGAATACATCTCTGATAATGCACTCCATAACTTCGGAACAGAGCTATGAAACTGATGAATCCTGCAAACAGATGGCTCCATCGAGCCAAATAACCATCCAAGAATGGCGCAGTTCTCAGAGAACCACGCAGAATATCCAGGGTCGGCATCAGCTGGCTTTGGGTGAGATCCCGTCAGCCAACCAAGCTTCCCTACACGACCTAAGAAAAGCTGGAATGAGCGAGACCACTCAGCGAAGTTACGGCCATTCAATAACTGTGCCGTAACTTTCTGAGAGATCATGCTCGGCAATGCTGGTAATGCAACTGTGCCAGTAGGTACTGTATACTGGTCAAACATAAAACTGGAAGTACCAATAGAGGTCTCAGAGGTGTCAACAGTAGAGGTCTCAAGTCCCTCAGTAGTAGCCATAGCAACAATAATACTAGGGCACCCGTGACAGAAAAAACAACTCTAAAATAAATAGAGGAATAAAATAAGGGGGAACAATATACCTCCAGTCGAACAGTAGCGACAGATAAAGAAGGTCCAGAAAGCTCCCAAATAATCAGATCACGGTGCCCAGAAATCCAGTAAATATAAATAAAAGATCTACTGCATCAAGAGTAGATCAACGGAGAAGAGGATTCAACCCCTCTTAAAAGGTCCTACGATCCCAAATAATCAAGCGTACGAAAATAAAACACGAAGCTGTGACGAACAACGCGTCCCAGCAGTGGTATTGGGTATTGGGTTTTGTTTGTTGTTGGGCCAGTCAGTGTTGCTGGGTTTTGGGTTTAGGATTTTATGGGTGCTGTTAGTGTTGTTTTTGTGGGATGCAGTCAGTCGGTGGGCTGATTTGGTGTGGGGCAGTTGGTGTGGGGCAGTTTGATTTGGTGGGCTGGCTGATTTGATGTGGGGCAGTTTTCTTGACTTTGGTGGGGTGCAGTCGGTGGGCTGGTTTTATGGGTTGTCGTTGCAGTCGGTGTAGCAGGGGACTGGGTGGGGCAGGTTGTCGTTGCAGTCGGTGTGCAGTCCAGGTAATTTGATTATTGTGGCAGTCGGTTTCGGTGCAGTAAGGGGTATAGGTGTTTCGGTGTGCTGCTGGGATTTTGTGGCAGTCAGTTTTGGTGTAGCAGGGGACTGGGTATGGCTGCTTGGTTGTTGTGGCTGAGTTGGGTGCTGGGTTTATGTTGCTGGTGATGCCGGTGGGGCTGGGTATGGCTGAAGGCAGGCTGTGGTGTTAGAGTTAGGGTTAGGGTTTAGCTCTGATACCAACTTGAAATATTTAGAAGAAAGAAAGGGATACAAACTAAGTGTAGAGCCCCCGTATATATAGTCAAGTAATAAAGGTACAATAAGGAAAGGAAAACCCTAATAAACTAGGAAATAGGAAAACCCTAATAGACTAGGAAATATCTCCAACATGAACAAAAGGCATCAGCATGGTATCATGTCACTTATCATCCTTGTTGGGTGCAGAAGTCAATGGAGTTGCAAGAGCCAGACAGGGATGTGGAGACAGTAATGTTGAGCTTTGCTTGGATAGCAGTTGATTACCTTGCTCGGATCAAAATTAGGTGTGGAGGAGATGGAAATGCTGACCTCACTAAGCCAATCAATGCTTTTGCGAGGTACATTGCTGATCGGATATGATGGATAATCAAAGCTGTTTGAAGCTTTCTTCTATCGTTGCTTCAAACTTTTCTGGATGCTACGTTCTGGTTGCTTTTGAACTTTCTGGCTTCAAGGCCACTCTGCCATAGTTAAGGTTTGACTGTCATAGTTCTATTAATACCCTTGCCTCTGCATGCTGTACTGTTTTGCCTATTCATGCTATAAACTATGTTTCTGTATTGTTGTAAACATAATGTTGAAAATGCTGTACTTCTGCTTGCATTTTTTGGCTTGAATATCTTTAGCATTAACTTGCAAATCTATTTTCAATTGAGCAATGTTATGGGGACTTTATTTGGAGACCTTATTTAGGGACCTAATGATGTGACTTCAATGCAACCATTAGATTAGTTGTGAGTTCCAATGTTAGATGAAGTTCACAACCAATCTAATGGTTGTATATCATTAATCCATAAATAAGGTTCTCAAATAAGACCCAAATAACATTTCCCTTTTCAATTTGTGACAACTGGTGCATGAATATGGGAGTATTTGAATGAGTTTCACAGTCAAATACAACACCATTGAAATCCAAAATGAGACAACTGCTCTGGGAATGGTGTTTTGTTGGGTTCATTCGTTCACTAAGGCATTGATGAGTGAGGGACTCACTTGTATATAATGGGTTCCACTTGAATACATGGTGAAAAATGTGCCCAAAAAAAAAAAAATTTAAAGAGAAGGTGTACTGAAGATGATTTCTTTCTATGAAAATAGCCCAATTTTCCATCAGGATTAGGAGGGGGCATAGCCCCGCCGAAAAAAAATTTGATACTGTTTATTATTTTGGGTAAAGTTTATTAAGTATACTTTCTTTTTCAATTTACGTACCATTTTTTGGACTCATTTATTATATTTTTGGGTGAATTTTATCACTTTTTTTTAGGCATCTGATTGCACATGCCTAATTTAAGAATGGCGTTTCTTATATTTTTTTTTATATAATCAATTTTCATTTCCTAGTGAAAGCAAATCGAGCTTGATTCTACCAAACCCGAGTTCGAACCTTAGTGCTGAAAAATATATGAACCAAAAGCAAGTATAGAATAACTATGCAAACAAAAAAATTAAAAAAAAAAAATTGAAAAGAGATTAATTATAACTCTTTACAAAAAATAAGGTTAATTATATAAGATATGTGATCAAAATATCAATAAAAAAGTTATAACTAGTAATATCAATACCAAAGTTTGAAGGTTGCGGCGTGCAATACTTCATTGATTACTGGTGTTTTGTCTGTTTTAGTGCTTTTGGGGAGAACTTGAAAATAGAGTGGCAGGACTTTTTTTTTTAACCAATTTTTTTTTTTTTTTGTTGACTTCAAGATATTCTATTGCTCATTCTATTTTTATTCCAGTTAATTAACCAAGAGGTTTGTTCTTCTAATGGACCCAATTTTTTTTATTTAAAGTCATCAGGATCGACACAATTAAAGATATTAAAAAAAATGCACAAAACATACATAAAAAACAAAAATGAGAAATTTGGAGGCCGGTCTCCCTATATGGACTTGTTTGAACTTAAGTCTGTCGTGAAAACTTATTTGTTATGAAGTCCGTTTTTTATCAATTTTACTATATTATCCATTCCCTTTAGAAGTGAAATAAAACTAAAAATTAAAAACTCCTAAATCTTAAGAGTTTGACTAACATTAAAATCTTTTTTCTCTCATATCTATCTATATCCATATATAGGTTAAGAGTTTGACTAACATTTAAATTTTCTCTCTCTCTTATCTATGTATATCTATATATAGGTTAGATATATATGTATATATATAGAGTAACATTAAAAATAAAAAATAGTAACATTGAATATTAATATTTAGTAAAATAATAGTAGTAATATGCTCAACAAAAACAATAACATGCTCAAAATAATAATAACATGAACAGTAACAAACTCAACAAAAGCAATAACATGAATAATAACATAATAAAAAAAAATAGTAACATGAATGTGAATATATAAGTTAGGTATATATATATATGTATATGTATATGTATATATACTGCCACCCTCGCACCATCGTCACCTCCCAAGCAACGCCAACTATCACGTTGTTATCACCTTCACAACAACGCTCACCACCATCACCACCACACAAAAGTCCATTCAAGTTTCCACTTGGATAACTCCTTTTTACTCCACACCACCGCCACCACTATACTTGCATCATCTCCATAACAACCCAGCGTATTTTAATTGACATTGAATTAAGGGATAACAATTTCTAAAATAGGAAATTAATTTAACTTCCTTTCAAGGAAGAGTATTTTTGGGATAAAAAAAAAAGAAGTGGACTTAAGCCATTACATATAATTTTAAACATTGATTTAACCCCTTATAAGTTTCATTGCAGAACTTATCTCCAAACAAGTACATTTAGGGGGACTCACTTCCAATTTTTACAACAAAAATTCAGGGTGGGTCCAGCCCTCTAGCTACTGTTTGCCACTGCCACTAAATTGACCCAGTTGTGGTTAATTGTGTTCATTGTCAAGAATTTGGGCCCAAATTTTTTATTTTTTTTTCAAAATCAAACAACACAGATTGTGGAAAAAAAAAATTAATGAATGACAAAAAAATGAAACATGAATGTCACCTGCAATTTCTGGTGAAGAAGTTGTCGGAGACGATAAACAGTTACTGGACCATAGACGACGATGAACAGTTAGATGAATAGTTACTGGACCGTAAGAGACGATGAACAATAACTATCATATTCCTCTTTGTTTTTTGGACGATGAACAGTCACAATTCTAGCATTCCCATGGACATAGAATCCCTTTGCCGAAGAAGAAGGATTTTGATAATTAAACCCCTTATTTTTCCTCCCATTACTTGATTATAGCAAAAAAAAAAAAAAATAGATGGAAGGCGATAGGTTTCCATACATCTGCTGTTTGCCGATGACAATAATAACATTTTTAAAAATATGCACTTTACTTCAAATAAGTTTTTGAGTTGTACTTTTGCCTAAATAAGTCTAAATAATTGTACCGACTTTCAAATTCCCCATAAAACAAGAACTTCACATGTCTTCCCTCAAATGATGACTAATACAGTCAGGTGGCTCATCAAGAACAACCAAATCAGCAAATTGGTTCACTCCCAAATTTGGAAAGCAGCAGCGCATTGATTTCCCTCAAAAGTTCTAAAACCGGTCAAATTAATCCTTATATGATCCCATCATAAGACCTCAAATCGCGAGCAATTGAAATGTCATTGTCGAGTTTGGCCCGCCACACAAACTTGTTCGAAACTGAATTGAAAGGTCAATACAGTTTCAACCATTAATTTAGAATATTAACTGTTTGTAATTTGTGATCACAAATAGTTACCTAAAACAGTTACGTAACTATTTTTAATCAAAAAATTCTGGTTCCAAATTGTTTTTTTATCTACAAATGTTTTAACTTTTGTAATTAGGTTACTTAATCGTTAATTACAAACCTGCAATTTGTTACCATCATTTCACCAAAATAGGGTTTTATTTTTTTGTTTTTTTTTTCAAAATCAAACAGCATAGATTGTGGAAAAAAAATATTAATGAATGACAAAAAAAACGAAATATGAATGTCACGTACAATTTCCGGTGAAGAAGTTGCCGGAGACGATAAACTGTTACTGGACCGAAGACGACGATGAATAGTTACTGGACCGTAGGAGACGATGAACAGTAACTATCGTATTCCTCATTTTTTTTGGATGATGAACAGTCACAGTTCTGGCATTCCCATGGACATAGAATCCCTTTACCGAAGAAGAAGGATTTTGATAATTAAACCCCCTATTTTTTAGGGGTGCAACTTGGGTGAGCTAACCTGATTTCAAATCGAGCCTAACCCGAAAAAATTTGGGCTTGGACTAGGGTTTTTAATACTTGGGTTGGACTTGGGTCAAAAAATCTCAACCCGAATTCAATTTGGCGTGGGCCTCAGGTTGAGCTATTGGGGTCACGGGTTGAACTCGAATATTAAAATCGGGCTCAACCCGATTTAATAATCAGGTTCAACCCGAATTAATGCCTCACTTTGGGGTTCTATTCTTGGGGCATGTAGTAACTATGACAATATGTCTATTGGAGAAATTGTAGCCAGACACTTATTTAATATAGAACCTGAAAAGTCAGTAAACTATGTGGTTCTAACAAGCATGTATGTTGCAGCTGAATTGTGGGACAGTGCATCAGGTTTAGAACAACAAGCCTATTTTGGGCTCAACCCGAACTTAACCCGAATTGAACTCGTAAAGTAACCTGAAATCCGCCCGAAATCATTAACCCGAATTCAATCCGAGCCCTTCCGAATTAAACTCGGGTTGTGCTTGGGTTGAGTCTCTCAACCCGAGGTTGGGTTAGGGTTAGGGTTAGGGTTAGGGTTAGGGTTGGAGATTATATACCTTGTGTTGGGCTAGAGTAGACTGTCCAACTCGCCCGAGTTTCACCCCTACTATTTTTCCTCCCATTACTTGATTGTAGCAAAAAAAAAAAAAAGATGGAAGATGATAGGTTTTCATACATCTGCTGTTTACCGATGGCAATTGTGGCATTTTAAAAAAATATGCACTTTATCCCAAATAAGTTTTTGAGTTGTACTTTTGCCTAAATAAGTCTAAAAAATTACATCGACTTCCAAATTCCCCATAAAACAAGAACTTCACATGTCTGTCCTCAACAGATGAATAATATAGTCAGGTGGCTCATCAATAACAACCAAATCAACAAATTGGTTCACTCCCAAATTTGGAAAGCAGCAGTGCATTGATTCCGCTGAAAAGTTCTAAAACCGGTCATATTAGTCCTTATATGATCCTATCATAAGACATCAAATCGCGAGCAATTGAAATGTCACTGTCGAGTGTGGCCCCGCCACACAAACTTGTTTGAAACTGAATTGAGAGGTCAATACAGTTTCAACCATTAATTTTAGAATATTAACTGTTTATAATTTGTGATCACAAATAGTTACCTAAAACAGTTACGTAACTATTTTTAATCAAAAAATTCTTGTTCCAAATTGTTTTTTAATCTGCAGCTTTAACTTTTGTAATTAGGTTACTCAATCGTTAATTACAAACCTGCAATTTGTTACTATCATATCACCAAAATGGGGTTTTATTTATTTTTTTTTTTTCAAAATCAAACAACACAGATTGTGGAAAAAAATATATTAATGAATGACAAAAAAAGCAAAACATGAATGTCACCTGTAATTTTCGGTGAAGAAGTTGCCGGAGACGATAAACAGTTACTGGACCGTAGACGACTATGAACAGTTAGATGAATAGTTATTGGACCGTAGGAGACGATGAACAGTAACTATTGTATTCCTTTTTTTTTTTTGGAAGATGAACAGTCATAGTTCTGGCATTCCCATGGACATAGAATCCCTTTGCCAAAGAAGAAGGATTTTGATAATTAAACCCCATATTTTTCCTCCTATTACTTGATTGTAGCAAAAAAAAAAAAAAAACAGATAGAAGACGATAGGTTTCCATACATCTGCTGTTTACCCATGGCAATAGTGGCATTTTTTAAAAATATGCACTTTACCCCAAATAAGTTTTTGAGTTGTACTTTTGCTTAAATAAGTCTAAAAAATTGTACCGACTTCCAAATTCCCCATAAAACAAGAACTTCTCATGTCTGCCCTCAACAGATGAATAATACAGTCAGGTGGCTCATAAAAAACAAGCAAATCAACAAACTGGTTCACTCCCAAATTTGAAAAGCAGCAGTGCATTGATTCCCCTCAAAAGTTCTAAAAGCGGTAAAATTAGTCCTTATATGATCCAATCATAAGACCTCAAATTGCGAGCAATTGAAATGTCATTGCCGAGTTTGGCCCCGCCACACAAACATGTTTGAAACTGAATTGAAAGGTCAATATATTTTCAACCATTAATTTTAGAATATTAACTGTTTGTAATTTGTGATCTCAAATAGTTACCGAAAACAGTTACGTAACTATTTTTAATCAAAAAATTATTGTTCCAAATTTTTTTTTCATCTGCAAATGCTTTAACCTTTGTAATTAGGTTACTCAATCGTTAATTACAAACCTGCAATTTGTTACCATCATTTCACCAAAATAGGGCTTTATTTTTTTGTTTTTTTTCAAAATCAAACAACACAGATTGTGGAAAAAAAAAATAATGAATGACAAAAAAAGGAAACATGAATGTCACCTGCAATTTCCGGTGAAGAAGTTGTCGGAGACGATAAATAGTTACTGGACCGTAGATGACGATGAACAGTTAGATGAATAGTTACTGGACCGTAGGAGACGATGAACAGTAACTATCGTATTCTTCTTTTTTTTTTGGACGATGAACAGTCACAGTTCTTGCACCCTAGACATAGAATCCCTTTGCTGAAGAAGAAGGATTTTTATAATTAAACCCCTTATTTTTCTTCCCAATACTCGATTGTAGCAAAAAAAAAAACGAATGGAAGACGATAGGTTTCCATACATCTGCTGTTTACCGATGGCAATAGTGGCATTTTTAAAAAATATGCACTTTATCCCAAATAAGTTTTTGAGTTGTACTTTTACATAAATAAGTCTAAAAAATTGTACCGGTTTCCAAATTCCACTTAATTAGTTTGCTTTGCCCGTTCAAGTAAAGCTACCTTTCTTCCACCCTCATTCCTCTTAGATATCTTTGCAAATTTTCCAGGTAAAGCACATAACAAATTCTCTCTCTCTCTCTCTCTCTCTCACACACACACACACACACACAGAGGTGTATGGGTGTAATATGAGTGATGTTTAAATACATATGCATGACCCAACCACTTTAGACACGATTTGTCTCCCAAAATTAATTCAAAATTAAAGTCTTTTCATAAGATAATTAAAGTCTTTTCATAAGATAATAAAAGTGTAGGAGTATTGGTAAACTCGTTAAACTTGAAACGAACTTGCTAAACATGAATCGGACACGATAGGCATCCACAAAATTATAAATAATATCATTTTGAATTAAACAAAATTTAACACCATTTATGAATTGGACATGACCTGACCATGAGATGAGTCACTCCTATATTATTATGATATGATAAGTTTGTACAAAGGAAGTGGAAAGCTCTGAACAAAAGCTATCTCTTTCTTCAATGACAGCCTCTAGATTAGATTCTTTGGGTTGTAAATAAATACTGTTGAGACTCCGTTGCAGCAAAACATTTCTGCAAATTCAAGCCACCACCTTCCCATTTCAAGGTTCTTTTTCTGTTTTTATTTTTCAAATATCATAAAATCTTCCAAATATGCACACACAGATGCACAAACACAAAGAACCCTCCTCCCCCCCCCCCCACACACACACACATATAGGTATGTATATATGCATGCGACATGTCCCTCGATATGTTTCTTTCTTTTTCTTTTTTCTTTTTTTTTAAATTCCTAGGAAGAGAGACGAGAATGAGGTTGGAACCTTAGTCACATAATCCTTCTAAAATCTTAACGTTCTAGTGGTCAGGGAGCGAATTCTCTGTGAATTCTGGTTCTCATTTTACAAAATTAGCGAATTTGACTAATTAGCGCTGTTACAAATTTTTATTTGGGAAGCACTGACACAACTTAAATATACATATCAAACTAGAATAATGTTTGGAAACTATAATTGTCATTTTAGGACTTTATAATTAATATATATTTTAAAATGAAATAGTTGGTGTCATACTTGTGCATTAAATTTTAATTTCATATATTTGATTTATATTAAACTGTTATAAGTGAATGTGTGTCTCTATACATATAATATGAAGCTCTCAAGGCACTATGCTTTCAATTTTTTTTGAATGTTGACGCTTTTGTGCTCTTGCTCCTTTTTTTCGCTCTGTGTGATATAGTTTGAAACCCGCAATCGCATGTAGGCGGAGCAGAAGTGAGCACTTATCATTGGATTACTTTCTCTCCCCTCAATATATGTTTGTTTCCTGATCATCTTTTCCTGTTTGTTTCTTTTCAGCAAATTTGAAAGTATTGAGGTATAACCATGGCTCTGCGCTTGCTCCACGGGACGCTTCGGGCGACCATACATGAGGTTGATAGGATAGATTATGGATGCGGATTTAATTTTTGCCCCAAGGTACATTTTCTTGTACATTTACGTATGCATATTGTTAGTGTATTAATGTATGTGTATGTGTATGTGTGCAAATATAACTTCATTCATACATATATACACATAAATAAAATATTAGGGATAATCCGTGTCTGAAAGTACGGTGCAACATAAACTAAACAGTTAATTTAGAAAAAAAATTACTTTACGTTGCTTTAATTATAGATTTTTTAGAGGAATATTGATAGCCGTTGGATTAGTCTATTTGAGTACATTGGATAGACTTATTGAAGTTTGCACTGTTTTATATTATAGATTTTTATGCATTAACGAAATCAAAAAATTCAAAACGGGGGGCCAAAGGGAAATATTAGTTGAAAATAATAACCAAATAAAATTTTTATGAAAATTTAAGGATAAAATTTACTATTTACAGCAATGTGCAATGCACAAAATTTCTATTCTTGTGCTATTTTATTTTGACATTGTGGAAAATTATCATATAATTTCGAACTCAACCCTTCCAGATATTATATTGGGTATTGCTATAAGGAAAGAAGAATACCAAAGACCAAATGTTGTGGCATTTATGTGGCGATGTTGATTAAGTAAAATTTACTGATATGTGAATCATCTAAGGCACATTAGTATGGCGTACTCCTTCTGTTTGAACCGGTGTTTGAAATCAAACTTCTCCTCATGAGGATAGATCAAGCGATTCAGGTGAGATCCAAAATAGATCCAACTTTCGATTCACTCGTGGGATCTGGGCGGTCTGGAAGGGACCACCATGGCCCCTCTCTTCTCGAGAATCCATACATCTCTTATCGGTGTATGTATAGCTATTTCTCGAGCACATGTTTAGGTTCGGTCTTAATGGAAAAATCAAGTGGAGCACCTAACAACGCATCTTCACAGACCAAAAACTACGAGATTATCCTTCCGAAATACAAAGTGATTTCTCGACCAAAACCTAAAACCTAAAACAATCTTCAATATTTTATTTTGTCAAAATTTTAAACGCTCCAAAATTTTGATATTAAGAGCAAGTGCCAAAATGAAGTACTGCTTAGTTAGCACTGTCATATTACTTAATTAGCATTGTCATGTCAATGCCCCATTATTTTTATAGTCTTTAATTTTTTGGTTAGTCTATACTTTGACAAGATTCATAAGAATGAAACCACGTTTTGTAATTAGATAAGTGAAGTTTTGAAAGAGTTAGGAAATAGAGTGGGAACATTTTTCAATTCCTCTCCTTCCTAATTTGATACTTAATTTTATATGGTAGTGGATGAAGAGAACTAGGGGTTCAAAATAACCAAGTTAAGACAAAATTGAAGGAGAGAAAAATAAGATAGTACAAAGCTTTATATACCACCATAATTGAATTAGCAGTATGTCTCAATATTGTATGACGTTTGCTATTACTCCAACAAATTTAATGCACTAGGTCCTCAAATTTCATACAAGAAATATTATGGTGAATAGGTATCTTTTATTCTAGGCACTATTTTTTGTTTCTAAGTCTTATAATAATCCGTGCTTCATCCCTAGTTTTACACATTACCTCGCTACTATACACAATTATGGACTATGGATAACTCTTTCTCGACATCTATCAACTATATTACAGGTCTAAGGTTATCTAGTAATTGAGTAATGCTATTGGAGAAAAAATTTACCAGCATCTCTTTTACCTCTCTGTTGCTTCAATTATTTGTCACGCAATCACCTAAAGATTATTTATCAAGTTTATATGATATCTCAAGATTTTCGTAGTTTTATTGTTTCTACTATACGTCAATCTGCGAATAGTGTCGCACAAAAAATAGCAAGAAATGAAAGTTTTGTTAACCATATTGATGTATGGGCGGAGAGAGCACCCGAATTCTTAGTGCCTCTCATTATTTCAGATATTTGTTTTCAATAAAAACTCTACCACTTTTTTTTGGGTGTATTATATTCACGGGTATCCGAACCAGCTTACGTGTATGTCTATGAAGCACGGACACTCTCAAGAATGTGACGTATCCGTGTTGGACACCAACGCTCTTTGGATACTCTTGGATACGTGTCTGATACTCTTTTATCCGTGTCCATAATTAAATGATAGAATTTTAGTTTCAGACACATGTCCGATACTTTTTTGGTGATGTGTTTGATACTCCTTTAAAACGTGTATACTAGTTAACAATATGTGTTGAAATGTGATTAACAATGTTTAAAATTTTAAGAACATATAATTACCAACACTAGACATGTTAAAGTGTACTCCAAATATAATAATTAAAACGAAAGATGCATAAAAGTTTAAAAAAGAGGAATTGAGAAAATGAGAACAATTATTTAAATTATATATTAAATATACATTGTCTACCAAAAAAAGTTGATGATTATTGACTATTAGGATGATGTTTTAGTTTAAAAATTCACGTGTGATGACTATACATAAGATTTACTTATAAAAAAATATGAAATATTTTATGAATTGCATATCATTATCACTATATTTACAATAAATTATATAATATTATATATAAAATATAATATTTTGTAGCGTATCCCAAACGTGTTCGTATCTTACTTTTTTGAGAAATATAGTGTTTGAGTGTCCTATCTATGTCCCATGTCTGTGTTCGTGCTTTTTAAGTGTACGCATATCTCGATTAATTCCTTTCTCAGTCCAATCAAAGACAGATCATCACCTTAACATCTTTAGCTTTGTTGAGTAGGTTGCTGACCAACTTGAATTTAGGATAGTTCAAATCATAAGCATGTCAATCTACAATTATTTATCATGAGAAAGCTTTACATTTTGCACATCATGAATACTAATATTTGTTTTTCAACATAAATTTAACATAAAAGATTTCAGATCGTATTGTTTTGAGGCTAATAATATTTGTAGCAGCCCAAGCATATAAATCATTTGTTATAACTCACCATGTATAACAAATAGGGTTAATCAACAAATTATATCCCGAAAGATCTCTTAAATTTCAATTTGTACCCTCAAAGATATAAAATCTTAATTTGCACCCTCAAAGATATAAAATCACAATCTGCACCCTCAAAGATATAAATCTGTATCAATGCGCACCTGAAGCTAACGGTCGTCAGTTTGTTGTCTAAAACTAAATAAGTAAATTACACCTAGACCCTCTTAGGTTTGTGACTTAATCACTGGACCCCCTCACATTTAGAATATTACACCTATACCTTCTGACGTTTTTGCGCGTATGACACATAATCCTCTGTCATTAATATCCGTTAATGTATCCATTAAAAAACATGATGTTGTCTTAATAAACAACTATAATTTTCATACTACATTTTATTTTGTGAGTTCGTTGTACTTTAAAGTTCAAAATCAAGTTTACCCTTTGAATGCCCAATACAATTCAAGTATTACATAATGTTCAAGAGTTCTGTAATTATATAATGTTCTTTATATCCAATGCAATCCATCACTTAAATAGAAATATTTGGTAGCCCAAATAGGGGAACACTTTTAGTCATATTTGGATTCTCAGGAGGTGTAAGTGTAATATTTCAAATGTGAAGGGTCTAGTTGATTAAGTGACAAACATGAGGGGAACTAGGTGTAATTTATCCATTTAGTTTTAGGCGGTAAACTGAATTTCTATTAGCTTTAGGTGCACATTGATACAGATTTATGTTTTTGAGGGTGCAAATTGCGATTATTTATTTTTGAGGGTGTAAATTAAGATTCGAGAGATCTTTTATGGTACAATATGTGATTAACCCTAATAAATATCCTTACAATTGATAATTTGTAACAACATTTAGCTCTTATCAGTCCTTAAATTTGAACATTTTCTAACAATGACCAACATTAATGTTTCTTTCGTATTTTCTTTGATTGCTCTTGCGGGTTTATGTTCGATTTTATTGGGTGTTGATCTTTGATGTCCTCCTTGCATTTTTTGTCCTTTTCTCTGAAAATTTGGAGATTACAAGTCCAAGAAAGATTAGCAGAATGTTTTTATCTGAAGTTAAAAGAAAGGTGTTGGGTCGGCCTGAGGTATTCTTCTACCTTGCATAATTTACAAAATTGCTGATTACTTTGTTTCAACATGTAAAACCTCCTTTTTCTAACATACTGAAAATGTTGATTGGTTAACAGATTGCTGGTTTAGGACTGTATGCAACCCTTGATTTAGAGAAGGCACGGGTCGGGCGAACCAGAAAGATTAAAAATCAAAGTCCCAACCCTCGGTGGAATGAGTCCTTTCATGTTTACTGTGCCCACATGGTTTCTAGTATCATATTCACAGTAAAAGAAGATAATCTTGTTGGGGCAACATTAATTGGAAGAGCTTATTTGCCTGTTCAGGAAGTTATAAATGGCCAAGTAATCGAAAAATGGCTCGAAATATTGGATGAAGATCATAAACCAATTCCTGGAGGCTCTAGAATTTATGTCAACCTACAGTTTTTCAATATCAACCAAGATAGTAATTGGTCTCAAGGAATCAAAAGTCCTACATTTGGAGGAGTCCCTTACACATTCTTTAAGCAGAGACAAGGTTGTCAAATTACATTGTATCAAGATGCCCATTTTCCGGGTGATAGATTTCCCAAGTTTCTCAATTCAGAAGGCCCGTATTACGAGCCTCAAAGATGTTGGGAGGACATCTTTGATGCAATCAGCAATGCCAAACATTTGATTTATATAACTGGATGGCCGGTTTATACTAAAATCTCTTTAGTAAGGGATCCAACGAGGCCCAAGCCAGGAGGAGAGATCATACTTGGTGAACTGTTGAAAAATAAGGCAGATGAGGGGGTGAATGTCCTTATGCTTGTTTGGGATGAAAGAACTTCTGTGGAGGCAGTGAAGAAGGATGGTTTGATGGGTACACATGACCAAAAAACTGGAGATTACTTCGAAAACACAAAAGTTCATTGTGTGTTGTGTCCGCGCAATCCAGACGATGGAAATAGCATATTTCAAGGATTTAAGGTTTCCACCTTGTTCACTCACCATCAGAAGACGATAATCGTGGACAGTGAAATTTCGGGAGGAATATCACTGAAGAGGAGGATTGTGAGTTTTGTTGGTGGCATTGATCTTTGTGACGGGCGATATGATACTCTAGATCATCCCTTTTTTTGTACTTTGGACACCGTTCATCATGATGATTTCCATCAGCCAAACTTTTCAGGCTCTTCAATCAGAAAAGGCGGTCCAAGGGAGCCCTGGCATGATATTCATTGCCGCTTAGAAGGACCAGTTGCTTGGGATGTCCTGTTTAATTTTGAGCAAAGGTGGAAGAAACAAGTTGGAGATAAGTATATTTTTCCAATAACTGAACTTGATAAATTCATTATTCGTCCTTCGCCTGTTACAAAATCACAGGACCTCGAAACATGGAACGTTCAAATATTTCGATCAATTGATGGTGGGGTTGTTTCTGGCTTCCCGGAAAAACCTGCTACTGCTGCTGTAGTAGGCCTTGTTAGCGGGAAAGATAACATCATTGATCGAAGCATCCAGGATGCTTACATCCATGCCATTCGTCGAGCAAAGAACTTTATTTACATAGAAAATCAGTATTTTGTTGGTAGCTCGTACGATTGGAAATCAGACGATATTAAGGTTGAGGACATTGGTGCATTGCATCTCATACCAAAGGAGCTTTCTTTGAAAATTGTTAGCAAAATTGAAGCAGGGGAGAGGTTCACTGTCTACATTGTAATTCCAATGTGGCCAGAGGGTATACCTGAGAGCGGTTCTGTTCAAGCAATTTTAGACTGGCAAAAGAGGACAATGGAGATGATGTACACAGATATTGCTCAAGCCTTGAGTGTTAAGGGACTCACTGCAAACCTTAGGGACTATTTGGCTTTTTTCTGCCTAGGGAATCGCGAGGGCCGGAAGATGGGAGAATACATACCTCCAGAGAAACCAGATCTTGATACTGATTATAGCAGAGCTCAGCAAGCGCGCCGCTTCATGATCTATGTTCATGCAAAAATGATGATAGGTAAGTATACAAATCTCTCAAAATGTTTGCATGTGCACACTGCCATTAAGTTAATTAAGAACTAAAAAAATCTGACAAACAAAATACTTCATGATGGAGTTTGATAAGATCTAATACTAAGTTTTAAAATTCTGCTCTATTTTTTCTGTTTTTTTTTTTTGGTAGTTGATGATGAATACATAATCATCGGATCAGCGAACATCAACCAAAGATCAATGGATGGTGCCAGGGACTCCGAGATTGCAATGGGAGCCTATCAACCCCATCATTTAGCAACTACAAAACCAGCCAGGGGTAGAATATTCAATTTTCGTCTGTCCTTATGGGGTGAGCATATGAACATGGTGCCCGACATCTTTGTGCACCCAGAGAGTCTGGATTGTGTCCAGTTTGTTAATAGAATTGCTGATGAAAATTGGAAGTTTTACTCAACTGATACATACATCGGCGATCTTTTTGTCCATCTCCTTCGCTACCCCGTTGAAATCTCTAGCAATGGAATGATTGGTACATTGCCGGGGATTGAATTTTTTCCAGACACCAAAGCCAAAATCCTTGGCACCAGGTCAGAAGATCTTCCACCAGTCCTCACTACTTAAGGCATTGTTCTAGCCACTGTCGTAGTGGTGTTAATACTTGTAATTCTATAAGCAACAATTAACCACTTGTTTGTGTTACCTAGTAATGAACAGTCTTGTTAGCATTTGGAGGTTTATTTTATGTATTCACGTTTTCGCATTTCTACAATTCGCAACCCATCTTAGTGCTCTCAAATGATTATGCATGAAGAGATGATTTGGCATCTGGATATTCTGTTGATAGATAGATGGATTAAAACTCCGAAATTAGATTTGATCAGAGTAATTGAATTGTTTAAAGTGTCGTGTCAAGACATGTCATGCCAAAATTTACTGAACTCAAATTGGAACCATTTATTTGTGTGAATAGTCGGGTTTGTGTCATGTTATCTGATATGGATCATCGAGAATCTGATAAGTATCGTATCCGTAATGTCATCAACAAAGAGCTAATACTTGAATTGTTCATTCATTAATTGGTCATCTTGTAGTTGGTTGAATTGGTGGAAGGGCTTTGGAGGGATAAAGTTGGTGAATTATGCATTTTGATTGATTGTTGAATATGACTATTTTACATACATTTGTTTATCTAATGGGTTTGTGTGTCAGATTGAGGGGTGTAAGCATGAATCGATCAATTAATTGACAAATGAATGAATTAGGTTATTAATTAGGCGTAATTTCTACAAAAACGAGTGCTTAAGACCTATTAACCCTATTCTAGGTCAACCTAGGCAGACTCCATGTCTTTAACAAGCGTTTTGGGGGCGATCCAACTCGCACTCTCAATTGGTATCAAAGCATCAGTACCCCGAGAAGCACTTTGTATGTATTTCTAAGAGTTTTGACCTAGTTTGTGTTTGCTTGAGGTTCTTCATAACAACCAGTTTGTTATTGATGGATACTCAATGAGAAGGTGGCTCAATATCGAGACCTCTTTTGTTTGATGGAACCAACTGTGTCTATTGAAAGGCTAGAATGAGCGCATTCTTTAAGTTCATACATGAGTATGAGTGTTGACCAGTGACCACCCAATGGGGATGGAAACCTCCTATTGAGACCACTGAGGCAAGCGAGACTGCAAAACCCTGTTAACAAATAGACAAGGATGATTGGGGTGAGTGGTTAGAACTCGAAATGATCGAATGTGATATTCAATGTCTTGTCGCCAAATGAGTTCCAGAGAATCTGTACGTGTGAGACTTCCGAAGAAGCATGAGGCAAAAAGACTTATTTGTGACACCCACATAGTTTGTGTCTGACCCAACATAGTGCTTGTCTTGACATTGTTCATTCTTCTTTGAAGCCGCAAAATGAGAGTGAGGTAATAAGGATCCCTCAGTGGCAGCAGGCCATGTCTGAGGAATTTCCAGTCTTGTAGAAGACATCATTCATTTCCTTATCAGATATAGAGGGGTTCCAAACCTCTTCCCGACGGAAAGACCACTATTGAGGGAAATTCAGACTCGCTTTTGGTATTGATTCTGAGAAGACTTTTTTTCCTTTGTTCCCTTGTTCCCATTCATTACGACTCGAATTAGAGCATCAGGCTTGTGGTAGTCCGCTATGGGATCAGTTCCATCACTTTCTATCCTCCATGCATCTAACTCCTCAGAAATTCTGTTGAGTTCCATAGTATTGTTCTCTTGAGTTAGAGAGGAGTTTGCTGACCAGGCCCTCCTTTCTCCTCTATTTCTATTTTATTTACTAGTTCTAAGTTTGCCATTTCTACTTATTGTTTTTCCCAATTTATTATAGGCGATGCCAGATATTGGTTGAGCTCGGGGAATCGGAAATAGACGCATACGAAGGAGAATTCACCCTATATAAAGGCCTTTTTAGAGGTTTCCCATGAGGGAACAAGTGTTGTAAAGAAGTCCAAACGTCGAAGGTTGATTTCTCAATATGAGGCACTTAGGATGAAGCAAAGTGAAACCTTCACTAAATTCTATGCATGACTTGGTGACATAGTTGATGAGTCAAGCCCAAATGGCCCAATCTATATAAAAAGCCCAAACCACATTTGAGGAGCCCAACTTTATTTAAAATCCACCAAGCAAGAGTCCTAGTAAAACTCGACTCCGAGTATCAAGTAAATGTTGATAAACAAAACCTCTCGGGAAACATGTCCCTTCAGACAAGACAATAAAGGGAATGTGAAGAAGATCAACCCCAGCCCATTAAAGGGGAAAATGATGAGCCTGAATTTTACTAGGCCCAATCCAATTAGGCCAAGAAAGCCCAAAGAAGAGTCCAATCCATTACCCAAGCCCAAGCCCACTAAAGAGAAGATTCTAGAGAATGTTAGATAAATATTTGAAGGTTAGATAAATATTTGAAGGTTAGATAAATATTTGAAGGTTAGATTTGAATGTTAGATAGGTATTATTTAATTTGTGTGGTTTGGATTGATTCACGTTGTACGGCTAGGATTGATTCCCTACTACTATAAATAGACCACCCATTTGGGTGTTCTAGCATCAAGAAAGAAGCAAAGCTTCTAAGAGTGAGTTTGAGAGAGAGTCCTCTTGAAATTCTTAGTATGCTCTATGGTTGCAGTTTAGACTGATCTGCCATATCAGAAAAGATTTCTAGAGATCGAAAGTGTAAGTTGTGAGCTTCCTATTGAGTGTTTGCTTCTCTGTCTCTCTCCCTCAATACACTGTAACTCTCCGGAGTACCATTATTCATCAATAAAGAACACCAGGCCACCGCTGCCGTTCCCGAGAGTGGACGTAGGTCAACCGGACCGAACCACTATAAATCTCTGTGTTGATCTACTATTTACTGTTTTGCCATTGATTGCTTATTAATCATATTCGTACACATTCTTAACTGTTGATCTTGCACGAAGACCAATTTGTGCATCATCAGTTTGGCGCCGTCTGTGGGAAACGACGTAGTCTTCCTACCTCTCCCGCAATCCATGGCAATCACCACCAGATCGAGGTCTCATCAACCCGGAGACAACAACCCCGTGCACCGGGAGGAGGCTCCGCCTAACAACCCTGTGCACCGGGAGGAGGCTCCGCCTCCCCACGCACCAGCAGGCGCCCAGCTCCTCAGCGCCCTCCTCATCTCCGTATCAATGGAATGAGCCTCTGCTACGGCAGCCATCTCCGAGACTATACGTAGCTCGGCCTCTATGACTCTGCTCTCACGCAAGTCTATCTCCCGAGACTATACGTAGCTCGGCCTCTATGACTCTGCTCTCGCGCAAGTCTATCTCCCGAGACTATACGTAGCTCGGCCTCTATGACTCTGCTCTCGCGCAAGTAGTCACCCCTGCCACGGCAGTCATCTCCCGAGACTATACGTAGCTCGGTCTTAGCTCATGCGGCCCTCTCACGGGACATCCACAACTCTCACGTTGCTCTCATACAAATAGTCTACCCCTCTCTCCAGGTAATCATGTTAGATATTTTAATGTTGAAATAACATTACTTTTTCCAGGCACACTATTGAAGCTCGGGTCATCTGCAACCGAGCCACTACTAGTAGCAGGACAGTATATGGAGTTACAGTCCCCATAGGAGACCGCACAGGAGTCTCAACTCCTATAGCAGTACAAAAAGCTAGCACAGAAGTCTCAGTCTCGAAAAGAGCGGGGCACCACCAGGACCCATCTCACCGGAATGAGTCAATGGAAGGAGTCTCAGACGTCCAGCTCCACAGAGCCCTCCTCATCTCCATCTCAATGGAATGAGCCTCAGACGTCAAGCTCCTCAGAGCCCTCCTCAACTCCATCTCACCCATGGAATGCAGAACACCTGAAGAAGTACTATCAATAGCTAGGGGCAGTAAGTCATGACTTGATTTCTCAATATTCTCTTCGAAAAGTTTTCATTCAAATCATGAGACTTTTACAAAAGAGAAAATTTCATTCAAAGTCCATACACTGGACCTTACGAAAGGAAGACATCATACACCAAAATACAAAGAGTCACACCCCTACTGACCCTCACTGTCTCCACTCACGTAATCACCGTCGTCATCAGACTCAGGGGCCTCGTAAGGCTTGAGGTCAGAGAGATCATTATAAGGATATGATACTGATGCCCTCCTCCTCAGCTCCTCATAGCCATCTACAAAAGCACTAGCCCTAGCTCTCTCAGCGGCATCCCTCTGAGCCTCCGCTCTGACAGCTCTCTCAAGTGCAACTCGAAGGTCAGTCTCAAGCTGAATAACCTTCACCTGTGACAGCCTCAACTGCTCAGCAGAACTCTCTCGTGTCTGCCGCTCGAGCTCAAGCTGCTTCTCGGCATCCTCTCGCGCCTGTCGAGCTAGCCCCACAGCATTCTCCCGTGCCTGCCGCTCTTGCCGAAGCTGATCCTCGGCAGTCTCACGTGCCTGCCTCTCAGCTGCTCGACCTTGGACTACATCCCCGATAGTCAGAGTATGATTGAAGAGGTAAGGCAAAGTAGCAGCCACCTGTTGACATTCAAAGACAAAACAAAGAGAGATGAAAAACTAAGCCCGGGTATGCCAAAGAAAGCCATATACAAAGAAGGAATGTAAGACATACCAGAGCAAAACCTTCCACGGCGGCGTCGACCACTCCCTGTGGACCAAGGGAAACTATCTCTCGAGCCTCAGCGCCGGTCACGAAGGTACAAAATCTTTCCTTTGCCAACTCCACGTTACTAAGCATGGACGATGAGGCACCGCCCTGAGAAATAAGCGGACCCTTTGCCCTAGTAGAGCATGGAGTCGGAACCTCGACCTCAACGGCGCTAGGACCGCCCCTCGGAGGTGACAGAATATCAGCTAGAGGGGAAGGAGGAGCATCGCCTGGCTCTGCCTCCGCAGGGCCATCCAAGCTAGCGGCATCTGTCCTCGCCCTCTTGGAGGCAGGAGGAGAAGGAGAAGGAACTGTCCTGGAGACATACACTTCTTCCACAAAAGATCTGACAATTGGAGGGCCTAAAGAAAACAGTGTAAGCCAATGGATCCTACTACACGGACTATTCAAAGGGACTAGTCGATGGTCAAAATACCTTTCTTCTTCGGTCTCAAGGAAGCTGTGGAACAGCCAACTGCTGACATGATCTCGGAGTGCTCCCTGCATGGGTTGTTCAGGACCATCTCAAGTAGACTCTTCTGGTCCTCAGTAAGGGTTGGCGGAGCTGCAAGAAAACAATCATCGTAAGGATAGGCACATGGTTACACTTGACAATCAAAGCAAAAGCCAAAAGTTAGAATCCTTACCTTGCTTAGTTTTTGGAATCGTACTCCAACTGGTAGGCACTCTGTCGCGATCGGACTCGGAGGCCCACTCGCCTCCAATAAAAAAGAACTTCTTCTTCCAATTATGGTAATTGGAGGTGAGCCCAGTAATAAACTTCTTCCTCCCTAACCTCGGGGAAAATCGGTACCACCCCTGGTGTGAAACGGGGTTTTCCAGAAGTATGTAGGTAACCAAGAATTCCTCAAACGGGGGAGGGGCACTAGATCCGTGGGTCAACCGCCACAGTGCAAAGAAAGCTAATAAAACTCGCCAGCCATTCGGAGCCAGCTTCCCAGGAACTAAGGAAAGACGCTCAAAGACCCGACATATAGATCCGGGAATCGGGAATCTCAGACCCGCCTCCAAGGCCCCCTCATAAAGCACTATGTCATCCGAAGAGTCGCAGCAAGCTGACTCATCAGCCTCCGCATGACGGCACAGTACCGAGGGAGGAATACGGTACAAGGAAATCAACTCCAAAATATCCTCGTCATACTTAAAATAGCTAAAGAGAGAGGCTACCTCGGAAAGACTGCCTCCATCATCAATCGGACCTTCTTCAGGATCCTTGGCAGTCTCCTGCTCGTCTGGGTAAAAATTCATCAAGAGAAAAAATTACACTCTGATCAAAAAAGAATACCCGTACCCATGAAAGAGAAAAGGAAGTACCGGGAACCTACCTTGAGAGCCAGGACCATCCGTGGCGTTGATCGGTCGCTTCCTAGACTTGATAGGAGGAGACTGAACCATACCATAGGCGCCGCCCAGTGCATCCTGGACACCTCCTGAAGTACTTGTAGCACCACCCAGTCCAAAACGGACATTCTCGGCGTCACCTGGAGACCCACTCTGTCGCTCACTCAGGCGCAGCGTCCCTTTAAATACGCCAAAAGGATTATTTGAAATCCTCGTACTCGCGTCTGTCCCCCCACAGATGGTACCAAAGGGTCTCTCATGGGTCACCGGCGCTGCACCAAAGCCACCGCGAGAACAGGCGCCAAAATGGCCGAAGCCCAAAGGGGAGCCGCCCACTCCTTCATCTTGGGTGCCGCCTGGGCTGCCACAATGGGCGCCGCCCACTTGTCCTTCGGCCTGGGCGCCGCCCGCTTTACCTCTGTCGCCAACAGTGTCGCCTAGCAAGCCTCCATCGGCATGAGTACCGCCGGCCAAGCTCCCTTCCCCATGGGCGCCGCCTATGGCAACCCCTTGGGCATCGCCCGAGCTCGCTCCTCCGCGGTGTCCTCCTCTCGTCTTTACCCCTCCGCTTGACATGCCTCTAGTCCTCATTGATACTTGGATAGTGGAGGAAGGAAGAATGAACAAATGAAGTAGCCTTGAAGCTTCTTAAAAAGAGAAGGAAGCTCCTCAACAAAAAAAAAAAAAAAAAAAAGGTCAGCCGCCCATGTGGGCGGCGCCCAAAAAAAAAAAAAAAAAAAATATATATATATATATATATATATATAAAAGGGCAGCCGCCCATGTGGGCGGCGCCCAAAGAAGCAGACAAAAAGGGCCAGCCGCCCAGCTCTCCCTCTTCTAGCTGTACCCGAGCAGCTTACCAGATATCTGCACTGTTCTTAAACAGGCAGTCTACCTCTGCACTGTTCTCAAACAGGCAGTCTATCTCCAGCTTAGCGGCTCTCTCAAGGGTCGCCACAAAGCTTGGCCTCTGCACTGTTCTCAAACAGGCAGCCTATCTCCAGCTTAGCGGCTCTCTCAAGGGTCGCCCAAAAGCTTGGTCTCTGCACTGCTCTTAAGCAGCAGCCTACCTCTGCACTGCTCTTAAGCAGACAGTCTACCTCTGCACTGTTCTTAAACAGGCAGTCTAGGCGCCCAGCAAAGTTGCCCAGTCCCTCTCGGGCGTCAAAACTCCGGCTCGCCCAAGACAACTCCAGCTCGCCCAAGGTGATCAAAATGGGGCTTATAATATATCAAATCGAAGCTCTCGATGAGCCCTACAAAACTCGCTTCCTTAGGCAGTGATTGATGCTGTAAAAAGTCCAAAAAGGCTCAGAAATGGCTGTTTTGGCCTCCCGAAGTTCTTCCAGTTATGCCGGTCAGCCGAAAATTCAAGTTTAACCGAATGCCCTCCTCTCCAAGTTTCATTGGACACAGGGCATTGGGGGGCAAATGATGAGTCAAGCCCAAATGGCCCAATCTATATAAAAAGCCCAAACCACATTTGAGGAGCCCAACTTTATTTAAAATCCACCAAGCAAGAGTCCTAGTAAAACTCGACTCCGAGTATCAAGTAAATGTTGATAAACAAAACCTCTCGGGAAACATGTCCCTTCAGACAAGACAATAAAGGGAATGTGAAGAAGATCAACCCCAGCCCATTAAAGGGGAAAATGATGAGCCTGAATTTTACTAGGCCCAATCCAATTAGGCCAAGAAAGCCCAAAGAAGAGTCCAATCCATTACCCAAGCCCAAGCCCACTAAAGAGAAGATTCTAGAGAATGTTAGATAAATATTTGAAGGTTAGATAAATATTTGAAGGTTAGATAAATATTTGAAGGTTAGATTTGAATGTTAGATAGGTATTATTTAATTTGTGTGGTTTGGATTGATTCACGTTGTACGGCTAGGATTGATTCCCTACTACTATAAATAGACCACCCATTTGGGTGTTCTAGCATCAAGAAAGAAGCAAAGCTTCTAAGAGTGAGTTTGAGAGAGAGTCCTCTTGAAATTCTTAGTATGCTCTATGGTTGCAGTTTAGACTGATCTGCCATATCAGAAAAGATTTCTAGAGATCGAAAGTGTAAGTTGTGAGCTTCCTATTGAGTGTTTGCTTCTCTGTCTCTCTCCCTCAATACACTGTAACTCTTCGGAGTACCATTATTCATCAATAAAGAACACCAGGCCACCGCTGCCGTTCCCGAGAGTGGACGTAGGTCAACCGGACCGAACCACTATAAATCTCTGTGTTGATCTACTATTTACTGTTTTGCCATTGATTGCTTATTAATCATATTCGTACACATTCTTAACTGTTGATCTTGCACGAAGACCAATTTGTGCATCATCAATAGTAAATTCATCTTCCCCCCTACGAAGTATGATGATATGGTCTAGCTTTGGAAGATATTGAGATATTTAACGGAGAGATTTCAACCTAAGGTCACCACCATAAAGATAGCAAAGAAACCTCATAGAGTTTGGGCGATGAGTTTGGATATCGGGAAGTGATCCAAGAATGTATCTATCGCCTGCTTTGATAGATCCTGTTGTTTTAATTAAAATGGTGTATGAGGTAGAACAGTACAGCCAAAATCTAATTTGACATTTTATATAATTTCCCAAATTTCAGAGCCTAATTTAGGTTATAGTTTTTGTAATGGGTGATATCCTATGTTTTTGACAGAGAAGAACTTACCAATGGCATGTTGTATGTTTGTTTTTTTCTGATAAGATGCGAATGTTATTTGTTTAATTTACAGGATATAAGAAAATTTTTCACTAGACACATGGTCAATGAGAATCTGGGTACGATCTGCAATGCTCATGTGGTTCACGCTGACCTCAGTGAATATGGAGCATTGGACGAGAAGTGCATCAAATTGGCAGAGCTTGCTGCCACAGCAGTTGATTTCCCCAAAACTGGAAAGATTGTCACCATGCCATTTCAACTCAAACCGAAAATGTATCCCGATTTTATGGAGAAAGAGGAATTTCAGTCATACAAGTCACAAAAAATTTTGGGCAAGCTATACCGCCAAGTCATAGATGCTAATGACAAAGATGTGGTAGCTTCTGAGCTAAAATTTGTTCCACAAATTTCATTACTGATGCGTGGAGCCATAAGTGCTCTTATGATGGGGGTAAGGATAAGTCATCATTATAGCCACAAAAACAAAAAAAAAAAAAATAAAAGCATGAGGCGGTGGTGGTGGGTCAGTCAAGCCATTACCACCAAATCAAAAGCAACAAAAAAAAAAACAAAAGAAAGAGGCGAGGTTTACCAGTAGGAGAAACCAAGCCGATGGAGTGACGCAGACTAGTCTTCGATCGTCTGAAGCAAGCAGCAACCACAGCGACCACACCGATCAAAAGAGAGCACAGATCTATCACTGGTCAAGCTTTCGAGTTCAAATCTTTCGAGCAGGGGCTGAAATTTATGGAAGATTTAGAAATTTTTTGGAAGATAGCACAGATCTGATCACAGGTGCATTTTTAAGTTTTTATTTGAAAGATTTTTTAGATCTAGACATGTATTTGAGTGAATAATGGAATTTATTTGGGGCTGAGATTTTCTAGATCTAGACATTTATTAGGGGCTGAAATTTTTGGGGTTGAAATTGATTTTTTCGGGTTATAACGGGTCAAATCGGGCGTTACGGGTCCGTTACGGGAACGTTACGGAACGGTAACGGCCGTTACGGATGTGAATTTTATTCTTCCCGTTATATCGAACCGTAACGGAATCGGAGCTTGCCGTTACTGTTACGTAACGGCCGTTACGCGCCGTAACGGCCGATTTTCAAAACCCTGCTAAATGGACTTCTGGGACTGTATAAAGTGCGCAGAGAGGAAGAGATTGTGACTGGGCACATTTGGTCCCTGCCAAAGTACGGTAGCAACAAGCAAGGGCAGCTGAAAGAGAGACTCAAACATGCTTACAGTGCCCTCAGGAAAGAGTTCAGGAAAGTTTTTGAGCAAATGGACTCAGATTTCGATCAACTTTCTGATGACGAGAAGAATGCCATTTATGAACAAAAGGCATCAGCATGGTATCAAGTCACTTATCATCCTTGTTGGGTGAAGAGGTCAATGGAGTTGCAAGAGCCAGACAGGGATGTGGAGACAGTAATGTTGAGATTTGCTTGGATAGCAGTTGATTACCTTGCTCGGATCAAAATTAGGTGTGGAGGAGATGGAAATGCTGACCTCACTAAGCCAATCAGTGCTTTCGCGCGGTACATTGCTGATCGTATATGATGGATAATCAAAGCGGTTTGAAGCTTTCTTCTATCGTTGCTTCAAACTTTTCTGGATGCTACGTTCTGGTTGCTTTTGAACTTTCTGGCTTCAAGGCCACTCTGCCATAGTTAAGGTTTGACTGTCATGTTCTATTAATACCCTTGCCTCTGCATGCTGTACTGTTTTGCCTATTCATGCTATAAACTATGTTTCTGTATTGTTGTAAACATAATGTTGAAAATGCTGTACTTCTGCTTGCATTTTTTGGCTTGAATATCTTTAGCATTAACTTGCAAATCTATTTTCAATTGAGCAATGTTATGGAGACTTTATTTGGAGACCTTATTTAGGGACCTAATGATGTGACTTCAATGCAACCATTAGATTAGTTGTGAGTTCCAATGTTAGATGAAGTTCACAACCAATCTAATGGTTGTACATCATTAATCCATAAATAAGGTTCTCAAATAAGACCCAAATAGCATTTCCCTTTTCAATTTGTGATAACTGGTGCATGAATATGGGAGCATTTGAACGAGTTTCACAGTCAAATACAACACCATTGAAATCCAAAATGAGACAACTGCTCTTGGAATGGTGTTTTGTTGGGTTCATTCGTTCACGAAGGCATTGATGAGTGAGAGACTCACTTGTACATAATGGGTTCCACTTGAATACATGGTGAATAATGTGCCCAAAAAAAAAAAAAAAATTTAAAGAGAAAGTGTACTAAAGAGGATTTCTTTCTAGGAAAATAGCCCAATTATCCATCAGGATTAGGAGGGGGCATAGCCCCACCGAAAAAAATTTGATACTGTTTATTATTTTGGGTAAAGTTTATTAAGTATACTTTCTTTTTCAATTTACGTACCATTTTTTAGACTCATTTATTATATTTTTGGGTGAATTTTATCACTTTTTTTTAGGCATCTGATTGCACATGCCTAATTTAAGAATGGTGTTTCTTATATTTTTTTTTATATAATCAATTTTCATATCCTAGTGAAAGCAAATCGAGCTTGATTCTACCAAACCCGAGTTCGAACCTTAGTGCTGAAAAATATATGAACCAAAAGCAAGTATACAATAACTATGCAAACAAAAAAATTAAAAAAAAAAATTGAAAAGAGATTAATTATAACTCTTTACAAAAAATAAGGTTAATTATATAAGATATGTTGTGACGCCCCAAAACCCGGGGGTCCCGTTGATAACCCATCAACCTGCGGAAACATCCGTGGATATCGCTCAACCCGACACCACATCAAGAATATCTTTAAGCCGGGATTATAACCCATAATGAAAATTCGGTTTAACATTCATTTAAAGTCTCATACACCGTGGTTTGTACCCCATTAGGGTCCACTTTAATCATTTAAAGGAAGGAAATTCAAAGCCCAAAGATTTGGCAACACATTTAAAAAATTTCAGATTTTTGGACTGGCTACCGGTAGCTGTTTATCGGCTACCGGTAGCCGAAACATTCTGGAGTTACGACTACCTGTTGTCTACCGGTAGCCAATACACACTGGACAGTCGACTACCTGTTGTCTACCGGTAGCCAATACACACTGGACAGTCGACTACCGGTAGTTACCCATTGACTACCGGTAGTTGCTGCCCAGATTTGCTTTCTTGCTCCATTTTTCATTTCCAATTCATCCTAACTCAATTCCACATCATCCAAGACATGTACAACTATATTTTTACATTTTGCACAAGATCCATACACGACCGTTACAATCTATCCCATACAAATATAATTCAAAAAGGGAATGAAATAAGTTTGTTTATACAAACTTTACATGTCATAAACCATTGTAAAACAAAAGGTTTACAAAAATCTTGAGATAAGGCCGCACTTAGGCCCCCTTCACCCTTGATGCTCTCCATGGGAGCCAATCGCCGGTGTAAACCCGACACCTGAAATTGTTTCCCGTATAGGGTGAGCACAACGCCCAGTAGAAAACTTCCTACGGAGGTTACTCCCCCCTAGATGCTCATGCTCATGTAATATTCACATACAACATGTAATCAATCATTCCACACACACTATGCGTTCAATGTTGGAATGCAACAATGCCATGCAATGAAATGAGATGAAAACTCATTCATGCAACCCATTCCGAGTCCTCACCGACTCCCTCAACACAATGCAATGCCAATGTGTGATGACCCGTCTATTGACGGAGAAAAACCTTCCAATGATCATTTGAAAAGAAATCATGTTTTCCCAAAACCGGATCATTGTTGGAAGCTACCCATTGAATGGGTGTTTTTATAACAAAACCCTTGTGTCTTTGTTGGGCAACGGATCTTCGGAATCACACCGCCGGTTCCGTACACCGTGTCACTTTTCTGGAATTGCACCGCCGGCAAGTGACTGAACCAAGTGGTTCCGGGTTTTTCACCCGAGGGAGTGTCTAGCCCTACTTGCTACACCCGACACAAGTTTTTCCATGCAACCATGCGACTCAGTCGAAACTTCGTTCCAACATTCCCGAGCCCATCCACCAAGCACCAAGAATGGTGATTGATTAATCATGTATAACATGCACACACACCCACTCATATCTATGGATGCGATATCCCCGTGCAAATGCAATGTGATGTTCCATTGCACACAGAATAATGCTCAATATGCTCATGACAAACATATAAACATTTCCAATACATCAATGGCAATTATATCAAAAGCACATAACTACCATATCTCATTATGTTCAATATATCATTTCATGCATATATCAACAACACTCTTCATCCAACAACCATATCCTAAGCATATGATTTCACAATCACCCAAGCATGTTATAACATAGCATCATGCAAGTAACACACACAATTTCACCTAGGCATTTTATCAAACACCTAGTAGTCATTAAAGTCATGTTTTCACATAACACATTCCAAGCAACCATATAGCTCAAATTTCACCAAGTTATAAGAGGAACCACATGGAACTCCTATGTAATAAAATCAAGCTAGAAGTTAGCCTAGGCCAACTCTATGCTCCCTTTTCCATTACCATAACTATAGACATATATATAATTCAATACATATGCATATATAACTTTTAACCCTTAGTCTACTAACACCTAAGGTAAGAATAATCCCAAGTAGGAATGATCCTACCTCAATAGAGATGTAGGCAACCTCAATGCACCAAAACCAACCCAAAGTCTTTGATTTCCAAAATTTCTCCCTTTGAATATTCGGTGAAACGCCTTGTTCTTGGTACGTAGTCGAAGCCCTCGACGAGTAGACGAACTTTAACTCTTGGACTATAGCCTTCCAACCATAGGAACTTGGTGGGTCTTGAAGAAGAAAGGTAGAAAATTAGGTTTCTCTTTTCTCTCTCCTTTTTCTCTCCAACGTGTGAGCTCAGCCGGCCAAGAGAAGAAGAATATCTGATTTTTCAGATATTTCGGCCCCTATTTATAATTTTAAATGTGTGGTCTACATCGCACCGCTCGTTTATTACTTTCGGGTCCGTTTTTCGTCCCGAAACGACTCATTAAGTCCCGAATTAAGTCCAAATAAATTTTATTGGCACATTAATCCAATTATAAGGAATTTTAATATTTCTCGTTTTTGGGGACCTTTAAAAGGTCAATCGCCACGCAGTCGTCTCAATTTACGTGCAAAAATCTGACTATCTCGGAATTTAACGAAATTTCTGGTGGTCACTAGATTTCGCGTTACGAATCCAATGGCGCACTCCGTTCCCTCCTTCGAGGTCTAGAACATATGTATTTTAATACGTGCAGTAGTGGCAAATTACCATTTTGCCCTTTTTCAGAAAAAGTTCAAATTTTCCCGGATTTCACATTCTTCCCCCCTTAAAAGAATTTCGTCCCCGAAATTCACGTACACATACACATTTAATAGCATGCATATGCAACAAATAATATATACCCAAAGTGATGATACCAAGCTGTAAGTATGAAAATGTACCTCTATCCTCAAACAGGAAAGGGTAATTAGCACGTATGGTGTCCTCACGCTCCCATGTTGCCTCCTCTACTCCCCGGTGCTGCCAAAGCACCTTCAACAGCCGCACGGTCTTGCCTCGCAAAACCTGTTCCCGGCTATCCATGATACGCACCGGTCCCTCCTCGAAGGTCCCATCAGTATCAACCACAAGCTCGCCCCAATCCACCACATGAGTAGGATCTGGGGTGTACTTCCGGAGCATAGAGACATGGAATACTGCGTGAACACCTGCTAAATCAGGCGGTAACGCCAACCGGTAAGCAACTGTACCAACCCTCTCGAGTACCTCGAAGGGCCCGATATACCTCGGCGACAACTTTCCTCGCTTGCCGAACCTGACCACTCCTCTTGTAGGCATCACCTTCAAGAAGACATGATCACCCACCTCAAACTCTAGAGGTCGCCGCCGTCTGTCGGCATAGCTCTTCTGCCTGCTCTGCGCCGTGAGAAGACGCTTCCGTATCAAATCCACCTTCTCTGAGGTGTCTCTAATCAACTCTGGACCCGTAGAGGGTCTCTCTCCAACCTCCGTCCAACAAACCGGAGATCTACAAGGCCTCCCATATAATGCCTCATAGGGTGCCATCTGTATGCTCGCCTGATAACTATTGTTATAGGCAAACTCTACCAAGGGTAAGTGATCTTCCCAGCTTCCCTTGAGGTCTAGGACGCATGCACGCAGCATGTCCTCTAGTGTCTGGATGGTCCTCTCAGACTGACCGTCCGTCTGGGGATGAAAAGCAGTGCTCATCATCAACTGAGTCCCCATGGTTCGCTGGAAACTCTCCCAAAAATGAGATGTGAATCTGGGATCCCGATCCGATACTATAGATACGGGCACCCCATGCAATCGAACAATCTCCCGTATATATAACCTACAGAATTCCTCCAATGTGAAGGTCATCCGCACAACCAAGAAGTGTGCCGACTTCGTAAGCCGGTCCACTATCACCCACACCGCATCATGTCCCCGCGATGTCCGTGGCAAGTGAGTCACAAAATCCATCGTGACATGCTCCCACTTCCACTCAGCTACTTCCAAAGGCTGGAGTAATCCCGCTGGTCTCTGGTGTTCAGCCTTCACTTGCTGACATGTGAGACATCTACCAACCATTTCACCAACTTGTCTCTTCATCCCACTCCAATAATACTGGCGACGAAGATCATGATACATCTTCGTGCCCCCTGGATGAACCGCAAAACGGGAACAATGAAATTCCCTAAGAATCTCCTCCCTTAGATCTGGAGAGTGGGGAACCACAATCCTTCCCCTATACCGAAGACTACCATCCAAATGAATGGCCCAGCCCTCGTCACCTGTACCCGACTGCACCCGGTCCTTAATGGACACTATCTCTGGGTCTTGCCCCTGAGACTCAATCACTCTGCTCAGTAGGGACGGCGTAGCCACCAAACTTCCCAAGGTACCCTGAGCCTGCCCCATGTAATGTAGCCCAAACTGTCCCACAGTTTCGAGCATTTCCCACTCCCGGGAAGCCATACTAGCCAAGACTCCCCTTGACTTCCGGCTAAGTGCGTCAGCCACCACATTTGCCTTACCAGGATGGTAATGCAACGTGAAGTCGTAATCTTCCAGAAACTCCATCCATCTGCGTTGCCTCATGTTGAGGTCCCGCTGTGTAAAAATGTACTTCAGACTCTTGTGGTCTGAAAACACCTCAAACTGCTCACCATACAGGTAGTGGCGCCAAGCCTTCAAGGCAAAGACAATAGCCGCCAACTCCATATCATGCGTAGGGTAATTCTGCTCGTGGTTCTTTAACTGTCGAGAACCATAAGCCACGACCCTCCCGGACTGCATCAACACACATCCGAGCCCGTCCTTAGAGGCATCACAATAGACTGTGTACCTCTGTCCCCTTTCTGGGACTATCAATATAGGAGCTGAAGTAAACCTCCTCTTCAACTCCTGGAATGCCTTCTCGCAAGAATCATTCCACTCAAACTTAATCTCCTTCCGAGTCAACTTCGTCATAGGTGCAGCTAACCTAGAGAAGTCCTCGATAAACCGTCGATAATACCCAGCCAATCCCAAGAAACTGCGTATCTCGAAAACTGACTTCGGCCTCTCCCAATTCATCACCGCCTCGACCTTCTCCGGGTCTACGGATACACCCGAAGCCGACACTACATGTCCCAAAAACTTCACCTCAGTCAGCCAAAACTCACACTTGCTGAACTTGGCATACAACTGAAGGTCTCTCAAGATCTGAAGAACGATCCTCAAGTGACCCTCATGCTCCTCCTCAGACTTGGAATAGATCAAGATGTCGTCAACAAAGACTACGACAAATTGATCAAGGTAGGGTTGGAACACCCTATGCATGAGATCCATGAATGCCGCCGGGGCATTCGTCAATCCGAAAGGCATGACAGTAAACTCGTAATGCCCATACCGCGTTCTGAACGCCGTCTTAGGGATATCTGCCTCCCTAACCCTCAACTGATGGTAACCGGTACGTAGATCTATTTTGGAGTAGACCCGCGCCCCTCTCAGTTGATCAAACAAGTCATCAATCCTCGGCAAAGGGTACCTATTCTTGATAGTAACCCTATTTAACTGCCGGTAATCTATGCAGAGTCGAAGGGTGTTGTCCTTCTTCTTTGCAAATAACACCGGAGCGCCCCATGGTGAGGTACTCGGTCTAATGAACCCCCTGTCCAACAATTCCTGCAATTGGACCTTGAGTTCTTGCAACTCAGCAGGCGCCATCCTATGTGGAGTCATAGAAATGGGCGAAGTGCCAGGATGTAACTCAATGGTAAAGTCTACATCCCTATGTGGAGGTAATCCCGGTAATTCATCCGGAAAAACATCCTAGTATTCACAAACCACTCGAGGTAGACCCAACTCGTGCCTCTCCTCGTTCTCTAGGGTAAGGCTTGCTAGCCAACCCATCAACTGCCCGTGCCATCGGGAGTCATACACCCCTTGGGGTAAAGCACCATGCTTGTCCCCCTGGAACTTGAAACAAACACCCTCAGGCGTATAAGCAGTGACCCTCTTCCGATCACAGTCAATAACAACACGGTGTGCCGTCAACCAATCCATTCCTAGGATGACATCGAACTCCGACATGTCCATGACCCTAAGGTCAACGGTGAGTAGAATCCCAGAGATCTCTAACTCACAGTCCCGACATATCTGACCAACCCTCACCCTAGCACCTAGGGGAGAACTCACATGCAATGGCTCCTCCAAGGTCTCAGCCTCTAAGCCCAAGTCTTCCACACAAGATGCAGCAATAAATGAATGTGATGCACCAGAATCAAATAATACCCTAGCCCATAAGCGAGAGAGTAGAAATGTACCCTGTATCACCGATTGGTCTGCTGGCTCGGTCTGAGGTATCATGGCGTAGACACGCCCCTGGGTTCCCGAAGTACCGGCTTGTGAGCCCTGTCCTCGGCCTCGACCCAAACTCTGGCCCATCTGGCCTGATTGCGTGGCACTCGCACGTGATGTAGTAGGGGTCTGTGCAGCACCCTGGAACTGGTACTGGCTTCCCTGGCCCGTAGTGGGGTAGGGAGGAACATAAGGTGTCTGTGTGTGCCCCACTGAAGACTGGGACTGGGATGCCCCATAACTCTGGGATCCCTGCCTCTGAGGACAATCCCGCTTCATGTGCCCCGGTTGGTGGCAATGATAGCAAGTCCGTTGGCCTGCCTGGTAGGAAGGCCTCTGATTTCTCCCACCTTGGGAGGATTGACCCTGGCCTTGGCCTTGATAGCCGCGGCTCTGCCCTTGCTATCCCTGCGGAGTAGAAGTCCTCTGCCTTTTCCCCGTACTAGAAGAAGAGGATGGTCCCTCCTTCTTCTTGTCCTTAGTACCACCCTCGCGAATATTCCTCGCGTCATCCACCTCACGTTCAATTGCCATAGCCGTCGTGATCATTAAATCCAGATCTTGTAGGAGAAGACCTACAATTTTCCCCCGAATGGAAAGCTTCAAGCCTTCCTCAAACCTTCTTACCTTAGCCACAGCTGTGGCTACGTAATCATCGGCGAAACGTGCTAGTTCCGTGAACTTCGCCACGTATTCCATCACCGTCATGGTTCCTTGTTTCAATTCCAGAAACTCCCGGGCCTTTGCATGTCGCATGGCCGGTGGGAAATACTTGCCCATGAAGAGCTCCTTGAACTCTTCCCATGTCATAGTCTCAAGGTTTTTCGAGCCCGAGACCCAATCCCACCACACTTGGGATTCTCCTTCTAGCTGGAATGTAGCTAGTGTTATCTTACTGGCGTCGGAAGTGATTTCCATTGCCTTCAAGATCTTCGTAACTTGCCGGAACCAATGGTCAGCCACCATAGGATCCGCCCCTCCCTTAAAAACTGGAGGTTTATGTGCCTTGAACTGTTGAAGGTTACTCATACCTCCTCGGTGTGCAACCGTAGCTGCCATCATGCCCATAGTCTCATTAAAGGCCTCTTGATCGAAGGCCGGTGGGGGTTGATTTGTTCTCCCACCGCCTCGACGTCCCCTTCCTCGACTAGCCATCTACATTTGTCAGATAGCAAACAAGTCTCACAAAGTATCCCTAAATAGGGATCAAGATTTGAAACTTTGAGAATTCTTCTCATTGTCTCACTAGCAATGCTTATGCCACCCACTAGTAGACACTTATACCATGAACCACTCCGTCCATCCCTTATTCCGAACCCAAGGTTATGTTTTCTAACCTAATGTGTTCCTTTACATATACATTCTACCATGTATATAATTCACATGTCATGTAGCACATAACATATAGCAAACAAACAATTAACATGTAGCATTTAAACACATAAGATGAAATGTACTATGCATGCAATGGTCTAGACCCAATGCCCATCAAGCCCAAGGTTTATCGTAAACCTAGGCTCTGATACCAAGCTGTGACGCCCCAAAACCCGGGGGTCCCGTTGATAACCCATCAACCTGCGGAAACATCCGTGGATATCGCTCAACCCGACACCACATCAAGAATATCTTTAAGCCGGGATTATAACCCATAATGAAAATTCGGTTTAACATTCATTTAAAGTCTCATACACCGTGGTTTGTACCCCATTAGGGTCCACTTTAATCATTTAAAGGAAGGAAATTCAAAGCCCAAAGATTTGGCAACACATTTAAAAAATTTCAGATTTTTGGACTGGCTACCGGTAGCTGTTTATCGGCTACCGGTAGCCGAAACATTCTGGAGTTACGACTACCTGTTGTCTACCGGTAGCCGAAACCTTCTGGAGTTACGACTACCTGTTGTCTACCGCTAGCCAATACACACTGGACAGTCGACTACCTGTTGTCTACCGGTAGCCAATACACACTGGACAGTCGACTACCGGTAGTTACCCATTGACTACCGGTAGTTGCTGCCCAGATTTGCTTTCTTGCTCCATTTTTCATTTCCAATTCATCCTAACTCAATTCCACATCATCCAAGACATGTACAACTATATTTTTACATTTTGCACAAGATCCATACACGACCGTTACAATCTATCCCATACAAATATAATTCAAAAAGGGAATGAAATAAGTTTGTTTATACAAACTTTACATGTCATAAACCATTGTAAAACAAAAGGTTTACAAAAATCTTGAGATAAGGCCGCACTTAGGCCCCCTTCACCCTTGATGCTCTCCATGGGAGCCAATCGCCGGTGTAAACCCGACACCTGAAATTGTTTCCCGTATAGGGTGAGCACAACGCCCAGTAGAAAACTTCCTACGGAGGTTACTCCCCCTAGATGCTCATGCTCATGTAATATTCACATACAACATGTAATCAATCATTCCACACACACTATGCATTCAATGTTGGAATGCAACAATGCCATGCAATGAAATGAGATGAAAACTCATTCATGCAACCCATTCCGAGTCCTCACCGACTCCCTCAACACAATGCAATGCCAATGTGTGATGACCCGTCTATTGACGGAGAAAAACCTTCCAATGATCATTTGAAAAGAAATCATGTTTTCCCAAAACCGGATCATTGTTGGAAGCTACCCATTGAATGGGTGTTTTTATAACAAAACCCTTGTGTCTTTGTTGGGCAACGGATCTTCGGAATCACACCGCCGGTTCCGTACACCGTGTCACTTTTCTGGAATTGCACCGCCGGCAAGTGACTGAACCAAGTGGTTCCGGGTTTTTCACCCGAGGGAGTGTCTAGCCCTACTTGCTACACCCGACACAAGTTTTTCCATGCAACCATGCGACTCAGTCGAAACTTCGTTCCAACATTCCCGAGCCCATCCACCAAGCACCAAGAATGGTGATTGATTAATCATGTATAACATGCACACACACCCACTCATATCTATGGATGCGATATCCCCGTGCAAATGCAATGTGATGTTCCATTGCACACAGAATAATGCTCAATATGCTCATGACAAACATATAAACATTTCCAATACATCAATGGCAATTATATCAAAAGCACATAACTACCATATCTCATTATGTTCAATATATCATTTCATGCATATATCAACAACACTCTTCATCCAACAACCATATCCTAAGCATATGATTTCACAATCACCCAAGCATGTTATAACATAGCATCATGCAAGTAACACACACAATTTCACCTAGGCATTTTATCAAACACCTAGTAGTCATTAAAGTCATGTTTTCACATAACACATTCCAAGCAACCATATAGCTCAAATTTCACCAAGTTATAAGAGGAACCACATGGAACTCCTATGTAATAAAATCAAGCTAGAAGTTAGCCTAGGCCAACTCTATGCTCCCTTTTCCATTACCATAACTATAGACATATATATAATTCAATACATATGCATATATAACTTTTAACCCTTAGTCTACTAACACCTAAGGTAAGAATAATCCCAAGTAGGAATGATCCTACCTCAATAGAGATGTAGGCAACCTCAATGCACCAAAACCAACCCAAAGTCTTTGATTTCCAAAATTTCTCCCTTTGAATATTCGGTGAAACGCCTTGTTCTTGGTACGTAGTCGAAGCCCTCGACGAGTAGACGAACTTTAACTCTTGGACTATAGCCTTCCAACCATAGGAACTTGGTGGGTCTTGAAGAAGAAAGGTAGAAAATTAGGTTTCTCTTTTCTCTCTCCTTTTTCTCTCCAACGTGTGAGCTCAGCCGGCCAAGAGAAGAAGAATATCTGATTTTTCAGATATTTCGGCCCCTATTTATAATTTTAAATGTGTGGTCTACATCGCACCGCTCGTTTATTACTTTCGGGTCCGTTTTTCGTCCCGAAACGACTCATTAAGTCCCGAATTAAGTCCAAATAAATTTTATTGGCACATTAATCCAATTATAAGGAATTTTAATATTTCTCGTTTTTGGGGACCTTTAAAAGGTCAATCGCCACGCAGTCGTCTCAATTTACGTGCAAAAATCTGACTATCTCGGAATTTAACGAAATTTCTGGTGGTCACTAGATTTCGCGTTACGAATCCAATGGCGCACTCCGTTCCCTCCTTCGAGGTCTAGAACATATGTATTTTAATACGTGCAGTAGTGGCAAATTACCATTTTGCCCTTTTTCAGAAAAAGTTCAAATTTTCCCGGGTTTCACATATGTGATCAAAATATCAATAAAAAAGTTATAACTAGTAATATCAATACCAAAGTTTGAAGGTTGCGGCGTGCAATACTTCATTGATTACTGGTGTTTTGTTTGTTTTAGTGCTTTTGGGGAGAACTTGAAAATAGAGTGGGCCGGACTTTTTTTTTTTGTTGACTTCAAGAGATTCTATTGCTCATTCTATTTTTATTCCAGTTAATTAACCAACAGGTTTGTTCTTCTAATGGACCCAATTTTTTTTATTTAAAGTCGTCAGGATCGACACAATTAAAGATACTAAAAAAATGCACAAAACATACATAAAAAACAAAAATGAGAAATTTGGAGGCCGGTCTCCCTATATGGACTTGTTTGAACTTAAGTCTGTCATGGAAACTTATTTGTTATGAAGTCCGTTTTTTGTCAATTTTACCATACTATCCATTCCCTTTAGAAGTGAAATAAAACTAAAAATTAAAAACTTCTAAATATTAAGAGTTTGACTAACATTAAAATCTTTTTTCTCTCATATCTATCTATATCCATATATAGGTTAAGAGTTTGACTAACATTTAAATTTTTCCTCTCTCTTATCTATCTATATCCATATATAGGTTAGGTATATATATATATAGAGAGAGAGTAACATTAAAAATAATAGTAGTAACATGCTCAACAAAAACAATAACATGCTCAAAATAATAGTAACATGAACAGTAACATACTCAACAAAAGCAGTAACATGAACAATAACATAATAAAAAAAAATAGTAACATGAATGTGAATATATAAGTTAGGTATATATATATATATACTAGTAATTACCCGTGCCTGAAGGCACTATGGAACAAACAAAAATATCGCAAATAATTGCTCATGCCCAAAGACACTACGTAACACAAAAATCTCCAATAATAAAAATAAAAAATAAAAAATCATAGTGTACACGTGCCTGATTCTAATTCAATGTTAATTCCAATCTATCACAATCCATGAGTTTATTGCAATTTTGATTTCTAGCCCAACATATTGTAGAACAAAATAAACGGCACTTAAGTTCTAATATTAAAAAGGTAGATTGTGCTTGAATTCAACACAACAGACCTATTTACTTTTCATAAATGAGTGCAATCAAATTTTCAATTCTTAAAAGAGAACACAAAAGAATTACAATTTCTTTCACGTGATATCAAAGAAAGCTAGCATAGCAATATAAATGTTGAAATGCCATGCTCATTCAATTGATAACAACTAATCCAATTTCATGACACAAAACCTAACCAATTCACTTTTTTTCAATTCAATGCTCCATCCTGCTTAGTCAACATCCATTCATCCATTTTCTAGCTTGTCAAAATTGCAATGTATCCGTGCCTAAAAGTACTATACAATATGAAAAAAAAAAAATCGAGCACCTGTCATACAATAGAACTATTTCAAATAATAATTTATTTGTTTTTATTGCACAATTTGAAATCAATTTGGGTCCACTAATGTTCTAAAATATTCAGGAGTTTTAAAAAAAAAAATAGGACTCCAAAAATATTTTAATCTTTACACACAATTTATACATTTCATAATCATACCCTAAACACAAACCATTTACCAAAAACAAATCAAGTATAGGATTTCAAGCTTATGTTGCTAAATGCATGATATTGAAAAAATGCTCATAGGTAATTGGGGGAAGTGAAGTATACACAGATATACCAATGCTATACCAAGCAAGATGAGCCATGCCATCATATATCAATGCCAGTGTTGACCATATCTTTGTCTTGATTAAAAACAAAGATGATCATTCAAAATATAGAACTCGTGTGATGCATGATTATCTAAAAAAATAAATAATAATTTGGCTCGATGAGATTAAACTTTTTAATCTAAAGTGGTCTCTTTTCGAATTCCTACATTTACAATAAAATCAACAAAAAAATAAACTGAATAAAATATTTGAAGCATTTATTTCATCACACAGCTTCAAAATCACAGAAGTAAACACAAACTCTATTCCATTCAAGAATCATACAAAACCACTCCAAGATCATGCTTTGAAGCAGACCTAAAAAAAAAAAAATTATATTCGCCTATCATTCATTATAACCAATTCTATAATCATAACTCCAATAAAAAAATTAAGTTTTAATCACATAAGTGCGAAGATAAAACAAAAACTCCACAAACTATCACTGAAATTAACCTTAACGTATAATCCAACTTCAATTTCAGTCTAACAATTATTCAACTTTTTTGCAGTCTTAATTGAGTTTTTAGATAGAAAACCAAAAACCATAGAATCAAAACCCAATTCAATTCCAATAACAATAACCAACCTAATAAGCTTTTTAAAACACACCACCAAAAATTCCAAATAGCAAATCGAGGAATAGAGCTGAACTTCGAGGTTGTTCCAACATTGACCGAAGTTGGATATTGAATTTACCTTTTATTGGGGTGATGAGAGCGGTGATTGAAAATCAAGATTCAACTTGGTTAATACACATAATGAGAAAAATGATCAAATCACATATGGTCAATATCAAGATCTTGCATAACACATAAATTTTATTGAAAAATGACAAAACCTCACATACCCCAACAAATGAATCGCCAAATTTAGAACTTGAACAGCATAAGAATCAAATAGACATCCAAAACGTAGAACCCTAGCGTCATTCAACATTCCTAATGCAATTTTATAACACAACTTGATGTTATCTTAGTAAACAAAGGTTTTCATACCAATCAAATGGCTTGGACAACGAAAACGAAGTCTCAAAGCAAAATATAAATAAGTGAAGTCTCAAATCTTGGATGAACTAACTATGTAGACATTAACATGAGGAGCTTAGTACCTTCTGGTGCATCTTTATTGTTTCTACATCTTTCGACTTGAACATCATCCCATTTTATTTCTTTGAGGAGTATCTTACATTCAACCTCCTTGCTAAAGTAACATTTTTATTATATCTTACATCTACCAAATTTAATTAATTCCAAGGATAAAAAAGACTGAACACAATACTCATATGTCAACATAGTTGTCATGTTTAAGCATCAGAGCACATGGTAGGTACTTTAATGACTTCAATTCCCCTTATGGCACAAAGTGCAACATTGCTATGACGCAATGATTGAATCCACATGAAAAATCCTATGAAAACTGTCAACCCTTAACATACAGTGTGAAAAATGCAGCCACAAAAACTATTACAACGGATAATCATGACCACGGGGAGTTATATGTGAATACTAATTAGACTAAAATTATCAAGAACAATGGTTCCAATTACATATTTCAAAATGACCCTTATTAGGTCTCAAAAGAAAATACTAAGCTCATCAAACCATAAGCTACTCCCTCATACAGTCAAAACAATAAGAAAACTAACCAAGTGGCAAGTACAATACATGGAAATAAATACACAGAGAGACCTTTTAAACAAAACTAACTTCAACAAATGCAAATTTCCCAATTTAGAGTTACCCAGTTTTCATTTCGCATAAGTATATAATTTCAGAGAAAAACAAATAAAAACTCACTCCGACACCGCGGATGTAGCAACCCGGAACCACTTTGGTCATAGACAATACCAATTTGACTTTGGCCCCAATCCAACAGAACTCTACATGGACAAATAATGAGTTGTTTGTCGTAATGAATTAGTTCAAATAACCATACTGAAAATGTCATAGACATTTTATCAAATAGCTCATGAGCAGATTTGAAGAGATATAGGTACTACTTACAAAGTTAGGCTTTATCAAATAGCTCACAGGAAAAATAGCTTTCAAGTTCTAAGAGTGAAACAAACGAAATAGAAAAGAGAAAATGAAACTCAACCAAAATGGGTTGATGGAAGCTAACAAACCCCATCACCATTTTGATGGAAGCTAACAAACCCCATCACAAATGCGGAACTTAATTGAACTATGCACAAACATAGTTCGGAACCCCCTCACCGGAGCTCCTCTGTTCCCGAAACAATAGATTCCAGCTCCGCTCTCGACAATAGCCTTGATTTTGATTTTGGAGTCTTCGACGTAGAAACCGAGGATTTCTTTCTCCACTGTCAAGGATCGGTCGGAGCACTGGAGTTGTCCGTCGGCGGTCAATGTTAAAACACACAGGCACACACACACAAAACCCAGAACATAGAGAAAGAGAGAGCGAAATATAGAGAGAGGGTGACAATTGAAGAAAAAAACCCAGAATACCTGGACTCCTGGCGTTGTGTTGCAGTGGGTGTTACTCTAGTGTGGTGTGTGTTGCAGGGGCAAGGTAGAGAAAGAGAGGAAGGGGGAGAGAGAGGGGTATCGTGAGATAGCAATTGTGATATGGGGTAGGTATGTTATTTGTTTTTAAAAATGGGAGAGCTAGATGAGGAGTCTCTCGGTAGAGGCAGATAGAATATTTTGAAAAATGGGTGAGGCAGGGAGAAAGAGATAGCGCTTTGAATTTGAATTTTAAATTTATGATAGAGATTTTATTGGCATATTTTAATTGACATTGAATTAAGGGATAACAATTTCTAAAATAGGAAATTAATTTAACTTCCTTTCAAGGAAGAGTATTTTTGGGATAAAAAAAAGAAAAAGTGGACTTAAGTCATTACATATAATTTTAAACATTGATTTAATCCCTTATAAGTATCCTTACAGAACTTATCTCCAAACAAGTACATTTAGGGGGACTCACTTCCAATTTTTACAACAAAAATTCAGGGAGGGCCCAACCCTCTAGCTACTGTTTGCCACCGCCACTAAATTGACCCAGTTGTGGTTAATTGTGTTCATTGTCAAGAATTTGGGCCCAATTTTTTTTTCAAAATCAAACAACACAGATTGTGGAAAAAATAAATTAATGAATGACAAAAAAACGAAACATGAATGTCACCTGCAATTTCTAGTGAAGAAGTTGTCGGAGACGATAAACAGTTACTGGACCATAGACGACGATGAACAGTTAGATGAATAGTTATTGGACCGTAAGAGACGATGAACAATAACTATCGTATTCCTCTTTGTTTTTTGGACGATGAACAGTCACAATTCTAGCATTCCCATCGACATAGAATCCCTTTGCCGAAGAAGAAGGATTTTGATAATTAAACCCCTTATTTTTCCTCCCATTACTTGATTATAGCAAAAAAAAATAGATGGAAGGCGATAGGTTTCCATACATCTGCTGTTTACTGATGACAATAATGACATTTTTAAAAATATGCACTTTACTTCAAATAAGTTTTTGAGTTGTACTTTTACCTAAATAAGTCTAAATAATTGTACCGACTTCCAAATTCCCCATAAAACAAGAACTTCACATGTCTTCCCTCAAATGATGAATAATACAGTCAGGTGGCTCATCAAGAACAACCAAATCAGCAAACTGGTTCACTCCCAAATTTGGAAAGCAGCAGCGCATTGATTTCCCGCAAAAGTTCTAAAACCGGTCAAATTAATCCTCATATGATCCCATCATAAGACCTCAAATCGCGAGCAATTGAAATGTCATTGCCGAGTTTGGCCCGCCACACAAACTTGTTCGAAACTGAATTGAAAGGTCAATACAGTTTCAACCATTAATTTAGAATATTAACTGTTTGTAATTTGTGATCACAAATAGTTACCTAAAACAGTTACGTAACTATTTTTAATCAAAAAATTCTTGTTCCAAATTATTTTTTTATCTACAAATGCTTTAACTTTTGTAATTAGGTTACTTAATCGTTAATTACAAACCTGCAATTTGTTACCATCATTTCACCAAAATAGGATTTTATTTTTTTGTTTTTTTTTTTCAAAATCAAACAGCATAGATTGTGGAAAAAAAAATATTAATGAATGACAAAAAAAATGAAATATGAATGTCACCTGTAATTTCCGGTGAAGAAGTTGCCGGAGACGATAAACAGTTACTGGACCGAAGACGACGATGAATAGTTACTGGACCGTAGGAGACGATGAACAGTAACTATCGTATTCCTCATTTTTTTTGGACGATGAACAGTCACAGTTCTGGCATTCCCACAGACATAGAATCCCTTTACCGAAGAAGAAGGATTTTGATAATTAAACCCCCTATTTTTTAGGGGTGCAACTCGGGCGAGCTAACCTGATTTCAAATCGAGCCCAACCCAAAAAAATTTGGGCTTGGACTACGGTTTTTAATACTTGGGTTGGACTTGGGTCAAAAAATCTCAACCCGAATTCAATTTGGCGTGGGCCTCAGGTTGAGCTATTGGGGTCATGGGTTGAACCCGAATATTAAAATCAGGCTCAACCCGATTTAATAATCGGGTTCAACCTAAATTAATGCCTCACTTCGGGGTTCTATTCTTGGGGCATGTAATAACTATGACAATATGTTTATTGGAGAAATTGTAGCCAGACACCTATTTAATATAGAACCTGAAAAGTCAGTAAACTATGTGGTTCTAGCAAGCATGTATGTTGCAGCTGGATTGTGGGGCAGTACATCAGGTTTAGAACAACAAACCTATTTTGGGCTCAACCCGAACTTAACCCGAATTGAACCCGTAAAGTAACCCGAAATTCGCCCGAAATCATTAACCCGAATTCAATCCGAGCCCGCCCGAATTAAACTCGGGCAGTGCTTGGGTTGAGTCTCTCAACCCGAGGTTGGGTTAGGGTTAGGGTTAGGGTTAGGGTTAGGGTTAGGGTTGAAGATTATATACCTTGGGTTGGGCTAGAGTTGATTGTCCAACTCGCCCGAGTTTCACCCCTACTATTTTTCCTCCCATTACTTGATTGTAGCAAAAAAAAAAAAAAGGATGGAAGATGATAGGTTTTCATACATCTGCTGTTTACCGATGGCAATTGTGGCATTTTTAAAAAATATGCACTTTATCCCAAATAAGTTTTTGAGTTGTACTTTTGCCTAAATAAGTCTAAAAAATTGCATCGACTTCCAAATTCCCCATAAAACAAGAACTTCACATGTCTGTCCTCAACAGATGAATAATATAGTCAGGTGGCTCATCAATAACAACCAAATCAACAAATTGGTTCACTCCCAAATTTGGAAAGCAGCAGCGCATTGATTCCCCTCAAAAGTTCTAAAACCGGTCATATTAGTCCTTATATGATCCCATCATAAGACCTCAAATTGCGAGCAATTGAAATGTCACTGTCGAGTGTGGCCCCGCCACACAAACTTGTTTGAAACTGAATTGAAAGGTCAATACAGTTTCAACCATTAATTTTAGAATATTAACTGTTTATAATTTGTGATCACAAATAGTTAGCTAAAACAGTTACGTAACTATTTTTAATCAAAAAATTCTTGTTCCAAATTGTTTTTTAATCTGCAAATGCTTTAACTTTTGTAATTAGGTTACTCAATCGTTAATTACAAACCTGCAATTTGTTACTATCATTTCACCAAAATGGGGTTTTATTTTTTTGTTTTTTTTCAAAATCAAACAACACAGATTGTGGGAAAAAAAAAATTAATGAATGACAAAAAAAACAAAACATGAATGTCACCTGCAATTTTCGGTGAAGAAGTTGACGGAGACGATAAACAGTTACTAGACCGTAGACGACGATGAACAGTTAGATGAATAGTTACTGGACCGTAGGAGACGATGAACAGTAACTATTGTATGCCTCTTTTTTTTTTTTGGACGATGAACAGTCATAGTTCTGGCATTCCCATGGACATAGAATCCCTTTGCCAAAGAAGAAGGATTTTGATAATTAAACCCCATATTTTTCCTCCTATTACTTGATTGTAACAAAAAAAAAAAAAACAGATAGAAGACGATAGGTTTCCATACATCAGCTGTTTACCCATGGCAATAGTGGCATTTTTTAAAAATATGCACTTTACCCCAAATAAGTTTTTGAGTTGTACTTTTGCCTAAATAAGTCTAAAAAATTGTACCGACTTCCAAATTCCCCATAAAACAAGAACTTCTCATGTCTGCCCTCAACAGATGAATAATACAGTCAGGTGGCTCATCAAAAACAACCAAATCAACAAACTGGTTCACTCCCAAATTTGAAAAGTAGCAGTGCATTGATTCCCCTCAAAAGTTCTAAAAGCGGTCAAATTAGTCCTTATATGATCCAATCATAAGACCTCAAATTGCGAGCAATTGAAATGTCATTGTCGAGTTTGGCCCCGCCACACAAACTTGTTTGAAACTGAATTGAAAGGTCAATATAGTTTCAACCATTAATTTTAGAATATTAACTGTTTGTAATTTGTGATCTTAAATAGTTACCGAAAACAGTTACGTAACTATTTTTAATCAAAAAATTATTGTTCCAAATTGTTTTTTCATCTGCAAATGCTTTAACTTTTGTAATTAGGTTACTCAATCGTTAATTACAAACCTGCAATTTGTTACCATCATTTCACCAAAATAGGGTTTTGTTTTTTTGTTTTTTTTCAAAATCAAACAACATAGATTGTGGAAAAAAAAATAATGAATGACAAAAAGGAAACATGAATGTCACCTGCAATTTTCGGTGAAGAAGTTGTCGGAGACGATAAATAGTTACTGGATCGTAGATGACGATGAACAGTTAGATGAATAGTTACTGGACCGTAGGAGACGATGAACAGTAACTATCGTATTCCTCTTTTTTATTGGACGATGAACAGTCACAGTTCTGGCACCATGGACATAGAATCCCTTTGCTGAAGAAGAAGGATTTTGATAATTAAACCCCTTATTTTTCCTCCCAATACTTGATTGTAGCAAAAAAAAAAACGAATGGAAGACGATAGGTTTCCATACATCTGCTGTTTACCGAAGACAATAATGACATTTTTAAAAAATATGCACTTTATCCCAAATAAGTTTTTGAGTTCTACTTTTACCTAAATAAGTCTAAAAAATTGTACCGGTTTCCAAATTCCCCTTAATTAGTTTGCTTTGCCCGTTCAAGTAAACCTACCTTTCTTCCACCCTCATTCCTCTTAGATATCTTTGCAAATTTTCTAGGTAAAGCACAGAACAAATTCTCTCTCTCTCTCTCACACACACACACACACAGAGGTGTATGGGTGTAATATGAGTGATGTTTAAATACATATGCATGACCCAACCACTTTAGACACGATTTGTCTCCCAAAATTAATTCAAAATTAAAGTCTTTTCATAAGATAATAAAAGTGTAGGTGTATTGGTTAACTCGTTAAACTTGAAATGAACTTGCTAACCATAAATCGGACACGATAGGCATCCACAAAATTATAAATAATATCATTTTGAATTAAACAAAATTTAACACCATTTATGAATTGGACATGACCTGACCATGAGATGAGTCACTCCTATATTATTATGATATGATAAGTTTGTACAAAGGAAGTGGAAAGCTCTGAACAAAAGCTATCTCTTTCTTCAATGACAGCCTCTAGATTAGATTCTTTGGGTTGTAAATAAATACTGCTGAGACTCCATTGCAGCAAAACATTTCTGCAAATTCAAGCCACCACCTTCCCATTTCAAGGTTCTTTTTCTGTTTTTATTTTTCGAATATCATAAAATCTTCCAAATATGCACACACAGATGCACAAACACAAAGAACCCTCCTCCCCCCCCCCCTACACACACACACATATACGTATATATATATGCATGCGACATGTCCCTCGATATGTTTCTTTCTTTTTCTTTTTTCTTTTTTTAAATTCCTAGGAAGAGAGACGAGAATGAGGTTGGAACCTTAGTCACATAATCCTTCTAAAATCTTAACGTTCTAGTGGTCAGGGAGCGAAGTCTCTGTGAATTCTGGTTCTCATTTTACAAAATTCGCGAATTTGACTAATTAGTGCTCTTACAAATTTTTATTTAGGAAGCACTGACACAACTTAAATATACATATCAAACTAGAATAATGTTTGGAAACTATAATTGTCATTTTAGGACTTTAAAATTAATATATATTTAAAAATGAAATAGTTGGTGTCATACTTGTGCATTAAATTTTAATTTTATATATTTGATTTATATTAAACTGTTATAAGTGAATGTATATCTCTATACATATAATATGAAGCTCTCAAGGCACTACGCTTTCAAATTACTTTACGTTGCTTTAATTATAGATTTTTTAGAGGAATATTGATAGCCGTTGGATGAGTCTATTTGAGAACATCGGATAGACTTATTGAAGTCTGCACTGTTTTATATTATAGATTTTTATGCATTAACGAAATCAAAAAATTCAAAACGGGGGGCCAAAGGGAAATATTAGTTGAAAATAATAACCAAATAAAATTTATATGAAAATTTAAGGATAAAATTTACTATTTACAGCAATGTGCAATGCACAAAATTTCTATTCTTGTGCTATTTTATTTTGACATTGTGGAAAATTATCATATAATTTCGAACTCAACCCTTCCAGATATTATATTGGGTATTGCTATAAGGAAAGAAGAAAACCAAAGACCAAATGTTGTGGCATTTATGTGGCGATGTTGATTAAGTAAAATTTACTGATATGTGAATCATCTAAGGCACATTAGTATGGCGTACTCCTTCTGTTTGAACCGGGGTTTGAAATCAAACTTCTCCTCATGAGGATAGATCAAGCGATTCAGGTGAGATCCAAAATAGATCCAACTTTCGATTCACTCGTGGGATCTGGGCGGTCTGGAAGGGACCACCACAGCCCCTCTCTTCTCGAGAATCCATACATCCCTTATCGGTGTATGTACAACTATTTCTCGAGCACATGTTTAGGTTCGGTCTTAATGGAAAAATCAAGTGGAGCACCTAACAACGCATCTTCACAGACCAAAAATTACGAGATTATCCTTCCGAAATACAAAATGATTTCTCGACCAAAACCTAAAACCTAAAACAATCTTCAATATTTTATTTTGTCAAAATTTTAAACGCTCCAAAATTTTGATATTAAGAGCAAGTGCCAAAATGAAGTACTGTTTAGTTAGCACCGTCATATTACTTAATTAGCATTGTCATGTTAACGCCCCATTATTTTTATAGTCTTTAATTTTGTGGTCAGTCTAGGCTTTGACAAGATTCATAAGAATGAAACCACGTTTTGTAATTAGATAAGTGAAGTTTTGAAAGAGTTAGCAAATAGAGTGGGAACATTTTTCAAGTCCTCTCCTTCCTAATTTGATACTTAATTTTATATGGTAGTGGATGAAGAGAACTAGGGGTTCAAAATAACCAAGTTAAGACAAAATTAAAGGAGAGAAAAATAAGATAGTACAAAGCTTAATATACCACCATAATTGAATTAGCAGTATGTCTCAATATTGTATGACGTTTGCTATTACACCAACAAATTTAATGCACTAGGTCCTCAAATTTCATACAAGAAATATTATGGTGAATAGGTATCTTTTATTCTAGGCACTATTTTTTGTTTCTAAGTCTTATAATAATCCGTGTTTCATCCCTACTTTTACACATTACCTCGCTACTATACACAATTATGGACTATGGATAACTCTTTCTCGACATCTATCAACTATATTATAGGTCTAAGTTTATCTAGTAATTGAGTAATGCTATTGGAGAAAAAATTTACCAGCATCTCTTTTACCTCTCTGTTGCTTCAATTATTTGACACGCAATCATAAAGATTATTTATCAAGTTTATATGATATCTCAAGATTTTCGTAGTTTTATTGTTTCTACTATACGTCAGTCTGCGAATAGTGTCGCACAAAAATTAGGAAGAAATGAAAGTTTTGTTAACCATATTGATGTATGGGCGGAGAGAGCACCCAAATTCTTAGTGCCTCTCATTATTTCAGATATTTGTTTTCAATAAAAACTCTACCACTTTTTTTTGGGTGTATTATATTCACGGGTATCCGAACCAGCTTACGTGTATGTCTATGAAGCACAGACACTCTCAAGAATGTGACGTATTCGTGTTGGACACCAACGCTCTTTGGATACTCTTGAATACGTGTCTGATACTCTTTTATCCGTGTCCATAATTAAATGATAAAATTTTAGTTTCAGACACATGTCCGATACTTTTTTGGTGATGTGTTTGATACTCCTTTAAAACGTGTATACTACTTAACAATATGTGTTGAAATGTGATTAACAATGTTTAAAATTTTAAGAACATATAATTACCAACACTAGACATGTTAAAGTGTACTCCAAATATAATAATTAAAACGAAAGATGCATAAAAGTTTAAAAAAGAGGAATTGAGAAAATGAGAGCAATTATTTCAATTATATATTAAATATACATTGTCTACAAAAAAAAGTTGATGATTATTGACTATTAGGATGATGTTTTAGTTTAAAAATTCACATGTGCTGACTATACATAAGATTTACTTATAAAAAAATATGAAATATTTTATGAATTGCATATCATTATCACTATATTTACAATAAATTATATAATATTATATATAAAATATAATATTTTGTAGCGTATCCCTAACGTGTTCGTATCTTACTTTTTTGAGAAATATAGTGTTTGAGTGTCCTATCTATGTCCCATGTCTATGTTCGTGCTTTTTAAGTGTACGCATATCTCGATTAATTCCTTTCTCAGTCCAATCAAAGACAGATCATCACCTTAACATCTTTAGCTTTGTGGAGTAGGTTGCTGACCAACTTGAATTTAGGATAGTTCAAATCATAAGCATGTCAATCTACAATTATTTATCATGAGAAAGCTTTACATTTTGCACATCATGAATACTAATATTTGTTTTTCAACATAAATTTAGCATAAAAGATTTCAGATCGTATTGTTTTGAGGCTAATAATATTTGTAGCAGCCCAAGCATATAAATCATTTGTTATAACTCACCATGTATAACAAATAGGGTTAATCGGCAAATTATATCCCGAAAGATCTCTTAAATTTCAATTTGTACCCTCAAAGATATAAAATCTTAATTTGCACCCTCAAAGATATAAAATCACAATCTGTACCCTCAAAGATATAAATCTGTATCAATGCGCACCTGAAGCTAACGGTCGTCAGTTTGTTGCCTAAAACTAAATAAGTAAATTACACCTAGACCCTCTTAGGTTTGTGACTTAATCACTGGACCCCCTCACATTTAGAATATTACACCTATACCATCTGACGTTTGTGCGCGTATGACACATAATCCACTGTCATTAATATCCGTTAATGTATCCATTAAAAAACATGATTTTGTCTTAATAAACAACTATAATTTTCATACTACATTTTATTTTGTGAGTTCGTTGTACTTTAAAGTTCAAAATCAAGTTTACCCTTTGCATGCCCAATACAATTCAAGTATTACATAATGTTCAAGAGTTCTGGAATTATATAATGTTCTTTATATCCAATGCAATACATCACTTAAATAGAAATATTTGGTAGCCCAAATAGGGGAACACTTTTAGTCATATTTGGATTCTCAGGAGGTGTAAGTGTAATATTTCAAATGTGAAGGGTCTAGTTGATTAAGTGACAAACATGAGGGGAACTAGGTATAATTTATCCATTTAGTTTTAGACGGTAAACTGAATTTCTATTAGCTTCAGGTGCACATTGATACAGATTTATGTCTTTGAGGGTGCAAATTGCGATTATTTATTTTTGAGGGTGTAAATTAAGATTCGAGAGATCTTTTATGGTACAATATGTGATTAACCCTAATAAATATCCTTACAATTGATAATTTGTAACAACATTTAGCTCTTATCAGTCCTTGAATTTGAACATTTTCTAACAATGACCAACATTAATGTTTCTTTCGTATTTTCTTTGATTGCTCTTGCGGGTTTATGTTCGATTTTATTGGGTGTCGATCTATGATGTCGTCCTTGCATTTTTTGTCCTTTTCTCTGAAAATTTGGAGATTACAAGTCCAAGAAAGATTAGCAGAATGTTTTTATCTGAAGTTAAAAGAAAGGTGTTGGGTCGGCCTGAGGTATTCTTCTACCTTGCATAATTTACAAAATTGATGATTTCTTTGTTTCAACATGTAAAACCTCCTTTTTCTAACATACTGAAAATGTTGATTGGTTAACAGATTGCTGGTTTAGGACTGTATGCAACCCTTGATTTAGAGAAGGCACAGGTCGGGCGGACAAGAAAGATTAAAAATCAAAGTTCCAACCCTCGGTGGAATGAGTCCTTTCATGTTTACTGTGCCCACAAGGTTTCTAGTATCATATTCACAGTAAAAGAAGATAATCTTGTTGGGGCAACATTAATTGGAAGAGCTTATTTGCCTGTTCAGGAAGCTATAAATGGCCAAGTAATCGAAAAATGGCTCGAAATATTGGATGAAGATCATAAACCAATTCCTGGAGGCTCTAGAATTTATGTCAACCTACAGTTTTTCAATATCAGCCAAGATAGTAATTGGTCTCAAGGAATCAAAAGTCCTACATTTGGAGGAGTCCCTTACACATTCTTTAAGCAGAGACAAGGTTGTCAAATTACATTGTATCAAGATGCCCATTTTCCGGGTGATGGATTTCCCAAGTTTCTCAATTCAGAAGGCCCGTATTACGAGCCTCAAAGATGTTGGGAGGACATCTTTGATGCAATCAGCAATGCCAAACATTTGATTTATATAACTGGATGGTCGGTTTATACTAAAATCTCCTTGGTAAGGGATCCAATGAGGCCCAAGTCAGGAGGAGAGATCATACTTGGTGAATTGTTGAAAAATAAGGCAGATGAGGGGGTGAATGTTCTTTTGCTTGTTTGGGATGATAGAACTTTAGTCGAGACACTGAAGAAGGATGGTTTGATGGCTACACATGACAAAGAAACTAGAGATTACTTCCAAAACACAAAAGTTCATTGTGTGTTGTGTCCACGTAATCCAGACGATGGAAAGAGCATATTTCAGGGACTTAAGGTTTCCACCATGTTCACTCACCATCAGAATACGATAATCGTGGACAGTGAAATTTTGGGAGAAAGATCACTGAAGAGGAGGATTGTGAGTTTTGTTGGTGGCATTGATCTTTGTGACGGGCGATATGATACTCTAGATCATCCCCTTTTTAGTACTTTGGACACCGTTCATCATGATGATTTCCATCAGCCAAACTTTCCAGGCTCTTCAATCAGAAAAGGCGGTCCAAGGGAGCCCTGGCATGATATTCATTGCCGCTTAGAAGGACCAGTTGCTTGGGATGTCCTGTTTAATTTTGAGCAAAGGTGGAAGAAACAAGTTGGAGATAAGTATATTTTTCCAATAACTGAACTTGATAAATTCATTATTCGTCCTTCGCCTGTTACAACATCACAGGACCTCGAAACATGGAACGTTCAAATATTTCGATCAATTGATGGTGGGGTTATTTCTGGCTTCCCAAAAAAACCTGCTACTGCTGCTGTAGTAGGCCTTGTTAGCGGGAAAGATAACATCATTGATCGAAGCATCCAGGATGCTTACATCCATGCCATTCGTCGAGCAAAGAACTTTATTTACATAGAAAATCAGTATTTTGTTGGTAGCTCGTACGATTGGAAATCAGACGATATTAAGGTTGAGGACATTGGTGCATTGCATCTCATACCAAAGGAGCTTTCTTTGAAAATTGTTAGCAAAATTGAAGCAGGGGAGAGGTTCACTGTCTACATTGTAATTCCAATGTGGCCAGAGGGTATACCTGAGAGCAGTTCTGTTCAAGCAATTTTAGACTGGCAAAAGAGGACAATGGAAATGATGTACACAGATATTGCTCAAGCCTTGAGTGCTAAGGGACTCACTGCAAACCTTAGGGACTATTTGGCTTTTTTCTGCCTAGGGAATCGCGAGGGCCGGAAGATGGGAGAATACACACCTCCAGAGAAACCAGATCTTGATACTGATTATAGCAGAGCTCAGCAAGCGCGCCGCTTCATGATCTATGTTCATGCAAAAATGATGATAGGTAAGTATACAAATCTCTCAAAATGTTTGCATGTGCACACTGCCATTAAGTTAATTAAGAACTAAAAAATTCTGACAAACAAAATACTTCATGATGGAGTTTGATAAGATCTAATACTAAGTTTTAAAATTCTGCTCTATTTTTTCTGTTTTTTTTTTTTTTTTTTTTTGTAGTTGATGATGAATACATAATCATCGGATCAGCGAACATCAACCAAAGATCAATGGATGGTGCCAGGGACTCCGAGATTGCAATGGGAGCCTATCAACCCCATCATTTAGCAACTACAAAACCAGCCAGGGGTAGAATATTCAATTTTCGTCTGTCCTTATGGGGTGAGCATATGAACATGGTGCCCGACATCTTTGTGCACCCAGAGAGTCTGGATTGTGTCCAGTTTGTTAATAGAATTGCTGATGAAAATTGGAAGTTTTACTCAACTGATACATACATCGGCGATCTTTTTGTCCATCTCCTTCGCTACCCCGTTGAAATCTCTAGCAATGGAATGATTGGTACATTGCCGGGGATTGAATTTTTTCCAGACACCAAAGCCAAAATCCTTGGCACCAGGTCAGAAGATCTTCCACCAGTCCTCACTACTTAAGGCATTGTTCTAGCCACTGTCCTAGTGGTGTTAATACTTGTAATTCTATAAGCAACAATTAACCACTTGTTTGTGTTACCTAGTAATGAACAGTCTTGTTAGCATTTGGAGGTTTATTTTATGTATTCACGTTTTCGCATTTCTACAAGTCGCAATCCATCTTAGTGCTCTCAAATGATTATGCATGAAGAGATGATTTGGCATCTGGATCTTCTATTGATAGATAGATGGATTAAAACTCCGAAATTAGATTTGATCAGAGTAATTGATTTGTTTAAAGTGTCGTGTCAAGACATGTCATGCCAAAATTTACTGAACTCAAATTGGAACCATTTATTTGTGTGAATAGTCGGGTTTGTGTCATGTTATCTGATATGGATCATCGAGAATCCGACAAGTATCGTATCTGTAATGTCATCAACAAAGAGCTAATACTTGAAATTTTCATTCATTAATTGGTCATCTTGTAGTTGGTTGAATTGGTGGAAGGGCTTTGGAGGGATAAAGTTGGTGAATTATGCATTTTGATTGATTGTTGAATATGACTATTTTACATGCATTTGTTTATCTAATGGGTTTGTGTGTCAGATTGAGGGGTGTAAGCATGAATCGATCAATTAACTGAAAAATGAATGAATTAGGTTATTAATTAGGCGTAATTTCTACAAAAACGAGTGCTTAAGACCTATTAACCCTACTCTAGGTCAACCTAGGCAGACTCCATGTCTTTAACAAGCGTTTTGGGGCGATCCAACTCGCACTCTCAATTGGTATCAAAGCATTAGTACCCCGAGAAGCACTTTGTATGTATTTCTAAGAGTTTTGACCTAGTTTGTGTTTGCTTGAGGTTCTTCATAACAACCAGTTTGTTATTGATGGATACCCAATGAGAAGGTGGCTCAATATCGAGACCTCTTTTGTTTGATGGAACCAACTGTGTCTATTGAAAGGCTAGAATGAGAGCATTCTTTAAGTTCATACATGAGTATGAGTGTTGACCAGTGACCACCCAATGGGGATGGAAACCTCCAATTGAGACCACTGAGGCAAGCGAGACTGCAAAACCCTGTTAACAAATAGACAAGGATGATTGGGGTGAGTGGTTAGAACTCGAAATGATCGAATGTGATATTCAATGTCTTGTCTCCAAATGAGTTCCAGAGAATCTGTACGTGTGAGACTTCCAAAGAAGCATGAGGCAAAAAGACTTATTTGTGACACCCACATAGTTTGTGTCTGACCCAACATAGTGCTTGTCTTGACATTGTTCATTCTTCTTTGAAGCCGCAAAATGAGAGTGAGGTAATAAGGATCCCTCAGTGGCAGCAGGCCATGTCTGAGGAATTTCCAGTCTTGCAGAAGACGTCGTTCATTACCTTATCAGATATAGAGGGGTTCCAAACCTCTTCCCGACGGAAAGACCACTATTGAGGGAAATTCAGACTCACTTTTGGTATTGATTCTGAGAAGACTTTTGTTCCTTCGTTCCAATTCATTCCCACTCGAATTAAAGCATCAGACTTGTGGTAGTCCTCTATGGGATCAGTTCCATTGCTTTCTCTCCTCCGTGCATCTAACTCCTCAGAAATTATGTGGCGTTCCATAGTATTGTTCTATTGAGTTAGAGAGGAGTTTGCGCCCTCCTTTCTCCTCTATTTCTATTTTATGTACTAGTTCTAAGGTTGCCATTTCTACTTATTATTTTTCCAGATTTATTAGAGTATAGGCGATGCCAGATATTGGTTGAGCTCGGGGAATCGGAAATAGACGCATACGAAGGAGAATTCACCCTATATAGAGGCCTTTTTAGAGGTTTCCCATGAGGGAACAAGTGTTGTAAAGAAGTCCAAACGTCGAAGGTTGATTTCTCAATATGAGGCACTTATGATGAAGCAAAGTGAGACCTTCACTAAATTCTATGCACAACTTGGTGACCTAGTAAATTTATATTTCCCCCTACGAAAGAAGTATGATGATATGGTCTATAGCTTTGGAAGATATTGAGATATCTACCGGAGAGATTTCAACCTAAGGTAACAATGATAGCAAATAAACCTTATCTAATTTGACATTTTATATAATTTCCCAAATTTCAGAGCCTAATTTAGGTTATAGTTTTTTGTAATGGGTGATATCCTATGTTTCCCACAGAGAAGAACTTACCAATGGCATGTTGTATGTTTGTTTTTTTCTGATAAGATGCGAATGTTATTTGTTTAATTTACAGGATATAAGAAAAGTTTTCACTAGACACATGGTCAATGAGAATCTGGGTACGATCTGCCATGCTCATGTGGTTCACGCTGACCTCAGTGAATATGGAGCATTGGACGAGAAGTGCATCAAATTGACAGAGCTTGTTGCCACAGCAGTTGATTTCCCCAAAACTGGAAAGATTGTCACCATGCCATTTCAACTCAAACCGAAAATGTATCCCGATTTCAGTCATACAAGTCAAAAAATGTGGTAGCTTCTGAGCTAAGTCATAGATGCTAATGACAAAGATGTGGTAGCTTCTGAGCTAAAATTTGTTCCTCAAGTCATTCTTTATGATGCAGACCTTCACATCCCAGGATCCACAAATTTCATTATTGATGCGTGGAGCCATAAGTGCTCTTATGATGGGCGGCTAAATGGACTTCTGGGACTGTATAAAGTGCGCAGAGAGGAAGAGATTGTGACTGTGCACATTTGGTCCCTGCCAAAGTACAGTAGCAACAAGCAAGGGCAGCTGAAAGAGAAACTCAAACATGCTTACAGTGCCCTCAGGAAAGAGTTCAGGAAAGTTTTTGAGCAAATGGACTCAGATTTCAATCAACTTTCTTGAGCTTTGCTTGGATAGCAGTTGATTACCTTGCTCGGATCAAAATTAGGTGTGGAGGAGATGGAAATGCTGACGTCACTAAGCCAATCAATGTTTTCGCGCGGTACATTGCTGATCGTATATGATGGATAATCAAAGCTGTTTGAAGTTTTCTTCTATCGTTGCTTCAAACTTTTCTGGATGCTACGTTCTCGTTGCTTTTGAACTTTCTGGTTTCAAGGCCACTCTGCCATAGTTAAGGTTTGACTGTCATGTTCTATTAATACCCTTGCCTCTGTATGCTTGTACTGTTTTGCCTATTCATGCTATAAACTATGTATCTGTATTGTTGTGTAAACATAATGTTGAAAATGCTGTACTTTTGCTTGCATTTTTTGGCTTGAATATCTTTAGCATTAACTTGTAAATCTATTTTCAATTTGTGACAACTGGTGCATGAATATGGGAGTATTTGAATGAGTTTCACAGTCAAATACAACACCATTGAAATCCAAAATGAGACAGCTGCTCTGTGAATGGTGTTTTGTTGGGTTCATTCGTTCAAGAAGGCATTAATGAGTGAGGGACTCACTTGTAAACAATTGGTTCCACTTGAATGCCATGGATAATGTGTCAATTTTTTTTTTTTTTTTTTAAAGAGAGTGTAATGAAGAGGATCTCTTTCTATGAAAATAGTCCGATTCTCCATCAGAATTTGGAAGGGGCATAGCCCCACTGAAAAAAATTTGATACTATTTATTATTTTGGGTAAAGTTTATTAAGTATACTTTCTTTTTCGATTTACGTACCAATTTTTAGACTCATCTATTATATTTTTGGGTGAATTTTATCACTTTTTTTTTAGGTTTCTGATTTCACATGCCTAATTTAAGAATGGTGTTTCTTATATTTTTTTTTTATATAATCAAATTTCATATTCTAGTGAAAGCAAATCGAGCTTGATTCTACCAAACCCGAGTTCGAACCTTAGTGCTGAAATTGACCATAAGAATCGGCCCAGTTGCGTAGACACATTCTAACTAAAGTTTTAATTTGTCATCTAAAAGATAAAAATAATGTGGTACATTTTTGTTTTTTATATCGTATTTGATACTTAAGCAATTATACAATAACTACGCAAAAAAAAAAAAATTTAAAAAAAAAATTGAAAAGAGGTTAATTATAACTCTTTACAAAAAATAAGGGTAATTATATAAGATATGTGATCAAAATATCAATGAAAAAGTTATAACTAGGAATATCAATACCAAAGTTTGAAGGTTGCGGCATGCGATAGTTCATTGATTACTAGTGTTTTGTTTTGGAGAGAACTTGAAAATAGAGCGCGCCGGACTTTTTTTTTTAACCAATTTCTTTTTTTTTTTGTTGACTTCAAGAGATTCTATAGCTCATTCTATTTTTATTCCAGTTAATTAACCAAGAGGTTTGTTCTTCTAATGGACCCAATTTTTTTATTTAAAGTCATCAGGATCAACACAATTAAAGATATTAAAAAAATACACAAAACCTACATAGAAAAAAAAAATTCAGGGGGGGCCCGGCCCTCTAGCTCCTGTCTGCCACCGCCACTAAATCAACCAGTTGTGGTTAATTGTGTTCATACTTCATTGTCAAGAATTTGGGCCCAAATTTATGGCCCAAACTAAACCCAGGACGTCACTTCATTGTATAGTTTGCTTTGCCTGTTCAACTAAACCTGCCTTTCTTCCACCCTCATTCCTCTTAGATATATTGCAAATTTTCCAAGTAAAGATTGGAACAGATTCTCTCTCTCTCTCTCTCTCTCTCTCTCTCTCTCTCTCTTTCTCTCTCACACACACACAGAGGTGTATGGGTGTAATATGAGTGACGTTTAAATACGTATACATGACCCAACTACTTTGGACACAATTTGTCTCCCAAAATTAATACAAATTTAAAGTCTTTTCATAAGATAATAAAAGTGTAGGTGTGTTGGTAAACTCGTTAAACTCGACATGAACTTGTTAAACATGAATTGGACACGATAGGCATCCGCACAATTATAAATAATATCATTTTGAATTAAACAACATTTGACACCATTTATGAATTGGACATGACTTGATCATGAGATGAGTCACTCCTATATGATGATATGAAAAGTTTGTACGCAAGAAGTGGAAAGCTATGAACAAAAGCTATCTCTTTCTTCAAGGACAACCTCTAGATTAGATTCTTTGGGTTGTAAATAAATACCGCTAAGACTCCCTTGCAGCAAAACATTTCTGCAAATTCAAGCCACCACCTTCCCATTTCAAGGTTCTTTTTCTGTTTTTTTTTTTCAAATATCATAAAAGCTTCCAAATATGCACACACAGATGCACAAACACAAAGAAACCCCCCCCCCCCCCTCCCCCCCACACACACACACACACATATATATATATATAGGTATGTATATATGCATGTGACATGTCCCTCGATATGTTTGTTTCTTTTTCTTTTTTCTTTTTTTAAATTCCTGGGAAAAGAGACGAGAATGAGGTTGGAACCTTAGTCACAGAATCCTTCTAAACTCTGAACGTTCTAGTGCTCAGGGAACGAATTCTCTGTGAATTGTCGTTCTCATTTTATAAAATTCACGAATTTGACTAATTAGTGCTCTTACAAATTTTTATTTGAGAATCACTGACACAACTTAAATATACATATCAAACTAGAATAATGTTTGGAAATTATAATTGTCATTTTAGGGCTTTATAATTAATATATATTTAAAAATGAAATAGTTTGTGTCATAGTTGTGCATGAAATTTTAATTTTATATATTTGATTTATATTAAACTGTTATGAGTGAATGTGTGTCTCTATATATATAATATAAAGCTCTCACGGCATCCTGCTTTCAAATTGTTTTGAATGTTAACACTTTTGTGCTCTTGCTCCTTTTCCCGCTCTGTGTGATATACTTTGAAACCCGCGATCGCATGTAGGCGGAGCGGAAGTGAGCACTTATCATTGGATTACTCTCTCACCTCAATATACATTTGTTTCCTAATCATCTTTTCCTGTTTGTTTCTTTTCAGCAAATTTAAAAGTATTGAGGTATAACCATGGCTCCGCGCTTGCTCCACGGGACGCTTCATGCGACCATACATGAGGTTGATAGGATAGATTATGGATGCGGATTTAATTTTTTCCCCAAGGTACATTTTCTTGTACATTTACGTATGCATATTGATAGTGTATTAATGTATGTGTATGTGTATGTGTGCAAATATAACTTCATTCATACATATATACACATAAATAAAATATTATGGGTAACTCGTACATAAAGGTACAATGCAACATAAACTAAAGAGTTAATTTGGAAAAAAATTTACTTTAATTATAGATTTTTTAGAGGAATATTGATGGCCGTAGGATAAATCTAGTTGAGAACGTTGGATAAATTTATTGAAGTCTGCTCTATTTTATATTATAGATTTTTATGCACTACCGAAATCAAAAAATTCAAAACGGGGGGCCAAAGAGAAATATTAGTTGAAAATATTAACCAAATAAAATTTATATGAAAATTTAAGGATAAAATTTACTAGTTATAGCTATGTGCAATGCACAAAATTTCTATTGTCGTGCTATTTTATTTTGACATTGTGGAAAATTATCATATGATTTCAAACTCAATCCTTCCAGATATTATATTGGGTAATGCTATAAGGAAAGAAAAAAAACCAAAGACCAAATGTTGTGGCATTTATGTGGCGATGTTGATTAAGTAAAATTTACTGAGATGTGGATCATCTAAGGCACATTAGCATGGCGTACTCCTCTTATTTGAACTAGGGTTTGAAACAAAACTTCTCCTCATAAGGATAGATGGAGTGATTCGAGTGAGATCTAATATAGATCCAACTTTCGATTCACTCGTGGGATCTAGGCGGTCCGGAGGGGACCACCACGGCTCCTCTTCTCGAGAATCAATACATCCCTTATCAGTGTATAGATAGCTATCTCTCGAGCACAGGTTTATGTTCGGCCTCGGAGCACCTAACAACGCATCTTCACAGACCAAGAACTATGAGATCACCCCTCCAAAATACAAAACGATTTTTCGACCAAAACCTAAAACAAGCTTCAATATTTTATTTTGTCAAAATAATTTAATCAGCATTGTCATGTCAACGCCCCATTATTTTTGTTGTCTTTAATTTTGTTTCATTTTGTGGTCAATCTAGCACTACCTTTAATATTATGAAAAACTACTGGTTGAGTAGGTTGCTGACCAACTTGAATTTCGGATAGTTCAAATCATAAGCATGTCAATCTACAATTATTTATCATGAGAAATCTTTACATGTTGCACATCGATCATGAATACTAATATTTGTTTTTCAACATAAATTTAACATATATAAAAGATTTCCGATCGTATTGTTTTGAGGCTAATAATATTTGTAGCAGCCTAAGCATATAAATCATTTGTTATAACTCACCATGTATAATAAATAGGGTTAATCGTAAATTATACCCCAAAAGATCTCTTAAATGTTAATTTGTACCCTCAAAGATATAAAATTTTAATTTGCACCCTCAAAGATAAAAAATCACAATTTGCACACTCAATGATATAAATCTGTATCAATGCGTACCTGAAGCTAACAGTCGTCGGTTTGTCATCTAAAACTAAATAAGTAAATTACACATAGACCCTCTTAGGTTTGTGACTTAATCACTGGACCTCCTCACATTTAGAATATTACACCTATACCCTCTGACGTTTGTGCGCGTGTAACACATAATCCCCCGTCATTAATATCCGTTAATTTAACCGTTAAAAAACATGATGTTGTCTTAATAAACAACTATAATTTTCATACTACCTTTTATTTTTTGGGTCCGTTGTACTTTAAAGTTCAAAATCAACTTTATTTTTTGAATGTCCAATACAATGCAGATATTATATAATGTTCAAGAGTACTGAAATTATATAATATTCTTTATATCCAATGCAATACATCACTTAAACAGAAATATTTGGATGCCCATTTAGGGGAACACTTTTAGTCATATTTGGATTCTCAAGAGGTGTAAGTGTAATATTTCAAATGTAAAGTGGTGTAGGTGATTAAGTAACAAACATAAGGGGGACTAGGTGTAATTTATCCATTTAGTTTTAGACTGTTAATTGAACTGTTGTTAGCTTCAAGTGCACATTGATACAAATTTATATCTTTGAGGGTGCAAATTGAGATTTTTTATTTTGAAGGTGTAAATTAAGATTCGAGAGATCTTTTAGGATACAATATGTGCTTAACCCTAATAAATATCCTTACAATTGATAATTTGTAACAGTATTTAGCTCTTATCAGTCCTCAAATTTGAACATTTTCTAACAATGTCCAACATTAATGTTTCTTTTGTATTTTCTTTGATTGCTCTTGTGGGTTTATGTTCGATTTTATTGGGTGTCGATCTTTGATGTCCTCCTTGCATTTTCTGTCCTTTTCTCTGAAAATTTGGAGATTACAAGTCCAAGAAAGATTACCAGAATGTTTTTATCTGAAGTTAAAAGAAAGGTGTTGTGTCGGCCTGAGGTATTCTTCTACCTTGCATCATTTACAAAATTGCTGATTACTTTGTTTCAACATGTAAAACCTCCTTTTTCCAACATACTGAAAATGTTCGTTGGTTCACAGATTGTTGGTTTAGGACTGTATGCAACCCTTGATTTACAGAAGGCACGGGTCGGGCGAACCAGAAGGATTAAAAATCAAAGTTCCAACCCTCGGTGGAATGAGTCCTTTCATGTTTACTGTGCCCACATGGTTTCTAGTATCATATTCACAATAAAAGAAGATAATCTTGTTGGGGCAACATTAATTGGAAGAGCTTATTTGCCTGTTCAGGAAGTTATAAATGGCCAAGTAATCGAAAAATGGCTCGAAATATTGGATGAAGATCATAATCCTATTCCTGGAGGCTCTAGAATTTATATCAACCTACAATTTTTCAATATCAACCAAGATAGTAATTGGTCTCAAGGAATCAAAAGTCCTACATTTGGAGGAGTCCCTTACACATTCTTCAATCAAAGACAAGGTTGCCAAATTACATTGTATCAAGATGCCCATGTTCCGGATGCTGGATTTCCCATGTTTCTCAATTCAGAAGGGCAGGATTACAAGCCTCAAAGATGTTGGGAGGACATCTTTGATGCAATCAGCAATGCCAAACATTTGATTTATATAACTGGATGGTCGGTTTATACTAAAATCTCCTTGGTAAGGGATCCAACGAGGCCCAAGCCAGGAGGAGAGATTATACTTGGTGAACTGTTGAAAAATAAGGCAAATGAGGGGGTGAATGTCCTTATGCTTGTTTGGGATGAAAGAACTTCAGTGGAGGTAGTGAAGAAGGATGGTTTGATGGGTACACATGACCAAGAAACTGCATATTACTTCCAAAACACAAAAGTTCATTGTGTGTTGTGTCCGCGCAATCCAGACGATGGAAATAGCATATTTCAGGGATTTAAGGTTTCCACCTTGTTCACTCACCATCAGAAGACGATAATCGTGGACAGTGAAATTCCGGGAGGAAGGTCACAGAAGAGGAGGATTGTGAGTTTTGTTGGTGGCATTGATCTTTGTGACGGGCGATATGATACTCCAACTCATCCCCTTTTTAGTACTTTGGACACTGTTCATCATGATGATTTCCATCAGCCAAACTTTTCAGGCTCTTCAATCAGAAAAGGCGGTCCAAGGGAGCCCTGGCATGATATTCATTGCCGCTTAGAAGGACCAGTTGCTTGGGATGTCCTGTATAATTTTGAGCAAAGGTGGAAGAAACAAGTTGGAGATAAGTATCTTTTTCCTATAACTGAACTTGATAAATTCATTATTCGCCCTTCACCTGTTACAACATCACAGGACCTCGAAACATGGAACGTTCAAATTTTTCGATCAATTGATGGTGGGGCTGTTTTTGGCTTCCCAGAAAAACCTGCTGATGCTGCTGCAGTAGGCCTTGTTAGCGGGAAAGATAACATCATTGATCGAAGCATCCAGGATGCTTATATCCATGCCATTCGTCGAGCAAAGAACTTTATTTACATCGAAAATCAGTATTTTGTGGGCAGCTCGTACAATTGGAAATCAGACAATATTAAGGTTGAGGACATTGGTGCATTGCATCTCATACCAAAGGAGCTTTCTTTGAAAATTGTTAGCAAAATTGAAGCAGGGGAGAGGTTCACTGTCTACATTGTAATTCCAATGTGGCCAGAGGGTATACCTGAGAGCGGTCCTGTTCAAGCAATTTTAGACTGGCAAAAGAGGACAATGGAGATGATGTACACAGATATTGCTCAAGCCTTGAGTGCTAAGGGACTCACTGCAAACCTTAGGGACTACTTGACTTTTTTCTGCCTGGGGAATCGCGAGGGTAGGAAGATGGGAGAATACACACCTCCAGAGAAACCAGATCCTAATACTAATTATAGCAGAGCTCAGCAGGCGCGCCGCTGCATGATCTATGTTCATGCAAAAATGATGATAGGTAAGTATACAAATCTCTCAAAATGTTTGCATGTGCACACTGCCATTAAGTTAATTAAGAAATAAAAAATTCTGACAAACAAAATACTTCATGATGGAGTTTGATAAGATCTAATACTAAGTTATAAAATTCTGCTCTATTTTTTTTGTTTTTTTTTTTTTGTAGTTGATGATGAATACATAATCATCGGATCAGCGAACATCAACCAAAGATCAATGGATGGTGCTAGGGACTCCGAGATTGCAATGGGAGCCTATCAACCCCATCATTTAGCAACTACAAAACCAGCCAGGGGTAGAATATTCGATTTTCGTCTGTCCTTATGGGGTGAGCATATGAGCATGGTGCACAACAACTTTGTGCACCCAGAGAGTCTGGATTGTGTCCAGTTTGTTAATAGAATTGCTGATGAAAATTGGAAGTTGTACTCAACTGATGCATACATCAACGATCTTCCTGTCCATCTCCTTTGCTACCCTGTTGAAATATCTAGCAATGGAATGATTGGTACATTGTCGGGGATTGAATTTTTTCCAGACACCAAAGCCAAAATCCTTGGCACCAGGTCAGAAGATCTTCCACCAATCCTCACTACTTAAGGCATTGTTCTAGCCACTGTCGTGGTGGTGTTGGTGCTTGTAATTCTATAAGCAACAATTAACCACTTGTTTGTGTTACCTAGTAATGAACAGTCTTGTTAGCATTTGGAGGTTTATTTTATGTATTCACGTTTCCGCATTTCTACAAGTCCCAACCCATCTTAATGCTCTCAAATGATTATGCATGAAGAGATGATTTGACATCTAGAGATTCTATTGATAGATAGATGGATTAAAACTCTGAAATTAGATTTGATTAGACTAATGGATTTGTTTAAAGTGTCGTGTCACGACATGTCATGCCAAATTTTACTGAACTCAAATTGGAATCATTTATTTGTGTGAATAGTCGGGTTTGTGTCATGTTATGTATAAATGGTCTATATATCATGTTTAATCATGTTCATATTGATCTATTTATTTGATGTATTTAATGGGTCCACCTATTTATTACTAATTCCATATTAATTGTGTGTCGAATTCATTGGTTGTGTCAAAAATTGACAGGCCATGCAATTTTTAGCAGCTACCTCGTCCCATGGTCATCCCTAGAGATAATCAAAGAGAATTCGAACTTGAGTAATTTAACTCATCATAATTTTTTTTTCACTAAAATAAAATTCAAGGTTCTTGATTGAGGATATTAAAACCCGCAGAAACATAATAAATTGTAACTGGCTATTCGCTTGTTTATTGATCTTGTTTCCTCTCTTATTTCTTGGTCTAGTAAGAATAAGAGATTTAACCATCGAATATACCTTCATCATTTTTGACAATCCTGATGAACCCAAATCTAATCGGGTCAGACCCAATAAATCAAGTAAGTCCAAATCAGCTAAAAGACAGGACAAGCCTAGTTCATGAATTCGACCCAGCCCAAGGTCCAAGGAGTCAAAGAGGATTAGAGTACGTAGGGAGCAATCATAGGGATACCCACTCTCGAAGATCAAGACAACCTTTAATTGTACTTATCTTTTATAGCTATCATTCCCGAAGGACTAGTGCCTTCACCCTCACTTTACCGTCTCAACTAAAGTTCTGTGCCTATAAATTGTAAGCTTTCCCCATTAAGAGGGGTATCTCTACACCTCTTTACACACCTCTCACATAGTTTTTGTCTCTCCTAGCTATTATCTCCCTCCTGGAGCTAACCATTGTTTTCTCTCCCTTTCACCTTATTTCATTAATAAAGATTCTCCGGCCACCGTTGCCGTTTCTCGGAGTGGAGTAGGTCATCCGGACCGAACCACTATATATCTGTATGCTGACCCAATATTTACCTTTTTGCCATTGATTGCTTTATTAATTATCTCATTAATTCTCTTGCATCATTCACTCGACTGTTGATTGTGCATAAGTTTATTTTGTGCATCATCAAATCCCATCTGGGCGATCCGAGAATTAATCATAGTCAAAGGTAAATATTGATCTCTCATATCCCTCACGGGGTTTTATTCCATTTCTCTTACGGACTTCTTTCGCACTTTAGGTGTTAGATCAAGGATACATTGCATCTAAAATTTTATTTTAATATATATTTTACTCATATTTTGGGGTTTCTATTCTCACCTATTTTGGAGGTTCTATTCTACATCTCTTGGGTGTTTCTCTTGCACTTTAGATGCTCGTTGTGATAGAGATAATACACTGTATTAACTACTTTATTATAACAGCGATGCACATGTTATATGTAATTACTATAAGGTCACATCATTATATATAAAAATATACACACAACATCACTGTAGTTGAAAGACTTAAAAGAGTGTTTGGTCAATATATCTTATCTCCTACGGAGGCCATGACAATTTGACAAAAACCATGAAGTTCACATTTTAAGGATGATTCAATGTCATATGGCGTCTACTATGTTCAACTATTTGAAACCGTGTCTCATATTTCTTTGGTCTATGTCATATTGGGGATCACTCTCTCTCTCTCTCTCTCTCTCTCTCTCTCTCTCTCTCTCTCTCTCTTCCATTATTTTGACAAAAAGAGAATTCTATCCTATTTTCCTCCCAACCAACACACAAGGCTGCTGTGGACCAACGTGATTCAAAGGCAGCTCCATAATTTCCTCATGCTAAAACCTCCAAGACAAAACAGGAACAGTACATATTATAATAACAACAATTATGAGATTCACACCCACTGGCCTTGAGAGAGAAAGCTTCTTCCATCCCATTCCATGTGCTTTTGTACCAAAGTCTGCTAAAAAGCTTCAAAACTTGGTGACATGATCTTCCGCCTCCCAACTCTTGCCACTTGCAAGGAAAAGTGTCAAGAAATGACACGATCCATTATTACGATGTGAAAACAACACAAAATTAACGAATGAGTCTCATTTAAGTCACATGTTTAGTAAATGAGTGGACTTGATACAATAAGATGAATAAATGAATCGGGAATAGATGAAATCAATCAAGAAAAATATAATATACGACTCGTTTATATACCAATTATACTCGATTTATAAACGACACGAATTTGATATGACACGATTCATTAGACACGAATTAATAAACAAATCGAGTAAAAGTGAAACATTTTTTGACACGAACCCGTCTCATCCGACACGATTGACAGACCTACTTATAAAGAGTCAATTGAGTAGTGTCTTATTATACTCGCTTTTGTGTCATTTTGAGGCATATAATTTTCGCAAGGTTGTCCTATTCATGCTATTTGTGTCTAATTTGAGAATTAGAAACTACACTAGAACTTTCATTTTCTCTCAACCAAATTCATCACGTATAATTTTTTTATAAATTAAAAAATTACTTGGTCCTCTTCTTGGTGTAACAAAATAAAAAGTCATTTAATTTTACAACGATCCATTCAATATTAGATCAAGCAATGAAAAATAATACAAAAAAAAAATTTCTTTTTTGTATACAATAACACAAAAAAAAAAACACGTATTACACAAGAGTAATGTTATTGTGACATAAAAATCTGACATAATTTATTGACATAATAATGTGATTTCATTATAATTATTAAATTAATACGAAGTTTCAAATGACAAAGTGCATGCATTGAGTGGTGACTATTGAACTAAATTTTTCTAAAATTTATATATTTGTTAATGTCTATTTTTACCATTATATAGAGTTCGAATCTTATAATAATAAAACAACCTCATGCTTGAGCTTCTCAAACTCCTCACTTAGAAACAAACAATAATAACCCAGATCTGATGATTTATTCACGATTTGCCCTCTATATTTTTGCACTTTGTTTACAACTTCCCCGAAGACCTACGAAAAAAAGGGTTTGGCTCCCAACCTAATTCCTAGATCCGTCAAACCAAGACAAGAATATGTGCTCAAGGAGTTAGGCACAGTTGCAATATTGGTGGCTCAAATCAAATTCTTTGACCAAAAGACCCCCCATCAAGAGATGATAACATAATGCACCGGTCGTCAAAAAAATTTCTCAAATCGATATATCTATATAATAAAGTAGCTTACAATTCAAATCTCAAAAGATAAACAAAATGACTTTTGCTATTCGCGGTTGAGATCGCTTTAAATTTTATTTTAAAATTAATCTAACGATTAATATTAACACCCTAAATTTAATAGGAAAAATAGGCCCCTAAGGGTGTGTTTGGATTGATTTTTTACAAGTACTTCTAGAAATTATTTCTCATAAGTAATTTAAAAAAATAATAGTATTTGAAATCGTCCTACCATTATCTCTACCACCCCTACTCCAACCACCACCACCACCACCACCACCACCACCACCACCTCCATCATCGCCACCTCCATCGTCGCCGCCCTCGCCGCCACCACTATGGTCATTGCAACCTACTACAACCACCGCCACTGCCGCCCACCACCGCTTACCCCCATTACAAATTGATGCTTAAATTCCTTTTATCTCTTCTATATGTTTGTGATTTGATTTTGGATATGAATACAAATATGTTTATTGTTTACTATTTTTTATTACATTGTGTCTTCAGGCACAGGTAATAACTAGTCTATATAATAAAGTAGCTTACAATTCAAATCTCAAAAGATAAACAAAATGACTTTTGCTATTCGCGGTTGAGATAACTTTAAATTTTAATTTAAAGTTAATCTAACGGTTAATATTAATACCCTAAATTTAATAGGAAAAATAGGCCCCTAAGAATGTGTTTGGAGTGACTTTTTAAAAGTACTACTAGAAATTATTTCTCATAAATACTTTAAAAAAAAAATAGTATTTGAAACCGTCCCACCACAATCTCCACCACCGCCACTGCCACTACAACCACCGCCGCCGCCACCGCCATCACTACCACCACCGCCGCCACTGCCACCACCACCATCATCGCCGTCGTTGTCGCCGCCACTGCCACCACCACCACCATCATCATCGTCGTCGTCGCTGTCGCCGCCACCACCACCACGGTCATTGACACCCACCACAACCATCACCGTCTCCTACCACTACCACTGCCGCCCACCATCTCTCACCCCCACTACAAACCGATACTTAAATTCTTTTATCTCTTCTATATATTTGTGATTTGATTTTGGATATAAATACAAATATGTTTATTGTTTACTATTTTTTATTACTTTGTGCCTTCAGACACAGACAATAATTAGTCTATATAATAAAGTAGCTTACAATTCAAATCTCAAAAAATAAACAAAATTACTTTTGTTATTCGCGGTTGAGATCGCTTCAAATTTTACTTTAAAGTTAATCTTACGGTTAATATTAACATCCTAAATTTAATAGGAAAAATAGGCCCCTAAGGGTGTGTTTGAATTGATTTTTTAAAAGTACTTCTAGAAATTATTTATCATAAGTACTTTAAAAAAAATAATAGTATTTGAAACCGCCCTACCACTACCTCAACCACCTCTACCCCCACCACCGCCACCACCATCGTCGTCACCGCCACCACAACAACCGCCACCTCCGCCACCGCCCTTGCCACCACCACCACCATCGTCGCTGCCACCACCACCGCTGCCACCGCCACCGCCATCGATGCCATTGTCGCCGCCACCACTCCCACCATCGCCACCACAGTCATTGTCACCTACCACAACCATCACCACCTCTCACCCCCACTACAATCAATGCTTAAATTAAATTATTTTTCTTCTATGTTTGTGATTTGATATTAGATATGAATACAAATATGTTTATTGTTTACCATTTTTTATTACTCTGTGCCTTCAGGCACAGGCAATAACTAGTATATATATATCGGTTAACTTCGGTGGTATGAGGGGAATTGATATGAATATAATATATCATCAAATAGAGAAAGTATTGAATGTAATAGTGCTATCACGTTATGGTTGAGGCGTATTATCGCCAATTCATTGCGATACATAATGTGCGTTTAATCGGTTCTACTATTTTCGTAATTATCAATAACCATCAACAATCAGTAACTATCACCTTTAAAAGTAAGGTTCATTCATCCTATATAGCATTTATTATTAGTCTATGTGTTACTGATAACGTGGTTCATGCGACCTATTTTTAAAAAAAGAAAAATATTAAAAAAAAAACTCGTAGATATTGACAAAACTATAATTATTGTCAATGGAGAAAAAATGATTTTTTGTGCTTTCCACTTTAAAATATTTTAAGATTTTTATTTTATACCCTCACAGATTAATTTTTTTACATTGCACTCTCAATGTATTAAAATTGTTATAATGTGACCCTTTTATTTGCTTTCGTTGATTTTTTCATCAAAAGCCAACCTATATATACTAACAGAAAAACTAACGAAAAGTTAACAGAAGGATCACATTGTAATACTCGTAATGGGTGCCAGCATTATGATATATATGTTGTCAAGTCCCTAGTCGATTCTGCACCCCTAAACTCCACCTTAGAGGAAATCAATAACAAGTTTCTTTCATCTGGTAGATGTGTTGTATGATAGTGTTAGTGTCTGTCTAATGGGCTTCTTAGAGTCAATTGTATGAACATGCCCTTCCACCTAGTAATTGTATGATAATTACTAGGTTTGTTAGTAAGCCGGATTTTAATTCGAATTCAATTAGTTAAGATTGATAATTCAAACACGTATACGTTACATTATATTTTAGTTTATGGGTTTAGATTTGTATATTTCAATATCCGATCTGATTATATTAGATATAGGTGAAAAATAAGTAACTATTCTATGAAAAATCTGATATAATTTGTTTAAATTCAACTCTAATTGAGATATTAGTGATTCGGATGTGAACTAAACTCCACTGAATATTCGGATTGAACTTGGATAAAAAAATTTAGATCGTATTTGGTTCAGTCGAACTCTGATCCGTAATTGGAGGACAAAATTAGATTAGGTTAGAATTAGAGATCAAATTGGTGATCATCTCCTAGTGGATGAAGAAATGACATGGCCAAGGGATAAAATGTTGTTTTAGTTCTGCTATGGGTTAGTGGCCATACCCTAGCTACAATGAAAAAAGGATAACATATGATGTCACAGCCACACTCAAAAGCTTAGGATACCATAAGGCATGGATTTGATGTATACTTTTATTTCATAATTGTTAAATAATCCAATTCAAAATTCATTGGTTATGTCTGGAGAGCCCAACAGCTCTCGTATGTATATGGGTATGAGGAGTAAATATTGGGTATATCGGTTATACCATGTCAGTAATATTGTTATAGTGTAACCATCCAAAAAAAAAAGTAACAAAATGGATAAAATGGGGTCAACTTCCTATTATAGAGATGGATGTATTACATGATTGGATAATTATGAATTTTAGTGTGACTCACTTGTAGACTTGTTTACTTATTAGTAGACGGTTATACCACGTGACATTACTGATGTGGTGTAACGGTTACACCTAATATTTTTTCGGGTATGAGAGTGGAAAATATGTTAAACTGACAATTAATTAGTTATATGTGGAGAGAGAGTCGAGCACCCTCGTATATATTGAACTTAATTTTTAGCTGGAGTTGTGTGACTTGAACTAAAAAATTCAAGAAGGGGAAAAACTCAACTTGAAAAACTCGGGTTAAATTCAAGTTGATAGTCTCAAAACTTCAATTGATCTGAGTTTAATTAATTTCTCAACTTATTGGTACACAAAGGATTTCTCATGTAATTGACAGGTTCAATACTTTCACAGAGTAATCTCAGACGATTGTTGGATGTTAGATTCAATTGTCTTGTTTCAGGTATGATTATAATCGACGGATTCAAAGCAATTATCCAAAAGCAAAAACACTTCAATTAATCTAGGAAGATTTTTAGGTTACAACAGACTAATGAAACAGTTTCTGAAACCGATTCTATTTTAAAATTAATATAAAACTACTCATAAATATGCCCAAGTCGTGGGTCTTTGATGAGTTTGATTGTGTTTTTTCCTTTGCAATCAATGTCTCTTTTATAGGCATCTCTCCAACGACAGTTACACAACAGGCTTCGTTAGGCAGTTTCTCCCAGTTTCTTTCTTGTTTTAATTAATTTTTTTTAGATTTCTAGAGGCCATTAAGTATTGATAACAAGTGCATCTTCAAATTTTAGAAAAACTTCTTCATTTGCTATATCACAAGGGTTATAACCGTTCTTGAATTTGAACAGGCCACATCAATTGCCTGTATTTCTTCTTTTAATTAATTTCTTCTTTTCATTAAATGAATGTCACGTGATAATCCTCCTTTTTGGCTGATTCGTTCTTCGAACAAGTGTCGTTTATTACCTATTTATCAAAATTGTAGAATATGGTTCAAACACAACCCGCCCAATCCTCTAAGATCAAACCATCCAACCTTGTCGAGTTGATCCTCTAAATGCTGCTTTTTGATAGTTCTATGTAAATTCAACACATTTATATTGTTGGGACTTCTATGGATATGCCATTTTTGACTTGCTAATGCTTTGACTTAACATCAGACTCATCATCAAACTACTTTAAGTATAACTTGAGAGTGAAATTTAGTTTAACCATGGTCAAAGTAATTTAAAGGGTGAGTTCAGGGAGTGATTAGGCCAAACGGAACATAGAACTTAGTCAATAAGCACAATGATTAGTTCATGGAATCCAGTGTATTCAAATCATTGAACAGATAAGATACCCCAGCAACTTGCAAAGTGGAGGAGCTGGAATGACTTGAAAACATTAACATACATGATCTTAGTGAATACATATCTATGTAGGGGTGCCAACATGTTCTGTCGTATCATTTTCGGAACATATTACTTCCAAATAATATCATCTTCAAGTTATATTCGTGTTTTTTGTTTGTATAACTCTTTTCGTGAGACCCTTTTTTTTTTTCTCAGTCAAATTCACTACATTAGATCTCCATAAAGCAAAAGCGTATTTGTTCCGTATTCATGTTGTATCGTATGCTGTTAGAGAGAGAGAGAGAGAGAGAGAGGATGAGTTGGGAACATTAGGAAACAAGCAAATTGCCTGAATACAGATCATCTGTAGCTCAAACTTCATAAGTCTGTACATCCCACTTGGATAGTATGAGTGGGATTTTATTTTTTACTGAAATAATAAAATTAATTTTTATTTTTTTTAAATAAAATCTAAACAAAAATACACAAAATAACTTTTTTTAATATGTTTTAATTATATGTTACAGTGACATACAATATTCTTTAAATTTCCTAATATTTTTTATAATTGTTTAATTGTAAGCGTTAGAATTCTCACTTATTTTCTATCAATGCGCACAATCATGGAGTCCTGTAGTTAAATCAGTTTTTAATAATTGTGAAACCTAGTTGAGATCGATCATTCTTAAGCTTATTGAGAATTTTCATATTTAAAATAGTATTAAATGCTTTTGTTTTTTAATATATATAAATAGATCACAACATTTACATCAAATTTACTCACTTCAAAAGAAAAAAAAAATTTGTTTTAGGAGGTAATAGACCACTAATTTATTAGGAAAAAAACTAGTATTTTAATAAAACTTTTCAAAAATTGGGAGCCAACTAAATGTGGAGTCCATACCATCGCGTCACCATAGCCGCCCTCATTGCTAGGAAAGCCCTCCAGAGAGGCTTTGTGTGTGTTGATTTTCGCACAATAAATAAAAAAGACAACTCTTTCCTTGGGTGAACTCGTGTTTACCTCGCAAGTCAATGCTTTCGTGGCAAAGGAAGACTAAGGATGCCTAAGGAGTGGTGATGAATTGCTTCTAAGATTGTCCGATCGATTTCGGCGAGCCGTAAGCGGTTCCTTGCATAAAAAATACGGGTTAGAAGGGCGCCGGAGTGTTTTCTGGCGTATTCCCTTCGATGGTCAAGTTAGTTTATGTGAGAAAGGAGATAGGGAAAAGTACTGCGTATGTTCTGAGAAATGAGTTTGCGTACCTTTGTCTTCAGATTTTTGCAACTATTTATACCTTCGTGAACTCATCATTACTGACAGGTGGGTCACATCGAAAGAAGACTCTCCATTGGCCCATTTGGGAGGCAGTAAATAGCGTCCAGTCATTGGACAGTGCACCTCCCATTTTGCGTGGGGGAGGCCTTGTTATTAATTGCTCGGGCTCCCGAGCATTTAATTCTCTTTCTTCTATGCACAGGCATTAAATGCTCGAGTCCTGGAGCATTTAATGCTCATTCTTCTCGGTTTCCCAAGCTATCATGAACGGTCCATCCTTTTAAGGGTTTATTAATGCTTCTCTGGGATGACTGCATGTCAGAAGGGGTGTTTTTGTCAATTTATCCCCAATCCTGCACATTATGCCACGTGCCTAACTCTCTTTGGCTGCTGATCCTGTTCCTTCTGTCATTCTGACTTCATTGGGAAGGCAAACCAATGATTCATAGTCTAACTCTGAGATTGATGGACAGTAACCGTCAGTAATCCCTACAGGAGCCGAGGTGACGTGTCTAAAAAGAGCCCTCGGAATCTAATCACGTAGGGAATGCGTGGCTAGTCTAGAGAACAAGAGGATGTCCTCGGTGCCGAGGACACGTGTCTTCATCATAGAGCATGAGGTGCCCTCGGTGCCGATGACACGTGGCTATACCAAAGAACAGGAGGTGCCCGAGGTGCCGAAGACACGTGGTTGTACCAGAGAGCAAGGGGGATATCCTTGGTGCTGAGGACACATGGTTGAACCAGAGAGCAAGGGAGATATCCTCGGTGCCGATGACACGTGGTTGTTTCAGAGAGCAGTAGATGTCCTCGGTGCCGATGACACGTGTCAAAATTCCATCTTTTCTCAGAAGTGTCCCATCAAGCTTAAAACAGAAGTAATCCACAGACACTCTTTGATAATAACCTGATCATAGATAGATCTCAACCTTACTAAATTGTCAAAATCAACTCAACAATCTACTCTCAAAAAGTCTAGCATGGGGCCTCAAGCAAGACGTCTAACGGGGTGTTAAACATCGTTGGTCCACACAGATTGATCATTCCTCTCGTTGTTTTCATTAATCAAGAACATTTCATGCTTATTTTAATGATCTTCTAAATTAATTGTACCTTAATCAAGCTTGCCCACTTGGTTTGATTTCGCGTAATAAAGATTAGAATTTGTATTAAATATTTCCATTATATACGTATACACACACAAATAAATATATCTATGGACCACAAGGAGGTGGATGTAAAGTAGGATCTGATAAACTTCGCATTAGAAAAATGCAAGTTGATGTTTATTTACACTTAAACAGGCTTGATGATGTACTAGGTCCAAATACATGAAGTAAAAATGCATTCAACTCCATTAAAGTTGGAAATATTAATTGTTATCAAATTGAAAACTGTGCCAGAGAGAGAGAGAGAGAGAGAGAGAGGTCCTAGGAAGACTCAACAGTCCTAGGTAAAACTTGTAAAGGAGTCATGTTCATGAACAAGACATCCACTTGCGTTTCTATATATTTCTTTATCTTTCTTTAAGGTACCAACTTTGCACTAGTGTAATGCCTCTCTCTCTCTCTCTCTCGGGAACCATGCAATCCTACATCTAAGAGCTTATGACCAGTTTCTATCTCCAATCAATGGCCTCTGTGTAGTGGTGCCGGATAGAGAAATCACCAATCTACACATGTTCAAGTAGGGTTGGATTTCGGTATTGACGGAGGTACTATATCAAAATTTACTATATTTAGGTCAAGTTGCAACTTTTTTTTGATTAAATTGCAATTAAATAGTGTCAAGTTCCGACAAAAAAAAAAAAGGACAACCTTATTTTATCCTAATCTCACTAATTGAATCATAACCTCACCCGTTATTTGATATTAATTTCGATATTTTATACAAAAAAAAAATTAACTTTTTGATACTAAAGTAATAAGGTTTTATCAATCAGGTCGCTTCATATAAGTAGGTTTATCCCAACTTCCCTCCTATTTAGAATTGGATGGTTTCATCGGTTTTTGATGGGAAGAGACTTTTGGTACACCTCTTAATAATTAGTCAGCATTGGCAACGAAAATTTAAGGTAGTTCAGTGGTTAAGTCTATCCTCTTGTAAGTAAGAAATTAGGTTCAATATTTTTTCACACTCTCTTAAGGTTAGTCACACTTATTCTTCATAGGACATGTTCTTAAATTAGTTCAAGTGACGATGATTGACTCAAAGTTCAAGAGAATAATCGACGCAAATTTAAACACCCTATAACAAAAAAAACAAAAAAAAAAAGTGAACATTGACAACAATCAACTGTTAGTTTTGTTCATATTCAAATTTGATGTATTCTTTCCTTGAATGCAATGGCAAAATTTGACCATGTTAGCTCTCTGGGGCGGGGCGGGGCGGGGCAGTGGCGGAGGAACCCTAGGGGCAGGGGCCTAGGCCCACCCTCAACTTTTAGTTTAAATTTGGTTTGTTTATCTCTCGTGAATCCGTCTAAAACAAGTCAATCTTAATTACTCTAACTTTTCATTTAAACTAACATTGCAGGTTGAGTTCTTGTATTCGAGTCATGCTCAAGCTTGATTTATTTACTAAACGAGTCAATCTCTTATAAATTTTAAACGAGCCAGCCTTGAATTTGTAAAAATCTTTCCCACCTTATTCATTCAACTAGTCCTTGTCTTTCTTATTAACACTTGATGGTAACTCCCTTCCAATAGCCCATCAGTCGGACGTGTTCATCTTTCATTGTTTATTTTACAACAAACTTTTAATAATGATTTGAAAAGGGACAGCATTAAGAACTGGTCTACCCATGTAGTCCTTATCTTTCCTCTCAATTACCAATATATTTTTTTTACCTTTTTATTCTATATTATTCATGCTTCATTTATTCAAAAAAAATCAGCGTGTCGTATTAAGTATGTATAATGATTTAAATTTCTCGATCATATGCATATTGCAAGGACGATTCAATACACAAAACTATGTTTATTGTGAGATTTAAGAATACGCAAATTTATATAATTTTTTATGTAATATTGGGCTTGTTTTGAAGCTAGCTTAAATAAGTAATTTTGAAGAGTTTTAGAGTAAAATAAGTCAGGTCCGTTTGAACCTTAGTTTTTTTATCAATTTATGTAGCAGTTTTTTGAACCGCATTTAGGTTGATTCAATAAATTAATTTTATGATTTTTTTTTTCACGTTTTTGGTGTTTTGTTAAGAGTCCCACATAACTTTTAGTTGATTATATTCATAAAATATTATTAATAATTTAAAAAAAAATTAAAATTCATATTTTGAGAATTATTATGAATAATTTATATATATATATATGTAATTATTATTTTGACACAAAAAAGCCAAAAACAAGTTAGAACGTCACTTCAAATGGATTTTTTTTCAAAATTTTCAGTATTTTAAAAAATACTCTAAACGGTTTTTGAGAACTTTTTAAAATTTGATTTTTTTATGAATTTTTTTAAATCATAATTTTTTATCGAAAAAATTCAATTCCAAACAAACCCATTAGGAAGGTTGATTTAAACTTTTAAGGTGTATAGGAAAAATAACATCAAGTTTTTTGACAAATGTTACATTTTAGTTAGACAAAAAGCAAAATTTTCTACCAAAACACTCCCTTTCACAGAAAAGGATAGACAAGGAAAGAAAACCACCTTGTGGTTTTTGGTATATTTTGTAAAAGTTCGGGCCTTGGGGGAATGAACATCCTCCCTCTCTCTCTCTCCATTGAACCTGGATGATTGAATTTGGGATTGGATTCATTGCATGTACCCTCTCTCTCTCCTAAGAATAATAAAAAAAAGACCCCACCTTGACAATAAAAAGATATGGGAAACACACAACTCCACATACGTTGTAGCATCCGCCCAACCACCCTTCATTTTTCTCTCCCTCTCTCTCCTTTTTTGCCCTATCTATTAGGGTTTCAGATGACCTCTTGACTTCCTATTTCTCTCATGAACTCGTTGTTTCAAGCTCTATACTTGGTTTATATTGTGTTGCTGTTGATTGATCTGGTCTTTTTTGCTCTCGACCGAGGGTTTTTTGGGCTTGAACGGTTGAGATTTGGCTTCCCTGGGGCTTTCCAACTGTACCCATGTCAAAAGTCTTCGATTACAGTGGTATGATCTTGAATCTTTTCTTGGGTTTTCTCCAATTTTATGCTTTGAGCTCGATTTGCTTGCGTTAATGTTGAATTTGGCCCTTTTTCTTGATGTATATGCATATATGTATTTGATATGTACATGTGTTGCAGCTCTCTCTACCATCTTAAGCCTTTAGAGCCGATAGTGGCTTTACTTGGTATGGTAGAAGAGCTGGTAGGGATGGGTCTCTTTATGTATTTGTCTAATATATGTGCATCATCTATGTACACATGTATATAAACACAGGTATTCGTTGTATGATGTTTTTGGTTGTTGTTTCGGGTGGTTTTCTTTTAGATCAAATGTATCTGCGCTGGATTTATGGGTTCTGGTGGTTTTCTGTCATGTTTGGATCTGGGTTCAGTTTCCTTTTTCTTAATTGTGGTATTCCTTGGTGGATTTGTCTTTAATGGATGAGATTTTAGAGATATAATATTGGGGATTGATAATAATCTGGATAACCTGGTAAAATTACAGGTTAAGTGTTTAGTTTTATGTGATTGGTGTTTTTGACAAATTTAAATATTTCCTAATCTGTATGTTTATTTGTTTTTCCTCCGTAAAATTTTTTGGAAAAACTGTAAAAATTGAATTCTATGTGGGTGTTACTTATAAATTAAAAGTCATGGACAAGGCTTCTGAAACTATCAGTAGCTGAATCTGATCGCTTTGTTTTACTTGGGCATGTAGCTTCTTTCTTTTCATTCATTCTATCATGTTATGTCCTTTATTCTGTAATTGTAAATTGTTGACTTAACCCTCAAGTTAAGGTTTAGATTGTGGATTTACAGATATTGTCCATCTAAACCCCATATCACTCTTTCATTGGGACTACCTGGCTTATGTAGGAAATGAATGTTCATCTGATCTGCTTTAGATCTGATGTTTCATACTTCTAGTTTGTGAGAAGGTCAATTTGGTTAGACTTGCCAAATTTCATTTGAAAATTTTGGCTGAAGTTGTTTTTCATCTTTTGAATTTCAGGAGATCATGCTTTTTGCCCTGGCGGGTCAATATTTCAAAATCCCAAGGAATTAAGTCTTTTTTTGTCCCTTGATGATCATGTGGACATCTATTTTCCTCCTCGCAAGAGGTCTCGCATTAGTGCCCCCTTTTTTTTTAGTGGAGAAAGGTTTGAGCAGAAGCAGCAACCCTCCATTGAAGTTCTTCCTGATGAATGCCTCTTTGAGGTCTTTAGACGGATCCTTGGCGGCCAATCAAGAAGTGCATGTGCTTCTGTGTCCAAGCGGTGGCTTATGCTTGTAAGTAGCATTCACAGGGATGAAATCTGTACCAAAATAACTGTTCAACCTGTGGAGCCTGAGGAAAGATTGATTTCTGACAAGGCAGTTGAGGCCTCTGAGTGTGACAAAAAGGGTGGGGATGTCTGCTCTAATGGTGCCAAAGTTGTTGAACCTGAGGCTGAAGATCAGGATATAGAGGGTGATGGATACCTTTTCAGATGCCTTGAAGGGAAGAAAGCAACAGACGTAAGACTTGCTGCCATTGCTGTTGGAACTTGTAGCCGTGGAGGATTGGGAAAGCTTTCTATCCGAGGAAACAATTCCAGTCGTGGGGTAACAAACCTTGGCCTAAGGGCCATTGCTCGTGGTTGTCCTTCTCTCAGGGTTCTTTCTCTATGGAACGTCACTTCTATTTGTGATGAAGGCCTATCTGAGATTGCTAATGGGTGTCACCTGTTAGAGAAGCTTGACCTTTGCAATTGCCCAGCAATTTCTGACAAGGCTTTGATGGCCATTGCAAACAACTGTCCTAATCTGACCTCGCTAACCTTAGAGTCTTGTCCAAACATTGGGAATGAAAGCCTACAAGCTGTCGGCCGTTGCTGCCCCAACTTGAACTACATTTCAATAAAAAGCTGCCCACTTGTTGGGGATCAAGGGATTGCAAGTCTGTTATCAGCGGCTGGTTCTGCTCTGACAAAGGTGAAGCTCCAGGCTTTGAATATCAGTGATGTGTCTCTTGCTGTTATTGGACACTATGCCAAGGCTGTTACTGAACTAGCTCTTATTGGCCTCCAAAATGTGAGTGAGAGGGGCTTCTGGGTCATGGGTAATGCTCAGGGTTTGCAGAAGTTGAGGTCCTTTGCAGTTTCCTCTTGCCAAGGAGTCACTGATCTAGGGCTTGAAGCTGTGGGTAAAGGTTGCCCAAATTTGAAGCAGCTTTACCTTCGCAGATGTGCATTCTTGTCAGACAAGGGATTAGTTGCATTTGGCAAAGCTGCAGGGTCACTCGAGAGCCTGCAATTAGAGGAGTGCCACAAGATTAGCCAGTCTGGGGTTTTTGGCGTCCTTGTAAACTGTGGTGGGAAATTGAAGGCTCTAGCTTTGGCAAATTGCTTGGGGATGAAGGACGTAGTCTTGGGATTTCCTTTGATGTCTCGTTCCGATTCTCTGCGATCATTGTCTATCCGCAGCTGCCCTGGATTTGGTAATTCGAGCTTGGCCATGTTGGGTAGAATGTGTCCCCAACTGCAGCATTTGGATCTTAGTGAGCTTCCTGGAATAACCGATGAGGGAATTTTCTCACTCATTCAGAGCTGCAAGGCTGGTCTGGTGAAGGTTAATCTTAGTGGTTGTGTGAACTTGACAGACAAAGTGGTTTCAACCATTGCCAAGCTGCATGGTGTGACTCTTGGGTTGCTGAATCTTGATGGTTGCAGATATGTCACTGATGCAAGCTTGGTGGCAGTTGCTGAGAATTGCTTGTTCCTAAGTGAACTTGATGTTTCCAAATGTGCAATCACTGATTCTGGCATTGCAGTCTTGGCTTGTGCGGCGCAGCTTAATTTGCAGATTCTTTCCTTGTCAGGTTGCTCAGTAGTGTCGGACAAGAGCTTGCCTTTTTTGGGAAAGTTGGGTCAGAAACTTGTGGGATTAAACCTCCATCACTGTCGTGGAATCAGCAGTAGTGCAGTTGATCTGCTTGTCGAGCACCTATGGAGGTGCGATATCCTTTTCTAACCGGGGAAAGGATTGGAATAGCCCTGTAAGTTGGGTTGGGCATTCCGGTTCTCTTGTGGGTAGCACTGTAGCAGTAGTGTGTAGTTTTTGGGTCCATGAGCTATATGGGTCTTCTCGTTTTCCAGTTACTGGGCTCCTTTTTCCAGGGAAGATGGCCAATTACTCTTTTTTTGCAGTTTTCCTCCATAGGAAGCTGTTGCAAGAACTTTGGCTCTCAGCAATGGGGTGTTCTATTTCTTTGTGGCCATCCTTACCTGAGAATGCAGATGCTCGGTTCTTGATCTTGTGATGATACTTTCCAGTGGTTCTAGTTCTGTGGTGCTGGGTCTCAGCCAGGTGTTTTTAGCTTTCAGCCTTGCATTGGTTGTAATCGTGCTTAGGCTATAAGCTTTATTACAGCTTCGAGTCTTTTACAGTCTGTTTGGGTCTTTCCACTTTCAGTTTTACCGAGTCTTCCACGTTGCTGAACCTTCGTGTTCTGCACGTGATGGTTGGGTCTCTGTTTTGCTCTTTAGGTGTTTTGGTTTGATCTCTCTTGTTTCAGTTTGTGGTTGCGTTTGGCGGTTTGAAGTTTTTTGGTGCCTCGTGTTCGTGGGCTTTGGCCGTGGCAGAAGGTTCTTTTAGTCTGCTGCCATGACAACCCTCTTCCCTCTCGGAGGGGTTGGTTTTTTTCACCAAGCCCTAGTGTTTGCAGGCTTCTCTTGTTCATGAACCGTCCTACGCAACCTCTTTCTAATGTAATGCAATTTATGTTTGACCTGCGTATTGTATGCCCTCTGCTATGATCATGTTCATGAATAAAAATTCCGAGATGTTTTATGATAAAGAGAATGTGGTGTGCTCTGTGGAATTTTACTTTTTAATACCATATATTTTCCATTTTCTGTATTTCCTTCCTATTTTCAAAATGTTCCAGAAATATTTCTGTTGTCAAACTGATGGAAACTATACACCTAATACATTTTGATCCTTATAACCACCCAAATTGCAAGTTATATTAGCCGTTTATCTATCACACAAAGAAACATTAATGTTGCCGCCATCATCACCATTTTCCACTGTTGCACAAGCAATGAACTTCTATTAGCTTGTCATTTTTGACCTGAGAAGGGAGGGAGCAAGAAGAAACCAATGTCCCCCGCTTGAAGCAATTTGTACTGCGGTTTCTGTATTACAAGAACAGTAATATTAAGTCAATCATTTACCATGTAATATCATCAAACAATAAAAAACATAAAAAAAAAAAATTGTCATTGCCTCCATACCTTCAACTAAGTTATGATGCAGCATTCAAGTAGGCTTGTAATTGTGGGGATAAACTGGCTCGACAATGAATGCCCAACATGCATATAATACCTAATACTTGAAAATTTATATACAGCCATTACAAGAAGAACATCTACGATGGAACCCAAAATATGACCACCCAAGCAAATTCAACAGTAAGTTTAAACTTAGATTTAACAATCAATACCAATTTGTTCATCAGCATAGTCTTAATAGCAAATACAAGCCCAAAATGTTTGTCGAACTAAAATCTAAACAGCCAGTTCTTAGTTTCATGAACCAACTAAAGACAGATTTTCTCCAAAACTTTCTCAAAACTTGTCGATATCCAGGCAGCTATAAAGCATATTTATCATAAGTTAAGGATACAGTAAACAAACAATGCTGCAATAGCCAAGCGTATCCTAATAACCATACCAGCAACCTTGAAAGCAGACGAACAGTAAACGGCCAAACATTGCAACCAACTATGGACATATAGAACAACCCTTAATACAAATACTCTTCATGTCTCCATGGCCCAATGATGCAATTCAAACCTTAGTCATTCCTCTCCTGAAATTTTACTCCAAAATGGGATTGAGGGCAGAATAAACACACATCCTGTTCCACGCTGTTCTGTTTTACTGCTCCAAATGGACATCCGCCATACTAGGCTGAGTTTCACATGACTCAACGGCTGGAGCAACCTCCTCTTGGATATGAGATGCAGATTCATTGATTTCGTTAGATAAGGTTGTTTGTTGAGATGCATCTTTGTTCGTTGCATTTGATAAGGTAATTTTCTGAGATGCAGCTTCATTTTTTTCGATGGATAAGTTGGTTTTTTCAGATGGCAGCTTAGGAAGGGACTTCCGTAGAGGCTTCTTAACATGGACTGGAGAAATTCCTTTGGCAGTGTTGTTTTGGGACACATTCTCATTCAAACTTAACCGACCTGGTCGAGAGCTGCGGCTACTGTTTCCTTCGGAGTCTCTGGGAGGTGAGCTCTTCTTTCGCCCAAGCTTAGGAGATTTGGCCCTTGTTGGTGGTATCTGGATCACAGTAACATTAAAAAAAAAACATCAAGGCAAGTTCAATGTAGACCAGACAAAAAAACATAGAAAAATTTTGGCAGATATAAAGTAGCAGAAAATCATCACTGACCACCAACAGAAGTTGACTCATACAGCCAATTATTAACCATTCACCTCCAACAAAAATGGAACATCGGCTATCCATAACAAATAGCCCACGTCCAACATTCTACCCATCACCTTGCCAACTCCAAATTTTACCAACATTTTTGCCAACCTTCTTGGCAACACATTTTGCCAATTGAACTGCCAAAAATTTATTGCTCACCCAGCGTACTAAGGAAATACCGTCAGCACTGACAAAGCCAAATGAAACTCCAACTGAAATTCAACTTACGAGACCATCCAGTCTTATATAGCCAACTAATTTAAGAATTCATAAATTAGCCACTTTTACAGATCAGACAGTATCCCAAAGTAACACCTTATTCACTAGCATTTTGTGATGTAACAGACAACGGCAAAGAAGAGACAGACAACAAACTTGTCCATTATAGGAAAAACAAAGGTTTGTATACAACTTACACCAATTATGCATACTGTTGGGACAAAATAATGCCAGAACATGTGAGATGAATCCACAGCGTGAGAGACACAGACAGAGAGAGTCCTTGATACATGATTTAAGCAGGCATTGGCAACAAGTATGAGTAAAAAAATCCAACAGTGTGTTAAACATGGACGATATAATAATTAAAATGGGCTCCCTCGTTTTTTTGTTAAATATTTGCTTTGCTCATGTAATGATAGCATTTGTTTGCCGAACATAATATACATTTCTTTTCATTCTTATCTGAGAGAGAGAGAGAGAGAGAGAGAGATTCAGATTCTTTAGGCTACACAATTAACATGGCAAAAGTCTTCACACCCAAATACACCATTAAAATTTAAGTTCAAACACTAAAAATCCGGGTAGATTTTGTGGTTTCAAAGTAACTTGCATGGAATACTCAGCAACGTCTCCTACCCCTCTCCCTGGCTGCATGCTTCCCCCAGCAAGAGAAAGTAAGAATACAAAAAGGGCACATAAGAATGCGTCTCTTTTGTCTGGTCATGGGGTGTTAATAGTCAGAGAGAGAGAGCAGTAGCAACTCTGAGTTCGATGAAATTGTAGTTAACCGACTTTGTTTAGTTCTGAATAATTGATGTAAAACTAAAATTCAAATCTTTCGTTCTTGTCACAACACGTGGCAACTTTGCAATGTCATGTCGTTTCTTATGTCAAGTGCTACCTCGCTATTAACCAGAACACTAAAGAATTATATCAAACAATTTAGCGAGTTTTAAGATCCTTAACCACCACAATTAGAATAACAAATATTAAATCACCTTCACACATTACAAATAACCGAGGCCAGCTTTGGCCCCACTACAACAGATAATTGTTGCATGCCCCATAGAATCATTATGGGGCATGACTATACCATGTTGTGCATCGGACTGAAAAATTATCAACCACATATGGAAAAACAATCAACCATACCCAGATAAGCAGTTACTATATAAGATATTGCACTTCATAAGCACTTGGCATGTAAACAAACCCATCCTAATGCTTTGCACAACCAAGCTCAATCTCCAAGTAACATAGCAGTGTCTTGCTCCACCATCTCATCAACAGAGCTATGCAAACATCAGTAAATTTGAAGAAGAAAATAAGGCCAACCTTGATGCAATAATGCTAGGTGTGATTGATAACCGAAACCAATGGAAGGGAACCACCTTCTATAGCTAAGTGAAAGAAACGAAAAGAAAAACCATTTGGGAAATAAAAGCCAGCAACCTATCCATCTACAACCGTAATATATCTTGAAGAAACAAAACCACTTAGCATCCACCACTCAAAAATAAGTATATCCAGTTACACATACAAATATAGTAATTTGAGTAAAGTACATTAAATCACAGTAAAATGGCAAACCACCTGTCAGTTGAACTATCATTAATGGCAAAAATAAACACGTGTCATGTACACACGGTCATGGCACCTATGAAAAGGAATAGATTATAAGAAACAGATACTTGATACCACTGAACCCAGGGCTCAAAAGGTGAATCATTTGCTCTTCATGTGTAACATTTTTGAGCAATCTCAGACTAGCCCAGGCATCATTTGACAGGCGATAGAACCATAAGGTTCACTCCTATTGCAGGCTTTATGCCATCCCATACTACAACAAATTTAAGTGCCTCATATCAACTGTAATGATTAGCACAGTGTAGTGTCCTAAATTACTAGTAGTCATTTTGAAGAGCAGGCACAAATTACATCTTCATGTAACAATCATCATCACGTTACAAGCGGAAATGCAGTCACAACAGGTTCAGAACATAAAGTAATACAAATTTTCAGGCTAGGAAGCTCGATTGGTAATCAAACAAGACTCAAAAGGCCCAAAAAAATTTTCCATCTTTCCATCAATAAATAACAAAGCCGAATGTTTCATGTTGTAATTAAGACATGAATTTTGTGTTTTTGTGGCATATGCAATAAGAACAAACTTACCTTTTTTAACTCTGCCTTAGGAGGAGGAGGCTCCTGATAGAAGCTGGGCATTGGTGTAGCCTTAAATGTCAAGCTCTTCCTTAACATTTTGATCTCAGCTTCCTGACTTTCCTGTTTCAAAATTGAAAAACGAGTCATTACGGTCCACCACCAAAAGCTTTGAAAGCATTAGTATAATCTATGATGCCACCTTGGTTTTGGCTTGCAAATTATTTATCTCCGCTTCCTTTGCATGAATCTTTTCCTCAAGTTTGGAGTAAAACTGCCCACATATAATAAAAGAAATTCTCTGAAGTCCACAGGCACAAATCATGCTGAAACTGAACTGTCACTCCCTATAATCCAAATGAAAAAACTAACCTCTTTTCTTTTCTCAGCTCTTTCATCACACTTAAAACTAAAATTGTAATGTGGAAGAGCACCCACTTTCTGGAGTTTAGCATCTTCTGTGGTAGGGCTTCTATGAAGTAGTTAAGGATAAACTGATCGAAAAACATTTCAATGAACTAAGCTTACTTTTCATTACAAACGTATCCAGGAAACCTGAATACCACTCATTATCCTCCCACAAAATTTTAATAACATATAGTCAATATAAATAGGATACAAAGAAGACTGTGTGCTTCCTTCAGCTTTATCTGAGGAAACCTTTTTCAACGTCTGCATTTTTGTCTTCTCCCTGTAGTCAGGAAATTACAGTTCACAAACCGCTGGGAAAAGAGGTTTTCATCAATAGATAAAACTTGTAGAGTATCACAAAGTGTAGTTTCAAAACAAACAACTTTATATGAAGGTGGCAACTAGGGACCCTCCAGCATTCTCTCTCACCCAATATTGACATGGGAGCTAGCACTTATGCATATACAAAGCTCCATGGAATAAGGAAGCAGGAAATTTATCACTAGTGCTAGAAAGACATACTTAAGGCCATCAGACAGTATCACATTTGCAGCAGACGAAGTTGCAGCAGACGAAGCTGCATCAGACTTCCCAGATTGCTGCCAAATAGAGAATCACTTAATTACTAACAGCGAAAATGGTAATCAATGAACAAAAGAAATTGAATAGTTACCTTCACGGCTTCACAACAATGTACAACTAAACTACCCATGTAAAAAACTGAAGCCAATATCAATTCTTACCTTAGATGGATGACCACTAATTAGAGCAGGCATTGTTTTAGAATTGCTGTCAGCAGCCTGCCGGTCAATAAATGACCTACTCTTTGCTTTAAGGGCAAAAGGCTGTTTTGGATGTGAATCAGAGGCAACAGAACCATTGGAACTAGAGGAATATGTTTGCACTTCTTTTCCGTCTTTGCTCTTCTTCACCAACATTGGTGCAGCATGTTTAGGGCTCAAAGGCTTCCCATTCTTAGCCTTGCTTGTACCCTTTTGTGGCTTAACATGCTTTAAATTATCTATTTCTCCCACTTTGAGTTCCTACAAATAAATGGGCATATAGTGGCTTCCAAATCAAACTAAGGTTAACATTTTGAACTAAGAAGCCAATTTCAAAAACTCTACCTTAGAAACAGTTGCGCCATTGCTTTCTACACGAACTATTGATTCCTCTGTGACTTCTTGAGCAGATAAGTCAATGGCTCCTTCGTCATTCATATTCACAACACTTTCAAAGTTCAATTTCAACCCATCAATCTCTGCACCACCATTAGGGGTTCCATTTAATTTCTCCAAACCAACGGAAAGTTGTTCATGAACTCCATTTTCACGGCCAGAAACCGCTATATTGTTTTCAGTATCCATCACACACTGTAAATTACAAAAGCAAACCCGAAAATTTACAAGCTTGATACAAAATCAGGAAAATGCTCATAACTTGCCTTCCTCCTCTGGCACATTCAAGGAACTAAAACAAAAAAAAAAAAGAAAGAAAAAAATTCTAAGCATCACAAAACTGTTGCCCCTTCCAATCTTCCATTGAAGAAATTGTGAAAATGATTGTGAAAGAACAAGTTTGAGATATTAATTTCATATTTCTGCGAACTTGAGACAACCAAGCCCTCCGCCCCTCTTCCGGATCCTTTGTTGTTAATTTTTAACAGCACAGGTGCTGTTAATTAAAACAGCGTCGTTTTGCACCAAAATGACGTCTTTCTATTTAACAAAACAATGTTATTTTGGTGCAAAACGACGCCGTTTTAATCAAAGCAGAGGTGCTATTAATTTTCTAAAAGTAGAGAATCCTCACCCAAACTATCCAGCTTCATGGAAACCAAAAAATTTACAATAAAAATCACGCAACAAATGCCAAAATCTTGTTGTCTCCGATGTTCATTAACTTCCTCGGCAACAAATGCCAAAGCTTCATGAAGCAAAAACACCAACAATAACCAAAAACAAGGAGTAAAATCACCTAGTGCAGAAGTGAATAGCTCATCAAACATGCAAATTAGTTAATAAAATAATCCCAAAGCAAATCAATAAGAAACTAAATCTAAACATCCCCACAAAAAGACAAACTCAAGCCGAATGTCACTTAACTAGATCTTCAAATCCACCAAAACGATCCATTCTTCCGATTCAACATTCAACCCAGAATCAAACTCTTCGCCATTATTATAAAAAAGGCAGTTCCCAGCACCCAACAGATCGTTTCACATTCGTATAGTATAGAAATATATATATGCATAAATGTGAATGTGGGCAGATATTTTGGGCTTACCTATGAAAGCTTACAATGATCCAAACACCATTGAATAGAAGACAACGAAGAGATTTGTGAACGGCTTTGAAGGATCTGAGAGATCCTAGAGAGAGAACACTACCAAGAGATGAATCGGAACCCTAGGACTGTGACTGTGACTTCCGGATTCGGAACAGAAACTGAAAATCGAAGAAATTATACGAATTTTGTATTTATTTTTGGGTGTTTTTTGAAATGGGAAGGCTCTCAAAGCAGTTTTTTGCCAGCGATTTCGAATTCCATTCCAGGTCACACTCACACACTGCGGTTTTAGGAGAGAGATAGAGACAGATGTGGTATACTGTTTAGAGAGAGATATATATGCAACGGATATACGGTTTTACACGGAGAGAGAAACAAGGGGTGGGGTGACAGAGATATACGGTTAGGGAAGAAGGGCGTCTGATCAAGCCACGTCAGCAATCGTGTGGGCTAGGATGACGTGGCAACATCACAACCACCAAAAAGGATTACAACTCTGGTATAAATTAGATTCGATTATCCGTGTAATTGGTAAAAACTAGGATAAAAAGAAGAGAAATTTATTATAAAGTTTAATTTTCAACATTAACTAGAATAGGACACAAAATTACAGGATTTTGGTCTTCCTTAAACCATTCATTTAGTAAACGAATGGACTCAATACGATACGATTAATAAACGAATCGGATACGAGTGAAGTCAATCAAAAGAAATATACGTCACAATTCGTTTTTATACCAGTTATACACGATTAATATACGACACGAACTCGATATAACACGCGATTCATTAGACACGAACTAATTAACGAATTGAATATGAGTAAATTGTTTTTTGACACGAACTCGCTTCACCTAATATAATTGACATATCTACTTATAACCACCCACTAACTATAGATATCAAATAAATTCGAAAATCACCGATAAAAAGTGGAAATAAAAGCATCCAAATATATGAATTCACTTCAAATAAACATCATATCACAAGGCTACTTGCGCATGTTACACCCTACAATTTTCACAAAGTTATGATTAATAGTAAGAATGGAGCTTAGTGGGTGCTTGAGAAGTTTGAAAGAGTAAGATAGCTAAATGAGGAGAATTTCGATAAAGAAAGATGAAGAAGTGCTTTGAAAACTTAGTAGTGTAACCAATCAACTAACATATGTAGGTTTGACCAATAAAAATTCATAGCTGCAATTATTTAGGGGGGCATAAACATGGAAAATTCAAGGTTTAAATTAATATTGAGGTAAAATATATTTTTTGTCCCCAAAGTATACGTGTAGTATGTATTTGATTTTTAATCTTTCAATTGTGTATATTTGATTTCTAAGGTTCTTAATTTGTATTTATGTCGTCCAATCTCAAACGTCCGTTAAAAAATGGTTAACGTCTCTGATCATGCGCCAATCATATCGGGCCAAATAGACACAAATTAAGAACTTTAAGGACTAAATAGATACAAAATTAGAAATTACATGATTGACACCTAACCAGAATCGTCATGATTTCCTGATGGACATTTGGGAGTTGACCACGTCGATACAAATTAAGAATCTTAGGGATCAAATAGACACAATTGAAATATTAGAGACCAAATAAACACTAAACATATACTTTGGGGATTCAGAATGTATTTTACCCTCAATATTGTTTGGTTTTGGATTGGTTTGGTATCAATCTTTTTCTGATACTAAAAGGATATAAGGGTTTCAACTTTCGACCCTATCCTAATTCCTATATTGTAAAAAAGCAAGCTAGTCAGGTGCCTAAGAGGCTCCAATCCAAATTCAAAAAATAAAATAATATAAAGGTGAATAAGAGGCTTATCCTTGATCCTTTGAGCTATCCTGTTGACTTTAATGAAAGGAGGACGATAGTGCTTGTGTCTCACTTGGTCAATCAGCTATGCTGGAGGCCTTGAAAAACATTGTGGTCGTGGCATACTCTGAGCTTAAGTCAAGCATATATCAATGTTTTGTTTATACTAATTAAATTATATTCCTAGTATCACCTAATCTAGTCTTACAAATGTATGGTTAGTCCTTATCAAATATGAGATTACTAGTCATAGCCACGTGCGATGCACAAAATTCTCACCGTACCTATATTTTCATAATTTTGAAGGAATGTAACAGAGAAGAGTAGGTATTAATAGTCTAAAATAACATAAAAAATATCTGTTAAAAACCCAGAATGACACAAAAAATATTTGTTGATTGTTGTCCACAAATATAAGGGAGTGGATGTAGCAAGAATACAAGTGTCATGAACCGATTGAATTAGATTTTTTTTAATTAATTAAATCAAAATCATAATTAGCATTTAGTAGGAAAGATTTTTTTAGTCCTCGCTCTTAAAAACCAATTGTAATAATATAATTATACTCTCAAGCCACCCATTAGTAAACTCAAATCTACCGAGATAAAAAGGTTCGATCCCTCACCACTCCACTATCAACAATATCACCATCTCCAACATCCAACCACCAATCGACTCCTTTACCACCACCAATCCACTGTCGGCATCACCACCACTCCTTTGTACCCTCCACCATTGCTACTGCCACCAACAACACCACGTCACCTCCAATACCCACCGTTGCTTGTACGACCACCATCTTTGCCACCTTACCACCCCCGCCACCTCCAAATACCCCCATCGTCACTAACTTTGTCCCCTAACTTTGCCACCCCCACCACCATTACCACCCCGATACTCTATTATTGCCACCACAAGACAACCTCACCCATATTGTCAACGCCATCGCCATTGCCACCACTAGCATAACCTCACCATTACTGCCATTGTTTTTAGGATTTTAATAAGTACTTATAATTAATTTAATGCCATGAAAGATATTTCGAATAAATTTCATTCCACTCAATCAAAAAATTGATTTATCCAAATACTAAAATGTATTATCCTTATTAGATCACTACTTAATCATGCTTCTTGTCAAAAACACCATAAATTGCGATGAGTATTTTATTACATTCTCAAGTTCATCTCACACTCATCTTCATTCCACTACTAAGTTTGCATACATATATGAGAGGGATGGAGAGAGAGAGAGGGAGAGGGTTTGCATGGTTTATAATTTGACAAGTGTATTTAGTACATTTATTTATACTAATATTTACTTCTATTAACTATGGGGAGCACATATGCACTTCAAAAATTTCAAGTTAGGATGGCAATGTCGATGGAATAGCTAACCTGCAGTGCAAGGTGCCTAGCAGCTGTTTGGTGGAGGTAGTTGTTGAGGAGGGTGAGGCCATGGCATTAGAGTGCTGGTTTTCATTAAGATTTATTGCAATTATGATTAGTCAATTATTAAGATTGGAATCATCGATGGATATGACGAACGATTAAAAAAAATAGAAAAATAATTAATAAGTCCTATTTTTCCTTCAAAAAAATCATTAACTCTTATCATGTTTACCTTAGGACAATTAAATCCTACTTTTGATAATTTATTCCCAATAAATCTTATACTCCATTAATAGTGAGTTTTCTTCCAATTTTATCATTTCCATTAACACACTAATTATATTTTGACCAATAATATTTGTTATTAGGACCCAAAGCAAATTATTTTTTTTTTCTAATTAGAGCATAACACCAAAAATACGTAATTAACAATAAAGACTTATAGAAATGATAAATCATACAACCCTTTTTTTTTTCTTATATTTAACTTTTTTAAGCATATAAATTTTGACTCACTGGATTATCAAATCTCAACTATCAAGACATATAATTACATAAATTAATAATGTAAAAACTAATCTATGAATACAATCATTTTGAAAATTTTATCTAATTATGTTTTTTTTAATTATCCTTCCACGTTTTGAATTAATTAGAAAAGAATTATTGTTTTAAGGCATAAAAAAAAAATCAAGCATTCAAAGCTACAACGTTATATTTAAGAGATAAAGTAAAAAATATTTATTTATGTAATGACTTTTATATTATGTAATATTCACTCGCATGTGAACTCCTATATGTCAATAGGGTTGATAATTAAAGATAAAACTTATTGAATTTTAATTTAAGATAAAAAAATATATTTTAATAAAAATAATTGAATAAAATTATAAACAACAATGTAATTTGTGTGTTCATGAAGCTGAAAAAATTGGAACAACATAAACTATTAACAGAGTTTAGGAGTACTTCTTGAGAATAAATTATCAAAAATAGGACTTAATTGTCCTAAGTTAAATATGATATGACTTGATGGTTCTTTAGAACGAAAAATAGGACTTATTAGTGTTTTTTCCCTAAAAAATTGAGTATATGATAACAAAATTGAGTATTAGATGTTTTCAGCACATATTTGAGGATGATTACCATATTTAGTCTTATTATGTGTTTATATCAACAATTCAGAAAAGTAAAATTTAATATTGCAGGTGCAAATTGGCATTCTTAATTAATGTAAAAATAAAAGTACAGTGAAAGTCGACCCTAAGTAGGATCTAAAGAATTTAAGTCTAGTTGCAATCTTGATATAAAAATGAAGTTCAATCGTTGATAGCAATATCTTTTTTAGTTCGATTATGTTTTCGCTTTTGGGGTCGGGTTATTAATACAAGTCAGAAAATTGGGTTTTTCAAATATTTTTCTGCTTATGACAAAAAAAATATTTCTCTGCCGACCTACTAAGTAACTTAGTTTGAGATCGAAAGTGAAGTTGAGAGGGACTAGATTGTATCCTTATATACCCTTATATACATATTTAGGAGAAGTTCTAAACAACATGCATGTTCCTTGTCTAAAATTGCTGCTTTAATTTATGATCCAACAGCTTTTGTTTTCAATGTATCTGATGATTTTTACTTCTAGAACGGAAACTAGAAGTTAACATATTGTTGGCCCTCCTAGATGTCTTTTTTTTTAGTTCAATGATTAGAGGTGTTCGAACCAGCTTACGTGTACTTCGACTAATCTTCTCCATAGTTCAGTCAAAGGCAGGTCATACACACTGGAACTAGAGTATTCATGAGAGATAAATCCATCATAATCTAACCCCAAAAGATTGCCAAAATTTCTATTGTCATAGATTTCCTTCACATGGTGTACTTGAAGAATTTCCACCAAATTGGTGTATAGATTATTTGATGGGGAATTTGAGGTTTATTGTCTCTTTTTTCAATTGTCTCTTTCTTGGTTGATATATATCAATTGATCTAGTTTACTTCTCTAAGGAAACGGAAACGGAAAATTAAAGGGTTTGAATTTTTCTTAAATACCTGTTTAATAAATGAGTAGATTCGACACGACAAGATTAATAAATGAATCGGGTATGTGATAAAACTAATCAGAAGAAATACACGACATAATTCGTTTATATACCAGTTATATACAGCTCATACACGATAGGAGCGCGATATGACATGATTCGTTAGACACGAATTAATAAACGAATCGGGTGTTGGTGAAGTATTTTTTAACATGAACCCGTTAAGACTCGACACGAATCTGCCTCACCTAACACGATTGACAAGTCTAACTAAGATTCATATGATAGATCCCAAATAGTTGAGAGATGACTCAATTGAAAGTTGAGTTGAGTTGATGAATTGTGACAAAAAACTTTAAATTCCATGAAGACTCTTCCAAAGTAATTGTCCACATAATTAAATTCTTTGGGTTTTCTTTCCCCTTGGGTATCATTTTAACATGGAAGGGTGGCTAGCTTGTTGATTCTTAAAGCTCTCTTCTTGACTATCTTGGCCATTTGGAAAACTTTTTACCTTGGAATAGGATTGAGAGAGACCACACAGTACTTTTTATTTTCCTTGGACATTTTCTCAAGCAAGAGTAGGAGAGAGAAAATCTTTTGCCCACTTCAAGTTGTAAATTAAAAGGTTCACCACCCATCAGGTGGGGGGGTTGTGTCCCCACCTTCTTGCTAATTGCTTGTGGTAATTGCATTCCTCTTTGTCATCTTCATGATTATTATTCCATTTTAAAGAGAATGAGTGGTGGGAGATTCCATGTAGATAGATTACGATAAGGTTTTTGAAGCTGATTTGCTGGAATAATAAATAGAGAAGACACTGAGCTTTTCAAAATGGTGCCAAAACTTCATACCATCATCTTTCCGAGAAAAATTCATATAGACCCCCACTACATTAATGATTCATGGATACTTACACTACCAGGAAAAAAAAAATCAATACCGCACTAAAATATACCATTTTTAATAGTCAAATTACACATTTTAAAAGTGAAGTTACAACTGAATAAAATTATAAAACATAAAATATTATAATCGATGATCAATAACAATAACTAGTTGAAATTTGATCTTAAAAGTTGTAATTTTTATGATTGATTATGTCTTTTATAGTTATAACTTACACTGTAAACAATTATAATTTTACTTTAAAAAGTTACAATTTTTGATACACTACCTCCTTCGGTATCGTAGTCTGCCTTAGAATTCAAGGTGAGTACCATATTTTAAAGAAGGCACTAACCTCTTGATAGGAAAGGTGTATTAAAAATCAGAGTAAACAAACACAGCTTCTCTTTCTCTCTTGGGTCTCTGTATTTTTCTTATGTCTTTGTCACCCTAGGGCTTTTTGACTCTCTTTATTGGGTTTTCGATTGGGGTGCATTTGGTGGGAGAAGGTTCGACAAGTGTAGGGTACAGAGGGAGGAGAGGGGGGCTCACCATTACACACACTCTCTCTCTCTCTCTCCCTCTCTCTCTCTTATGTGATTTTGACTAATTTTGATCAAGGGTGAAATATGATATTATGGAAAGAGAAAGGGTAAGATGTTAAATTAGCATATGTTATTGGCCACGTTACTTGAAAAACTCTGACATGGTAGTGCAATTTACAGAACTATTGGAGGTGGAGTATATTTTCACAAAAACTAAGTGGTGTCAAGTGTAGTTTGCTCTAATTCTAGTACTAGTTTCTTTATGTATTTTCAATATTGAATTGGCATGCTATGTTATTGCCATTAAGAGGAAAGACGAAAAAAAGAAGAAGAGGGAAAACAAAGATGATGCCATGTACTTATCCAAATTGTTGTTCCAGTCCACCCACAAACGTATATAAAATGGAGTGTGCACGGGTTGATCTTTGTGTAATTGTTGAGGTAAGGATATCTGGCTGGATCACACATGGAATTTTTGAAACAAAGAACGAGGTCAGAAATGAGCTGGATGTGTATCCGATGTATCTCTTTTGATGCTCAAGTCAGTCGTTGTGAAAGTGAGAATACAAGTATATTACTGTGTAAGCTGAATCACACATGTATAGTTGAGGCCCAATCCTTTGAACTATTTATACTTTGAGGAATGCTGATATGGAACCCTTGGATCATGTCCAACTGACAGGTTTGACAATCTTTTTGTAGTGGAATTCTCCTACTAGTCAACATGTACAGCGGAGCCGTTTTTGTCATCGGTTGTCCCCTTGTATAGTGACCTTGAGACGCACATTTACTAGGTTTAGGGATAGCCTGCAAACGCTCGTCGTCAACACTGTAATGATTACCTTGTTCGGGTGCCGAACATTTAATGAGGTCTGTCAAGCATTTAATGAGGCGCGCAGAACATTTAAAAATATGCATCGACCAGTCAATGAAGAACCTCTTGAGATGTCATCCGATTGGTCCATGTAAGAGAGGATTATGCCTTTTTTTTGTTAATCGTGAGATTTAGTGTTGGTCCCTACGTGGGAGTAACGATACAACTAATCATTCTCTGTCACTCGTCCTATCAATCACTTCAGATAACGTTAATGAATTTCTTTGTTAGAGTCAAGTCAGGTGGGATACGGCATCCCTCGAACATTCTAGGGATCATCAACTGCAAGGATATTTTTCAGTCTGATAATGTTCAACTTATTTAGTACCTTCTCGGTCTAAAGACGCTCGGGACACTAGGTTCACCTGATGGGGGCCCATCTTGATACATGTGTCTTCCAATGATAGACCTATCGCCGACTCACATCCCATCAAAATATAAATGCAAATTTTTTTATTTCTAAATCGATCCCAATTGTAATGCTCATGCTAGAGGTTTTTCTTGAACAAATTAATTACAAATTATGAAGATAATTTTTTTCATATGCCTTGACGATGAATATACAAATTAACAATTAAAATATATCAAATCCCATCAAAACTTCGCAGTTAAGTATATTTGGACAATTAATTTTTTTTTTGGATACTTGACCCTGGAAAAGTCTTGGCATTGAAAACCATTTTATAAAAAAAAAGGGCAATAAAGCTGGAACTAAACTAATCTGTTTATAAATTTTGGCCATAAGTTTTGGATGTTGAACTCTTAACTAGTGAAACTTGCGGTACAATAATTGCATTAAATGTGGAGCAATGCCAAGATAATGTTTGCATAAAAGTGTTGCTTTTTGTATCTTTTCTCATCTATAGAAATAATTTCTTAAAAGAGTAGGGTTGAGGCCACATAAATGTTTATTTTAAAATGTTTATTATATAAATCAGCCACACAATTTTATTCGAATTTTCTTGTGAGACTCGAATTAATAACTACTTTAGTACATCAAATAGATATGTAGATAGATCATTTCACATATTCGTCAAGATAGCTCGGGTTCAGTTCAAACTGCTTTGCTTAGATACGGGATCGTAATTTTGAATCAAATATCTTTCTTTCCTTTCGTTTCCAGCTTCAGATAGAAAGAAAAAAAAAAAGCAGAAAAGAGAGGAAAAAGCTATAAAGGATAGGAGGCAAGGCCGGGAAGCTAACGTCTCACTACGTCATGCTGAAGAGTAGGATAAACCCCATCGAGCTGTCGTAATTATGACGATTTAAACTCAAGTATTGAGCGATAAAATTCGAGTACTTACCCATTAAACCAACTACTCACTCCTTATTTCGTTGCAATTTTGGTATATATATAATGAGGTATAGGTAGTGTTGATTGAGATTAGGAGAGGAACAGGATAGGAATGCTCAAAAAGCAAAATTGAGAGCAACCCTCAACTACAACAGCTCCCAACCTGGAAATGAGCTCAAGGGTTGCATTCTTTTCTGGTATTGTGTTGTCCTACTCCTATGTTTATAAAGCTATGATTTGGGCCACACATCACTTTATTTTAGTGTCATTGTATAAGGACCCTCCTGATTGTCCCATCTGGTAGAGATTATCCATTGAGAATTGAGAATAATTCCCTGTCCCTCTCTCTAACATAATAGTTTTTTTGTAGAATTGAAGATTTAGTTTTAGCAGGTTTAGGTTTGGATCATAGATTAGAACCATCGAGCACTTTGGCCCTAAATTTATGCTTAAAGGTCATTCTGGCGCCACGGCTCTACAACGTTGTGGGTGAAAAATATTGGATGTAACGGTGACACCACATGATATTGATGATGTGGTGTCACTAACCAATAATAGAATATCATGTGAACTTAGTGGGCTCCAATGTTTTTCTAACTATCAATAACTACCTCTGTCATGTTGGAATAGTGGAGTTCACCAATCTTGTTAGTTGTTTTATAATTGGTTGGTGACACCACGTGATAATAATGACGTGGTGTTACCGTTACACCCAATATTTACTCATTGTGGAGGCATCAAAGACAGTTAACTAAGCGATTTGGTTGATAAACTTAGTCAATGATGTGGATTTCCAACAAGCGTCGTTTGCGAGTTGAAACAATTTTGACACACGACTCACACAACTTAAATGTGATAATTGTTAACACAATCCATCGATTCTATCTAAAATTGACATGAGATAACGAAACAAGTGTGTAAATGCAATGGATTTAAATCGTTATCCCATTTAACTCATTATTATTACCACTTAAAAACCTTCATTTTTAGGAGGACTCACCGTTAGAAGTAAATAGATACAGTTGGACTTGGAGCCTTTTCCTTCATAACCCTCACGTGTGCTAACTGATTTTGCCGCCGACACTCACTTTGAGGACCACAAAAAAAGCTTTATAGCTATTCAAAATCTAAAATAAATGAAGCATATATATGTGGGGCCCCCCAGTCTGTATATGTTTTCTTCTTTTTATTGTAATAGGCTGCATCAAAGCCACAGATTAGAGAGCATAAGAGTCGAGTATTGAGAGGGGCCCAAAGTGTAACAAGGACTTGCTCTTAATTATTGTCTTACTAGACTAACTCGTGGTTGAAGGTACGATACAACATAAGTGAGAAGTAATGAATTTAGGGAGAGGGAAATTCAATGTGAATGATTTTGAGAGGGATATTGATGACCTTTGAATGAATCTATTTGAAACCGTCGAATGGACTTATTGAAGTATATCTAGTTTTTATATTATATATATAGATATAGATTTTTCATCTCTCTCCATCACTTGTTTTGACAATTGATTCCCTTTCCTCCAGTAATCCAGTGCTGGAATTTGGTCATCTCAATTTCTTATTTATCAGTTTTGATGAAATTTAGTTATTTATTGTTAAACTCCAATCACTAGAAAGTTGCGTCGGATCAACATGGAGATTAGAATCCACTGGACCATAAAGAACAACGCTCGCCAGGCATGCAACAAGACTAGAGTATCAAGAAGGACTTTCGATTCAGGTTTACCAAGAAAGCGTGGAAACTCATAAGTATGATGATGTCATGTAAAATAAGTATAAGATAGATTTAATAATTTTTTTTTTTTTTAGTTCAATAAAACAAGAACTTGGTTCTGTAAAAGCTAACACAGTCCAAACGAATTAAGAACGGCCCAATTCTAAGCATATCCAGCATTAGCTCTGGCCTCCTTAAGAGTCTATATTCCAACAAGTTTAAACACACACTAGTTGAATTAGCATTTGTCATTACAAAACATGACATAGGACAAAGGACAAAGGACAAAGGACAGAACATTCGGACAGCAGAACAGAAAAAAGGCTATGAATCTGGTATTTGCAGCATGAAAAGGTTGAGGGCTTTACTTTACTTTGCCAAAACACAAACAAGTAAAAACTACATGAAGAAACAAAATTATAACTTTTACCACCTTTCTCTTCCATTTTCGGCAGATGAAAAGATAAAGATATTATTCTGACAAAGTTTTACATTCTCCAAACTTGCATCTCCTTGTGTTTTGGATCCCACTTTCAGGATTATAGGGCTACCGGAACTTTGAAGATGAGGAAGGAGGGAAGTTTCAGCCATGGATTTGCACCTCCCAGCATGGAAACATTTTCAAATCATGGGTATAAATGAGCTCATTCTCAGCAGGGATGCTGGGACTCTGGATGGTACAAGTTATAAAAACACCCTGTTGTGCTTTCAGGAATTACTTCCACTTCGCACCAGAATTTACAAGTTTGATATAAGCATTCTTAAAATCTTCGAAGAACAAATCCTGATTGTCAGCGTATCTTGAGATCCATCTGTGCATAGAAACACAAGTAGATACAAAATGAGAATAAAAAGAATCATTTACGAAAATCTTAAACTCGCTTAAGAATTAGTATTGATGAGTGCGCATCATAACTTGTTTTAATAACTTCCATGGAAGGATGAGCTCAAAATAAAAAGAGACACTTTCATGCAAGGAAGCTAGAGGAGGCCTTCCAATACGACAGATCATTATGCAAACAGATACTCCATATCTGTATGTTCAACAGTCATCTGCCAGACTCAATATGGAGACAAAGCAAATTTCAAAAAATAAAAAAATTGCAAACAATGTTAGAAAATGTGAAGGAATCTAATTAAGGCTGTAGAAGTTGTTCAAGTAACATGTATTATATGTTGTCACAACAAACTATGAATGATATATCTAGAATAGGGCAAAAACTATTTGCAAATTTGATCTACAAAGTATCATACTTATAGAAGCTGGGTTTGAATTAAAGGAAAAAAAGGTGCCAATGAGAATCTTAAACAGGGGCAAATATATCAATATTTAAATGTATTGCCACAATTTTGTTGGCCCCAGACGTACTACAGTAATTTATATTCGATATAAATTGAGTAGTGGCAGGTAATCGTTGTTTTGGATGACAAAAATACCTTAAGCAGTCATCATCATCAATGAGTGCACGATCTGAGGGAAGCCCAATCATACTTGACATACCAGCTGCAGGGATCAATGATACAGGAATGAAAAATGGGCAAGACCAATTGATAAACGATAGTCAGTGCTATGATGACCAAAAATAAGTAATAACCTTCATTCTTTAGTAACAGGGAATTTTTTTTATTAAGAATGTCTAGAAAGCATGACTTGGACAATGAGTATGATCTTGGGAATGAGGATTAATGATTGGGAACGGCCTACATTATGTTGCTTTTTCAAAAAGGGCATACTGAGCCTGTCTGGAGGCCAAGAGCACCTTTATTGCCCAGGTTTTGAACGAGTGGGGATGCAGGCAAATTTTCAAAATAAGAAGCTAAGAAACATATTATGACAATCACCTGAAGATAACCATGGCTTCTCCAGAAGTATTTTGAAGTAGGAATTATCAAAGACCACTGGATTACCAAAACCTTTACTTCCTAGAGTATGAGCTCCAGACAGTGCAACAAGTTCTTGGGTTCTGCCATGGAAATTCAACAGTCGTGTACGTATCAGACAAGGTATCAATTATAACTTAACCAGGGAAAATTTTCCAGAGGTAACTCATAAGCGGTGTGCTTGATAGCTTTCAGTTGTGTGCACAACTTGTTGACAACCTAGGTGTTCTCACCATTCATACTTCTCAAAATTTTCTATGTCATACCAACTGAGGACACCTATTGTGAGACATATGTGAAAGATCAAATATGGTGCTTTCTCTATCATTCCGCAGTGTCCACAACATTTTCCCACCCGCAGTAAGGAAGAAAAAAGGAATTGGCTCAATGACAGAAATAGATCCAAGGAAACACCAGTTTGGTCCGATGTAGAGCAAGTTATGATGTACATTTGGAAATACTAACATTGGATATACTTGATCCAGATCACATTTGAATTTTAAAAATGTCTCAAGACACGAATCCTCTTCATTTTTTCCAAGTGTGGTAAAGACTGCCTTGATTCCACATAGCTGCTAACTCTATCCTATATGAAAAGAATTCTTAGGTAATCTCAAGAGACCTAATATGATGCTTGAGTTTAGCTATTGTAAGATCTTTACAAGTTCTCAAGCCTTGTAAAGGATTTGAACAGTTCCCTTTTTGAAGTAAGAGACAATGCGAGGCATGGAAAGATTGAATAGATTAGTTTTGCACCCCTGCACTAAATAATGCTTAACAGTGTTTATGAAAAATACGAAACATGAAAGTACAGTTATTGAACAAATCAACATAAGGATTAGCCTTCTGTCTCATGTTTCATATAACCAAATGATGTTTTCAATCCTTTTCTTGTTCTCCACTCCGATAATGCCCTCTGAAAATATGTATTTTGCAGAACTTTTTTCTCAGTATCATCAATGGCTTCTAGCTTCCCCACTATATTGAAACTAGTTTTTCTCATTTTCTTTTGAGTTGGGGATTAAAGGTACTACAATGGTGTAATGTCAATATAAAAGACCTCAACTACGACCCAAAAACAGAAAGTCCCATTTAGGATATTGACCACAAAAGATTTAGCACAGTAAAGTGAGTTTTAACCACTGGAGTTGCATGTTGTACAATGTGTTTTCAAATAAACAGTCTATACCGTCCAAAGTATTTAATCAGCTTGAGTAGCTGAAATAGTCACACCATGACAGAGTGTGCATAATCTACCTAATAAGTTACAGCAGAGTTAGTTGTCAACATAGTATCAAAACTTGGTGTTTCAGGAGGACCACTAGGTTCTTTTCCCTTTTCCTTAAAGATTTTAAGGAAACAGGTTTTCTTAAACTTTGTGCATTCTTAAACTCCCAAAATTTACAATTTGTTATGTCTCAACTATTTGTGGCATATAGACAAATCGGAGGTTAATTTGAAGATCTCTTCTTTGCTCTTATCTTCTCTTCTGTACTCTTGTTATTTTTCTTCTCCTCCTTCTTCATGCTCTTAGTCTTGCAAGCAAAAGCCTGGAATCACCCTATTCAAATCTAGGGATCTTAGCTTAACTAGTCTAATCATTTATTTTACCACAACTCACTTATAGCAACCCAAAACTCCATTAAAAATCCAAAACACTGTTCACGGGTACTTAAAACACCACCCTGAGCAGACCTTGCGACCACCAAAATCATGCTCTATCAATCCAAGTCAACCCTCATTTCGACACCAAAACAAGCATTGTGTTACCTATCCAGATTATCCTGCCAGATTCTCTAAATTTTCTGCTACCCAACATCTCCAAAACTATAGCCCAAGTGAGCCTCTTTCTTCCTCAACCACAAACTGCAGAGGCTCTAAAAGCTACAAATGATTTTGACAGATATTACATGAAACCATAAACACATCACTTCAGTAATCAAAGAACAATAAACAAGATACATAAGACAACACAGGCTTGACAACCATATAATACTCCAGCTTAAAAATTTTGGCAATAGAAATATGCTGGATAAAAAAACATTAGGCTACTATAGGTTTTTGGTGACTCTTTACAAACTTCAGAATTATGATTATTCACAAAAATGTAAATTAATCAGATAAGCAAAGAACATAACAAAGTAGGTGAAATGTTAGAACTCACGAAAAGCCTTTTCTTTGAAAACACTGCTTCAAACCATAAGCATCCAATGATTCTTGAGGAAGTTTCCCTTCAAGATCAGGCATCCTATAAGGTAAAACATAACTAATAGTTAGGGTTAAGAGTTCTTCATATCTAACCTTTGAATTTCAGACTGGATGACTAACATTTGAAGTATGGTGAATATGTGCTAGTGAGCACAATCTACAAGATTATTAGGACAAGGTATCCAAAGGTTCCAATTTAGGCACAGATTGAGACAAACCTGATCTTGAGCCATATATGATATTGTAAAAGATGGCAACTTACATTGAATCTATTCTTCCGATTAGAACTGGGATCTTTGGACCTCCACATACTGATACAGCTTCTGCTCCAGCCACAGCAATCATATCTGCCCATGACACTAATAAAGAACAAAAGCCACAACCAATAAGTGTGGTATCATAGAAACTATTACAGTCGATATTTTCATGGACTAACATCACATAGGAATCACCTGGTTGTATTATATCCACTTCACTCTTCGCTTTCTCTAGAATCTGAACAACAATGCATACACCGAGGAGTTAGCTGGTTGGAGGCAGCATTAAAGTTGATCAGTATAGATATACATCCAAGAAAATAGGAACTTAATGTAATAATCAAACGTATACTTGCAAGCACGTATAAAGATATGAACATGCATATCCTCTGCATGAAATCAAAATGAGGAAAAGAAAGCGAAACAAGAAGAATGCAAGAGAGAAAGAGAGCGTACTTTCAGAGATTTCTTAAGACCTCCGTTTTCAGGTCTATCAAGTTCAAAAACTACAGATCCATTCATACCACCTGAACTTAAAAAAAATTACAATTTGGATTGTTTACTAGAAAGGAATAAACTAAAATGAACTGGGGAAAGACCAAAACCAGTTAGATGGATGGGTTGATGTAGTGAAAATTGATAACATGGTTGATGACTTCATGTGTTCATAGTTCAGCATGCGAAAACTCAACTCACTCACTCACAAAAGCATCACACCGACTCCTTGGGGCTGTCTTACCCCAACTGACGTTAGCCCACCAATTCAACTAAGTTTCGGACTCACCACCGATATATTGACACCGTACCAAAGTAGCTAAGACGAGTATGCCCTAAAGAAGGAGAGGTTTTCTACCACCTAAAGAAACCTACACTTTCTTCTGACAGAAAACCTTTTGTAGATATTTAAAACATTTGTTGAGACCAGATTCCAAAAACAAGTACCTGAATTCTCTTCCATTTCAAAAGTTCCGGCATCATGAAAAACTAACCGAAGTACACCAGCAGCCTTGCCCTTAGACAATACCTTTCTTACTTCTCCCTGAATGAGAGAAACTTCACTGCAAACCCATATTTTAATGTCAATAAAGAATAAGAAATAAATAAACATGGTAGACAGTTTATAACTGAAGAAGAGTATAGTTTTATAATTTGTTTTAGTTTCCATATTACAAAAAAATAATTGCCGAAATATTTTCTTCTTTTTTTTAGTGGGGGGTGGGGGAGGACTGATTATTTTAAAGAAATAAGTATAATTTATGCATAACTGTAAAAGGAATCACTAAACTTAGGGGAGGCCATGGCCTTTGCCAACTCTTCTTTAAATTTGCCACTAACTCCATATGAATGCAATATCTATAACACGTAATGTAAGAAATCCTAATGAATATGTGCTTAGAAAATCCAATTTAGAAATAAATTCTAGCTCTGCATTCCTAATCCCAAATCAACTTACCTAATTTTCATACAATACTTAACAACGAATTAAAAAATAATTTTCCCAATTTTCAATAGGGGTGTATGGCATGTTTAGCTCAATGAAAATTTTCAAATAATGAGCCCACTATCTTTCTCACTAACAATCATCTTAAACCTCATGCTAGTCTTCCTCTTTCGCAACAAAATGTACCCTTGTAACTTGTAAGGAAGTTGATGGCAATTGCAAGTCAAAAATAGAACTAGAGAAAATATTCATGTTAGTTTTTCGTCACAAGGGTCTCCTCCTCTTAAAGCACTCAACCCAGTTCCATGCAATACCCCAATAAGCATGCACCGCATAACCATAATTCTCAATTTTTTTTTTAAAATTATTTATATATATTTTAAGTATTTTTTCAATATATTAAATTGTGTCCACCCTATTTTTTAATCAAGACCAAAAAATGTATGATATATTCATGAGTTTACTTATAATTTTAACATTTATTTTAGTAATTATCACCGATATGATAGAGAATATATTTTATTATGTAATCGAATGAATGATAAATAACTAAGTGATAATATGATTGTGGATATAAATAATAATAAAGTTAATGCAAGACTTCTAACGAATAAAAATTCAACGAAATCAATTCTAAATAGTTTTGATTAACCTTTGTTTGGTAAAAGGATATAATTAGTTTTTTTTTTGTCATTTGTATCTTCTATGCTTAGCAATTTTAGTCCTTTAAGTTTAATGAACTTTTAAGAATTAAATAGGATATAATTAAATATAAATGTATTATTCTATTTTTATCAATTACAAGAAAAAAATTACGCTTGTTAAAATATACAGTGCCTACCCTGAAATAATTTTCTGGCTCCGTCCCTGGGTAAGGGTAAGGGATGGGTGACGCTAAAAGTCATTTAGGGATCAAATTAAGGTCTTTGACCTGATAAGAACTATACATCGTTTCTACTACAAAGGCAAGCCTTGAAAACTATCCTTGCTACCCAGGCTAAGTCATGGTGATTTATTATGAAAATAACATATTCGCCAATGATGTGTTCCAATAACTATATATAATTAGAACAAATTAGCTACACATGACTTATTTAACCAAAATTCTCATCATCTTTTTATAAAAGCATTACTTGGGAACTTTCAAGTAAATTATTTAGAGTTCCTATCAAAATATAAGACCCAAATTATTCTCATCTATATTTCTTGTGACAACAGTATAAAGGAAACGCACTAAATCCAAAATAAATCAACAAATCGAACACTATTACCGATACTACGCAATGAAATTAGGTTGTTCCTCGACTTACTCCAAAGCATTGGCACCAAAGCCCCCCATCGATTGATGCAGAGGAAGAAGAAACGGAATTGTAGCCATAAGTACAAATGCCCTCCTCCCATATGAAGCACAGAAGTGATTTTCATCTGTAAGAGACGAAAATTTCATCTTTCCATTTTTATTTCTTGTTGATCAAATAAAAAAATTAAGAAATTCAACCCTTTCTTTTCAGTTCGTTTGTCTGAGCAACCAAACGGAGGGTAAAGGAGAAATAAAGTTCTTACTCGAGTCGTCGTCGGTGGTGATGGTGGCACATGAGGAAATTTTGATGGTTTTCCGGACAAATTCGACCGTTGGAGGAGTTCGGGCGGGAAATTTGAAATATCTGGCGGAGGAGAAGGCGGCCATTGAGGAGCTCAGCAGCGAAGGGTCGACGCTGGTGCTTGTCATCTTTAGCGGACGGTTGAGAATGGAAGTCAGTCCGAACATATATACACCATGCACACTCTCACTATTGACACGCCGTAGCCTCTCCCAACCATTTGTATTTTCAAAAATTATTTTTTGACCCCTAAACTTGGTTTTACTGGCCGCTCAACTACTTGAATTATTTCATACTGTCTCAAATACAAATGTATGTAATTTTTTTGGATAAAAATTGTCAATGTGTCAGGACAAAGTGAAAAAGATCACATAGTTCAGGGGACAAAATAAAATAAGTTTTTATCGAATTTATAACGGATGTTAACAATTGTAGTAGCGTGAAACTAATCACATAATTTATGGTATAATATAAAAAATATAATAGTGAAGGGGGCAAGGTGAAAAAGGAGTCAAAGTAAAATTTGTTCAAGTATGATAAAACTATGATTAAACATTACAAAATAATTTGAATAAATTTTCGAATATATGCAATTACTTAATAAAACTATGATTAAACATTACAAAATAATTTGCGCCAAGATCCAAGAGAGAAACTGCATGGGATAATTCATGCAATCAGTTTAAGATAGCGATTGAGCTGCTGGCGAACCCTGAAACAACCACAAGGTTAGGAAAAGGGAGCCAGGCGCACGCCCGGCTTTTCCCCTCCGAAGCTTAAGTCAGTAAGAGAGGGAGGATGAAGCTCAATTGTGTGTGTTCTGAATCGAGTTTTGCGTACCTTAGTTCATTTTTCTAATGGGCATTTATACTTGGACTTGAAATGATTGCTCTGACACAGAGGTCATCTCAGCATTTAATGCCCTTCACAATTACCCATGCGCAATGAGTGATTCCTATCTGGATTCCCGTGTCATTAATGCCTGGAGGATGGGACTAGCCCTCAGGACCACGCTGAGGACCTCCAGCCACCTCCGTGTACTCGAGTGCCTATGAACAGCGTCTGACACCTACTCCCGAGTAGTCGGCGTCTAGGGGGCAAGCACCCCTAATTCTGTGCTCGGCGTATCAGTCATTTAATGCACTCACTCATGATTGTCAGTTTAGGTCTTCGAGGGTGCAGAGGCTCATTAAATGCTCTGTCTGAGTCACTCACGTCTCAATAAATGCTGAGTCACACCGCATTTATTACCGGTGTCAGAAGTTTGTACTCGGCTCCACGAAACCATCATTCGTCGGCTCTCCTCCTTGGCATCGGCTCCATTCCTCGGCATCGAAGTCGGCTCCATTCCTCGGCATCGGCTCCGCGGCTTCATAACAGCTACACATGTACACGTGTCGCCTTGGGGTCTGTTGAGCCGCCTTGAGTCCCTCCAACTGCCCCCCAACCTCCACTATTTTTGCAGCGTGGGACAGGTGGCGCAAGGAGAGTGGTGGCTTACTAGTCACGTCCATTAAAAAGGGGCGGTTACTTGCACGTCTTGAGCCGCCCTTTTCAAATCCTCTAATGATGACAGTGTCTTCTCGATTCCCGCTCTCTCATCTGCCTATAAATAGGGGAAGTTTTGGCCATTTGAGAACTTTGCAACTTCGAATTTCCTTCAAGCAACTAGCTCCCGAGCACTCCTTCCTCTCCCCCCGAGAACTCCTCTGCGAAGAATACTCTGTAAGTACTCTCTCCATTCTATTTTCTTTTCCTCTTCTCCTTCCATTCTCTCCATAGTCTTTACTCATGGTTAGAAACCGTAGAAGCGAGGTTAGGGACCCTTCTTCACCAAGAACCCGTAGGTTGAAGAAGACTGTAGTCAATGAGGATAACATAGACTCCTTTAGGGCCAAATACCAGATCCCTGAGCGTGTCTTGACCTTCCCATTCCACCCCACACACCATAGCAGGGAACATGGGAGCGTAGAAATGATGCCCTTTTACACCAAGGCCATTATGGAAGGGGGGTTAACCTTCCCTTTGCCTCCCCTTGTACTGAAAGTATTGATGCAGCTCCGGTTGTTTCCATTCCAGTGTGGGGTGAACTTCTTTAGAATAGTCATGAGCGTAATCGCCCTGAATGCTCGGCTTGGGGTAGACTTAGGAGCAGACGAAATTTTATTCTGCTATGACCTAAGGCTAGTCGCCGGGGGAAGGTATTACCTCAAGGCCCGGGACACCTCAATGTACCTGGTCAACCACATGCCGGACTCGGACAAGGGGTACTTCGACGATCTGATCATGCTCGGTGGAAGCTGGGAGAAAGGCACAGGGCCCGAGTATGATGGATTGTACTGCCCCAAGGTGCCGAGGGATGAAGGTGTGTTTTGCACTAGTTAACATTTTCTCGGCTTATCGTCGTCTTCACTTCTAATCTTTGCCTTTTATTTTTGCAGAAGGGTATCGGCGTGACTCCGCTCAGCCTCTGAGGTCCCAAGTCAGGTTTGCCGACTTGTTGAAGGTGTGGTCCTCCGAACCGGCCAACGAATACTCCCGAGCAGCGCACGTACTTCTCGGCTACCATCCAACCTACGCCGATTTTCCCAGATCCCCCCTCCTTTCGATCCTAGACGTTGGGAGGACCATTCCTCATCAGAAGAAGACACCGAGCGAACCCCTCCTCTTTCCGTGCCTTCTCCTCCAACCGAAGACATGTTCAACGTTCCACAACTTTCAGCTGCCGACATGGAAGCCGCCGCTGCTTGGGGAAGAGCCAGGATCTCGGGGCAGGGAGAACCCCCGAGCACAGCACCGACTATCCCCTCACCAATTTTACCGCAACAGGATGCGCCTCCACCTCCTTCGCGTCCTCGGCGATCAGTGGACCCTGCCATCCCGCCGAGGGACCAGGCGACAATCCGCCAAACACCAATTCGCCAAGTCCCCCCTACCGGCGATCAGCAACAGGGCAGGAGGGGTCGGGATCCCGAGGGATCTGAAGAACGCCGACAAACCGAAGAGCTTCGACAGAAACGTCGCTACGACGCCCCAGGCGCGACCACTTCTGCCACTGGAGCGTCTACTTCCGCCGAGGGGGTTGCTCAAGCTGAAACTAAGGGGGGTCACACCGTCCTGGAATCAGAATCTATCATGCAGGATCAGGAGGTGGCATTTGTCGTGGCGGTGACCTTCCAATTCGCGGCTGACATGAGGGTCCATCAGAGGCAATCTGACAATTCGCTTCTGTTAAGCGCTCTTCAGAGCAACTTGGTGGTAAGTGTTCTGCTCTAACTTACTCCATATGCTCGACAATCGCCTGACTTGTTCTCCTATTACTTTCCAGGCTTCCCAACGGTTGGGGGTCATCATTGAAAGCTTCTGGGAGCACAAACAGGCGGCGAGGAATGCCAACAAGACGATTGAATCTAAGGATGCGCATATCAAAGGCGTTGAGGCAACCCTCGCCGACCAGAAAAATCACATCACTAATCTCATCCGCCAACGTGACGCCCTGGATGCTGACTTGCAGAAACTAAAGGCGAGTGAGGCCGGGGCGATGAAGAAGGTAGAGGAGTATGAACTCAAAGTCTCGACCGCCAAGGCCAAAGCTCTGGACTCCGAGGGCATCATCAGAGAATTAACCGCCCAAGTGGACTCTTTGACGGCGGAGAAGGCGGGGGAGCAACAAAGGTTGCAGAGTGAGTGTGAAAGGGTGTATCTGAAAACCCAAGACAGAATGGTCCCTGCCTTTGAAGAAGCTAAGGCTAATTCTTATCGGCACGGATGGGTAGATGCCTTGCATGCCGCCCTGGTGGACCCGACCGATGAACTTTTCAAGAGGCACAACACTCTTGCCGGGGCTGATGCCGAGGTTCTTTCAGAAGGGCAACCAAATGCCGAGGTGGGTGAAGCGGCCGAGGGAACCAGTGCAGCCATCACTGTAAGCAATGGTTCAGATCGCCTTTCCCCCATCATTGTTGGCCAAGACTCCGACCTTCCTCCTTCGTCTGTTGAAGATCTTACCACGCATGAGGCGAGGTGAACTCGGCGGCGAGCTTCCTGCTTTTCTTTTACTTTCTTTTTGATATGTAGGCCATAGGGGACGCAAAGCCCCATTTTGATTTGCAATGAAATCTTTCATCATTTCGTTTGTATTGAACTGTGAATGCATTTCACCTTTACGCTGTCATTTCTTCTTTACATGTGTTCTTTCGTTTTTTCTCTTATTGGCTGACACTGAGTCACTTGATCTCTGGAAAGAGAAAACTAAGGCAGCAAGGCTTCACGTTGAAACCATGTGTTGAACCAGCACGCCCCGGTCTTGTACCCCGAGGGGCCGAGACCCATACTGTTAAGACGAGCAAACCCTTTAACTGCTGATCATTACGCTGTCACCAACCTCTCCCAGGACCATGACGACCGAGAGCTCATCTCGCTATTTTTAAGAGTGTTGCCCCAACGGTGAGGTCTTATACCCCTCGGGACCATGCCCCGAACGACCGAGAGCTCGTCTCGTGTTATACTTTTGAGAGCGTTGCCCCAACGGTGAGGTCTTATACCCCTCGGGACCATGCCCCCAATGACCGAGAGCTCGTCTCGTGTTATATTTTTTAGAGCGTTGCCCCAACGGTGGGGTCTTATACCCCTCGGGACCATGCCTCGAACGACCGAGAGCTCGTCTCGTGTTATATTTTTGAGAGCGTTGCACCAACGGTGGGGTCTTATACCCCTCGGGACCATGCCCCGAACGACCGAGAGCTCGTCTCGTGTTATATTTTTGAGAGCGTTGCCCCAACGGTGAAGTCTTATACCCCTCGGGACCATGCCCCGAACGACCGAGAGCTCGTCTCGTTATAATATTTCAAGTAGAAATTGGATATTGAACCCATATTAACAAAAATATCTTTTCAGATTAGATACATTCCAAGGTCGGATTACATCATTGCCATCCATACTCTGTAGCCTGTATGCCCCGGTGCCCCTCACTGCAACCACTTTGTAGGGGCCTTACCAATTAGGTCCGAGCTTCCCTTCGGCGGGTTCCCGAGCAGCGCCTACTACCTTTCTAAACACCAAGTCCCCCACTTTGAAATCTCTTGTTCGGACCTTCTTCTGATGCTGTCTTGACAGTTCCCCTTGGTATTTGGCTAATTTGATGGACGCCAATTCTCTCCTTTCCTCGGCCAAGTCAAGATCTTTCGCAAGCATCTGGTCATTATTCCCCAAATCGAATGCTTGACTTCGGATCGTCGGGAGCCCAACTTCTAACGGGATGACAGCCTCAACCCCGTATGTCAAGGCGAACGGCGTTTCCCCTGTTGAAGTCCTCGGCGTAGTTCTATAGGCCCACAGTACGTTGAGTAATTCCTCGGTCCACTTTCCTTTTGCCTTCTCAAGCCTTTTCTTGATTCCTGCTAACACAGTTTTGTTAGAAACCTCTACTTGCCCATTACTCTGGGGGTAGGTTGGTGTGGAATAATAGTTGCATATTCCAAACCCCGAGCAAAACTCTCTGAAAGGGCCACTGTTGAACTGAGTGCTGATTCAGGTCTAATATTTACATTTGTCAGAGGTAATATTAATCATTTTATTGTGAAAGTGTGATATTTATGTTGATTTAATTGAAGATTAAGGCTATGAGAATGAAAGATGAGTTGTGTTGTTTTGCAGGCTAATAGTGCAAAAATTTGAGTGAAGTTATGAGAAGAAAGGAAGCATAGCTCAGGACGGATCACACTGGAACACGCGTCCGGACGGATGAAGTGTACGTGTCCGGACGCGATTGGCAGAAAGTTGATAAACGGAGGAAGGACCATTCTGGAAGTTGCGTCCGGACGGTTGAGAGAGGCGCGTCCGGACGCGTGTCAAGCTTCTGCTGCCGAATTTAGAATCCTAGTGGGATGCAATCTCTTTGGAATGTAATTTATAAATACGAACCTAGGACCTTGTAAAGGGGAGTTCTTTTTCATTAGTCTGTTTTGAGATCTTTTTACCATGTCTGGCTAGAAGGCTAAGCTAGGGCTAGGGGAAAATCTCTCAACGGAGTACGGTATTCTTATTGACTCTTGTACTTAAGGATTTATGTTATTGTGTTAATTTAATCCCAAATCTTTTAGCAAAGTGTTTATGCTGTATAAACTCTTGAGTTGTTGTGCCACGTACATCAATTGCTTGATTTTCCCTGCGTGTAAATCACTGGTTATTCCACGCTGGAAGGATTAACATTATTTCATAAAATAATATGATTGAATGATTATTCAGGTTCCTGGTAGTCTTTTGATTATAACCATTGGATTTATCACTTGATTTGTTAATTGGGTTAACTGACATTTAATTCCTCTTTCAAGTCAAGCTTTGAGTCTTTAACTATTATTGTATGAAGTTGAGAGGGAGTACCTGACGCTCTAGTATTTTATTTATTACTGTTTTAATTACCAAAAATCACTTTTCTCCAATCAACAACTTTCCAAACAAATCCTTTTCCGTTCAAATTACTTTTGTTGTTTGTGTGATTGTTCCTTGTTACAATTCCTCGTGGGATCGACCTCGGACTTCCGAGAATATATTACTTTGCTCAACCTGCGCTTGGGTTTACACTTTTAAAGTTGAAGCAAGTTTTTGGAGCCGTTGCCGGGGAACTTGAAGGACAAGGAGCCATCACATCATTGAGGTTTGCGGTATTTGCGAGTCTTCGAAAATCCGGTAACTTCGTTCTAATTTTTAGTTTATTTATTTTAGTTATTTTTTATGTTAGTTAAATTTAGAATTTATTTAGGTTATTTATTTGTTTTATGAGCTTTTGGCATCGTGATTTAAGTGGACGTTTAACAAGAGAAGATTCAGATACTCTGTTTGGAAATTTATTTGATTTATCTGTGTCGAATCACTTCTTGCACACAATGGCTGCTAATCCTAATGACCATAGGCAGAATGATCTTCCCGAACGGGAGGATCATGTTGATAGAATAAGTAATCATGATGAGAATGAGGTGGATAATGTTAATCAGGGTAGGACTTTGCGTGAGTATCTACAACCTGTACTTCTCACTGAACCGTCATGCATAATTTTTCCATTGAATGCCATTAATTTTGTTTTCAAACCTGGCATGATTCAATTACTTCCAAAATTCCTGGGTATAGGTGAAGAAAACCCATATTTGCACATCAGAGAATTTGGGGATGTATGTGCTACGTTCCATGACCAGAATGTTGCAATGGATATAGTCAGGCTGAAGTTATTCCCTTTTTCATTAAAGGAAAAAGCTAAAACTTGGTTATATTCGTTGAGATCTAGGTCTATAGGAACATGGCAGGAGATGCAGAAACAATTTTTAAAGAAATTTTTTCCCACACATCGCACAAACTCTTTGAAAAGACAAATAATGAATTTTTCTCAAAAGGAGTCTGAAAATTTTTATCAAAGTTGGGAAAGATTTAAAGACCTTCTTGCATCTTGTCCACATCATGGTTATGAAAGCTGGCGCTAGGGGTGTCAAACGTGTCGGGTTAAACGGTTACGTGTCGGGTTAAACGGGTGACGGGTGAAAAACGTATAAACCCGTACACGACACGTTTAATAAACGGGTAAAAAATCGAAACACGAACACGAACCGTTTAATAAACGGGTAACACGACACGAATCGTTTAACACGCCTAATTTTAAACGAGTCGGGTTAATTGGGTCGGGTTAACGCAGTAAACCACTCGTTTAACCCATTTACCTGTTTATCACCCATTTGACCCATTTAACACGGTAAACCACCCGCTTAACCCATTTACCTGTTTATTTAAAAATGCTATATAATTTTATAAAACTAACAAACTAACACAAATAAATGTGATATTTAAAGATACCACACCATATTAAAAAGTACAAACTACAATCCAAAATAATCAAATTCCACCGACAACCATATTACAAATCATAAATACAATCCGAAATAATAGAATTGCATCAAATAAAAATCCCAAATAACCACAAGTTCCAAAATTACACCAAATAACAATCTCAAACAACCACAAATTCCATAATTCACAAAATCTCCACCTCCACGACAACGAGCAACGAGCAGATTCAACAACTAAATTCCCATGTCCTACACAAATTAAAATGAAATATTATATAACATTAATAATTAAATAGACTCATAACTAGATAAGTAACAAAAACTTGGCATTACCTCTCTTTAGTCATGATCAATGATAGATATAGAATTAGAACATTGAGCGGATATAACTTTATTAGATTTCATATTTTGATTGAAAACATCATCATCTATTTCCCCTTCCGAATCATCACTAGAATCATCTACAACTAAACACAACAAAACATAAATGAATCAATGATCACATGAATTAGGATAAGGAGAAAAATAATACTAGTAAAATGGAATCAAACTTACTGCTCTTCCCATGAATCCAATCTCTAGTACAAATCAAAGCTTGAACAGTTTCTGGTAAAAGTGAACTTCGATACTTATTCAAAACTCTACCACTAGTACTAAATGCAGATTCAGATGCAACTGTAGAAATAGGAATTGTCATAACATCACAAGCCAACCGAGACAATATAGGATGCCGAAACTGCTCTCCTTTCCAAAAGGTTAGAATATCCAAGTCCTTCTTTCGATCAAGCCTTTTTTCATTAAAATACAACTGCAACTCAGTCACTCGAGAAACAGGAGCATCTTCTTCTTCACGTTTTTCAAAATCCTACATTTTGTACAAAATCATTACGAATATACAATAAACTACCTTGATTGTAAAGGAGAAAGGCTTTAAGAATCACACCATAAAAAGGTTTTACCTGAAAAAGGCTTTCGGAATCATCAAGACCATGAGTCTCGCTAACTTGTTTCTCACTACTTAAAGAACTTGGAACAACATGTGACAAGTTGACAGAGTACAATTCAAAGAGGTCAAATAAAGTATCCTGAACACACTTGAACTCATAGGAATCACCACCATAAAGTTTTGAATAAGCCCAATCTACAAACTGAATTTTGTACCGAGGATCTAAGATGATAGCAATTGAAAGAATCACACTATACTTTGACCAATACTTGTCAAACTTGGCATACATATGACTTCCCATTATCCTCATAAAACTATCATTGTCTGTCAATGCCTCCTTCAAAGTATGTTGAATTAGGAACACTTGGGGGAAGTACAAATTAGCTGTGGGATATGTTGTACCAGAGAATAAACAAGTAACTTTATGAAACACTCTCAATAAATTAGAAATCTTCTCTACTTTGCTCCATTCTTCTTGGGAAGGACAATGTCTATAATTAGAATCACTCAACTGTAAATGAATGAATGCACGACGATAAAAAAGTGCACTATCAAGCATAATATAAGTTGAGTTCCACCTTGTTGGAACATCTCCTCGCAAACCTTTTTTACTCTCTAATGAAACTTGAGCAACACAATCCATGAACTTCTTTTTCCTTCCCGATGAACCTTTAACATATTTGATGCTTTCTCGAATTTTTATCACTGATTCATCAATTTCTTTAAGTCCATCTTGGACTATCAAATTAAGAATATGTGCACAACACCGAACATGGAAGAACTCACCATCCCTCAAGAGAGCATTTTTAAGGTTAAGTTGACTCTTCAACAACTCAACAAAACAATCATTACTAGAAGCATTATCCAAAGTCAATGAAAATAATTTCCTTTCAATTCCCCAATCAGTCAAAAATGTATAAATTTTCTCAGACAAGGCAATACCAGTGTGGGGAGGAGGCATGAGACAAAAGTTTAAAATTTTTTTCTGCAACTTCCAATCTAGATCAACATAATGGGCTGTGAGAGAAACATATCCATCAGTCGATATAGAAGTCCACAAATCAGATGTCAAACAAATTCTTCCAGGAAGGGAACCCAACACAATTTTAAGTTTATCCTTCTCTCTCTTATACATTTTTAACACATCTGATTTTGCAGTATTCCTAGAAGGCATCTTGATATTTTCATAAGCATACTTGAACATTGCTCTAATACCCTCATATTGGACAAATCGAAATGGTAAATCATGCTTAAGTATTGCCTCAACCGCTAACTCACGAAATTTTTCAGGATCAAATTTTGTGGATCGCATTAGCATAGATCCTTGACCTTGACTTAGAAGCAATTGTCCAATATCCCCATGATCTTTTTTCACACATTTTTCCATGTGAGTATGCATGTTACCAGTTCCATGACTAGACTCACATATATATTTGATACCACAAATATTACATGCAGCACGCTTTTTGCCGTCTGGATATTTTTCATTTAATTCTGTAAAGTATTTCCACACTACTGAAGTCTTTTGTCGCTTACGATTAGATTTACCTTTTTCTGTAGTTGTACCAGTAGATGTCTGTGTTGTTGGAATTGCAGCTACATTAGATTCATGCCCGACCTGATCTTCTTCATCAGAAATTATAATATTGTGATCGGAAGAATCCATCTGTTTAAGACAAAAAAATAAACAGTAAATAGGATGTTAATATATCCTAATAAACAATGTAAGCTTGATTAAATAAATAACTAAAAAACCCAGAATGTTATCAATAATATAGTAAAGTAGTATGATAAAGAGAAGATTCTTAAGTCCTCAAACATAAAGCAATTACAGGAAAAGAGTCAAATGGACTATAGGAAAAGAGTCAACTTATCATAGTTGTAATTTGGTTCCTTTGCTACTCTAACTGGCACCTACATAAACACATCAAGAATTGCCGGCAAATAAGAGTCTCTCTACTTCAAACAGCAGTTCAAAATTCCAATTTATATCCAACTCACAACACAGGACCATATTTCCTAGGACAGTAGTCCCACTTATTTGCAGTTAACCCCACCAAAATGTAGAACTCGTATGTCCAAAAACCTCTTCGTAATTATTGAGCCTCCAAAATACTTCCCCACCCCCAACACCCCCAAAAGGAAAAAACAAAGAGAAAATCAAACAAAAATCAAACCAAAAATAAAAATAAAAAGTGAAATAGATTCTCCATTCGGTTCTTGGACAGAAATCGGTGAACCAAAAATTTTGGTATCATTTGAAGCATCTTATTATTTTGAAACTTTCATGTTTTCCAAGAACCAAACAAATAAAAATGGGTGAAACGTAAATAAGCACAGTCAATAAGATATATAAAATTCCGAAATTATGTTTAAATTACATTCGATAGCGACAAGCAAGAAACGGAGAGATGAATGCGAATCAAAACGAAATACCAGATCAAAGCAATAACTCTCATAATGACATTCGTAATCAGACCGAGCAAAGAAACGAAAGTGTTCGACAATTTACCAGTTGAGAGATGGATTGAAGAACTCTTTGTTAGAACCAGTCTTGACTCGAAGTCTTGGCTCGAACAATTTACCAGTCTTGACTCGAAGTCTTGGCTCGAAGATTTGCTCGAAGATCAACTCAGATCTAACACAGATCTGCTCGAAGATTCATAGATCTAACTCAGATCGCAACTCGCAACTCGCAGAGAGAGGGAGAGAGAGAGAAAGAAAGACAGAAAGAGAGAGGAGCAAAAGAGTGGAATGGACTGGACTGGAGGGCTTGGAGGCGCAATAGCTGAACAGAGCTTCAGCCGTTCAACTGTTCAAGAATATGCAAAATTAGGTTAGGGTTAAGAAAAAATAGCTTTATATATTTTCTATGTGGCTGTTATTAAAAAAAAAAAAATTGGTTATTTATTTTTTAAAAATTATTAATTTATTAATTTTATTTAAACGGGTTAAACGGGTTAAACGGATTAAACATGTCTCACCCGAACACGACACGTTTATTAAACGTGTTAAACGGGTTGACCCGTTTAACACGCGAACCCGTTAAGGTCTCACCCAAACCCGTTTAATCTGCGGTTAATCGTGTCGGTTAATCGTGTCGTGTTATATTTTGACAGGCCTAGCTGGCGCATAATAAGTTTCTTTTATGAGGGTTTAGGCCCACAGCTGCGTCAATTTATTGAAATGATGTGTAATGGTGATTTTATGAATAAGGAACCAGATGATGCTTTTGACTATTTAGACCAATTAGCCGAGAGTGCACAATCTTGGGATACTACATCCCAGGAACCATCTAAGGGTAAAACAGCACAATCATCATCATCTAGTGGGGGTAAATACCAGTTGAGGGAAGAGGATGACCTAGGAGCTAGGATAGCCACCTTAACAAGACGGGTAGAGGCTATGGAGTACAAAAAGGTTAACCAGGTTGACACAGTTCAAGTTGAGGGAATATGCAGTATCTGTGAAATCCCTGGACACCCTGTGATGGAGTGTCCATCATTACCTGCGTTAAAAGAAGTGTATGACCAAGCAAATGCTGTAAACACTTTTTCAAAGCCTTACAATAATCCGTACTCGAACACATACAATCCGGGGTGGAAGAATCATCCAAACTTTAGTTGGAGGAATGACAATCATGCATCACAATCACCCCAACAAAACTCTTCAAATGTTGCACCTTACATTCCACGCCCGAAAAGAGACATTGAGGAGGTGTTGTCACAATTTATGTAGAGTCAGCAAACATACAATAGACAAACAACTCAGGCTATGGAGGATATGAGGAGTGCAATCACTAAATTGACCATTGACCCTTGCCATCAGGAAAAAGGTAGGCTTCCAGCACAACCACAACCGAACCCACAGGGTCAATTTGTTGTGAATGAGACTTGCACTTCTGAGACTGTTCACGAGCAAGTAAAGTCTATCACTACACTCCGCAGCGGGAAAGAAATTAATAAAACCATTTCTTTGGAAACTCAAGATTCTGAAAAGATTTCTCAACCCACGGAGAGTGATGATAAGATTAGCCAGTCTGAAATCAATAAGTCTGAAAAGTATGTTCCACCTGCACCATTCCCATAGAGACTGCTCACTTCTACCAGGCCTATTGTGCATAATGATATGTTAGATATTTTCAAGCAGGTGAAAATCAATATTCCCTTGTTGGATGCCATTAAACAAATACCTTCTTATGCAAAATTTTTGAAAGAATTATGCACTGTTAAAAGGAAATTAAATGTGCAAAAGAAGGCATTTTTGACTGAGCAAGTATCCTCCATTATACAGCACAGAACTCCACCAAAGTATAAAGACCCAGGTTGTCCTACTATTTCTTGTGTTATAGGCAACCATAAAATTGAACAAGCATTACTGGATTTCGGAGCTAGTGTGAATTTGCTTCCTTATTCAGTATATGAACAATTAGGGTTGGGGGAGTTAAAACCCACTTCGGTTACACTTCAATTAGCTGACCGATCAGTAAAGATACCAAGGGGTATAGTGGAGGATGTTTTAGTACAGGTTGATAAATTTTATTTTCCTGTGGATTTCATAATTTTGGACACTCAACCTGTATTAAATACTAGTGCTCAAATTCCCGTCATTTTAGGCAGACCATTCCTAGCAACTTCAAATGCTCTAATTAATTGCAGGAATGGTGTGATGAAATTGACCTTTGGGAATATGACATTAGAGCTCAACATTTTTAATGTGTGCAAACAACCTGGGAATGTTGATGAAGATGTGCATGAAGTTAACATGATTGAATCTATTGTTCCAAGCAGAGTATATGATTCTTCCTTGTTTGATCCACTTGAAGCGTGTTTGCTTGAACAATATGCTGAGTTAGAGATAGATGAGAGGAATTCTGAAATTTCTGTTTCAACTGATATGTTAAACTCTTTGCAGGTACCTCAAATGAGAGAGTTGAGACAGAGATTTGAGGAGCTCCCACCAAGAACTGATCCACCAATACCATCCAAGGATAAAGCTCCCAAGTTAGACCTCAAGCAATTACCGGTAGATTTGAAATATGCATTTTTAGGAGATGATGAAACTTATCCGGTAATAATTTCTTCTCGATTGAATTCAGCACAGGAAGGTATGTTGTTACACCTTCTTAAGGAAAATAAGAATGCAATTGGTTGGACTTTAGCTGATATAAAAGGAATTAGCCATTTGGTTTGCACTCATAAGATTTATTTGGAAGACAATGCTAAAACATCTAGGGAGATGCAACGTAGGCTAAATCCACATATGAAAGAAGTTGTGAAAAAAGAGGTGTTGAAACTATTAGATGTAGGAATTATTTACCCTATTGCAGACAGCAAATGGGTAAGCCCCACACAGGTAGTTCCTAAGAAATCTGGAGTCACTGTAGTTGCTAATGAGAATAATGAATTTGTGCCAACTAGGACAGTTACTAGTTGGAGAATGTGCATAGACTATAGGAGACTTAATGCTGTTACTAGAAAAGATCACTTCCCTTTGCCTTTTATGGATCAAATTTTAGAAAGGGTAGCTTCACACTTGTACTATTGTTTTTTAGATGGTTATTCAGGATATAACCAGATTGAAATTGCCCTAGAAGACCAAGAGAAGACCACATTTACTTGCCCTTTTGGCACCTTTGCTTATAGAAGGATGCCTTTTGGACTATGCAATGCACCTGCGACTTTTCAAAGGTGTATGCTTAGTATTTTCAGTGATATGGTTGAGCGTTTTCTTGAAGTCTTTATGGATGATTTTACTGTTTTTGGTGATTCCTATAATGACTGCTTAGCTAATCTGGAGAAGGTACTTGTAAGATGTGAAGAAAAGAACCTTGTACTTAACTGGGAAAAATGCCACTTCATGGTTAGAAAGGGAATTGTTCTTGGTCACATTGTCTCTTCTGAGGGAATTCAGGTAGATAAGGCAAAAATTGAATTAATTGCTAATTTACCTAGTCCGAAAGCCCTTAAGGATGTTAGATCTTTCTTGGGTCATGCTGGTTTTTATAGGAGATTTATAAAGGATTTTAGTTCCATATCTAGACCACTCTGTAATCTCCTAGGGAAAGACACACCTTTTGAGTGGGATAATGCATGCCAAGAAGCTTTTGATAAGTTAAATGGCATGCTTGTCATTGCTCCAATCATGCAACCCCCAGATTGGAGTAGTCCTTTCGAAATCATGTGTGATGCCAGTGACTATGCTGTAGGGGCAGTTTTAGGACAAATGAATGACAAAAAGCCTCATGTCATCTACTATGCCAGTAGAACTTTAAATAGTGCGCAGATGAACTATTCTACCACAGAAAAAGAATTACTGGCTGTAGTATTTGCATTAGACAAATTCAGGTCATACTTAGTAGGTTTCCCCATTGTCATCTTCACAGACCATGCAGCTCTCAAATACTTATTAACTAAAAAAGATGCAAAACCGAGACTGTTGAGGTGGATCCTACTACTCCAAGAATTTGATATTACTATTAAGGATAAAAAAGGAGTAGAAAATGTAGTGGCTGACCATTTGTCTAGACTTGTGAGTGAGGTGCCCTTTGAGACAATGCCGATTAAAGATACTTTCCCAGATGAACAGTTATTGGCAGTTTCCTCGTTACCATGGTTTGCTGACGTTGTGAATTTTCTTGTTACAGGTAACATGCCACCGGCTTGGACTGCTTTGGATAAGAGGAAATTTTTAGTCGAAGTAAAGAGTTTCTTCTGGGATGACCCATACCTTTTCAAATATTGCCCAGATCAGATTATCCGGAGATGTGTACCTGATGATGAGGTAAGTAGCCTTCTATCGTTTTGTCATTCGGGAGCTTGTGGAGGCCATTTTTCTATGAAAAAGACCGCTGCAAAAGTTTTGCAGTGCGGTTTTTATTGGCCTACAATTTTTAAGGATGCTCATAATTTTTGTAAAGTGTGTGAGCGATGTCAAAAACTGGGGGGATTGACCCGTAGGAACATGATGCCCCTAAACCCGATTTTGATCATAGAAATTTTTGACTGCTGGGGAATAGATTTCATGGGTCCTTTCCCCCCATCTTTTGGGTATATGTACATTTTAGTGGGAATAGATTATGTCTCTAAGTGGGTTGAAGCTATACCATGTCGGACAAATGATCATAAAGTTGTTTTGAAATTTTTAAAAGAAAATATTTTGTCCAGATTTGGTATACCTCGAGCCATTATCAGTGATGGGGGATTGCATTTCTGTAATAGGCCTTTTGAGAATTTGATGAAAAAATATGGTGTAACACATAAAGTTGCAACTCCCTATCACCCACAGACAAGTGGTCAAGTAGAGCTTGCCAATCGGGAAATTTCTTACATTTTGGAAAAAACGGTGAATCCAGATCGTAAAGATTGGTCGTTACGACTACTCAATGCATTATGGGCATACCGAACTGCATATAAATCCCCGATTGGTATGTCTCCATATAGATTGATTTATGGAAAAGCTTGTCACTTGCCTGTGGAATTAGAGCATAAAGTATATTGGGCCATTAAAATGTTCAACTTTAGTTTTGACCAAGCCGGCACCGCACGGAAATTACAACTAAATGAGCTTGATGAGATCCGAAATGAGGCATATGAGAACTCTAGAATCAGTAAAGAACGCATGAAGGTGTTTCATGATAAGAATATTGTGCGTAAAACCTTTACACCTGCGCAGAAAGTTCTTCTTTATAATTCTAGGCTTCACATATTTAAGGGAAAGCTTCGGACTAGATGGAGTGGCCCGTACGTTGTCAAGGAAGTATTCCCATATGGAACAGTGGAGATTGAAAACCCAAGTAATGGGAACATTTTTAAGGTTAATGGGCAAAGATTGAAACCATTCTTGGAGGAGGGTATTGTGGAAGTGAAATCCATCGAATTGGTGGATCCCCACTATGAATGATCCATCTCTAACCATTTTCTGTATATTGTTGTATATTAGTGTATGTTGTTTTCTCTTTAATTTTCTACAGATGCATGAGCACACTTTACACGCATCCGGTATGTCTTTCTATCCCTTATTTGATCTTACTCTCTGGATCCATACATTGAGGACAATGCAAATTTTTGAGTTGGGGGGTGGAGCATTCACTTGATAATACAAAGTATATTGGATTTTGAATTTGAGCCGTGTGCACATGCAACTGTGTTTATGTGTTTATTTTTTTTAGATAGTCAAGTAGTATTGTTTTTTTAGGGGACTTAGGAATTTTTATGAGTAGAATGGAGCCATCTGGGAGGAAAAGGTGTTAAAAATGTGAAAATATGAAAATTTTTCTAAGTGTTGAGAAACAACTCACTGGAACATGCGTCCGGACGGGAAAGCCAAACGTTTGAAATTCAGAGTACGCGTTCGGACGGGTTAACTCCATGCGTCCGGACGCATGATCTTTAAGGCTAATTAAGGCGGCAGTTAAGGCGCGTCCGGACGGTTTAACCCCCATGCGTCCGGACGCGTGTGAAAAATTATAAATACTGACTGCCCGATCAGAATTTCTTGCACTGCAAACTTTTAAAAACCAGAATACTTTCCTTCTTCTTCTCCTATATCAGTTTCTCATTTGCCATGGCACCACCTAGAGCTTCTAGTTCGAAGAGACTCTGAGTAAATACTCAGGAGGAGGAGGAGGATACCACCTTTGACCCCGTTCGTTTCCAAATTTTGGATGCACAGGTAAGATTTTTCAAATATTACGCCCAAAAACCTGTAGTCTGTGAGAGAAAAATTGAATACGAGGACTTCGCTCGATTGGGAGTCCGAGATATCATCACCGCTAGACGTTGGGCAGGTTTCATGGGTAAGGAGTGGGTGTGTATCCCCATCTTGGCAAGGGAGTTCTACAGCAACGCTGATGACCTTGGGAATGGTCAGCTAACCACCTATGTTCGAGGTAAGCACATCAGTGTAGATGCCACAGCCATTGCCCAACTGACTGGAATGACTCAAGCCCGGGTGGCTATCCCTGAATACCCCCAGAATTTTGGTGGTGATGAGGTGGGTAGAGAGTTATTGGGGGATGGTGATTTTGTGTGGACGGACGGAGTGAAATTCCTTCAGCAGGGAGACTTGACCAACAAGTACAAGATTCTCAATCTAATTTCAGTCTCCAACATTTTTCCTTTGCTGATGAATAATCACATCTACCCTGACAGAGCCCGACTTCTATATGCTATGGGAACCGGAAAGTCCATCGACCTCCCATCATTGATTTTTTCGGAGATGAGACGAGCCATCGTCGATCCGAAGAAACCATCTCTCCCTTTTGCTGGTCTGGCCACCGCGATGTTCGAGCAGGCAGGGGTGGTCATCGACGCCACTATGGAGCGGGCAAAGAAAGTGGTGGCACTCAACTCTGGCACTCTTTTGAAAAGTCAGAGTGTAGGCAGGCCAGTGCCAGGGGAGAGGGGTCCAGGTCAGGGGGAGGTTGCAGCTGAGGGTGATGTGCCGGTAGAGGATTGGGATCAGTTCCTCAATATCGATGAGGACTTTGAGGTACCAGTGGATGAGGACACTGATCCCAGGACTGACAGGCAGATTTTGTTTGAGCTGCTGAGAGGGCAGAGAGAGATGAGGAAGGAGATGAGAGAGTTGAGGGCACAGATGAGGGGGCTAGGGCAGAATTCTCAGAATCAGGCAGGCCCCTCATCTTAGGATGATTTCTTCTAGGTCCGGTGGTTTTAAAATCATTTCTTTTATTTTCTTTTCCAGTTTTATGTAGAAATCAAAGCCTATTTTGGGTAGTTTTTGTTAGGCTTGATTTCTTTTATCTTTTGAATATGCATTGTACTTGAATTCTCAGTATTATATAAAATGCATATTTTGTTTGGTGTGGTATCAAATATCTAAATAACGTTGTTATGAATAAGTTAATACCACATAGTTGAAATAATTTGCTTAACTTTAAATTTGCAACTGTTTAAGCATCACAGAGAACTTTATTTTATATTTCTGTATCTCGTATCATGTTCTTATAAAAACTCACAAATTGTGCACCTTTAGACTTTACCAAGTTGAAAATTTGTTAGGTATTTTACTTTGAGAACTTGAAACATATAGTGGAGATGCATAAAAACCCTAGTGATTTTTGTTCCAATCTTTCTTGGAGGGTTATTTACATTTACTCAATAAAAAATATTTTTATTCAGCTAATCTCCTTCAATAGTCTCATTATTTTTGTTTTGGTTAACACCAATATTGTGAATGATTGCTTGACTTTGAATTATTTGCATGAGAAGTGTGTTACCAAAAGCTCTTGAGATATGATTTTAGGCCATCTTTGTCATTATTTGAGCCTAAACCTTATTCTTTGAATATTATTATCCCTAGAAGCCATGATTGAGCCTTTGAAGCAAAATTTTATTTCTTATGCCCAACATATAATAACCAAGCCAAAAAAAAAATAAAAAAATATATATATATATTTTACCCTTGGTTATCCCGAGATTGAACTTTTATTGTTTATGTAATTTGAGAGATGTTGGCTGAGAAAAGATGAAAAAAAAAAAAAAGAGTTTTGCATACTTGTGAATATTGGCATTAGATGTCTTGCTAAAAAAAAAAAAAAAAGAGAAAGACAATATGTCTAGCTGTGAAAAAAAAAAAAAGAGAAAAAATAGCAAGCATGTGTTTTGAAAAGAAAAAAAATAATATGAGCAGTGATGTAAATTGTGCTTCTAAAGGATGGAGAGTGAAAGGCTATGGAAAGACATTTGGTTGTGTAATGTACAGGTTCTCTCGGGATAGTCTTTTGAATTCCTGTATATCCTTCGTTTCAAAACCCTAATCCCAAGGCCCCATTACAACCATAAATAAAGTCCTATCTGATCTCAAGAGTGTATTGAGGATGCATGACTTGTGTGAATAAGGAGGAGAATAGCGATTATTTGTTTATTGTGTGTTGATTTCCTTTCATGAGATTATGTTAAATCCTATTTCTCTTGGATTACGTTATTCTTAATGGAACATGTGAGCACTATTTCGTGTTGATTTAAATATCCCCCACTCACATGTGATACATGAGGTTATAATTACTATAATCTGAGAGAATTATTCATGAGTGAATTATCTAGTGAGATTCGGCATTGAGACGAATAGTTGATAGTTGTAGAGGTGATTACCAGATAAATTATTGACTTGATATAGTTAACCCACACTACACACGAGTTTATATGAGAATATGATAAGTGCATACAGTTATATACCGCATAGTTCTATATGTTGTTTTGCATGCGCTTATAAAAAGTTTGTGTCTTAGAATTTCAATAGTGCGGTAGCAATTTATATTATAAAAGTGTTATTCAGATGTTTGAGCACAAGGTGATGTTTGTGGGTATCATCTCTGGAAACCCTCACGAGACTATACTCGTCTACTAGGGGAAACTTAGGGGTTTAAAGGCTTGTTGCATATGCTAAATGCAATCGTGAATCCTACGAGAGTGGTTTTGTTTTGTTTGTAGTTAGTATTATATGTTTATTTGCTTGCCTTACTAGGGACTAGCAAGGTCTAAGTGGGGGGGGGGGGGGGTGTGATTCAGGTCTAATATTTACATTTGTCAGAGGTAATATTGATCATTTTATTGTGAAAGTGTGATATTTATGTTGATTTAATTGAAGATTAAGGCTATGAGAATGAAAGATGAGTTGTGTTGTTTTGCAGGCTAATAGTGCAAAAATTGGAGTGAAGTTATGAGAAGAAAGGAAGCATAGCTCAGGACGGATCACACTGGAACACGCGTCCGGACGGATGAAGTGTACGCGTCCGGACGCGATTGGCAGAAAGTTGATAAACGGAGGAAGGACCATTCTGGAAGTTGCGTCCGGACGCGTGTCAAGCTTCTGCTGCCGAATTTAGAATCCTAGTGGGATGCAATCTCTTTGGAATGTAATTTATAAATACGAACCTAGGACCTTGTAAAGGGGAGTTCTTTTTCATTAGTCTGTTTTGAGATCTTTTTACCATGTCTGGCTAGAAGGCTAAGCTAGGGCTAGGGGAAAATCTCTCAACGGAGTACGGTATTCTTATTGACTCTTGTACTTAAGGATTTATGTTATTGTGTTAATTTAATCCCAAATCTTTTAGCAAAGTGTTTATGCTGTATAAACTCTTGAGTTGTTGTGCCACGTACATCAATTGCTTGATTTTCCCTGCGTGTAAATCACTGGTTATTCCACGCTGGAAGGATTAACATTATTTCATAAAATAATATGATTGAATGATTATTCAGGTTCCTGGTAGTCTTTTGATTATAACCATTGGATTTATCACTTGATTTGTTAATTGGGTTAACTGACATTTAATTCCTCTTTCAAGTCAAGTTTTGAGTCTTTAACTATTATTGTATGAAGTTGAGAGGGAGTACCTGACGCTCTAGTATTTTATTTATTACTGTTTTAATTACCAAAAATCACTTTTCTCCAATCAACAACTTTCCACACAAATCCTTTTCCGTTCAAATTACTTTTGTTGTTTGTGTGATTGTTCCTTGTTACAATTCCTCGTGGGATCGACCTCGGACTTCCGAGAATATATTACTTTGCTCAACCTGCGCTTGGGTTTACACTTTTAAAGTTGAAGCAAGTGCCATTGTCCGAGATGATAGCCCTAGGAATCCCAAACCGAGTGATTATGTTATGCCATACGAATTTCTTTGTCTCGGCGTCCCGGATACGGCTCAGGGGCTCGGCTTCGATCCACTTAGTGAAGTAATCAGTAGCTACCAATAAGAATCTCCTGCCTAAGGGGGCCTTCGGGAGTAAACCCACAATATCCATCCCCCATTGGGAGAACGGCCAAGGACTAGTCAGCAAATTCTGATCTCCTGCCGGCTGTCGGATGATGGGAGCAAATTTCTGACATTTGTCGCATTTCCGCACGTAACTCTTCGCATCTTTCTGCATATAAGGCCACCAATACCCTTGTGTCATTGCTCAATGCGCAAGGGATCTGCCTCCTGTGTGACTTCCACATACGCCCTCATGGATCTCGTAGAGCAGAGGTTCCACCTTGTCTTCGGGGACGCAAAACAGATGGGGCCCGGAGAAAGATTTCCTGTATAACTGCCGATCGGCAGATATCCAGAACCTAGGAGACTTGAGTTTGATCTTCCTGGCTTCTTTGGCATCCTCGGGGAGCACGCCCTCCGTCAGATATGCAACAATGGGTTCCATCCAGCCCAAAGTTGATTGTGCCTGCATCGACAATACTTGCTGGGCACCTGTCTCTTCTATGCTTGGTCTTTCCCGATTTTCAACAATGATATGCCGGGTTACCTATGAGGCCAACGCCGAGGCCAGGCAGGCTAAGGCGTCGGCGTGGGTGTTCTGATCTCTTGAAATCTGGGAAACTTCCACTTTTTCAAATTTCTCTATCTTGGATTTTGCCTTCTGGCAGTATGCTTTCATCCTGGTATCCCGAACCTCAAAGTCACCATTGATCTGATTCACCACAAGCTGGGAGTCACAGAGGACATGCAGGTGTCTGACTCCAACCGAGTAGGCAATATCGATCCATGCCAACAGTGCCTCATACTCGGCTTCGTTATTAGATGCTTTAAATCCCAATCTGATAGCTCGTTCTATTGTGAATCCTTCTGAGCTGGCCAGTACTACCCCTACTCCTGCCCCCCTTGCGTTCGAGGACCCGTCGACATGAAGGCTTCAGTCAACATTAAAAGCGGCAATCTCCGACGGGGGCTCGGGCGCAGCGAACTCGGCAATGAAATCAGCAAGTACCTGCCCCTTAATTGAAGTACGAGGTTTATACCTTATTTCGAATTCCCCAAGCTCCACATCCCACTTGGCGACTCTACCTGATATGTCGACTCTCTGAAGGATGGGCCTGAGAAGGCGATCAGTCAATACCTCTATGGCGTGTGCCTGAGTTTCCTCGCCGAGACGACCAGAGCAAGGACTAATTTCTCCATTGGCAAGTACCTTGTCTCGGCGTCAAGCAAGGTCTTACTCATGAAATAGACGGGCCTATGTGCCCCTTCACACTCCCTTACCAAAGCACCACTGACAGTTTCCTCCGAGACAGACAAATAGAGGTACAGTGTTTCCCCTGCCCCTGGGACGGACAGGGTCGGAGGACACTTCATATATTCTTTAATCCCTTCAAGTGCTCGGCCACATCCTCGTCCCAGACCCCCTTTGCCACCCCCTTCAGCTTGGCAAAAAATGTCTTGCACCTATCAGAGGATTTGAAAATAAATCGGTTAAGGGCGGCAAGCATCCCAGTCAACTTCTGGACGTCTTTGATAGTCCTGGGCGCCTGGACGTTTTGGACCGCTTGAATCTACTCGGGGTTAGCTTCAATGCCCCTATGGGTTACCAAGTACCCCAAAAACTTCCCCGAGCTTACCCCGAAGGCACACTTCGAGGCATTAAGCTTTAAGTCGTAGCGTCGGAGTATGGAGAACGTAGTGCCGAGATCAGTAAGATGATCGGCGCTCTCCTTACTTTTTACCAGCATATCATCAATGTACACCTCCATGGTGACGCCGAGAAGATGCTTGAACATCTTGTTCATTAGCCGCTGGTAGGTAGCACCGGCATTCTACAACCCGAATGGCATCACCGTATAACAATAGATTCCTCGGGGCGTAATGAAGGCTGTTTTCTCTTGATCCGACTCCTCCAAAGCGATTTGGTGATAGCCAGCCCGAGCATCCATGAAGGTGATGCGCTTGTGACCCGCGGTTGCATCCACCAGCTGATCAACTTTAGGAAGCGGGTATCCATCCTTGGGGCACACCTTATTCAAGTCGGTGAAATCCACGCAAACCCGCCACTTGCCTTCCTTCTTTTTGGCGCACACCGTGTTAGACAGCCACTCGGGGAACTGGACCTCCCGAATGGTACCCGCCTCTAGCAATTTATCAACCTCTTCGTCCACGGCTTTTGCGTGATGCGGGACCGTCATGCGCGCCTTTTGCTTCACCGGCTTGAAGTTCAGATTAGCATGAAGCCGATGGGTCATGACCTCGGGGCTGATCCCTGTCATCTCGGTATGAGTCCAGACGAAAACGTCGGCATTTCGGCGCAGGAAAGAAGTCATCTCCGCTCTCTCGGCATTACCCAATGAAAACCCTATCAAGAAGTACCTCCCTTCATCATCGAAACTCAAAAGGACTTTGATCAGCGGCTCGGTGGAACGGTCGGTTGGATCCACTGCGGAATCATCTACCCCAAGCCGACCAAACTGTGATTGCTATTTGGCCACCACCCCCTCGGGATCGCGGTCTCCCGTCCGGGTACCGAGTCCTGTCTTCATTGCGGCATAGAAACAGTTTTTTGCTGCCAACTGGTCACCTCGAATTTCCATGATGCCGCGCGGGGTGGAGAATTTCATTTTCTAACGATAGCTGGAGTGGACTGCTCTCATGGCATGCAGCCACGTCCTTCCCATTATGGTATTGTACGGGGAATCAGAGTCTATTACCAAAAACTCCATTGGGATCGAGACGATTGCCGCCCGAACCATCAAAGTGATCTTGCCGAGTGGAAGAGCACTCGAACCGTTAAAACCAATGAGGAGGGTCTGGACAGGCTTCAAGTCCCCGCGGGTCAGGCCCAACTTCCGGAAGAGGTCGTCATACATTACCTCGGACGAGCTCCCGGAATCTACTAGGATCCTCCTCACATCATATTTGTCAACTCACAAAGTGTTCACAAGCGCATCATCATGCGGCAGGGCCACTCCTCCTAAGTCGGCGTCGGAGAAGCTGATGACCTCGTGATCCTGCCGAGGCCTCTTGGAGGATTGTCCTTCCCACTCACTTTCTTCAACCTTCAACACTTGCGAAACCCTCTAGCGTTCAGCCCGGAGGACGTTATACGTTGGCCTTTCAACTGTATAGGCATGTATAACGTTAATTACAGGAACAACCTCTTGGGGCGACTCCGCTCTCTCCTCAGTCGCTTTCCGACGGGGCCTCTAGTCAATGAATTCTCCAAGGTGGCCATCCCGGACCAACTGCTCGAGGAAGGCCTTGTACGCCTTGCAGTCCTCAGTCATATGACCAAAATCTCTATGATAGGAACATTTGGCTGTTGGATCTCTCGTGGCCGAGTCACCTAACATTTTTGGGGGCCACCTGAAATAAGGTTGGTACCTTATTTTCCTCAGCATCCTGTAAATAGGTTCTTTAAAAACTGTGTTAACCCCTTGGAAGGACAAGCGGTTTGGTGGCGAAGAGGGTGCACTCCTCCGAGACGGTTGTTCTTTCTCCCTCTTCCTCGGCACCGAGGCTCTGTTCTCGGGAGCAGTGGTCTCTTCCTCAACTCGTGCATACTTGTTTATGCGCGCCATCAGGTCCTTCATGTCCTCAGGAACCTTCTTAGTAAGAGACCTGTAGAGGCCGGTGTCCCGGGACAACCCCAGCCGAAAAGACGCTGCGGCCATTGCCTCTGAGCACGCATCCACCTCGTTAACCTCCTCCCAGTACCGTATTGCATACTATCGGAGAGATTCCCCATTTTTCCGCCTAAGTGTCAGTAAGGCGCCAATGTCTCTCGGCCTTTTAGTGCTGGTGATGAACCGCGCCTTGAAGAGCTCGGTCATTTGCTTCCAAGACTTGATGCTCTCCGGGGCCAAACTTTCATACCACTTCATAGCGGTATCTCCCAGGCTCATGGGAAAAACTCGGCATAACACCCTCTGGTCAGTGTCATAAATCGAATTTAGTTGCTTGTAATGCCGAAGGTGACTCTCAGGATCGGTCTTCCCATCATACACCTTGAATCGAGGGACAGCGAACTTCTTCGGCATTCCAGTTTCCCTAATAGACTGCACAAAAGGAGAAGAGACCTGCTCCCATCATCTCCCCCGGGGCTGCGGTTCCCGGCGCCTTTCGTCAGGGTGCTCTCGGGGGTCTCTAGCTTTCCTCGGCCCCCTCGCGGTAGACTCCGCCTGAGACCCCGTTGCCATGGTATCTCGAGGGATCCTACGGCGGGGGTCCCACCGTGAAAGGCCTGTACCGTGGCGATCTTCTCCGGACCCTTCAGCGGGCACATGCTTCCCCCAATTTCGTGGATTTTGTCTATCGGCTGATCGTCCGCGCCGATTCCTTTCGGGGGTCCCAGGCCTCGCCCTCTTGGACTCCCCTCGGCTAGGACTTCGATCCTCTGGTTCTCGGGTACGCCAGCTGGCATTTGCTGACTGCTCGAACTCTCTGAGCCTATGATGCACCTTGGCGTTGTTGTCTCTTTCAAGTTCCTTGATGCGTTTCTCCATACGTTTCTCCACCATTTCTACGATGTCACGAGCTGAGGAGCCTTGCCCCCCTGGACCTTGATCCACAGGGAATGTCCGTTGTGAAGAACGCTCAACCCCAGCTAATTGACCCACTAGGTCTAATTCTGTAACCACTAGGAGGCGGGTAGCTTCCAAGTTTCTCATGCGTAAACTCCCTACCCCCTCACCTTGGGATCGTGTGTTCACCATGATGCAACCGCTACAAGGGAAAGGTTGTATGTTCCCACAGACGGCGCCAAATTGCACGGGATAATTCCTGCAATCAGTTTGAGATAGCGATTGAGCTACTGGCGAACCCTGAAACAACCACAAGGTTAGGAAAAGGGAGTCAGGCGCACGCCCGACTTATCCCCTCCGAAGCTTAAGTCAGTAAGAGAGGGAGGATGAAGCTCAATTGTGTGTGTTCTGAATCGAGTTTTGCGTACCTTAGTTCATTTTTCTAATGGGTATTTATACCTGGACTTGAAATGATTGCTCTGACACAAAGGCCATCTCAGCATTTAATGCCCTTCACAATTACCCATGCGCAATGAGTGATTCCTACCTGGATTCCCGTGTCATTAATGCCTGGAGGATGGGACTAGCCCTCGTGGCCACGCCGAGGACCTCCAGCCACCTCCGAGTACTCGAGTGCCTATGAATGGCGTCTGACACCTACTCCCGAGTAGTCGGCGTCTAGGGGACAAGCACCCCTAATTCTGTGCTCGGCGTATCAACCATTTAATGCACCCACTCATGATTGTCAGTTTAGGTCTTCGAGGGTGCAGAGGCTCATTAAATGCTCTGTCTGAGTCACTCACGTCTCAATAAATACTGAGTCACACCGCATTTATTGCTAGTGTCAGAAGTTTGTACTCGGCTCCACGAAACCATCATTCGTCGGCTCTCCTCCTTGGCATCGGCTACATTCCTCGGCATCGGAGTCGGCTTCATTCCTCGGCATCGGCTCCGCGGCTTCTTAACAGCTACACCTGTACACGTGTCGCTTTGGGGTCTGCTGAGCCACCTTGAGTCCCTCCAGAAACAATATCAGAAAAAGAGTTATCAATTCACACAGAACAAAACAATTAATAATCAAAACTTTGCACCATGTAACATTTTCACTCTTACTGATTCAATTATTAATTGTTGCAAATTAATGGTCAAAACATTTATAAAGATCAATCATTATATAGTTTGGTATTTGTTTGGGGGGGGGGGAATTTTGCATACAAGTCACGACCTAGTATGGACAAAAGTGACAATAGTGAAACCTCGATAACCTACAAGACAAGGGAGAGCAAGGTGAACCGACAGTCGGAGGTGGCCAAAGGGACTCCAATGACGGTAGTGAAGCCTCGAACGTCCTGCAAGACAAGTGAAAGCTAGGTGAACTGATGACTGAAGGTGGTAAAAGAGACTCCGATTGCTTAAGTCAGATCGTGAGCTAAGAAAGAGAGAACTCAAGTGAGTAACCAGAAATGGTGCCCAAAGACTATTTATAGTGGTAGGAAGTTGTGTTCTATTTTGAACTCGAACTCTGAATTTTGATAGGATTAATCTACCTTCCAGCATAATTGACCTTATCACTTGCTCCTTAATGTTCGAAGTAGTGTTGGACTAGAATTCTTGCTCCTAATTGAACCGTATTCGAGTAGGACTCGTTTGGTAGTTGTTTTGATGCAAGTGGGCAAGCAAGCTTATGGTAGTAGTGATGTAGCTATCGGGTAGTATAGTTGGTGGTCATGTGCCCAACGGCTGGCAAGGCCATAGGCCTTCCATGGTGGGTTGTTGACTGATAGGTGGTTTTGGATGGTCTCCCACAATTGCCCCCATACCTCATTTAATAATCTTAATTAATTAAGGTATGTTTTTGAAGAACAAGGGTTCCTTGGGCTAACTCCTGCCATTGGGCTTTTGTTGCCTAAAAGATTAAGGCTTTAAAACATCTCTTTTCTCTTCTCTTCTTCTTCATATTGATGATGATATAGTCACAAAGCTTCTTGTGGTTGTCAAGTCGGCTTTCATGAGTGTGAAAACAAGAGGAATAGGTCATGCCACCATACTTTCGAAGGATAAAGAGAAGATGTGAAGAATGTCGTTAAGGGAGTTTCTCGACTCATTGCTTCAGCATTCACCTTTGGTAAGCTCTAAGCTAAGTTTGAAATAAGTTTGATTTAGTCCTTAGTTGACACTTTGTTGCTCTTGCAGGAGACTTGCTTTGCTCACGAGCTTGCCCAATATCATGAGTTACTTGTGAGTCAGTTTGGGTTAGCTCAGGTCAAGGCGGACAAGCTCGAGAAACAACTTGAAGATGCTAAAGTTGAGATTAGCTCTTTGGAGAGAAAGGTTGTAGAGGCAAGTCTCAAGCTGATGAGCTTTAGGAGGAACTTGCCAAGGTGAAGAAGGAAAACGAAGAGATAAAGGAGCAACTGAAGAATGTTATCTGCGATCATTACTCCGGGATCTTGAACAAAGTGAAGAAGAAATATGTCAAGGAGAAGAAGAAGACCTTCGAAAATGGCTGGGGAGGAGCTCTCAAGGCAGTTGTGATTGATGGGTCATCCCTGATTTGGGAAGACATTTTGTGGTCCGAGAAAGATCTTATGGTTCTTGTGATTAAGGAGAAGTTCCTTGGAGGTGATGACCCGAGCCTTCCTGCATAAGTGCCTCTAGTACCAACTAAAGGCGGAGGGTCCTCAGAAATTCTATGGCTATTGACTTTATAATTGCATTTCAGAGGTATAACAGGGACACGTTTAGCTTATTAGGAAAAACACCTCCATGAGGTTGCGGATTCAGATCCCTACTACACAGCAGTTAGAAAGACATAGGAAGCCCATCCTTAGATATCTTGTTATTTTGTCTACTTTTATGCTGGTTATGTATGAACCATCTACTTCATTATTTTTGAAGCTCTATTTTTCTTTTGTAATGGAACTAGCTACTCTTTTTCTGGTTGAGTAATTTGTTATCTAACTTGCTTGAGGGTTGGTTTTGTAGTTGTTCCTAAATAACTTACTAAAAGGTTGGTTGGGTAACTGCTACTAAACCAACTTGCTTGCCTTTTACAAAGGACTTCAAGTGTGAGATGGTATACTTGAATTATGGCGAGGGGCTTAAGGGCTTACCACAAAGGTGTTATATCGTCGTGTGAAGGCTAAGTAGTATGTTAGACAACCGTAGCTTGTTCGAGATGTCTATTAAAGGTTGGGTAGTCCATAAGGCAACCTTTGGAGGTCACAAGACAATAAATGGAGGCTAAGTAGCCTAGGGGGCAACCTTGGAGGTCGCAAGACAATAGATGGAGGCTAAGTAGCTTAAGGGAAAACCTTGGAGATTGGATGGAGGCCAAGTAGCCTAAAGGGAAACCTTGAAGGTCGCAAGACAATAAATGGAGGCTAAATAGCCTGAAGGGCAACCTTGGAGGTCGCAAGATAATATATAGAGACTAAGTAGCCTAAAGGATAACCTTGGAGGTCGCAAGACAATAGATGGAGGTTAAGTAGCTTAACAGGCAACCTTGGAGGTCTTAATATTACAACCATAGATGAAGTCCAAGTAGCCTAAGGGGCAACCTTCCAAGTAGCCTAAGGGGCAACCTTAGAGGTCACAATATAATAGATGTAGGCCAAGTAGCCTAAGGGGTAACCTTGGAGGTCGCAATAACACCTCAAACATGAGAAATAAATTCTTGTAGAACAACTTTCGAAGTGTAAAGCTCATTTCTTTGATCCTCTTCCAACCCGTTATGATATGCAGCTAACCAAACCATTCCTTGGTCCCTTGGAATCTAAAATCACCTTGTAGGACTTTAATCATCCCAGCATCTCGCTAGTCTTCTCAAGGTACAAAGACATAGCGGTTGAATGGACACTGTACTCCCCAGTAAGCTATTTCACCACCAATTGAGAGTCGAAGTATATGGTCAACTCTTCTGCCCCCAATCTTAATGCGTTTCATACTTCGAAGATGAGTGCTTCGTACTTAGCTTCATTGTTGGTGACAACAAACCCTAGTCGAAGAGCTTGTTCCAAGACTTCTCCATGAGGGAAAAATAGGACAATGATAACTCTCGATTCTCGATGAGTTAAGAGTCCATCTACATGTAGCTCCCAGGGTTGACACTTGAGAGTCAAGCACCAGGCTACAACTTGTTCTTTAGGGAATTCAAATGTGAACTCCGTTACGAAGTCAACCAAAACTTATGCTTGGAGGTCATACTGCCCCAACTCTAGCAACCTTTTTTGCAACCTGTCCAAAAAGGTTAGCTTTTTCAAATATGCTCCTCAAAGTATGTTCAGTGATTACAATAACGGTGTGTGCTTGAAAATAGTGGTTCCACTTGTAACTCTTCGATTGATTTTTTTTTCCGGCTTACCCCCTACATTCTGTAGAAGAGAGATGTCTTTATCAACCACAAAGACTTGTTGTGACTTAGTCTTCGATTTAGCCCCGTAGTTGAGGCATTGCTTGGAGGTAGCTTGGTCTCCACGAATCTCAACTATCCCATCATCGATTGGAAAACATAGCATCTGATGGTAAGTGAATGTTGCTGCTTGTATCTGGTATAGCCAAGTTCTTCTCATAATAGCATTATAAAACACTGTCACATCAACTACTAAGAATTCTACATCAATCACCCATGAGCCTTCTTTGAAAAGAAGCCGCAACCTTCCAAGTGGCCAAATTTGCATCCCATTGAAACCCACCAAAAAGGTTGTTGTTGAGAGAAGGTCAACCTGGGTCTTGCCCAATCTCTCAAAAATGTTGTAATACATGATATCCATTGAGCTCCCCAAATCAATGAGTACACATTTTACTTCGAAGTCATTCATGCTAAGGATGAGAACCAATGGGTCATTATGCGGGTAAATTATTCCTCCCACGTCAACATCCAAAAATGTAACAAGGGTGATCTTGAATTCTCCCCTTCGTTTTTTTGAGATGTGACCTTGATCATCTGCCTGCATAACATGCTGAAGGTGATGAGTTGCTTTGTATTCTGTCCGAGCTTGGACTGAGTTAACCTGCGTTGAAGAGGTCGCACTTAATATAAAATTTATGACTTTGGGCGGCTGGTCATCCCGCGATTGCGACCGATCATCTAGTCGGCTTTGTCGTTCTCTTTGCTCTTTAACAGTCTTCTCCATGCCAATGAATTGAGAAAAGTGGACTTGTTTGACCAATTCTTCTAAGTGGAGCTTAAATGCCCAATAATTTTTGGTCATATAGGCTTTATCCTTATGGTATGAACAATGGAGGTTTTTGTCACACTTTGAGGGATCTCCTGTATCTTAGGTGGCCACCGAAAATACTCCTTGTCTTTGATTTGGTTTAGAACCCGATAGATAGGTTCCTTGAAGACGGTGTTGACTATGGGATAGGAGTCTCTCATCCCCCTAGACAAGTTCTGTGAAAGGTTGGAGGTATGGTCCTCCTTCCTCTGGTTCTTCTTTGGAGAAAACGGTTGCCAGTCAGCTAGATCCTTGTCATCTTCAACCTTGACATACCTTTTGATATGCTCATGCAAGTATGACATGCTACATGGTGGCTATATTGTAAGATGCTTCCTCAATTTGCTTTTCCAAGAGAGGCCTAAACGGAAAGAGACAATTGCAATCTTCTCATTATAGTCCTCTATATCAGCGTATGTGTCTAGGTAACTCGTGGCATATTCACGAGGGGTCTCACCATGTTTTTGGTGTAATGCTAAGAGTGTGTCAATCATCATTAGCTCCAACTATTGGCTAAGAATCAAGAGACAAATTCTCCAGCCAGTTGCCCCCAAGAGAAAATTGAGTTCATGATAACCTGGGAACCACTTGAAAGCTGATCTCCCGAAGCTGGAGGGGAATATCTTGCACATCAACACTTCATTGCTTGCCCAAAGGGCCATCTTTTTGGTAAAAGCTCCAATGTGGAGTACGGGTTCAGACTTGTTATCATATAACTAAAATGAGGAAGGAGTAAACTTATGTAGTGGTTTGGCTTCTCGTATGGAGCGAACAAAAAGGGTAGTAGTCATCTTAACCAAAGTCTACCTTGCTCTCTCGTTGGCTGAATATGTGAGGTCATCTTGGCCAACGTTGTGTTGAAACCGGTCAGCACCTTCATGGGCTGGCTCGGAACACGTACGATTTTATCTTCCATAGTCATCATCTCAGTTATCTCGCCTAGGATGATGAGTTGAACTCCCACATCATTTTCTACGCTCCCTAGGAAGGCGCTGTGTGACTTGTCTCCCTTCTCCCCATGATGAGGGCGTTGCTCCCTTCTTGAAGGATCTCTAGGCAAAAGTTGGGAAGTAGTTTGTCTCAGTGAGTACCCAATCATGGGTTGAATAGTTCCTTGCTGAAGATTTGCTCTTGCGTTAGGTACATTGGGCCTCATCCAAGTGATCACTGTGATGGTCACTTTGATGAGTTTGGCGTTTAACTTAGCTAGCAAGTTCTTGCCTCTTTGGCGAAGGAGCCCTCGCTTGAGGGATTCTAAGTCCTCTATCCTCTTCATTATCGCTTCTTGGTACTCCACCTTAGTCGTTAATCCACCTTCTGTATCAACAGATGGTAGGTTGTGACAGAAACAATGTTGCTCTTCTGTGCGCTCTTGTCCATCTCAAAGTAGTGCTTCATCAGACAATTGGAGGCCATAATTCGAAGGATCTTCAAGGATTGGGGGAGTATAGGTTCCGTGCAGCTAGTTCCCGAATCGATGTTTACCGAAAAACTCGGTATTTTCCCACAGACAGCACCAATTGTACTGGGAAAAATTTGCACAACAAGTCATGGCCTAATATGGACAACGATGACAATAGCAAAGCCTCAAACGATCTACAAGACAAACGAGAGTTAGGTGAACCAATAATTAGAGACGGCCAAAGGGACTTCAATGACGAACGAAGATGACGATGGCGAAGCCTTGAACGTCCTGCAAGACAAGTGAAAGCAAGGTGAACCGATGGCTAGAAGCGACCAAAGGGAATCCGATGCTTAAGTCAGATCTCAAGCCAAGAGAGAGAAAACTCAAGTGAATAGCCAGAGCTTGAATCCCCCTTATCTGGTGCCCGGAGGCTTTGAATTCTAATAGGATTGATCTACCCTCAAGCACAATTAACCTTATCACTAGATCCTCAATACTCGGAGTGGTGTTAAACTAAAATTCTTGCTCCTAGGTTGAACTGTATTCGAATAGGACTCTTTTGGTAGTTATTTTGATGCAAGTGGACAAGCAGGCTTATAGTAGTAGTGATGTACCTGCCGGGTAGTATGGTTGGTGGTCATTTGACTGTCGGCTGGCAAGGCCATAGGCCTCCCAGGTTGGATTGCTGGCCGGTAGGTGGCTTCGGATTATCTCCCACAGTATTACTAGAAAAAATAAGGAAAACTAAATCATCTATTTTATGATTAGAATATAATGATTGAGGTTAATTACACGTCCTAAGGGAGAATGAGTGTCACTCACTTAATAAACTCTCTTGACATGACATCTTTTAAAGGTCTAGTCGATCCAATAGAAACAGAACAAAAAAAAAAGGTTGCTATAGACCTACCTGAAAATCGATCAACTGGTTACGAAATTTTTTTTTGATGGACCTGTCACCAATTCGCCTTGACATAAAATTAATCATGTATCCAAACAACCCTCGTCTTTCTCTCTCTCTCTCTCACACACACAAAGTCGCCCAACCATGGTTGAACCACCATTGCTATTACCACTAACACATACTTATTCAAGCTTGTTATTGAGTGGCTTAATTTTTTTTTTTCTATCTAGTCTTCGTGAAGCCACTCTTGGACCAAGGGGTCGCACGTCCTTCATTCTTTTTATGTTAATCGATACGGATGTATATAAATGCATTATTTAACTCTTAAATATGAAGATTGTAAATAATTGATTGCATAACTGAATAGAAAATCAATATATGACTAGTAGCTTGATCAAATATATATGGAGCAAGCCATTTTTGAATGCATTGATTATGAAGTTATACGGGTGGCCCGAGATATTTTGGAACCTAAAGCAGAAACGATAAATAAGACTTTTTATTTTAATATTAATAATAAATCAAATTTTAATTTTTTTAAATGAAAAAAATATTAATTAAAATTTTATATTCAAGCTTTTGCTATCATATTTAATTTGATGGTAAGAGAGAGAAATAATAATTGAAAATTTATGATGTTAAGTTTAAACTTAACTTTTTTGGGAGCTAAGATTAGGTTTTTTAATAACTTTAGTTGTATTATTAATTTTTTTCTTTTTTTTAAAAAAAAAAATAAATTTTAGGATTTTTTAATTTTACGACTAAATTAATAGGTCCAATCTATTTAAGTTGAAATCTTTTGTTTGGCTTTGGAGTTAAATTTTTTATTTGGACTATTACTGCGCACCTATAAATTATGGAGCCTTCCTTGAAGTGAGATCTTATTTTTTTATTTTTTATTTATTTTTGATTTGGCAAGTGTTTTTATAAGAACTTTTTATAAAAGTTAAAATATTTATGGATTTAATTTTTTTTATATGACCTATTTATGATATCTAAAAATTTGAGACTTTCTTTAAAAATGAGGTGTAAAGTTCAAACTTTTTCAACAACACTATTGAGCCGCCCCTAAGTTATAGTTAAAGAGTTCAACCTAACAATAAATTCCTCAGTATGGGGATGAGGTGAGACCTAAGACCCCACCAACCATCTTTCTTGTCCCAGTGGCCTACTATTGTTGGTCCGACGTGGCCCTGGAGCATCATTGGCTTGGTGGTCCAGGACCATTGAGTTGCACCTAACTACATGGGTAAATTGAAATTTACCCTATACTCAAATTTAAGCCTTATGCTTTATGTTATAATGTGTAGTATAATTCATTTACAGATGAAGCATACACAAACAAGTTTAGGAACTTTGCAATTGCTACTCAAACTTTTGACTAATCAAACAAATACACAAAAGCAGGAAAAAATGAAATCGTTGTGGAATTGAGTGGCACATCCACAACTCTATCTTCTGCAGCTACTATCTTGGCCCTGAGAGTCTTGCAGCAGACAGATAAGCATCAGTGTTGCAGTCTGATGGCTTCGACAAAGTGCTCTCCTCGCTCATCGTCTTGCACAAATTTGAGTAGAGGCGAGAACCCATTGGGGAAGAAAGTGGTGGTGGAGGGACAGGACAGAGGCCTTCAAGCATTTGCACCACTTTTATCATTGGTGGTCTTAGGCACATATCATCCTGTATACACCACAAAGCAACTTTCATTGCTATGTCTACCCTTTCATCCTCTTCATCTATCTTCATCTTCGAATCAAAAATTTCCCTCAATTTTCCTTCTTCCATCATCTTAAAAGCATAGGATGGAAAATGGAATTTGTCTGAAGTTTCCGAGGGGTCGTAGTTTTTTCTTCCCCCAATGATCTCAAGCAACACCATTCCAAAACTGTACACATCGCTCTTCTCTGATATGGCATAGTTCATGATCCATTCCGGGGCAAGGTAACCCCTGGTGCCCCTGAGTGTGGTGAAAACATTGCTTTGCTCTTTGGTCATTAGCTTGGCAAGGCCAAAATCGGAGACTTTGGCTAGGTAGTTATCATCAAGCAACACATTTTCAGGTTTTATGTCACAATGAATAATCTTCACATCACAATCCTCATGGAGATAAGCCAGTCCTTTGGCTGTCCCCAATGCAATATTGTATCTGGTGTCCCAATCTAACATCATATCTTCTTTTTGTTTGAAGAGCCATTTTTCTAAAGAACCATTTGCCATATACTCATAAACAAGGAGCCTTTGGGTTCCTTCAGCACAAAAGCCTTTGAGCCTCACCAAGTGGTAATGATGGATGCTGCCAATGATACTAACTTCAGCTCGGAATTCTTTCTTTCCCTGGCCAATTCCTTCCAATTTCTTCACAGCCAATCGAGATCCATCGGGAAGAACCCCTTGATAAACTGAGCCAAACCCTCCTTGTCCAAGTTTAACATTGAAGTTATTTGTAGCAGTTTGAAGATCTTTGTAGCTGAAACGGATTGGCATCCCGGATAAACCCTCCAAGAAATTTTCATCTTCAGATGCTTCTTCAGGAGAGTCTGGCAATTTCCCATTCTTCTTCCTATAGTAATAAACTCCTGCTACAAGTAGACCGAAAATAACAAGTACCGTTGAAACAACTATGATTATGACAACAAGAAGGCGTTTGCTTCCACTCCCTTCAGGGTTTTCCCCATTGGCCAAAGTAGTTGAAACCTTAATATATGAAGCAAAACCAGTACCATTGCTGGATCCTTGCAAGCTTCCTAACTCATCAAACAGAAAGCAATGGCCTGAACTTCTTTCAAAGAACAAGGCGAGGCACGAGCAATTACCAAGGCAAGAGGCTTTGCAACCATTCAAATCTGTTTTGGAAGATGGTGAAACAAACTCAAGCGCAAAATAGCCGAGCCTATCACCAGCATTCACAAGCTCCATAGAACCTTTTGATTGATTGCAGGGAGAGACAATCCCCGTTTTGCATGATGAGTTGAGGCCGGAAGGGCACTGGCACCTGTTGCCACTGTAACAGACATAAAATGGATCACAGGCTTCAGGTCTACTACACGAATCATTTGGTATTTTTGTTGGAGAAGTATTGGTTTGTCCTCTGGTTTGAAGATTGATGAAGGAGAGAAAGCCATCAGCCCCTAAAACAGTGATCCAAGTGGCATTTGCATCAGTACTATCTGAGAAAATAAACTGCCAGAGAAACAATCTGTTTTGATCATAAAACCTCCATGAATTAGCATCAAGAGTTGCCACAGTGACAGCCCCACCATCTTGGTTGATAGTTCTTCTGTTATCCTTCCCCATAGACCAATAAGGTTGTGGAGTTCGGAATCCGGCAGAGAGAAACACATCTCCAGACTTGATTTCCAGTGCATAGCTCAAATTATTTGGGTTTGGATTGCTTACAAGTTTCATTCCTTCAATGAATTGTTGGTTTGACAAAAGGATATTTGTGGGATGGCTAAAACTCTGCCAAAATACACTACTATCATTCCCAATCAATACCAGATTTCCTGAGTCCTGCAATTCAATTGCAGAAACTCCTTTCTTGGCAGTATCAGTAGACCAAATTACATTTCCACCACTTTGTAAGTAAGCATTTCCGCCATCATCAAACACAAAGTCATCGGAATTTTGAACTGGGGAGGCTCGATTTGCAGACCAAAGTATTGTTGAACTGCTAATGTGAACAATTACAAGCAGAACTAAAGTGGCATCTTGGGTGGTAGAAAAGCCGAATCCAAAATTTGAGTTATTGGATATCAGAAACAACCCATCATTATCAACCCAATTCATGTGAGATCCTTGAAATCCTGGATTCAACTTGCCAATATTTTGAACACTAGACATACATGTTTCAGGCATCAATAGAATAAATAGACACAAGCCTATGAAATGGAAGAATCCCCAAGTCCCCATGACAATTTACCAGATGTAAATTCAGCTGAATTTTGGATTGTCAAAGCTCAAAGAGGGAGAAGAGAATTGATTAAAAGTAATGGAAAAATAAGAAAATCTTGATACTGCAAGTCTACAACCAATATCAAACTCTATGATCAGCTCTATCAAAAACCAATTTTTGTGACTCAAAAGGTAACCAAAAACACCACAAGTAACGAAGACCCAGCTGAATTGGGAAAAGAAAAGAGGAGAATCATCAATGACAATTCATGGACATAATTTATTCAGCCACAAGTTAATAGTAAGTTCCAGGAAACACAATTTAGAAAGTCACCAAGAAGCAAATTGAAGAAAAGACCAACATTAATTGAGACCAGGCTAGAAGAGAACAACCTATATCAATCAATGGGTACTCTTCATTTTGACAAGAAATAAGACTGGGTTGCAGAAACAGGCAGCTGTAGAGAGAGAACACTAAAGAAGATACCAATGGAGCATAGTACATACCATTAAGAGGTAGCTATCAATTGAATACTTTAAAAGTGGGTTTTGCAGACATGGGTCTCTTGGCTTTTTCCTGAATTCAGAAGAAAAAACAAAATAGAATCATATGAATTTGTTTCTGCCTATGAAAAAGAATTGGAGAGATCTGAGGTGGGTTCCGACTTCCAACTTTTTAAGCTGTTCAGCTAAGAACTGGCAAAAAAACAGGGATTTAATAGGTGGGTGACAGTTCCAGAGTCAACTTGCTGAATTAAGTATTGAAATTAGTTGTGCAATTATTCACATGCTCTCTGTGTGTGTGTGAGTCTACGTTTAGATGTTGATTTTGACTTTAGTGCTGATGAAGGTTGGATAGGAATTTAATGAATGCTGGTTGGAATAATTAAATGCTGAAGTCGGACGATTGTGACATACAAAGAGTCAATCTTTTTGCAACTAACGCATACCCCCCGGTTCAGGGAATTTCAAGCAATTGGGGAAATGTGGGTCCGGGGTGATCTACTAAATCTTGGATTACCCTCAAATTTTTAGGGTTTTTTTTTTTTTTTTTTTGGGGAGGGTGGGGTGGGGGTTAGGTAATTTTTTTTGTAAGTTTATATTGCATTTGCATACAACCAAACCTAAATAATTCAAAAAAACAAAAGTAGAATTGGTGAAATCTTTCTTTCGAGATATCTTCTCTAAGTTGTATTACATTTTTTCACTCAAACTTTATCGCAATAATGGTATATTGTACTCGTAATATGATCCAACATTACACACAAAAATATTGCATTAATAATCAAATATTGCATTAACATGTCCCCTCTCAATTAGCGAGATAATTTTCAACACAATCCATTAATACAACTAACAAATATGATGGATGAGTTTCAAACAAGAATAAGGGATTTTGACATAACAAATTAGCTTAACCAGTATTATATGAAAAAAAAGAAAATGTTTTTATTTTTTTGTTTATCTTTATTTTTTATTTCATGAATTTTTTGAAATTGACAGCTTTTTAGTCAATTTGGCTAAGGTATCAATCGAGGGAGTAACTTGTGGCCAAGCAAGTGTTCCAATTAAAGAAGCTAGCACATGCAGATTGAAGGGACTCGTCCAACTTGTTAATTTTTAGGATAAATTCCATCTATACCTCCCGTAAATAGGCCTAATTTCAACGACACTTTTTACTTTTTTTGAAATTTTATTGACATCCTTTATTAGTGTTTGTTTGGTAATAGAAGTAACATGAATGTCTATTTTATGAATGTATCTCTAACCATTTTACAAGTTTATATATATTAACTATTCTAATAAATTTACAAATTAACTATATATATTCATTCTAGCAATGGACGGTATTTAAATAATAATATTTTCTATAAAATTTAAATTATATTTTTAATTAAATTGAATAATAAAGTATGTGTCAAATAATTTATTTTATTTTAGTTATTATTAAACTTAATTATTTATTTATTTATCCCTTTTTAAATACTTAATTTGTCATTTTTTAGGTTTCTCTTCGGCTCGTGTAGACATTCTTCCTTTGTTTATAATAAAACTTCATTGTAAGATTGTTGTTTTTGAGTATTTGTATATTTAATTATATTATAAATTTATTATATTTTTTACTTAAGATATTGAATAGATTAAAATATTATTGTTTGTATTATAATATTATAACATTGTTGCATTCCAAAAATATTAAATAAGACATATATTTGACTGTAAAAACAAATCTGACAATTACATGCGTATAATAATTGAGTTTGAATTTTGTTTGAGTAAGAACTTTGAGGCCTGTGGGGGAAGAGTTTGTTGGGGAAAAAGAAGAGTAAATTTGGTATTTAACCAAAATATTTGCATGACATAAGCATTTTTTAGATTGTCAGTCATGGTCAATTACGACAAGAAGGTTTGAATTAAGTGGACGGATAAATAAGAAGAGATTGTCGTGAAATTTTTAAAAAAGATAAAAGGTGTCGTTGAAATTAAACTTATTTATAAGGATTGTGGATGAAATTTATCCTAATTTTGTTGTTATTTAACAAAACGACATCCTTTTAGATCAAAACAACTCCGTTTTCATCTACATCAGGATTCTCAGCCCTAATTGGACAAGTTAGAACATAGCCTAATTATTTGGGTTCTATGCCTTGTGGAAATCCCAAACATGCTAAGGTAGACAACATCTTCATATTTTATTGTTTTCTCCAACATCAAGGATAAAAGAACTATGAATAATTATTAACAAAAAAGAAGAAACATTTAGTAATCCACAAGGATTTCAATTACAAAATACTGATAAATAGTCTTGATTGCTATGCTAATTTTATCTTCAATCTACTCTCAATGCCTAGCCATCTTGAATTTGAGGTCTGTTCAAGCATCTTTCACTCTGCTAACTGCTCATATATAGCAACATTATTTTGGTAATTACACACTTTAGACCGTTTTTATTCATTTAAAAACCTTTTAATATGTGACTGTCAAACGTTATCAGGATTAAAATGTCTTCTTCGCGACGTATCTCTATTTTGTCAAGTGTCATCTTCCCATGGTGATGCATTTGTGACAATTTTTTTTTTTAATTTATATATTGTATCTTCCTCTATAGAGAAACTAGTTATTGCCTGTGCCTAAAGGCACAGTGTAATAAAAAATTGTAAACAATAAACATATTTGTATTCATATCCAAAATCAAATCACAAACATAGAGAAGAGATAAATAAATTTAAGTATCGATTTGTAGTGGGGGTGAGAGGTGGTGGGCGGCAATGGTGGTTGTAGGAGACGGTGATGGTTGTGGTGGGTGGCAATGACCGTGGTGGTGGCGGCGGCGGCGGCGATGGTGACGACAGTGGCGGTGGAGGTAATGGTGGCAGCAACGGTGGTGGTGGCGATGGGGGGGGGGGGGGGGGGGCGGCGGTGGTGGTGGTGGTGGCAGTGGTGGTGGTGGTGGTGGTGGTGGGTGTAGGGGTGGTAGAAGTAGTGGTAGGGCAGTTTCAAATACTATTATTTTTTTTAAAGTACTTATGAGAAATAATTTTTAGAAATACTTTTAAAAAATCAATCCAAACATACCCTTAGATTCCTATTTTTCCTATTAAATTTAGGGTGTTAATATTAACCGTTAGATTAATTTTAAAGTAAAATTTAAAGCGATCACAACCGCGAATAGCAAAAATCATTTTGTTTATCTTTTGAGATTTGAATTGTAAGCTACTTTATTATATAAATATACTAGTTATTGTATGTGCCTGAAGGCACAGTATAATAAAAAATGGTAAACAATAAACATATTTGTATTCATATCCAAAATTAAATCACAAATATAGAGAAGAGATAAATGAATTTAAACATCGGTTTGTAGTGGGGGTGAGAGGTGGTGGGCGGCAGTGGTGGTGGTGAGAGACGGTGATGGTTGTGGTGGGTGGCAATGGACTGTGGTGGTGGTGGTGGCCGCGACGGAGGTGGTGGCGGCGGTGGTGGTGGGGGGGGTGGCGGTGGTGGTGGTGGTGGTGGTGGTGGCCGCGACCGCGGTGGTGGTGGTGGTGGGGGTAAAGGTAGTGGTGGGGCGGTTTCAAACGCTATTATTTTTTTTTAAAGTATTTATGAGAAATAATTTCTAAAAGTACTTTTAAAAAATCATTCCAAACACACCCTTAAGGCCCTATTTTTCTTATTAAATTTAGGGTGTTAATATTAGCCGTTAGATTAACTTTAAAATAAAATTTAAAGCGATCTCAATCGCGAATAGCAAAATTCATTTTGTTTATCTTTTGAGATTTGAATTATAAGCTACTTTATTATATTATATAGATATGATACAAACAAGAGATCCTAAATCTCTACTTTCTTTACTTTAAGATTATCTAAAACAAGCAAATCCCGTGCAAAGTAATTATTTTTGTTAGTGAGTATATAAGTATAGATTTAGATTTTCTCATCACAACTTTTTTAATTTGGATTAATTATGGACCACCCACTATTTAAAAAAAAAATTTAACACACACACACACACACACACACACACACACACAGATATATATATATATATATATATATATATATATATATATATATAATAAAGTAGCTTACAATTTAAATCTCAAAAGATAAACAAAATGACTTTTGCTATTCGCGGTTGATATCGCTTTAAATTTTATTTTAAAGTTAATCTAACGGCTAATATTAACACTCTAAATTTAATAGGAAAAATAGGCCCCTAAGGGTGTGTTTGGAGTGATTTTTTAAAAGTACTTCTAGAAATTATTTCTCATAAATACTTTAAAAAAAATAATAGTATTTGAAACCGCCCCACCACTACCTCTACCACGGCCGCCACCACCACGGCCACCACCACCACCTCACCACCGCCCCCCCACCACCACCATCACCGTCGCCGTCACCGTCGTCGTCACCGTCGCCACCACAGCTACCGCCACCACCGCCACCATCACCACCGTCACCACCACCGTCGCCACCGCCACCACCACCGTTGCCGCCACCACCATCGCCACCGCCCTCGCCGCCACCACGGTCATTGCCATCCACCACAACTATCACCGTCTCCTACCACCACTATTGTCACCCACCACCTCTCACCCCCACTACAAACCGATGCTTAAATTTATTTATCTCTTCTCTATGTTTGTGATTTGATTTTGGACATGAATACAAATATGTTTATTATTTATCATTTTTTATTACACTGTGCCTTCAGGCACAGGCAATAACTAGTTTATTTATATATAACAAGTCCGATTTGAATTTATAACCGATGATCTAGCATTACAAATATGAAAGAGAATATATAGAAAAAAAATATTATAATTAGAAAGACCAATCGCTCTGTCAAACAATATCAAAAAAAGAAATATTTAAATAAGGGTTTGAAAAAAAAAATCATATTTAAGTCCACTATGCAATTTAATATATCCATATTTTTCAAGACAGAAAATCGATATTATATGCAGGGTTTTGAAAAACAATGAACCAATGAATGGCATTAAGTCGTTTTGTGTTAGGAGTTGAAAAATGAGGCAAAAAACAAATTAATTAAAAGCTAAAGCTTAGTTGACAATTCATCAAAAACACCTATCAACTTAATTTAAAATAATCATTAGGTGACCCTAAGGTTTGTCAATTTCAAACCAAACAAGTTTCAACACTAGCTCAACTTTAATGTCTAACAAGTTGGGGAATAATTTAGGCAAGTCAACTTGAATATAACCTTAAGCCTAATTTGAAATTTTCATTATTTGGATAAAAAAATCTCAATTCGATTTAAATTTGAATAGGATAAATTGTTTTTTTCACATTACCTCTTTAACTATCATGTTTTTGAGATTAATTTCATATTGCCTCAATTATTAATGCATATTATAAATTTACCAGAAAGTTATTTCGTTTGGTCCCTTGAACTACGTGATTTTTTTAACTTTGTCCTAACACGTTGACAGTTTTTATTTTGAAAAATAACAAACAATTGAGTTTGAGACAGTGTAAAATAATTCAAGTTGAGGCGGCACTGTAAAAATGCAATATTTCAAGTGATAAAGTAAAGTAAAATTCATAATTAAAGGGGTCAAAGTATAATTTACTCTTTTGAATGATAACTAGGTTACTTAGAATATCAAGTCTAAATTAATTAATATTTTTCTCTCGGCAGTTTTGCCATTTTCTTCGATGCGAGACACAAGCTATCAATTCTGATTGAGTTAATGGGCCCTAGTTGCCAATCCTTTTCTGCCAATGACCGGTCTATCTCTTTGAAAATGGTAAATATTGACGGCTTGAGGAGACTTGCATCACAGATGCGCAGATCAATAAAGACTCGGTTACAATTTTAGTTAACTCAAGTTCACCTTTTTTAGAGACCCATTTCATAATCAGCGCACGTGAGAATTTTTATCCGAGGAGGGGGAATTCATGAGAATGTATTGGCACATCATTAATCTCACAAGATCATCTCGCACGTTATGAGATAAGACGAGCTTCACATAATCGATATGAGGATGACACCTCAATCAGAGTCTCTCGGAGCCAATTTCACTTGCCTATAAATTGTAAACCCCGCCTACACATGGGGACATCATACAAATCTCAACACACTATACCTTTTGAATAATAAGATCTTTCGGCCACCGTAGCCATTCTCAGTGAAGTAGGTCACCTAGATTGAACCACCTAATCTTTATGTTTGTTTGTGTTGAGTCATTTTTACTTTATCCTTGATTGATTTTACATAAACTCAGTTTTATACATCATCAAATACAACTCAAGTAGTTTAAGTGATAACATAGTTACTGATGAGTCCTCGGAAATCAATCTCCCAGGCCCGAATGGATTAGGCTCTTTCTATGATTTTTTGACATGGGTTTCAGTGAATTTGAAGTTAAGCTGTGGTGAACAAACAAATGTGAGTGGTTCACCCAAACCAAAGGACTTGGGCTACGTCCACTATAATGGAGGCTCTTGCTCCTAGGTTGTGTATATTGATTTCAACTGTTTACAAGAGGATTACTGGTTCTGGACCAGCGACTCTGTTTTCCGTTTCGGCTGTCCTGGGGTTCTTGGCGAAAGAAAATACCGGCTAGAAGACGGGGAAGAAGGTCCAAGAAATCGATCCCCCTTCCTCCTTTTACCGTTCTATTTATATGGTGTCTGCCCCTAGGGTTTTGTTGTCCCTGCTCTTCCTTTCCTTGATCTTGTGGGGACCGTTCGTCCTTTCTCTGCGAACCACTCAGATCGCCGGCGATTCTGTGCCCACGATCGCCTGGCTCGTTCAGCACTATCCCTCTGTTTTTGCAGGGAGTAACTCTGAGAAATCAGAGCCGGTTTCCTTTGTCCTTGGAGCACGTGGCGTAGCAGGCTTTAATTCGGGTTATGGGCTAAGAAACAAAGGGAGGACCGGCTGGGATCACTCCTTTTTGGGCTTCGGAGTTCTCACCTCAACATTTTATGGAGGCTTTTGGGCTTGGTCCCAATGGCAGCCCAGGCCAAAAAACTGTCCTCATCAGTTGCCCCCCAGCCCCTGGTCCTGAGAATGGCGTCTTTGACTTGATCCGAAATGTGTACACCCAAGTGCAGGCGGTCAAGTTGTAGTAATAATCTGGTTTGAGTCCAGAGTCGAATCCTCAGGGAACTATGGTTGGTGTTCTTTGAAGTAAATAGTGAGAAAGACTTGTAATTGGAAATATTATGATTTTGAAGTTGTGGGAAGTTTTGGATAGAATGTAAGATTCTTTCCAATGGGTATTTTGCTAGACAAAATATAAGATGATTAAATGTAACAAACACTCTTTGGTTCGGGAATCAGAATATGTAGTTGATTGTCCGGTGCATTATGTTTGTGCTTTATAACTCAATTAACTCCCGTGTCAACGGCAAATTAATCGGAAGATAGGAATGAAGTGCAATAATTGTGGACATTGAAAGTTTGTCATGAAGAGTTAGTTAGGGTACTTGCCTTGAATCAATGAATCTTTCCATGTAGGAGTCATCCATTTATCATAGAAAGATCCGTTGATTATACAAAGTACCTTTACTTTGCTAGGTGCATTCAATCACCCAAAAATCAAGTGGAGTATAGAACATTTAAGCATAAAGGTGATACACAAACATAATGTCCGGATTAATCTTTTACATATCTATCATCCCTTCCCAAAGAGTGAATGAGGACTACTCACCCTTCATAGCTATGGTAAAGCTAGAATGATGAATGGTACTCATCCCCAAAAGGTGTTACAAAGTAAAATGCTCAAGCACTAGAAGTGAAATGCTTTAAAGTAAAATAGCTAAACAAGGAGCCGATCTTCGACAAAGAATGAGTGAATCACGTTCCACCCTTCACGGCTTTGGTAAAGCTCTAGAAAAGTGGAAGAGTTTCACTCCTCTAAGGGGAAGAAGGAAGCTCCAACAATGGAAGTAAAAGAAAACAATACTTAAATTAAAAGAAAGCAATAAATACTTGGTGTTTAATCCACAACCAAGAGATGATAATACATAAAAGAAAACAACAACTTCTTGGTGTTTAATCCACAACCAAGATATAATAAAAACATAAAAGAAAACAATAACTTCTTGGTGTTTAATTCACAACCAAGATCTAATAAAAAGAAAACAACAACTTCTTGGTGTTTAATTCACAACCAAGATCTAATAAAAAGAAAACAACAACTTCTTGGTGTTTAATTCACAACCAAGATCTAATAAAAAGAAAACAATAACTCAAGAAAGTAAATAAAGCAATAATACTTGAAAGATGATTCAAGAAAAAGATTCAAGACCTTTGGAGTGTTTTCCACTAGGAAGAAATGTTCTTTACAAGAAAAATGAAACAAGAGAAGGATGCCCATTACAAGCCCCCAAGGGGGGTATTTATAGGCATCCAAATTACAAATATCCTAAAAGATATTTATCCTAAAATATATTTAATTACAAATATCCTAAAAGATATTTATCCTAAAAGATATTTAATTACAAATATCCTAAAAGATATTTATCCTAAAAGATATTTAATTACAAATATCCTAAAATATATTTAAATATCCTAAAAGATATTTAAATACAAATATCCTAAAAGATATTTATTTACAAATATCAAGAAGATCTTGATTTACACTTTGATCTCCCTTTGTTTTGAGCTTTAATAATTTACACCCTATGCTTTGATAAGTTGCTCTCCATGCTTTGATAATTGGCTCCCGTCGTTTTGACGCATAAAAACTTGAAAAGAACAACATTCAATGCATTATCCTTAATTCACACATTAACCCTAATTAGATTTATTTTGACTATTTTAACTTTATTTAATTACACAATTGACCTTTTAATTTAATTACATTTTGCATTAATTAGGGTTAATCACACCCCCCAACCTAAACATTACTAGTCCCTAGTAATAAATAACAGCATAACAAAATCACTTTCGTAGATAACACGATTGCATTTAGCATATGCAATAAGCCGTTAAACCCCTAGGTGATTCCTAGTGGATGAGTTTTGTCTCGTGAAGGTTTTCAGTGAAGCTACCTACAAACTCCATTTGAAAAAAATGTGTATATGCATTAGCACCATGATAGCTGAGACGCCGAATTTTTTTTTTTTTTTTAGCAAAATAAAACACTTCTCTGTCATTGGTACGTAATATATGCAAAAATAAACACTTGTTATATTGGTATTTGAAATTCCCTATGTAGTAAGAATGATCATTCTAGCAACAAGAATTGTTATATAACAAACACTCCACTTTACTACCTTCCATGGATAGCTTCGATTTCACAAACCTCTCGTAGAATGCTCTCAGCAAAAATTCACTCCGATTATAGTGACTTGTCTCTCACGGGGCATGTGATCAGAAGGTGGCCAATCGAAAAATCACATGCACAATTAGGAAGGAAGTGAAGTTTAAGGAAACAAACTAATCATGTTTGGCATAATCTCATGAAGGAATATTGATGCAATTTAAAGAAATACTATTTACCATACCCCAATTTTGATTAACAACACACACATGTAACAGACTTGAGATCAATTAGGGCTTTTCATAGGTTGTAGCGTGGCCAGAGGTCAGTGGCTAATGAAATGACGTCAGAGGTTTTCAAAAGCTATCTTTTCATTCTGTAATGTAGCACACTTCTTTCTAGCTTTTCGACATTTTGCCCATAAATGATTTCTTTTTTTTTTTTCATTTGTTCCCATTGATTCTCCTTATCATCGAAAAGTAATCTCCACAGTTTTCCCATTTTTTTGCATTTCTGTGTCATATTGATTAATAAGAGTGTGCAAGAAAATTAGATAGCAATGGTGTGTCCAGTATGTTTTCTTGTGGCTTGGTAAATATTTGGGTTTATCAAAGAAGAAATCATACATTGAGGGCTCAAACATGGCTGACTAGGGAAATAATTTTGCAGAAAAAATGGCTAAGGCTCAATATCAAATCAAAGATGGCCTAAAATCCTTTCTCAAGTATGTGAACATGTATGTGTCGTATGAACAGATTTCTTGGGGATATGTCAACAGATTACCTTAGTTGCGTCAATCAAAGCAAATTTAATGAGATTATTCAAAAATAGAGAATGAAAGACCTTACTTGAATAAATGTTAATTATCTCTCAAAAGTATGATAAGGCTCAAAACTTACCATGGTATTCTTTATCATCTCCACTGGTAATGTCAGGTTTTTCATGGAATGTCGGTTATATACCAATTCTATTTTCGAGTCTGGTCATTCTGTACCTTAAGAATAACAAATAGCAATATACATTTGACATTTAAGCATAGAGAAAATACCATTTTTCAAGGAAGTGAGTTTTTTTTTTTTTTTAAAGAAGAAGAAATAAAATTCAAAATTATAAACATACTCATTTATCTATGAAAATTGAAAGAAGACTAGATGCACCAATTAAACTTGAAAAACTATGGCGTCTCAGGATAAAATCCCTACCCACACTACAGGTTGGCATTTTAGGACATTCCTTACTCAGCCCACATACTCATTTATCTATGAAAATTGAAAGAAGATAAAATGCACAAATTGAACTTGGAAATTTATGGCGTCTCAGGATCAAATCCCTACCTACACTGTTAGTTGGTAGTTCGGGACGTTCCTTACTCGGCCCACATTTTTATTTCAACAACAAGACTTTGTACAAAACTATTTTACAAAAGAGTTCAGACCCTTAACCTTCATTCCAAAACACATTTTTCCACAGCTTTGTTTTTATAGTCAAAATCTAATCCGAGTCATCGCTTGGATCTATGTCATTATCAGTGACCCTTCCAACTTCTTGTCGCACATAACTTGTAAGTCCTGGACTGGCATAAGATGGCGTGTCAAGATAATCCTTACTCAGCCCATACACTATCCAGTTTAATCGATCGGTTGCACGACCCGAAATTGGTTCAGAACACTGATTATGTTTTTTCATATGAAATATCCTGCCACAATGGTAACAAGCACCCAGTCGTTTGGAACGACGATGTTTAGCAAAATTGCTTCTGCCACACAATGGTTGTTGTTGTTTCTCTCGGATCTCAATTTTTCTCACATCCCTTGCTTTTCTCATTATCACAGCATGCACATCAGATGGGAAAATGCGTAGAACTCCTAGACTAAACCAAAAAAGTTTAGGATCCATGCTTGCTAAGACTAAAGACATTCTATCTGGTTCTTTAACGTCTGCCCGTCACAAAGACAGTTGAAGCTGCATCCGATGTGATCATGAAATACAGGTACAAATACTAAAAAAAACGCGATCCAGAAAAAATAAATTTTTTTTTTTTTTTTTTTTTTTCAGATCTAAAACTAAAATTACAAATACGAAACTAGAGAAAGTATACCAAAATACAAGCGGAAGGAAGAAGATTTAGGATGAAACAAACAAATTAACGAAGAAGGAATAAACCCAGAATACATAAGATTGAGGAGGATTATTTGGCAAATTATCAGATCTTACTGTAACAGCAATTACAGCATAGTCATTGGAGGGCATAGCAAATTCACAAGGAATTTTATAAAGACAAATAGCCATCAGAATCACAAGCTGTAGATATCAAATTTCAAATATATATATAAATGAAATTACAAACAAGCAATACTTACAACACTAGCACTAGTGGGCTAGTGGAGATAAGGTTGCAGTAGTGAAAGTGTATGACGCTTGGAAATGAGGTTGTAAGGTACAGATCTGTTCATCTGCCGAAACCTACAAACAAAATACAACAATTACTCAACTCAAGGAATATCTGGGTTTCTCTGGAAACTCCTCATCCTAAGTGTGAGAACACAAAGAGCACCGAGGTACAAATACAAACATATAAGGCAAATTATTAAACAAAAGACTGGATCGTCGGCGTATATGGTCATGGATTTACAGGGGGTGAGTTGTTTTTACAGAGAACAGAAAGAACAACGACGAAGAAGAAAAGAAGAAAAAGAAAGAGAAGAAGAGAAGGGAAAGAGAAAAGGGGGGAACCAACACCGGTGATGGTGGAAGAAAAAGAAAAAGGTGGAAGGCCTAATAAAGGCATTCCTCAGATTTTTTTTTTTTTTTTTTTTTTTTTAATATAAGAAAGTGTCGGCAGGAGCTGGCAGGCAGAAGAAAAGAAAAAAAGAAGAAGAAAGGCAGTGGGAGGCCCCCCCTTTTTTTTTCTAACTTTACTTTCGGCAGTGTCGGCAGGCGCAATAATAGCAGCAGGCGCAATAATGGTGCATAGTAATAAAAATGAGTAGGGTAAGAGAACACCTCGCACTTGAGCTTTGACCCATGCACCGATATCTGAAACTAGGAACAACAAAATTATACAACAAAAGAAAGTGACATGCATTAAAAATAACATTAATAAATAAAAGCAACTATACACTATTGTAGAAGGATTTTAGTAAAAACGTTCAAACGTGTTGTAACGTTCGAACGTCGAATCAAAAATTTTTACAGACTCGGACCTTCAGCTTTCATTCCCAACCTCAGTACACTTTTCCACAGAGGTCAATCTGATTCCCCCTCCGTATCTGTGTAAAATGGACAACCAGTAACTCTCCCAACTTCCTCTCTCACAAATCGGTTAAGCACAGTACCGGAATAGCATGGCGTATCAGGGTAATCCTTACTCAGCCCATTCACTATCCAGTTTAATCGATCGGTTGCGCGACCGGAAATTGGTTCAGAACATTTGTTGTATCTTTTCTCATGAAAGTATCTGCCACACTGTTTACAGGCACCAAGTCGTGTAGCACGACGACGTTTAGAATAACTGCTTCGGCCACAGAGGGGTTTCGCTTGTTTTTCTTTGATTTCAGCCTTCCTTACTAATCTTGCTTTTCTCATGATCATGGTATGTACATCAGATGGAAAAGTACGTAGGACTCCTAGACTAAACCAAAAAAGATTTACATCCATGATTGCTACTTTATAACCCACTATCTGGTTCTTTTACGTCTTCCAGTCACAAAGACGATCAAAACTGACCCACAAATATTATCATTAATACAAGGTACATAATCTGAACAGATACAACAATAAAAACAAAAAAATTTACAGAAAATTTTACGGGTTCAACCTGCGCAGATCAACTACTGTAAACTGCAGATCAACTACTGTAAACTGTAGATCTCACCCCCCAACCTAGACTGAACATTGTCCCCAATGTTTCGAGTTTTTCGGTTTGTAGAGCTTGAATACGCAGTTAACTGTGGAGATCTGTTCAATCGCCGATGACCTATACCAAAAAAAACAGAGATTAAGCATCTTTGGGGTGGTCTGGGTTTTCATTGGGACAAAAACCCTTGATCATCAGTGCTGCCCGAAGAAGAACAGCCATAAGTAAATAATACAAACAAATGTAGATCATGAGAAGGAGGATAGGGTCATCGAAAAATGCAGACATGGTACTGTTATGGGTTGGATCGTGGTACAGAAGACCAGATGCAGTGGAGAAGAAGAAGAAAAGAGAAGAAAAAGAAGAAGAAAAAGAAAAGAAAAGAGTAAAGGCGGTGGGGAAAAGAAAAAGGAAAAAAAAAAACGATGGGAGCCTTATAAAGGCAGTCCATCGTGTCGGGTGTCTGATTGACCCGACCCTTTTTTGTGTCGGCAAGCGTAATCTCCGGAGTGATTTCCGGAGATACTTTCTGGATCCATAAAAAAAATGGTCTCCACATTTTGGACAAAATTCTCCACAAAGGGTTTTAATCGCTGACCATTGACGGTAAAAATGTTACCGTTTGATGGGTTCTCCACTTCCACTGCCCCATGTTCAAATACCTTTTTAACAATGTATGGTCCAGTCCATCTTGATTTCAACTTACCAGGAAATAGGCGAAGTCTCGAATTGAAAAGTAGAACCTTTTGATCAGGTTCAAAAGATTTTCGCACTATGTTCTTGTCATGAAAAATTTTCATCCTGGTTTTTGCAATCTTAGCATTTTCATATGCTTCATTTCTCAATTCCTCCAATTCATTAATCTGAAGCTTCCGTGACAGTCCAGCCTTGTCTAAGTCAAAATTCATTGCTTTAATAGCCCAGTATGCCCTATGTTCCAATTCCACAGGCAAGTGACATGGCTTTCCATAGACTAATCGATAGGGAGACATGCCCAAAATTGTTTTAAAAGCAGTTCGGTATGCCCAGAGCGCATCAGTTAGTCTTAATGACCAATCTTTGCGATCTGGGTTCACCGTTTTTTCCAAAATTAATTTGATCTCCCGATTAGCTAACTCAGCTTGTCCACTGGTCTGTGGATGATAAGGGGTTGCAATTTTGTGAAAAATCAAGTATTTTTTCATTAAATTCCAGAAGGGACGATTGCAAAAATGAGAACCCCCATCACTTATAATGGATTTTGGAATTCCAAACCGAGATAAAATATTTTCTTTTAAAAACTTGATCACTGTTTGATGATCATTATTTCGGCATGGAATTGCTTCAACCCATTTGGATACATAGTCTACGGCTACTAAAATGTATAGATAGCCAAAGGAGGGGGGAAATGGTCCCATAAAATCGATACCCCAACAGTCAAAAATTTCGATCACCAAAATTGGGTTTAAGGGCATCATGTTTCTTTTTGAAATGTTTCCCAACCTTTGACATCTATCGCAAGTTACGCAAAAAGCATGGACATCTTGGAAAAGTGTGGGCCAGTAAAATCCACACTGCAAGATTTTTGCAGCGGTTTTTCGAGATGAAAAATGACCACCGCATGCTTCTGAATGACAAAATGTTATTACCTGTCTACTTTCCTGAGCGGGGATGCAACGTCTTATGATTTGATCCTTATAGTACTTGAATACGTAGGGATCTTCCCAAAAGAAATTGCGGACCTCCCTCAGAAACTTCTGTTTGTCCATGGGAGTGAAAAATGGAGGAAGTGTTCCGGTAGCAAGGAAATTAGCAATATCAGCGTACCATGGGGTCTCATCAATCCTGAATAGTTGTTCATCAGGGAATTTTTCATTAATTGGCAGTCCATCCTCATGAAATTCATAAGTTAATCTCGACAGATGATCTGCCACCACATTTTCCACACCCTTTTTGTCCTTAATGACTAAGTCAAATTCTTGGAGCAAGAGGATCCATCTCAAGAGCCTTGGTTTGGCATCTTTTTTTGTAAGCAAAAATTTCAGTGCTGCATGGTTAGTAAATACAGTAACAGAAGAACCAACAAGATAAGATCGAAATTTTTCCAATGCAAATACTACAGCAAGTAATTCCTTTTCAGTTGTTGAGTAATTCATTTGGGCATCATTTAAAGTTTTACTTGCATAGTAAATCACATGTGGTTTCTTATCTTTTCTTTGTCCCAAAACAGCACCTACAGCATAGTCACTAGCATCACACATCAATTCAAAGGGTAGAGTCCAGTCAGGAGGTTGCATTATTGGGGCAGAAATTAACATGCCTTTGAGTTTGTCAAAGGATTTTTGGCACGCTTCATTCCAGTCGAAAATGACATCCTGACTCAAAAGATGACACATAGGTTTTGCTATGGTGCTGAAGTCTTTTATGAACCTTCTGTAGAATCCTGCATGACCTAAGAATGATCGAACATCCTTTACAACCCTAGGAGCAGGAAGATTCCTTATCAAATCAATTTTTGCTTTATCAACTTTCATGCCTTCAGACGACACAATGTGACCCAAGACAATGCCTTGATTCACCATGAAATGACATTTCTCCCAGTTAAGCACCAGATTTGCCTCTTTGCATCTCATCAAAACTTTTTCTAGGTTAGCTAGACACAAATCAAATGAGTCACCATATACCGAGAAATCATCCATGAAGATTTCCAAAAAATTTTCGACCATGTCACTGAACAAGCTCAGCATACATCTTTGAAATGTTGCAGGAGCGTTACAAAGTCCGAATGGCATCCTTTTGAATGCAAAGGTGCCAAATGGACATGTGAATGTGGTCTTTTCTTGGTCATTCAGAGCTATCTCAATTTGATTGTATCCGGAATACCCATCCAGGAAACAGTAAAATTCATGGCCTGCTATTCTCTCGAGGACTTGGTCAAGGAAGGGAAGAGGAAAATGGTCTTTTCTAGTCACCAGATTGAGTTTTCGATAGTCAATGCACATTCGCCATCCTGTGACGACTCGTGTTGGCACGAGTTCATTTGCATCATTTTTGACTACTGTGACTCCAGATTTCTTTGGTACAACTTGGGTTGGACTAACCCATTTGCTATCGGAGATAGGAAAAATTATCCCTGCATCCAGGAGTTTGAGCACTTCCAGTCTCACAACCTCTTTCATGTGAGGATTCAATCGTCGCTGCATTTGACGAGAGGGTTTTGAGTCCTCTTCAAGGTATATGGCATGATTACAAATTAACGGGCTTATACCTTTCAAATCAGCGATGGTCCACCCAATGGTGCTTTTGTGACTTTTAAGAACTTCAATTAATTGAGCTTCTTGCAAGTCTGTGATTTTTGAAGAAATTACCACTGGGTAAGATTTATCCTCACCTAAAAATGCATACTTGAGATCAGATGGGAGCGGTTTCAGTTCAGGCTTTGGTGACCTGTCACTTGAAGATAGTGGTTTTGTACCACTTGATGAAATTTCTTCAAATTTAGGAGCCCATGTCCCCACATTGAAGGTAGGACACTCAATGGAGTTTTGTTCCAGAGAGTCAGATGAGTCAGATTTTGACAAAGTTGATTCACTAAGATCCTCACAGAATGAGTCATTCAGATGTGCTTGTATCAATGACTCAATGGAATTTATTTCTCCTACCTCCTCGTACTCTCTTGGGTGTTTTGCAATGTCAAAGACGTTCATTTCGAGAGTCATATCCCCAAAAGTCAATTTCATAATACCATTCCTGCAATTGATTAGTGCATTGGAGGTTGCTAAAAAAGGTCGACCAAGAATGACAGGAATTGGAGTTTCTGAATGAACTTCTGGATGAGTATCTAGAACAATGAAGTCTACAGGGAAGACAAAATTATCCACTTGGACAAGTACATCTTCAACAATACCCCTAGGAATTTTTACAGATCTATCTGCCAATTGGAGTGTGGTGCAAGTGGGTTTCAGTTCACCTAAACCCAACTGCTGGTAGACAGAGAAAGGAAGCAAGTTGACACTAGCTCCAAGGTCTAACAATGCTTGCTCAATTTTGAAATTTCCAATGACACATGACACAGTGGGACACCCTGGATCTTCGCACTTTGAAGGGATTTTGTGTTGAAGTAGGGCACTGGCTTGCTCTGTGAGGAAGGCTCTTTTTTGAACATTTTGGCTTCTTTTGACTGTGCACAAGTCTTTTAGAAACTTGGCATAAGCTGGAACCTGTTGGATTGCATCCAGAAGTGGGATGTTGATTTTTACTTGCTTGAAAAGCTCGTAAATTTCAGACTGATTGTTTGCTTTCTGTATGCTCTTGAGTCTATGAGGGAAAGGAGCAGGAATAGAACACGAGGGTTCTTCTTCCCTTGATGGCTCTGGTTCTTGTTCAATCATGGGATCACAGTCATTTTTTTTTTCAAGTTCTGGCTCACTTAATGGGTTGGCTGGAATTGAGACTGGTTTTGGGTCTGGAATCAGCATGTTTCTGATGGACTTGTCAATCTTTTTGCCACTTCTCAATGTGGTGACAGTTTTGGCTTGGTCTTGTGGAGTTTCCATAGTTGATGGATTTCCCACCTGAAATTGGCCTTGTGGAGGCTTTGGTTGGGCAGGAAATTTTCCCTTCTCATGTGTGCTCATGGACTGGGTCAGCTTTTGAATGTGGCCTTTGAGATCCTCAAAAGATTGTGTGGTCTGGGCCTTGAAATCAATAAAAGCCTGAGTAGAACTATTGTTATAGCTCATTTGGGTTTGCATGAATTGATTCAATGTATCTTCAAGGCTCCTTTTGTGTGGTGGTTGATATGGAGGATATTGTGGAGGTACTTGAGGTGGATGTGGTGGCCCTTGTTGATGAGGATATTGTGGAGGTCCTTGAGGTGGTTGTTGTGGACCTTGTTGCTGATTCATGGGGGTTGGTTGTGTGTTTCTCCAACTGAAATTTGGGTGGTTCCGCCACCCTGGATTGTATGTTTCAGAGTATGGGTTGGAGTAAGGCTTGTTGAAATTGGAAATGACATTTGTTTGTTCCAACAAAACTTCTTTGAATGCCGGTATGGTCGGGCATTCCCCAGTAGGATGCCCTGTTAGCGCACAAATCCCACACACTTGTTCTGTGGGAGGGACAACATCAACTTGATGGACCTTTTTCATCTCTAAAGCTTCAAGCTTTCGAGACAAAGTGGACATTTTTGCTCTAAGATCATCATCTTCTCTCAAGACATACTTACCCCCTTGGAAAGTAGGTGGTTTGGCTTCTACAGTGGTAGGAGATGCTGAGTCCCACATTTGAGAACTGTCAGATATGGTATCAAAAAAATTGAATGCCTCCTCCGGACTTTTTCCCATGAACTCTCCTTGAGCCATCATTTCGACAAACTGTCGTAACCTAGTGGGCAAGGAATCATAGAAAAAACCTGCCAAAGTCCAATTTTCAAAAGCATGGTGTGGACAAGATTGGAGAAGATCTTTGAATCTCTCCCAGCTTTGATAAAAAGTTTCCCCTTCTTTGACCGAAAAATTCATGATTTGTCTTTTGAGTGTATTAGTGCGGTGCAGAGGAAAGAATTTTCTGAAAAATTCATTCTGTAGAGCCTGCCAATTAGGGATTGAAAGAGATTTTAAAGAATGTAACCATTGTTTGGCTTTATCCCTCAAAGAGAAAGAAAACAATTTCATTTTTGTCAATTCAGAATTGTCTTGAAATGTTCCACACACTTCTTCGAAGTCTTTGATATGCAGATACGGATTTTCTGCATCCAATCCATGAAACACGGGCAATAACTGCACTGTCCCCGGCTTTACAGTAAAGAGGGGAGCATTTTCAGGAAAAATAAAACAAGAGGGGACACTATTCCTTGTGGGATGTAAGTAATCTCGCAATGTTCGAATGTTGGGTACTTCCCCCTCTCTCACATGATCTTCACCCTGCCTATCAATATTTGCCATATTGAAGTTACAAGAATCGGCTTCTGATTTGGGTGAAGGTGGTTCAAGTTGATTTACAGACCCAGAAGATTCAGCAGGCAAATTTTGAAAGAGGCGATTGGTGTCAGTCATAAAACAAAATTATTCACAATAAGGCAAAAATATAAACAAAAAGAGAGGTTTTTTTTTTTTTTTTTCACTTTTTTCTAAAAAAAACACCTTTTATGATTCCCCGGCAACGGCGCCAAAAACTTGACTTGATCCGAAATGTGTACACCCAAGTGCAGGCGGTCAAGTTGTAGTAATAATCTGGTTTGAGTCCAGAGTCGAATCCTCAGGGAACTATGGTTGGTGTTCTTTGAAGTAAATAGTGAGAAAGACTTGTAATTGGAAATATTATGATTTTGAAGTTGTGGGAAGTTTTGGATAGAATGTAAGATTCTTTCCAATGGGTATTTTGCTAGACAAAATATAAGATGATTAAATGTAACAAACACTCTTTGGTTCGGGAATCAGAATATGTAGTTGATTGTCCGGTGCATTATGTTTGTGCTTTATAACTCAATTAACTCCCGTGTCAACGGCAAATTAATCGGAAGATAGGAATGAAGTGCAATAATTGTGGACATTGAAAGTTTGTCATGAAGAGTTAGTTAGGGTACTTGCCTTGAATCAATGGATCTTTCCATGTAGGAGTCATCCATTTATCATAGAAAGATCCGTTGATTATACAAAGTACCTTTACTTTGCTAGGTGCATTCAATCACCCAAAAATCAAGTGGAGTATAGAACATTTAAGCATAAAGGTGATACACAAACATAATGTCCGGATTAATCTTTTACATATCTATCATCCCTTCCCAAAGAGTGAATGAGGACTACTCACCCTTCATAGCTATGGTAAAGCTAGAATGATGAATGGTACTCATCCCCAAAAGGTGTTACAAAGTAAAATGCTCAAGCACTAGAAGTGAAATGCTTTAAAGTAAAATAGCTAAACAAGGAGCCGATCTTCGACAAAGAATGAGTGAATCACGTTCCACCCTTCACGGCTTTGGTAAAGCTCTAGAAAAGTGGAAGAGTTTCACTCCTCTAAGGGGAAGAAGGAAGCTCCAACAATGGAAGTAAAAGAAAACAATACTTAAATTAAAAGAAAGTAATAAATACTTGGTGTTTAATCCACAACCAAGAGATGATAATACATAAAAGAAAACAACAACTTCTTGGTGTTTAATCCACAACCAAGATATAATAAAAACATAAAAGAAAACAATAACTTCTTGGTGTTTAATTCACAACCAAGATCTAATAAAAAGAAAACAACAACTTCTTGGTGTTTAATTCACAACCAAGATCTAATAAAAAGAAAACAACAACTTCTTGGTGTTTAATTCACAACCAAGATCTAATAAAAAGAAAACAATAACTCAAGAAAGTAAATAAAGCAATAATACTTGAAAGATGATTCAAGAAAAAGATTCAAGACCTTTGGAGTGTTTTCCACTAGGAAGAAATGTTCTTTACAAGAAAAATGAAACAAGAGAAGGATGCCCATTACAAGCCCCCAAGGGGGGTATTTATAGGCATCCAAATTACAAATATCCTAAAAGATATTTATCCTAAAATATATTTAATTACAAATATCCTAAAAGATATTTATCCTAAAAGATATTTAATTACAAATATCCTAAAAGATATTTATCCTAAAAGATATTTAATTACAAATATCCTAAAATATATTTAAATATCCTAAAAGATATTTAAATACAAATATCCTAAAAGATATTTATTTACAAATATCAAGAAGATCTTGATTTACACTTTGATCTCCCTTTGTTTTGAGCTTTAATAATTTACACCCTATGCTTTGATAAGTTGCTCTCCATGCTTTGATAATTGGCTCCCGTCGTTTTGACGCATAAAAACCTGAAAAGAACAACATTCAATGCATTATCCTTAATTCACACATTAACCCTAATTAGATTTATTTTGACTATTTTAACTTTATTTAATTACACAATTGACCTTTTAATTTAATTACATTTTGCATTAATTAGGGTTAATCAGTCTTCTCTGACCTGGGGATAGAAAGTGTCTTTTCCGAATTCTTCGTAGTCACCATACGCGGCAGAGCGCGTGGTCAGGCGGCTTTGCGCTGGTTTGGTCTACTTCGACATTTGCCTGCTGTGATGGGATAGTTTTTACACGTGCCATCATCGGGTGAGCCCAACGGTACGGTTCCTGAGGCGAGTCCTGTAGGCTCGTTTTTCAGGGCATTAAATGTTTCGTATAAAAGCGGGGAAGTCCCCCTCGCCTACGTCACTCTCGCGTTTTTTGAATTTCCTTGCACTTCTCTTTCCTTCGTTGGCCTTCAAGGTGCTTTGCTTCAGACTTTCAGGCGACTCTTAGGGTTTCTGCGCTCTCGGTCATTTTCTGCATCTAGCACCCTAACTAGGTACGTCTTTCCTCCTTTCTGTATTCCTGCGCGATCTGGATCCCTTCAACCCTCCTTGGTGGGGTTTTGGGTTTCGCTTTTTGATATGGAGGTTTAGCTACTTTAGGAATCACTTCGACGACCTTTCTTTCCTTGCGTGTTTTGTGGACCATCCTACTTCGCTTAGGGTATCCTTCTTTAGAGATTGGTGTCTGAAACCCCCATTCTTGACGGACTGTGCCTTACACTTTCCTTCCCTCCATTCCGGCTTGCGGCCTGGATCTTTGATGGGGAAGTGGGTCGTTTCCTCTTCAGAATCGGATTCCGAGGATCCAGCAGACGAGGAGGTCGAGGTAGGTTCTCAGAGCGGTAGTTCCGCTGATGGGGCCGCTTCTGGGTCCGCTCACGGAGTTTCTGTCTCCGGGTCGGCCCTTGTAGAAGAAGCTCGTCCCCTTTCCTCCCTTCCCCCTGACTCTTTTGTCGCGTTGAAGACTAAGAAGTCCAAACCGGTTCCTCCCCCAATTCCTAGGAAAAGAGCTCGTCGGGACAAGGCCGATCTGGCCTGTTGCGCAGAGTCGACTCCCAGTTGTCTCAGCGACGAGGATTTAGACGAACTGAGGCGGGAGTATTGTTTTCCTGACTCCGTCCTCTTACACTCTCCTGAAGAACACGAGAGGTGCAACTCTTCTATTCCCGGATTGGTCTGTTTTTACGAATCCGCTTTCCGTGCTGGTTTGCGGTTCCCTGTTCATCCTTTTATTCGGATCGTCCTTTCTTTTTATAACATATATCCTGCCCGGCTTTCTCCAAACGGATGGGGCCTCTTGATCGGATTTCTTGTCCATTGGTTGAAGAGTGGGAATGACTCTCAGCCTTCCATTAATGAATTTGCCTTCCTTTTTCAACTCAAGTCCTCCCCTTCCGCCGGTTTCCTTTATTTTTCGAAAAGGGTCAGGGCGAGGAATCTGATCACCGGGCTTCCTTCTTCCAACAAAGGGTGGAAACCCAAGTTCTTCTTTGTAAGAGGTGATTCCTGGGAGCTTTCCGGGAGACCAGGGGACGTCCCCCTCATTCCCCGGTCTTGGGGGGCCCCAAGGAATATAAGTAAGGCCCTTCAATTTAACTACGTCTTTTTCTTTCCCTACTCTTCTTTTTCTGACTTAACTTCTGATTCGCAGATTACCGTCCTGTCCTTGGGATCGAGGAGGCGGCAAGGGTTGCTAGAGCCGAGGATTTGGGGTCGCAGTCCTTCTTTGATTTGGTGACGGATGAGAATTTAGCCCTCTACGAGCTCGGCCCTCCAGTTGAGCAACCCTCAGTGCCTTCACCACCCCCTACTGACCCAACTGCCCCTATGAAGAAGGATTTGATAATGGCGGTATTCTCAGATGCCGAGAAGACGAGGAAGAAAAGGAAGGTAGTGAAGGATTCCCAGCCGCTATCTACTGGCGCGTCGGTATCCCATCCCCCACCTGCTACTTCTGAGCGGAAAGAAGAGACCCTCCTTCCCTGCGAGGATGCGCCCCCCTGCTCCCTGTTGAGGCTTCTAGGGGCAAATCACCGACCGAGGGAGGCTCGGAAAAAGGACGCGAGGTTTCAGCAGTTCTTCCTCACTCTGCCCCTCAGGAAGGTGGGAAGATGGGCCTCGCTCGAGGTCCGTCTACGGATCCAGGGGATGGTTTTCTGCGCGACCCTGAGGTCGCTGTTGCTGCCTTATCCGACCTTGTCTCAACTTCAGATCCCAGGGCAGCCATGCGGGTTCCTTTTGACAAGAAGATCGATCGCGCTATCCGGGGCATGGCAGAGGTACTTTCTATCCTTGTCTTTTCCTCTCTTCCTGTATTTCTTTATGCCAAGGTCTCCGGAGATTCTTGTTTGATCCTTTTTTCTTCTCAGACGCTTGCCTGCGTAAAGATGCTAGGATTCCACTACAACGAGGAGCTTTCGAAGGCAGAGGAGTCCAGGGCCGCCCTGTTGGTGAGCAAGGAGACTGCCGAGGAGAAGGCGAAGATTTTGGCCTCAGAGGCCGCTGAATTGAAGAGGATTAACGACGAGATGGATGCTCGGCTTCAGGATTTTGTCAAGGCCATGGATTCCAAGGAGAACAAACTCAAGGCCGCCGAGGCTGACCTGGTCGCCAAAGATTCCGAGCTGTTGTCTTTGCGGTCTCGTGTTTCGCAGCTCGAGAAAGACTGCGCTTCCGGCTTTGTGAAGGGTTTTCTAAATCTTAAGGATCAACTTGAGGAGGCTCACCCCGACCTGGACTTGGACCCTTTTGTTCCAGTGCTAGACTCCGAGGAGGCAGTCGTGGTGGCTGAGGAGGCCGGGACCTCTGATCTCCCTGTGGTTCCCGATGCGGAGAAGGTGCCTGGACTTGTGGCGGCAGCGGCGGAGGGACCATGCATGCCAGCAGGGGCATCTGGTGAGGGGGCAGGTGATGAAGAGATCGCTTCTCGAGGTTGATTCGAGGCCTTCCTACTGTTTCCAATCTCCTTGTGACTCTTCAAGTAGTTTCTTTGTGGAGTGCTTGATTGTAACTTCCTTAAGTACTGAAATGAGAATTCTTGTGGTTTTTCCTTTATTTCGATTGTTGTGTGATGCTTTGCTACAAACTTCTTCGACTTGTGGTTGCGTTGTATTTTCCTTAGGCGCTGACTTCTACTTTTTCGCTTATGGCTGAGCTTCTTTGGACCGAGCTGACCCTCACGCTTTCCCTTTGGTTCTCTTGGGCTTCTTTAGGGCTATTCTGGTCTTTTCACGCTGTTTTACTTGTAGTGGAGACCCGACGGTTTTGTTTGTTTGAGAACGTGCGCCGTCACGGAGTTTAGTGGTCCCTCGATCGTGGCGCCTGAAAATCCCCCATGATGCCACGTGTCGAATTCATTAATGGCGAGTGACATGCATTAACTTCCTTCGGCGTCAGTGATAAGGCCTGTCCTGTAGCGCCTATAAATAGGCCTCCTGGGAATGATTGTTCTTCACTGACCGTGTAAGCAGTCCGTAGTTTTCTGTTGTGACGTACCTTTCTTTCCTTGTTGCTCCTGAAAAATCCCCTCCGATTCTTACATTCATGGCTTCTCCTCCCTCCTCGTTCGAAATCATGGAGCGAGTTTTCGGCAATGTCGAAGAAAGCGAAATCGACGGGGATGAGGTTCAGCTCCTTGCCAGGCGCTTCGATTTTCCCCCTGGTGTCATCGTGCGTTCTGCGGACTTGCGTAGGTTTCACAGCTCGGTGATTGGTGAAGCTTGCTTCTTCGAGGCCCCCTTCTTGTTGGGGCTCCGATTTCCCCTACCTGACTTGATTCGAGACGTCCTTCACTTTTTCAGCTTTTGTCCTGCCATGCTCCTCCCCTCCGGCTGGGTGGTGCTATTGACCTTCCTTGCGGCGTGGGAAAGGATGTTCCCTGAGGCGAGGGCTAACTTGAGAGAGTTCCTTCATTTCTTCCGCCCCGAGGAGGTATCCGAATTCTACCACTTTGTCCCTAGGCGAGGGGGTGAAATTCCCATCCGGGATCTCCCGCCGAGCCCTGAGGGGTGGATAAGGAGATATTTCTTCATTTCTGGAGACGGCTGGGAGTTTGGTTCCCAATTCCCGGGTTCTGTCAGAGTTCCCATTGCCTGGGGGAGTCGTAGAAACCTAAGTAAGCTATATACCTTAATCTTTGTTGACGCTTGTGCTTGTGCACTAACAGTGTCAATGGTTTCTAATGCAGGAGAGCTCCCGCCTCTTAACTCTTCCGAGCAAGCCCGAGTTGACCAAGCTCGCGCTCGTCTGCCCTTTTCTTACGTCGAGTTGATGCACCCTGGGGTCCCCTTGGCGTCAGGTAATTGCATATGGACAATGTTTTTTTTTTTTTTACCTCTTTGCTCCTTAGTTCGGGACCTTGCTAAGTTTTTGATCTTGCCTGCGTAGTTCCTTCCTACTTGGTGACTCAGCGCCATATGATCATGGAGCGCGTGGATGAAAGAAGGCGGGGTAGGGCCGCAGGACCTCCGGCGAAGAGGACGAGGTTGGAAGTGGGTACCACTTCTAGCGAGGTCCTCGTTCCGGCTGGCGAGGCTCCTGTTCCAGGATCCAGTGCTCCTGTTCCTTTGCCCGAGGCCCCGAGGTTGACATCTGAGCCAGTCGTCAGTGAAGCTATCGCGGGTACCGTGGCGATTGATCCCGTTGGAGGGCCTGTTCGGCGAGGCATGGCTTTATCTACTGCAGCTGGTTCCAGCTCGGCCCGTGCCCCCCAGGCCTCCATTGCTGACCCAGAGGCCGGCCTACTTCGAGACGTGAGTTTGAGCAGCCGTGCTCTGATGGAGTTGATTCCCCGAGCTGACCTGCGTCGCTCTGTAGACCTTCCATTTCAAGTTCGAAGTCGTGATGCTCTTCACGCCCTTCTGGAGGTATTCCTTGGTGCTTTGACCTTTACTTCGAAATCCTCGGTTTCTCACATTGCTCCCTATGTTTCCAGTCAGCGACGCATGTCTGCGCTCTTGGGAGGGAAATCTTCATGCTGAGGGGCGATGTGCAGAGGAGAAGTGCCGAGGTTCTTGACGCTCGTCGACAAGGAGCCGAGCTGTTGGACTGGGGCTTGGCCACTGAGAGGGAGCTGGAGCAGGTCCTTGAACAGCGGGCCCATACTTTCAGAAAATTGATTGCCAGTACTTCTGCTAAGGTCTCTCTAAGGGACGAGCTGGCTCGTTTAAAGGAGGAGCGGGAGGATGAGGAAGAGGGACTGCTAAACGCGGCTGTTGCCCGCACTCTTCTGGAAGATGAGCTGAAGGAGTCCCGGTCTGAGGTATCTGAGCTGACCAGGTCTTTAGCTGCTGAACGCCGGCTCGTGGAAGATCAACGGAAAGAGCTTGAGAAGGCGAGGCTGGAGGCAGCTACGGCTTTTGTTGACGGGTTCTTTAATTTAGCTGACCAGGCGATGGAGAGATTTCCCGACCTAGATCTTGAGCAATTTCAGCCAAGGTTTGATGCTTCTTCAAGTGGCGGGGCTCCTGATGTTGCTCCTGCTCTTGATGCTATTCCTCCTACGGATCGGACTTGACCGCCAGGGTTTTCATAGCTGGTTTCTCTTTTTTTTTTTGTAGTGAAACTTTCCCTTTGGAATGGAAAAAACCTTTGTGGTGCTCTTGTTGGTTGTTTCTTATGTTTATATGTTCCCTTGCCCCCCTACTCCGAGGAGGCCTTGGCCTGTTTGGAGTAGTATCATTACTTGAGATCTGGGTTTCTTTACATTGGATCTGCCGCATGTACCGTCTCGTCGTAAGTTGAGCCAGCATTCAATGCTGTCTTGATTGCGATACTCCAACAGTCACCTATGGGCACTATTTATACCCGTCTGTCTCATCGATTTTCAAAAAAGACTTTCTGTGTTCTTGAACTTTTGCAGCGATGGATTCTTCTCCACTTTTCAAGCAACGAGCCCGTGAATCGCTGAAGGGGGACTGGTGTTCTATCTTCCTTCTTCCCTCCAGGCTCACGGCCGCGGAAGCTGCTGGTATAAAGGGTCGATATGACCTCCCTGCGGGTCTGGGAGTTAGGGCCCCCACTCCTGACGAGCCTTGCAGTATGTCCATTCCAGGGGAGGTTTCCTTTTTCGAGGGCGCATTTGAGTATGGCTTTCGACTCCCTCTTCATCCAGACTTCGCACGGATTCTCTCACATCATGGTCTGTGTCCTTCTCGCCTTTCCCCAGAGGGGTGGGCCACTATGGTTGGCTTCTTCATTTTCTGGCGTATGCAAGGTTTTGAGACCTTCCCTTCTGTCTCGGAATTCTTCTACTTCATTGACCTCTCTTTCGACTTTCCTCCGTTCTTCAGTTCTCTGTCTTTTAAGTGGTATTTCCACCCTCTGTTGGTTGCTGATATCCCCACTTCCCCTGAGGGGTGGTCCCAACGCTTCTTTTTCGTCTCTGGGGACTCCTGGGAGTCTGCTGTTGGGGGTGATGGGCATGTCTGGGTTCCTCGTTCTTGGACAAGCTTCCGGAAGAGAGGTAATTTTGCCAGGCTACCCGACCTTTTGCTCACAGCTTACTTACTGAACTTGTTTGTGCCGATGTTGTATTGTGCAGGTATTCCTGCTCTGACCCCGAACGAGGCTTTTCGTGTCCGGATGGTGGAGAGGGCTTCCCCTCGTCCTTACTCTGCTCTTGTTACCCCTCAGAACCTTATTCGTTATGGGATAGGGGGAAGTTCAACCAGGATCCAGCGCACGCCCTCCTTTGTCAACGAGCCAGAGGGAGTTGCCTCGGAAGACTCCGAGGTGGAGGTGCTGAAGCGGAAGTTGGCAGAGCTGGAGAGAGAGAGAGATGCTCTGAAGGAGGAGAATGCCAGGCTCAAGGTTGATGCCGCTGGGGAGAAAGTAGAGAAAGAAGTTCTGAAGGAGGGGAAGGTGAGGGAGGTCTTGATGGGAGAAGATGGGCAGAACTAGAGGCCCTGTTTCTTTTTTATAACTTCTATGTACTGGTTGGTGGTTGCTCCTTCTGAACTGTTGACTTCTATCCATAATGCAATGAAATCCCTTTCTTTTGTCTTCCATTTATTCCCTTTTTGCTGTGAATGTGGTTGTCTGTTGAATGTGGTTCCTAAGCTTACGAGCTTTTTAGACTGAAAAGTCTGTAGTTCCTGAGCTTACGAGCTCTTGAGCTTACGAGCCCTTAGACTGAAGAGTCTGCAGATCCGGAGCTTACGAGCTCTTGAGCTTACGAGCTCTCAGGCTTACGAGCCCTCAGACTGAAAAGTCTGTAGATCCGGAGCTTACGAGCTCTTGAGCTTACGAGCTCTTAGGCTTACGAGCCCTTAGACTGAAAAGTCTGTAGATCCTGAGCTTACGAGCTCTTGAGCTTACGAGCCCTTAGACTGAAAAGTCTGTAGATCCGGAGCTTACGAGCTCTTGAGCTTACGAGCTCTTAGGCTTACGAGCCCTTAGACTGAAAAGTCTGTAGATCCGGAGCTTACGAGCTCTTGAGCTTACGAGCTCTTAGGCTTACGAGCCCTTAGACTGAAAAGTCTGTAGATCCGGAGCTTACGAGCTCATGAGCTTACGAGCTCTTAGGCTTACGAGCCCTTAGACTGAAAAGTCTGTAGATCCTGAGCTTACGAGCTCTTGAGCTTACGAGCCCTGAGACTGAAAAGTCTGTAGATCCTGAGCTTACGAGCTCTTGAGCTTACGAGCCCTCAGACTGAAAAGTCTGTAGATCCGGAGCTTACGAGCTCTTGAGCTTACGAGCTCTTAGGCTTACGAGCCCTTAGACTGAAAAGTCTGTAGATCCTGAGCTTACGAGCTCTTGAGCTTACGATCCCTTAGACTGAAAAGTCTGTAGATCCGGAGCTTACGAGCTCTTGAGCTTACGAGCTCTTGAGCTTACGAGCTCTTAGGCTTACGAGCCCTTAGACTGAAAAGTCTGTAGATCCCGAGCTTACGAGCTCTTGAGCTTACGAGCTCTTAGGCTTACGAGCCCTTAGACTGAAAAGTCTGTAGATCCGGAGCTTACGAGCTCTTGAGCTTACGAGCTCTTAGGCTTACGAGCCCTTAGACTGAAAAGTCTGTAGATCCTGAGCTTACGAGCCCTTAGACTGAAAAGTCTGTAGATGCTGCGGAGTGCATACTTTCAGAAAACTTCTGTATCTCTTCATTGATGAAATCGGATCTTTTTACAATAATTCTTCTTCCTTCGCGAGAAGGCTCTATTGGTAATATTGTTTCAAGTGGTCCGCATTCCACGAGTGCTGTAGGTCCCGACCCTCCTCGGTTTGCAATTGGTAGTTCCCAGGTCAGATGATCTTCTTCACCACGTAGGGTCCTTCCCAGTTCGGTCCCAACTTGCCATGGACAGGGTCTTTCCTGGCTGGAAGCAATTTCTTCAACACCAGATCTCCTGGCTTAAAGCCTCTGCTTCTTACTCGTTTGTTATAGTATCTTGTTGTGCTCCTTTGATAGGAGGAGATTCGCTGTAGAGCCTCGTCTCTTTTCTCGTCCAGGAGGTCGAGGTTGACCAGCAGGGATCTTTCGTTCTGTGCAGGATTAAACAGCTCGGCCCTAGCGGTAGGCACTCCGACCTCAACGGGAGCCATGGCCTCCGTCCCGAATGCCAGGCTGAAAGGGGTTTCTCCAGTTGCAGTTCGAGTAGTAGTTCGGTATGCCCATAACACTGCGGGGAGGTGGTCTACCCATTGGGACTTAGACGCCTCCAGCCTGGTTTTGAGTGCCAGCTTGATAGTTCTGATGGTAACCTCGGCTTGCCCATTAGACTGCGGGTGGGCTGGTGCCGAGAAGAAATTTTTGATTCCCAGTCCGCTACAGAAATTCGTGAACATCGGATTATCGAATTGCTTTCCGTTGTCCGAGACTAACGCTCTGGGGACTCCGAAGCGGAAAATTATGGACTTCCAAACAAAACTCTTGACCTTCTGAGCTGTGATCCTTGCCAGAGGTTCGGCTTCAGCCCATTTGGTGAAGTAGTCTACCGCGACCACGACGAATTTGCACTGGCCAACTCCTATTGGTAGGGGTCCTAAGATGTCCAAACCCCACTGTTGAAAGGGCCAAGGGCTGACCACCGGGGTGAGGAGCTCTGGAGGGCAGTGTGGCAAGTTCCCATGAATCTGACAAGCTTGGCATTTCTTCACTATCTCTTTGGCGTCTTTGGACATGGTCGGCCAGAAGTAGCCTTGCCGTAGGGCTTTGCTGGCTAACGTCTTTGCACCGATGTGATTGCCGCACATGCCCTCGTGGATTTCTCTTAGGATGTAGTTCGCTTCCGTCCCTGTCACACATTTCATTAAGGGAAAAGAAAAGCCTCTTTTGTATAGATTACCTTGAATCAGCGTGAACCTTGCCGCCCTGGCCTTTAGTTTAGAGGCACTCTTCGGGTCATCTGGTAGTATTCCATCTTGTAAGAAAGATATGAGGGGGGCCATCCACGAAGCCTCTTCTTCAACTGGCATTGCCTGGGCTTCTGTGGCCGCCTCGTTGTCAGGCTGTATACTGGGCCGCGCTAGGACTTCAATGGGCGTTCGCCCCGGTAAGTCTGTATTGCCGATTGTGGCCAGCTTGGCAAGGGCGTCTGCCCGCTGATTGGCCTCTCGGGGAATTTGGATCAGCTCGGCCGAGACGAACTTCCTCAGTAATCTTTGCACTTCCGCTAGGTATAGCGCCAGTTGCGAGTCACTATACACCACGATCTGTTGAGCTTCCATTGAAAGGGCCAGGTTCAGCCCGGCTATGAGGGCTTCATACTCTGCTTCGTTGTTAGACGCCTGAAAGTCAAACCTCAAGGCATACTCTAGGTCATACCCCTCTGGTGATGTTAGGATCAGCCCGGCTCCACTTCCCTGCACATTCGAGGCCCCATCTACGCTTAATTTCCAGGTGGGGACGTCGGAGACGTGGTCTTGACTTTCTTCGTTTTCCTCTGGTGGGGACGTAAACTCAGCGAGAAAGTCTGCCAGGATTTGTCCCTTGATGGCGGTCCTCGGTTTGAACTTGATATCGAATTCGCTAAGCTCCATCGCCCACTTCATCAACCGTCCCGAGGCTTCAGGTTTGTGCAGGACCTGCCTCATTGGTTGGTCCGTTGGGACTTCGATGGTGTGCGCCTGAAAATATGGTCTTAACCTCCGTGCGGCGACTAGCAGGGCCAGCACGAGCTTCTCCATTTTCGGGTATCTTTTTTCGGCGCCTCGGAGGGCTTTGCTGCAGAAGTAGACAGGCAGCTGGATCCGATCTTTGTCTCTAACCAGCGCGGCGCTGACCGAGAAGTCTGAGACTGCGAGGTAGAGTGTCAGAACTTCTCCCTCTTGAGGGCTTACCAGCACGGGTGTAGACGCCAGGTATACCTTTAGGGCTTGGAAAGCCTCTTCGCATTTCTCATCCCACTGAAAGGCTGCCTTAAGAACCTTGAAGAAAGGCTGGCATTTATCGCTGGAGCGTGATACGAAGCGGTTGAGCGCCGCTACTCTCCCGGTTAGGCGCTGGATTTCTCTGGTGGTAGTGGGGGGCTTCATTTCGAGGACTGCTCTGACCTTGTCCGGGTTCGCCTCAATGCCTCGGCTGTTGACAATAAAGCCCAAAAACTTTCCAACTGACACCCCGAAGGCGCATTTTGCGGGGTTCAGCTTCATTCGATACCTCCTCATGATCTCGAACGACTCCCTGAGGTGCTGAATATGGGCCTCGGCTTTGAGCGACTTCACCAGCATATCATCTATATACACTTCCATGGTTGAGCCTAGTTTCTCTCTGAACATTCGATTAACCAACCTTTGGTAGGTGGCCCCCGCGTTTTTTAGTCCGAACGGCATCACTTGGTAGCAAAAGGTCCCCTGTTCTGTGACGAACGAGGTCTTCTCTTGGTCATTAGGGTCCATCCGGATTTGGTTGTATCCTGAGAAGGCATCCATGAAGCTCAGGAGCTCGTGACCGGCTGTCGCGTCGACTATGAGGTCAATCCGGGGCAGTGGGAAACTGTCCTTTGGGCATGCTCGATTAAGGTCGGTAAAATCGATGCAGAGTCGCCACTTGCCATTTACTTTCTTCACCAGAACGACGTTAGCTAGCCAGGTCGGATAGTCGACTTCTCTGATGGCTTTGGCGCGCGATAGCTTGGCTACCTCTTCGTTGATCGCCTTTTGCCTGTCTGGCGCGAAGCTTCTCCTCTTCTGCCTTACCGGCTTGCAGTTAGGATCTACGCTGAGGCGGTGCACGATCACGGCGGGGTCTATCCCTTCCATGTCTTCTTGTTTCCAAGCGAAGGCGCCGACGTTTTCTCTTAGGAAGGCGATGAGTTTCTCCTTGATGACTGGTAGCAGTGTGGCGCCTACGAAGACTACGTGCTCTGGGTTCTCACCCAGCTGCACTGGTTCCAACTGCTCCGAGGGGGAAGGCCGGGCTTCCACCTCATCCCTCATGTCCAAGTCTTCCAACTGTACCGACTCCACCTCTTTCTGTCGCATGGAGGCTACGTAGCATTCTCTGGCGAGGCGTTGGTCTCCTTTCACCACGCCTACTCCACCTTCGGTTGGGAATTTCATCACCAAATGATACGCAGAGGGCACCGCCTTAATGGAGTTGAGGGACGGCCTCCCCAACAGGACGTTGTAGGCAGATGGGGCGTCCACCACTAGGAAACGGGTGGTGGTGGTAACTTGGCAGGGCGGATCTCCCATGGTGAGGACCAGCGGTATTGATCCGACTGGTAAAACTCTTTCTCCCGAGAACCCCAAGAGGTGGGTTTTCACAGGTTCTAGTCTCGACTTCTCTATCCCGAGCTTCTCGAAGGCCGCTAAGAAGATGATATCTGCCGAGCTGCCGTTATCGATTAGTACCCGATGTATGGTCTTGTTTGCTATGATTGCTTTTATGACCAAAGGGTCATCATGGGGGTGCTGGCACCCTTCTAGGTCCGCGTCCGAGAAGGTGATTTTTGCATCTCGACGGGGCACCTTGTTGACAGCATAAATCGTAAGGAAATCTTCCGAGCGGGCCCTTCTAGCGTGGGCTCGTCGGGCGGAACTCGATTCACCACCGCCAGCGAAGCCCCCCGAGATGACACGGATCTCTCCGATGGCTTGTTGATGTTGTGGTGGCTCGGCAGCAGCTCGGGCTTCTCGCCCTTGATTGTTCTGTGCTCTCTGTTCTCCTGCTATGTATTGGCGCAGATGGCCTCTCTGAATTAAGTACTCGATCTCCTTCTTCAACTGAATGCAGTCGTTCGTTTCGTGGCCCGTGTCTTTATGGTAAGCGCAGTATTTGGTGGCGTCCCTCCTGTTGGGATCTGACTTCATCCGTGGTGGCCACCTTACGAACCTCTCGTTCTGCACCTCGTGAAGGACCTGGGCTATCGAGGTGACAAGGGGCGGGAGCCGTGCTGGCATATACCGCTGTTGTAATTCTTGGGGAGGAGGCCCCAGGCGGTCTCGAACGTTCCCTCTCCTTTTAGGAGAAGGCTCTCTTCCTCTTCTCGGGGAGCGATCCTTCCTCGGAGATCGGTCGCGTCTCTTCTCCTTCCTGGGACTGTGATCTCTCCGCCTCTTCTCTCCGTCCGTCATTGTCGTGCTCCCCTTCAGGCGGAGGGCCTCTTCGCCGTTTATGTACTTCTCAGCTTTCGCCAACACCTCGGCCATAGTGGCTTGAGGATTCTTCCCGATCGAGAAGAGGAGGTCCTTGGACTGAACTCCGAGTCCTGACATGAAGGTAGTCAAGGCGAACTTGTCGTCCACGCTTTCTACTTTCAGGCATTCCTGGTTGAAGCGCTGCACGTAGCCTCGGAGGGATTCGCCGGGTCCTTGTTTGACGCTTAGTAGGTGGTAGGACGGCTTCCTGTAGGTCCTTGCCCCGATGAAGTGGGACACGAACTGTATGGACAGTTCTCTGAAGGACGAGATTGACGCTGGTCGTATTCGGTTAAACCAGGCTATGGCTGACCCTTTGAGGGTGATGGCGAATGCCCGGCAGCGGATAGGATCCGGGTATCCTTGAAGCTCCATCTGATTTTTATACAGGTTGAGATGGTCGACGGGGTCTTTGGTCCCGTCAAATGCATCTATCAAAGGGGTCCGGAATTTTTGAGGGAGGGGGAAATGGAGGACCTCTGGGGTGAATGGTGATTCCGTTTGCTGAACCAGGGCGTCCATGGTGTCGGGGGTTCGCCCCTTAACCACTTCTTTCATATTGCCTAGCTCCCGTTGGAGTTCACGGATTTCTGGTCCCCAGGCATTGTCATTTATATTCTGGGGGTGGGGCCTATCTTCTTGGTAGGCGGCCCTAGCCCTACTGTGAGCTTCATCGTCACGTTCCTCAGGGTGTCTTCTTCGGTGGTTTTCGCCAGAATGGCTGCGCTCATGGAGCTCAGTTACCCCGTTAGGTGGAGCTTGGCGTTCTTGCAGCGGAGGAGCGTCGTCGTGCTCCTCTTGGAGGGGAGGCGGCTCTTGTCGAGCCGGGGGAAATCGGGGAAGAGGGAACTGATGGGTTTGTATCCAGTCCATCAGCTCCTGGTTTTGTTTAATCAGCTGTATTGTGGTTCTATGGTAAGTTTCCAGTTCGTTGAGAGGAGGGACGTTTGCCGCTGGGGGATGACCCTCAACGTCCTCCATGTGCGCCGGAAAGTTCTCCGGCAAATTTGGGTGGCCTTGAGGATTGGCTGGAGCTTTACTCATATTCCGAGTGGAGACCATCAAGTATATAAGATTCACAAGAGAACGATGAAAACCGTTCCCACAGACGGCGCCAACTGATGAGTCCTCGGAAATCAATCTCCCAGGCCCGAATGGATTAGGCTCTTTCTATGATTTTTTGACATGGGTTTCAGTGAATTTGAAGTTAAGCTGTGGTGAACAAACAAATGTGAGTGGTTCACCCAAACCAAAGGACTTGGGCTACGTCCACTATAATGGAGGCTCTTGCTCCTAGGTTGTGTATATTGATTTCAACTGTTTACAAGAGGATTACTGGTTCTGGACCAGCGACTCTGTTTTCCGTTTCGGCTGTCCTGGGGTTCTTGGCGAAAGAAAATACCGGCTAGAAGACGGGGAAGAAGGTCCAAGAAATCGATCCCCCTTCCTCCTTTTACCGTTCTATTTATATGGTGTCTGCCCCTAGGGTTTTGTTGTCCCTGCTCTTCCTTTCCTTGATCTTGTGGGGACCGTTCGTCCTTTCTCTGCGAACCACTCAGATCGCCGGCGATTCTGTGCCCACGATCGCCTGGCTCGTTCGGCACTATCCCTCTGTTTTTGCAGGGAGTAACTCTGAGAAATCAGAGCCGGTTTCCTTTGTCCTTGGAGCACGTGGCGTAGCAGGCTTTAATTCGGGTTATGGGCTAAGAAACAAAGGGAGGACCGGCTGGGATCACTCCTTTTTGGGCTTCGGAGTTCTCACCTCAACATTTTATGGAGGCTTTTGGGCTTGGTCCCAATGGCAGCCCAGGCCAAAAAACTGTCCTCATCAGTTACATAGACGAGCTATAAATTCAGACATTCTGAGTTTGAATATTGACAATTTTTTGAGATCAGATAATGAGGGATTTATCTCTCATGAATATCTTAACTTTGACATGAATAATTTATCTTTGACCAAACTGAAAAAGAGATTAATCAAAATACGTATAAATTAATCTGAACACACGCTTGATCGTTGTATAAAAAAAAAATGGTTAATACCTTCACTTGTTTCCATTCCAAGTAGAGTGGGGAGTCTATTATAATCGTTTGAAACTTTTATCATTTTTTTTATGGGACCATGATAGCCTTGTAACACCCCAAAACACACCCTGGACGGCATTACACTATGAAACCATTCATGTCATGAGAGCAACTAAATATATATCCATCAAATAAGAAACATTCTTAATTTTAACAAAATTTGGGCAGAGTCTCCTTCGTACGGGAAGCTCTCCCAAAACTCACAACCTGTACATTTATAATACCTTGACCACACCGGGTCTATCTAACCATCAAATCCAAAATATTTCATTCACCATATATACTATCCACAACAATCATCCCAAAAGAATAAGCCAAACTAAGACCATTACAACCCAAAAGAATTGCATGAATATATTGCAGCGGAATTTCAAAAGAAACTAGACTTTACAATGTTTGTACATATTGGTTCCTAGTCTAGTACAAAAATAAAAAGGGCATCTCTAAATGTCCCACTCGGGATCCAGATACCCCTCTAATGAGGCTTCCCCAAGGCCCGGCTCATTAGCGCCAAGCTCCTCCTCTATAGCATAATCTGAAAAATGTTAATTGTAGGGGATGAGCACAAAGCTCTGTAGCAAAATCTTCCCAAACTCAAACAAGATTTAGGAAAGCATATAAAACGGTTGGTCTCATTTTCACAAATAGCATATATAACATTTTGAAGGAAAAGCAGGACATTTTAAATAGATCTCAAGTTTAAGTAGCAATAGTAATCGAAATGAATAAATAAACACCATATACCATTGGTAATTCATTCTACCATGAACCGTTTTCAACAAGTTCTCGCAGAATCTCATACTTCCCGAAACTCTTGTCAAAACAATTTATGGTACAATGCACGATGACCCACACTGTGTGCCCGATACAACCCACGTTACTAACCCGTGATCATTAGCGATATGAAAAGTTTATACCCACACGGCGTACAAAGGCGTCTACCCACTCCATGTGGTAGGAAAAGTTCATACCCGCGTGGCATATAAAGACGTATACCCACTACATGATACCCGGTCCATAGTAATCCATGTTCGTATCGTACAACCACGCAAACGATAAAATTCCCACAAATATCTCCCATTCTAACCATACCATAAACCCCCACCGGGATAGACTAACCTCTAACACTCTACGACAATGCTCGAAAGCAATTCAAGTCCATCACAACAATCATACAAGAGATATCATTACAAACATTTTCTCAATTTACCAGAAATCCCAAAATCCCCAAATTTCACAATTTGTACCATAGCAAAATTGAGGAAAAAGAGCAAGAGATCACCATAAACATCATTTTGTTATACAATATCAAGCACTAAGGTTGTGATGGTGAGAACAAAGAAAATGTAGAGAGGAAAAATTCATTTTTCTTAAAACTAGGGTTTGAGAATGAAAAAGGGACCTTTAATGGTTACCCAACTACCACAATGTTTAAAACATGACAATAATTGCAAGAGGATCAAGAATCAAGTAAATAATAGCAAGTATATATGATTTTGAACCAAAAGAATACATATAATTTAATTCTAGCCTCAATGTAAGAGAATAGGAAGAAATCCCCTACCTCAATGCTCAAGAGTTTTAGCCAAATACCCAAGCTTCAAGACCTTCTTGCTTTCCTTTCTTTTCCTTTTAATCTCCTCTCCCTAGGGTTTTCAAAAGATTTGGGTGAGAGTGGGTGAAGAATGGAAGAAAAGAGAATGAGTAGAGAAGTGAAATCTTAGAAATCTAGGGTTTTAATCTTCTAAAATGGTGTATCTCTCCTTATCTTTGATGTTCTTCTCTCCCTCTCTTTCTCTCTAAAGGTGCCTAAAGTTTAGAAGGCTGAAATGGGGCTCAAATAGTCGGCCTTAAGTATTTATAGGGAGAGAGAGAGAGGCCGAAATTCGCGACTTTAAGATAAACAGTCTAGTTTCGGTAGTACCGGTACTCAGTACCGGTACCATTCAGTACCGGTACAAGAAACCTTCTGGAATCGGGGTACCGGTACACAATACCGGTACGGTACAGTACCGGTACCATTTACCCAGTTTTGCCTATTTCTTTTGTTTTCCATTTCCAATCCATTCCAAAACTAACCAAATCCATCACAAACCTCTCCAACACATATTTATACACCAAACCTATCTAATACAAGTTATAGGACCTAACATTTTATATTTTCACTCACTAAAACTAAATTTCAACTATGATTTTCATTAACATTTTAAATCTTTACTTTTCAAATTTACAAAGTTCAAACACACTTCAATACCCATATCCACATTTTTACAACCATTATTTGCTATATCTATATATCTATATGCATATATAAAAGAAAATGCGGGGTGTTACAAGCCTTATTTCTCATAATTTTTTTAGTTTTAATGTGAATGACTTGTTTTTAATCAGACCAAAGAAAAAATTAATCGATGTGAATATAAGCTAACCCGAATACTCCTGACGGTAATACTAAAAAAAAAAAAAACATGTGACAATGGATCATCATGCTCATTAGTTAAGTCTTTTTTTTGGACACATTCACAATATAAAAAATCAAATTGGGGATCTCCTCGTCACAAGTAACATGGCTAACCCGTAACTTCGTATCATCGAGTCAATCCTTTATTTTTAAATTATTTATTTTTTTAACTTGATTTTTAATTTATTATTTTAATACAAAAATGTGATTTAAATCTACACTTTTATTTTAAAGGTAAAATATATTTGCAAAACACGTTTTTTAAATTGACTGCTTGTTTTACAATATATATATATATATATTTTTTTTTTTGACTAATCTTGTTATCGACCCATCTAACTTTATTTTCAAAGTTAAAGCTAGTGGAGTATTATCACAACCTAGACTTAAGGTAAAGTCTGGGAAGCAGTTGAAATAAACTGGTCCATCATGGAGACCAGCTTCCATTATCCCTAAAAGACCAGGTTCATAATCAATGAATCGTGCATCTCTTAGAGTTAATAAAACTGCTGCATTTTTTCCCATTGTTATTAATGGTTTTATTGCAACTTGGACTAGACCTAAATGGATGAAGTTAAATCCTTTAGACCTATGTCTTTTGAGTGTCTCCTTACTGAGGAGTTGACAAGATTCTTCATTAGTTTTCAAGGCATAAACCTGTTCAATGGTTTTTACCTGTAATTCAGAATTAAAGGCTTTAGAAAACCAACTTGATTTGTAGATTTCCCTATGGGGGACTGATGGGATGTTCCATCCATGCCAATCAATTTTGGATTCCTGGTATTCTAATTCTTCTTCATTTACTATATTCGGTATAGTACTAGATGAAGATCTAGATGAACTAGCTCTAGAGTTAGATCTAAATAATCTACTCATATTTAAATCAAATTATTTTCAATTTTATAAATTTCAAATAAGTATTACCCTCTAATACATACCCCTAACCAATTATCCTCACTTTCTTGCCTAAAATCCCTAGACTGCCACACTTGGACTTACAAACGGGATAACGAGAGGCTTACAGACTCTTGGATGAAAGAAATGGGTGATTAGCCAGGCAAGACTTATAAGAGATTTATAAAGATTGAATCAAAAGAGATTTAAAACAAGTGTATGTACACCAATATGAATGTGCACGCATTGAAGAAAAATCCAAAAGATAATACTTTGTTAATGATATCTAGTACCAATGAATCCAACATACAAGTCCCCAAAACTTTGCTTTGGAAAGATGTTGTATTACCAGATCATTGGATAGTTGAAAATGAAAATTTTAAAAAAGATTGTGAAGGCACTACCTCAAACATAGAACATATTCAACAGCTTACTGATGGCTCAGTAAGAATATCCTTTGATGGTGCAAGATCCCATAGATCTAGCTTATCATCAATTCCTCCTAATCTGTTCAACAAACCAATTAGAATTAATGAAGGCCGAAAATCTGATTCTTATTCTACTATCTCCCAAAGGGATAGAGATATTGCCCAAGAATTAGATAGAAGGCTTAAGTTAAAAGGAATTGATAATTCAGCCTCCGTTAGTAGGCCCCACTACACTCCTGCAAGTGTGCCCTTAGAATCCAGATTCAATGAATTTAAAGAAGCAGAAAAAGAAGGGTTAGTTCCACCTTTCTCTCCCTCTGTTAGTGATTTTGATGGTAACTTAAGAGATGCCCATATTAGTCATCACTTATGTACTATCACTAAAGAAAAAGAATTCCTCATGCCTGATATTTACAAGTTAATGAAAAAATTCAAATCTGAAGAAAACAAGCCCCTTAGGCGAGGATTTGAAAATTTAACTAGTAAAAAACAAGAAGAAATTAAAAAACAATGGGTTAAATTAATGTATAAATTAGAATCTGAGATTGCCTTAACTGACTACCTTGATAACTTCCACAAAGAAGTAAAAGTAGTAACTAAGCACAATTGGAAAACAGAAAATACTATTGTGTCCTCTAGTCATCCTCCTATAGAGACTTTCACAGTTAAATATATGAACAAAGATGTTACAGCCTCTCCTTTTAAGATTCCCTCTAGTGAATCAGAAAAGAAGATAGTTGAACAAGTAAATTTTACCAACCAAAGCCTAATCACTATAGGACAACAGTTGGATAAAATTGAATTTAAGATTGATGAAATCAGACCATCTTCAAGTAAATTAGAGAAACCTCTGATTAATCTACCTGAAGATAGGAAAAATTTAGGTTTAAAAGATAAATAGATTATTCAACAGATTGATGCACTGTTAAAAAAGACAGAAACAACTAGTTCGTCTCAAATAACAGTTATCAACCAAACATCTGATGATTCAGAACATAGTAGCTCAGAAAGCTCCTCTAGTTCTGACTCAGAAATTGAAAAATTGGAAAAACAGTTTGCTGATCACAATATCAACCAGTTGAGTTCAAACAAACCTATTTCCAAAGTTAATAAGTTGACTACGGTCCCTACTAGTTCCACTAAGAATTGGTATTCTAGACCTACACCACCTGATCTTCAATTTGAAGAAAAGAATGTTTCTAATCAGTTTTCTGTTCAGTCTAACAAACTCTATGAATGGAACATAGATGGGTTAAGTGAACAAGAAATACTTAATAAAATTAGTCATTTGTCCATGGTAGCAAATAGTTATGTCACCAACCTTGACAGTCCTGAACCTGCTATTGTTAATCTAATAACCTCAGGATTTACAGGTGTTCTAAGAAATTGGTGGGACAACTATCTTACTCAAGAACAAAGAGACAGTGTCACATATGCTGTCTTAACAGACGATGAAGGTATTCCAGTATTTGATGAAAGAATTGGTATGGCCAAAGCTGATGGCATCAATACCCTCATATTCACCATAATCAAACACTTTGTTGGAACACCTAGTAATATTGCTTCTAGGATCCATGACCAGCTAACCAATCTTAAGTGCCCAACACTTAGTGATTTCAGATGGTACAAAGATTTTTTTGTTTCCAGAGTTATGGTCCGATCAGACTGCCAAAAAGCATTCTGGAAGGAAAAATTTGTTAACGGCTTACCAAATCTTTTTGCCCATAAGGTAAGAGAAGCCCTTAGCAAAGACACTGGAATTATTGAATATGATTCGTTGGCTTATGGAGAACTCATTAGCACCATCCAAAATGTGGGAATGAAATGGTGTATTGATATGAGGATTAGTAAGCAACTAAAAAATGAAAAGAAAAAGGCTAAATATGAATTAGGTGATTTCTGTGAACAATATGGTCTTCAGCCTTTAGCACCATCCCAGTCCAGAAAACACAAATCTCATAGGCCTTATTCCAAAAGCAAATCTTACCATAGACGTAGTAAGAACTCCTTCACCAAACCTGAAAATTCTAGCCGTCCCACTAGGAAGCCTAGAAAACCTTATAAGCATAATACTTATAAGAAAAAATCAGGGGGGAAAGGTAAAGGCAAAGCTGTTCAAGATGATATGAAATGTTATAACTGTGGAAAACCAGGCCACATTAGTCCTGATTGTCCAGTTAAAAAACAAGTTAAAAGGTTAAACTTAGCCCTAGAAGACGAAGAAGAAATTCTTAAAATCTTTAGGCTAAATAACCCTGTTTCAGATAAAGAAGAATCAGATAGCTCAGAAAGCCATGAAGATTCATCAGAATATCACTCAGCCTCTGATAACCCTAGTGAACTTAACATTAAATTAGGTTGCAGATGCCCCAAGAAGGTTAGGGTTATTACAAAACAGTCTGAAGAACATATCCTAATTGATCTAATCTCCAAGATAGAAGATCCAGATCTTAAGGATAAATATGTTAAACAACTTAGGAATTTGTTTGTTAAAAAAGATAGTAAACAACTTGTTCCTGAAAAACAGCTCATTAGTCTTAACAAAACTATGGAAAGATTTAGTAAGGAAAAGAAGAAAGAAGTCACCTTACAAGATCTCCAAAGTGAAGTCAACAAATTAAAAGTTGAAATAAAAGATCTAAAAGCTCAAGACAAGAAATTTGCAGAAGCTTTAAGTGTTTTACAAACTGAAAATAATTTGGATAAATCAAAGGACTCAGATCCTGAAGATCAATCTGAATTTGAAAACTTAGTTAATCCATTTAGTCATAACAGAGCAGGGGATACCCGTAACCTCCACCTCTTCTGTGGAAAATTCTGGTTTAACGAACCTGCCATTTCACGATGGGTGCTCACAAACTGATGATAAAAGGATTAATCTAATTAATCATCTTACTGTCCAAAAATGGTATGTTGAAGTTAAGATCGTTATTTCTGATGATTTTATTCTTAATACTATTGCCCTTATTGATACTGGTGCAGATGTAAATTGTATCCAGGAAGGGATTATTCCAACTAAATTCTATGAGAAAACCTTGGAAAGAATTAGTTCTGCCAATGGTAGTAGAATGAAAGTTAAGTACAAATTACCAAAGGTGCATGTTTGTCAAGATGATGTATGTTTTAAAACATCATTCATACTTGTTAAAGACATGACTGACTTAGTCATTCTTGGTTTACCATTTTTATACTTATTGTACCCTTTTACAACAGGTACAGATGGACTAACAACCAAGCCTTTTGGTCAAACTGTAGTTTTTAAATTTGTCACTAAACCTGAAGAGAAACAATTAAGGCAACTAAGAGATTATTCAATCTCTAAGTCCCTTAATGTGATTAACAAGAAAATCAATCAAGTGAAATTTCTCCAAGAAAAGATTAATCACCTTAGAACTAATGAACAATTAACCAACCCAATCTTAATGCAGAAGATTGAAAGGTTTAAAGAAAAACTGGAAGCAGAAGTTTGTTCTACCCTTCCTACAGCTTTCTGGCATAGGAAGAAGCACATGGTAAGACTTCCATATATTAAAGGTTTTAGTGAGGCAGATATCCCCACTAAATCCAGACCTATTCAGATGAACCATGAGACAATGGAAATCTGCAAAAAAGAGATTTCTGAATTACTCAAAAATGGTATCATCCGTAATAGCAAATCTCCTTGGTCATGCCCAGCTTTCTATGTCATCAAAAATGCAGAATTAGAAAGAGGTGTCCCAAGGTTAGTAATCAATTATAAACCATTAAATATTGTTTTAAAATGGATCAGATATCCAATTCCAAATAAACAGGATTTAATTAAAAGACTCAGCAAGTCTGTTGTATTCTCAAAATTTGATCTTAAAAGTGGTTATTGGCAGATTCAAATCCATCCAGAAGATAGGTATAAAACTGCCTTTGTAACTCCTTTTGGTCATTATGAATGGAATGTAATGACATTTGGTTTAAAAAATGCTCCCAGTGAATTCCAGAATATAATGAATGAAATTTTTAAATGTATTAGTCATTTCTCTATTGTCTATATAGATGATATTCTCATCTTCTCCAGGTCAATAGAAGAACATTGGAAACACCTTAATGCTTTCGTAGAGATTGTCAAGCAAAATGGTTTAGTCATCTCTGCTCCTAAGATTAAGTTATTTCAAACCTCAGTAAGGTTTCTTGGTTTTAATATTCAGTAGTCTACCATTGTTCTTATCAGTAGAGCTATTCAATTTGCAGATAAGTTCCCTGATGAGATCACTGATAAAACTCAGTTGCAAAGGTTCTTAGGTTCCCTAAATTACGTTTCTGACTTCTATCAGGATCTTAGGAAAACCGTTAAGCCTCTATATAGCAGATTAAAGGGAAATCCTTCTCCTTGGACATCTGTTCATACTGATATAGTCAAACAGGTCAAAAAGTTCATCAAAACATTGCCCTGTCTTGGTATTCCATCTGTTGATTCTTTTAAAATCATTCAGACTGATGCCTCCGATGTTGGCTATGGTGGTATCCTCCTTCAGAGAGAATCTCTTAATTCTCCTGAACAAATTGTCCGGTTCCATTCTGGAATTTGGAACAAAGCACAAGCAAATTATAGTACTATTAAAAAAGAGATTTTATCTATTGTCCTGTGTGTCTCAAAATTCCAGGATGATATATTAAATCAGAAATTTCTAATTCATGTCGACTGTAAATCAGCAAAACATGTTTTAGAAAAAGATGTTCAAAATATTGCTAGTAAGCAAATCTTTGCCAGATGGGAATCTATTTTGAGTATTTTCGATTTTGACATCGAATATATTAAAGGCAGTAATAACTGTATTCCTGATTTCTTAACCCGTGAATTTCTGCAGGAACCTCATGGCGAACAGGGATAAACCTGGATCCTCTTCCAAACCTGGGAGGGATACGGGGAAAAATAAACTTCTAGCCTTACCTAGTCCAATCCAATTGCCAGCCCAAACAGCCGCAATTGCTTTAACCAACCGTTTCCACTCTTTGGGAAACCCTAATCCAGTACGGCCAGTAGCCCATTCTTCTTCTTTAGTCACCAGGCCAGTAGTCCTGCCAACTACCACAGTTAGCCCAGCTACCTTTACTCAAATGGCCCAAAGACCACCTATCAGGCCAGTAGACCAGGTTGTCAACCCATATATTCCTCGTTATTCTCAGTCAGCCCATAAAGGCCCAATTGTTGATTACATCAAAGCTTATACACAAAATGTATTTGCTATTGAACCACTCTTTATTCATCTATCTGATCCAGTTGATATAGTCAAAGCCTATATTGAGCCAGGATGGACTTTTATTCCAACAGATCCTGAGAAAACCCATGGTTTCTATCAGGATATCTTGTTCTTTACCAAGTCAATCTTTGTTAAACCAATTAATGATAAGTTTAACCCAGATAAGGTTATCTATCATTCTTTGATTATTCTGAGAATTATTTATGTTAGTGAATGGGGATCTCACCCTTCTTTACTCAGAGACCTTCCATTTCACAATAGACAATTCAATTACTATGATTATAAAGAATCATGGTTCAAAGTCTTACTCCACCAGAATGCAAATTACTCTCATTCATGGTTCCTTAATTTTCACAGAGATTTCAAGAGCCAGATTCCTGCCTGGTTCGCACAGTGGTGGTTTATGCACGGCCCCATTCCTGAAATCTTTCCTGATGATCTCCAAGATCAAATTACTGTCTTCTCATCTCTTTACCGTCCTAGTAAACATGAGAGTCAGTTTCCTTTATTACTAATATTTTTATGCAGGTACAAAGTCCCATGGATACTCAAATGGACATGGGAAATTGCTGGTTATAATATAGTCAGGCAATTCTATGCCAAATGGTGGCCCAGGTTTCAACAGAGTGACATTATCACTCTTGTCAAACAGGAGTTCCCAGTCAAGGTTCCAACCCCAGTAGTGGTACCAGCAACCTTGCCCCCTGCAACTCCAGTCAAGGACACAGCTAGTCCTTCCACAGTCCCATTGAAGCTGGAAAAATCCTCTGCTAAGGATTCCGGCAAACAGAAGAAATCATCCTCTAAGGATTCAAGCAAGAAGAAGTCTTCCAAGAAGAAGACTGCCAAGATGTTATTAAAGCTTCTTCAAGGATCTGATAGTGACAGTGACTCATCAGTATCTTCACAAGGTTCTGTTAATGCATCGGATACCATCCAGGATGCCCAAGACCCCTTTGCAGGATATGATGATCTCACCCCTGATCTGGCTTCTCCTTGATTCTTTTCTTTACCCGTGATAGCTTCAATCACTACTTCCCCACTAGTGGAAGAAAAGCTGTCTGTCACGAGTAATGTTAGGACATCAATCAGTAGTCTGGCTCTTTCCCCTAGTAAAGCAGCCAACAGCCATCATTCAAATCTGCTTTTCACCGAAAGTAGATTCTTCAGACAACAGCAGGGCCCATTAGTCCCTTCAGTCAACAATTACCCTGAGTAAAAGTCATTTACTCCACCTTTTCCACCGAAAATAGAAGGTGAAAGACTTTACCCAGAGTTAAAGCAAAAGAGAAATCATTACAACGATTCCCTCTGGAGTCCTTACCTCTATATAAGGCTTCTCTCATTTCATTTATTCTAAGTCTTGTTAGACTAGTACAAGCCCTGTAAACACTCTCCTACCCTCTCTCATATTTTGTATCTCTACTCTCATAATGATGCAAATGAAGAGTATTAAGAGTTTTTACTCCGCTTATTTCCACTAGCCCACTAGTGCTAGTGTTGTAAGTATTTATCTTTGATATTTTGTAATTTGTATTGAAAGATTTTCTTCAGTAAAGAAAATTATTTTGTCATTTATATCTACAGCTTGTGATTCTCTCATGACTATAGCTGTTAGAAAAATTAATTGCGAATTTTCCATGCCTTCCGCAGACTATTCTATAGTCAGTATTAAATTATATATATATATATATATATATATCTATACTACTAATAAAAGTACCTTAAGTGAAAAACTTTTGATTCACTATTTTACCCTCATAAAATTTTTTAAATACCGTACTATCTTTTCATAGTCAAATATCTAAATTACAATTACATCATTATGTATTTAAATCTCTAAATTACCCTAAAAAATATATATGCATCATTATAGTTTTCAATAAAGTGTTCAAAAACTCCATCAATATTTCATTACTCTTTTCAAATATAAAGATAAGATTATGCCTATACATGTATATTTTTTTCCATCTATATTACTAATAAAGAATGAAATGTTTGTCTTAGCATGAAATTTTTTTATTCACTATTTTACTCTTATAAAGAATTTTAATACTACACTATCCTTCTGTAGTTGAATATTTAAATTACCATCATCTATTTATGTATTTAAATCTCTAAATTATCCCTAACATCTTTTTTAATTATCTATTTACTATGTACAAATATCAATATCTATGAAACTTTTTATTGGCTACGTTACCTTTAAAAAATATATGCATCACTATAATTTTCAATAAGACGTTCAAAAAATATTCAAAAACTTCATCAATATAATATTACTCATTTCAAATATAAAGATAACATTATACTTACATATGTGTATTTTTTTTATCTAAAATTTCAACCATTTTATTTTTAAGATAAAAAATAATATTTTACGTATTTTTTTAAAAATAATTTATGTTAAATCAACATAATTGTTCAATCGATGTAACCTTTTCATGTTTTATTAAGAGTTTATATAAAAAAATTATAGTGTATTTTTAAGTAAAACTTGAATTTTAGAATTTTAATATTCCTTTAAAATATATATTATAGAGTAATATATTGTAATTTTGGGTTAATAGTACTTTTAGTCCATGAAATATGCATGCTTTAATAGTTTGATCTTCATTGTATCAATTTTGTCAATTTAGTGCTTAAAGTATTTAGTTAATATTTAAATGATCCATACGCAGACAGCCTATTAAGTTTTTGACAGAAGTGATCACATGCTGATCACGTGATACTGTCTACTGGAATGACATGTGGTCACTTCCATTAAAAAACTTAATGGACTGTTTGGTTAGGGACTATTTAAACAAGAATTGAATATTTTAGGGACCAAAAATCATAGATTTCAATAAAGAATTATAAAATAATATAACTATAAATCACAATTATATGTAGATAAAAAAAATTAGAATAATATGTACGTTGATATTAATTATTATTCACAATTAAGAAAGTTAGGTAAACAGAGGGTCATGACTCTTCTATTATGTATTAACTATGATTTATAACATTATTTATAACATAGTAATATACTTTTCCACATTTTCCTATCCTCCTCTAATGATTGTCTGTCGTTAGGGAAACTAAGTAGACAACGATATCATTTATGTTTCTTAATCTTCTTTTGTTTAATCTTATTTTTGAACAAATTCTCTCTCTCAAAAAAGGGGACAAAAATCCTCCGACCGCCATACAAACCAGTTGAAAAACCTTTTAGCATCTCTTTCGAAAACCTTTTATCTTCTCTCTCTCCCTCCCTCTCTCTTTCTCTCTCTCTCTCTCTCTCTCTCTCTCTCTCTCTCTCTCAAACACTCTGCTGAAACCGAATAAACCACATATACATAATACTTTTTATTATGTAAACGAAAATTATTCACGTGCAACGCACGTGGTGCATTGCTAGTATATATAAATGGATAAAAGATACTCCAGTGGGAGTGCATTCTTTGACAAACTCAATTTTGTTTGAAATTTGTAAGAGCTGGGTGCACTTAACTGAAATTTGGTTTTGGAATCTCACCAGTAACCAACATATGCTTAAGATTAAGGACAGTGTATATTAGAACAAAGCGAAATTAACGGGTTAAAATTGATTATTTTTTAATATCAATATGACCCATTTATGGTAATAATAAATAAATTGGGTCAATATCAAATACAAAAACTCTAATTTTGACTCGACCAACTAGTGTACTAGGATCTTTTTTTAAAAATTAATTTATATTTATAATTAAATTAAATAATTAATTATATGTTGAATAATTAATTATTATTTTTAATTATTACTAAATCTAATTATTGATCTATTCTATTCTTTTTAGAGTACTTAGTTTGTCAATCTAATTATTGATTTATTCTACCCTTTTTGGAGAATAACAAAAGATTGATTAAATCGTAATACTTTTATTTGTACAAATATTAAAATAAGTGAGCAGTAAGAGACCTAATACTTTTTAATAAGAAGAATTTTGCTTTAAATGAAATTTGTAGGCTAATAGGATATACAAGGAAAAAGAATGACCTTAATAAGAATATGTGGGGGTATAATTGACTTTATAGTAATAATTAGGGATAAGCTAAGAAATTAAAAGTTTTTTACAAATTCTTACATTTATAAGTAGTATAGATATAGATATGAATTGTTTCTCTGATTAGATGATTTAATTGAGAGGAAGGTGATCTAAACTCTGGTTATCTTATTCTCGAGTAAAATATGTTGAACCAAACACAATACTATTCATAAGCATAATTTGAATAAGATTGATTAATACTCAACACAACACCGAAATGATAGGACCTGAACATGATAAAGCACGACCGAAGATATGTCCCAATGTACTCGCCAGAACTAGGTGAAAAACAAAAAGTTCTAATATAATTTTATTCCTGGTCTCTAACCAAATTCCATTCTCGAAACTCAGTTCCAAGTAATTGTCTTTCCATATCTTTAACTTCCTGAGGTCCCCCATCACTGAAGAATGTACAACTTGTTCTTCCATTTACCTATATATATATATACAACAAACACGAGAATCAGAACCCTATCCGATCTGACTCCTATACCTGATTGACTACCGTGAATTGTTTCACAACCCTATTCGATCTGACTCCTATACCAAAAACTTACATTTCATTAGCATACCCAAAATTTCATCCAATAAAAACGTAACACTTGTGAAGTTTCCTTATTTTTAGTATTTTACTTTATTATTTCCCTTTACTTTGTTATTTTTAGGACCAACAAACTCTAAACAAATCAAGATAATTGTGAAGCATTTTCAATGAATCTATTACCAAAATACAGCTGTTTTGAACTTATTTACCAATCTACGACACTTTTTAAAAGCGGAATCAACAAATTCGACTGCTTCTGAAAACGGAATCAAGAAGTACGACTTCATTAGAAAGCGAAATCAAAAAATCTGATTTTATCATTGAAAGAGTATTTATGGAATCCGCTTTTACTTGAATAATCGTATTCTACAAATGCGTTTTCAAAGAGAAAACGGATTCTCTAAGTTCGTTTTATCAAATGAAGCGAATATAATGAATCCGCTTTCATTCGAATATTTCAACTCCCACCAGGGCCCCCCTTTTGTTATTTCATCGTTTGGCCTCTCTCTCCTATCTTCTCTCTGTGGAGAACGGCAATCGAACTCAGCCCTTTCTCTCTCTTCTCTCTCAGTGATTCTTCTTCTCTCTTCTATTATTATGTTTACTTTCGCCATCCCCTAAGCTCAGCCCTTAAAATGAACACACCCTAACTGAGGAAATCCAAGCTTAGCCCTAAGCATGTTCGAAGAAGACAACTGAGGTCTTCTGCAAGATTCGGTTGTGAAATTCGCCTTAGGTTCCTTCTGAGCCCTAATTCCAATGAGATTATTAATAGGCCCTAGCTTACTTAGTGTTTTGTCAAATTGTGCAATGGACTGGTACACACCCGTGGGCTAGGTTTGAAGTAAGGAAAAGACCGGGCTTCACGTGTTAAACATAAGGTATTTTATTTAACCAAGTACGCTACAATTGACTCTGTAATTTAGGAAATTCTCAAGTTTAGAAAAATATCCCCATTGCCCAATCCCCATCACTGTTGAATTCAGAAATCCCCAACTGTAACTCAAAATTTCAATCCTCATTGCCCAAATCTCATTACTGTGTGATTCCAAAAATCCCCAATTTTATAAAATTTTCAATCCCCATTATTGCTTCTCATACTGTTGCTTGCTCGAGTAATTTGAACTGCATCCTTACTTCAGAAATTTACAGTGTGAAGGTATTATGAGGATTGAATTTTATTCAGAAATTTAATTTGAACTGCATCCATGCAATATATACTGAATGTTATTTTTTGGACTAAATTATGTTTTTTGTGCATTAGGAATATTGGTCTATGCTTAAATTCCATATTACAATTGAAATTCAGACAATAACCATTGTGAAGGTGTTACAATGATTATATTCCGAACAATAATCATTATGAGTTACAGTTTGAATACATAATTTATGAATACATTTTGAATACATGCAATATATTCTGAATTTTATTTTTTGGATTAAATTGTGTTTCGTGGGCATTTGAAAGCTTGGTTTGTTCTTATATTCCTTATTACAGTTGAAATATTGGTTTGGTGAAATATTAGTTCTCGTTATGGCTGACTGTTCTTTTTTAGTTCTCATTATTTTTAGTGCTCATTATAGTTGGATCAGGGACCAATGTAAACTCCATAGTTATCAAAATTGTACGATTCGCGATTCGATTCGTACAATTCGGTTCGATACAGGTACAAAACGATTCGTATCTTATAAGAGAATCGTTTTAGAGTTGAATCGCACTTGAATCGTACGATTCAATTCGTACAATTCGATTCGTATCTCACTCATCGCACGATTCAATCTTTTTTTTTAAACCCAACTTTTTGGCAAAACGACGTTGTTTTGTCCGCTAAACAGTAAAACGACGTCGTTTTGTTTGCACAGAAACTCTTGTTCTAATAAAAACTCAACTTCTTTACTCGTTGTCTCTCTGACGTCGTCTAAAGCTCGTCTTGCGTTGTCTAAAGCTAAAGATCACGGCAAATGCTCTCGCATCATCGGTTGATTTTTGCTCTCAATTCTTCATGGGTAGTTTGTTAGGTTCTAATTTTTTGCTTTAAGATGTTGACCCGTATGTTTTCTCCCAATAAATTTTCTTATTTGTTCTTTTTTCATTCATGTTTGTAACCTAATCTATATTGGGTGTCACTATTTTGGTTCTTGAATAGCCATGATTCTATAATGATTTTTTTTCTTCAAGTTATTGAATTTGAAAATTGTTAAGTAAAAGATAAAGATGAAACAAAAGGCTAGCGTCTTTCCATTTAGACAACATGATTATGTCAATTGATTATTTTTAGAATGCAATAATGTTCAATGTTCAATATTCAATATTTTGTCTATTTTAAATATGTAGTATTATTTTTTATTTTTGTTCAAATTTTGTGTCGAATCTTACGATTCACGATTCTCGAATTTAGGATTTCGATTCACGATACGAATCTCGATTTGACAACTATGATAAACTCATACAAAAAATTACAATTAATTAAAGGATATATATATGTGTACAACTACACACACATATATGTATATCCATACATACTTGGTATATCAGGGATTAATTTATCTATCATATAGCTTAGGTGTCTTAAGATAAGAAGCTAGAGGAAGTAACACAAGGGGAGATAAAAAGTTACAAGCCAAATTGAAAAGTGAGGAATTAATTTTTCAATGGGAAATCATATTAATATTATTTAATCAAAAACAAAAATTGCTTTCAACAGAAAGTGAGCATGTCATTATTTTCTTTAAAGATGCATACTATTTTTTTTTATTGTAAAGGAGTGAGCCATATTTCACAAATTGATCAAAAAAATTTGTAGAACTGCTATTGTTTCATTTGTATGTATTATTAGGATAATTTAGTGATTTCCACCATTCATTTATCATGTAAGACTAAATTGCATGTAGCTTGTGTAGGTCGAATCAGAATTCTTGTCTAGTTTCATTGTAATAGGCTTGTAAGCTACAATTCTTTTTGTTATCCCATGAAAGACAAAGCCATTGAAACCCATTCCTAAAATAAATATTGTCAGATATGCATATGTGTATGAACAACCTATATATGTATATAAACAAACTACTAAATCAAAGATATGTAGAAAGAAAAAATGCTTACCAAAAACAAGATAGTGATGTCCCTAGTCTCAAGGAATACAAGCCATACACCGTTAACAACACAATAAACAAAAATAGTGGACGTATTATTTGAAAATCTCGTAGCATAATAGTGACAGGCCTATTATTAAGACGATACGACAATGCTTGTCGTTATAGTGAAGGTAATATAAGAGAGAGAGAGAGAGAGAGAGAGAGAGAGAGAGAGAGAATAACGGGCAAAGCATATAAGCTACAATTCTTTTTGTTATCCCATGAAAGACAAAGCCATTGAAACCCATTCCTAAAATAAATATTGTCAGATATGCATATGTGTATGAACAACCTATATATGTATATAAACAAACTACTAAATCAAAGATATGTAGAAAGAAAAAATGCTTACCAAAAACAAGATAGTGATGTCCCTAGTCTCAAGGAATACAAGCCATACACCGTTAACAACACAATAAACAAAAATAGTGGACGTATTATTTGAAAATCTCGTAGCATAATAGTGACAGGCCTATTATTAAGACGATACGACAATGCTTGTCGTTATAGTGAAGGTAATATAAGAGAGAGAGAGAGAGAGAGAGAGAGAGAGAGAGAGAGAGAGAGAGAGAGAGAGAGAGAGAGAGAGAGAATAACGGGCAAAGCATTTGGCAGGAGAGTGAAGCGGGTGGAGAGAGGAAGACATACATATATATTTCAGTAAACGTCAGGAATAGGAAGAAACATGAGTGAATCATTAAGACCACTAGTTGTAACAAAATAAATCTTCTTGATTAAATCTTTTTGATCTCAATTATGAATATTTGTTTTGTTTTGAAACAGTTCAGGGAACTATAAGGTCTACAAATTAAATTTGTGGTTACAATAGTTGTAGAGTCTAAAACTTAAATGAGATATACAATTAATGGATTAGATTAGTTACAAAATTCCATATATGACTTTAGAGAATTGTTTAGGGGTAAAATTGGCAATCAAAAGTTTTTTATCTAAGCTGCCTTTTATTAGAAGTATAGATTAACATGTTTATGTATAATAAAATACACTAAAAATCACTAAACACTCATTTACCTTATTTGAGTATATACACTCATATACACTAAACATAACTAAAATACACTAAAAATCACTAGAAGTATAGATTAACATGTTGTACACAAACTGTCCATTTCACGTTTTCGTGTTGTAGAATGAAAAAACAATCGTGTTTGAAATGAATTGAGTCAGCGTCTAACTGGACAGTTTTTGTACAACCAAGTCTTATATATTGTACACATTTGATTGTAACATTAAGAGTAGTTGGATTGGAGTTTTCGTGCGTGTTAAACATAGTAGCTCAAAGGTCCTTGCACTGTAGAAAATTTACAAAGTAACATTTTATGTTTTCACTTTTTAAGTATGTTAATAGGTTTAAAAGTAAATTATGTCATGCAACCTAATCCAGTAATTAAAATATGAAAATTATTTGATGTTATATTTTATATTGAAGGTATAAAATTTCGAGGAGAAGCGCCACAATAATGTGCTATTGGGGAGGTAATATTATATACAATGAAAGTTGTTTATCGTACAATGGAAAGTCTCAGCATTATATAAAGTTAAAACACGAAACAACATATGAGAAATTGTTGAGAATTATGTACACGATAATACATTTGGACAGTTCAACATCACGACTACAATTAATTTGTCGATTTTCATCATTTTTTGGGGATCGCATGCAACAATTTGTAGAATTTGAAATTAAAAATGATGACGGTGTGGCGGCGATGTTGGATGTTGTATTTGAGAACCAAACATTGAATAGTATTAACTTGTACATACAGGTAGAGCACATCCAACAGTTTCCTCAGCCAGTGGTGAATGAGTATGACCCATATATCCAATTGCTTACATAGGAGAGCATCAATCAGTGTCTCAATTCGCATGCGCTTGTTAACTCTTACTATGTTGAAGGGAGTAGTCAATATGCGCATGGCTTTATGGTAGACGATACTTTTACAGTAGAGTTTAATTCAGGTCATGGAATTTCAGAGGCCGAGCCTTATGTGCCAGAATTGCATACAGGGCCTAGTACACAGACATCGATGTTTTTGGGATATACCACATCTTCTTTGAATATTGGTATCCAATCTCATACTGAAACAAGGGCCGATGTCATTCGAAATCTGGTTTCACTCAGACAGTGATATATTGGCGAGCAATGCAATGCGTGCAATTGGTCGTGCAAAAGACACAGATGATGAGGACAAAAATATTACATTGTTGGACGATGTGGAAAACATTAATGATGACGGTGACGTAAATGACCCGTCAGTTATAGTGCAAGACACTGTTTGTATCCATGATTCATCGTCCGCCTTCTTCACTAATGATGAACTTCCCCAACTGTTTATCCCCAACAATCAAACAAGAGCTCCATTGTGGGATCCTGATCGGCCGGAGTTATCCATCGTCCTAATCTTCAAGGGTAAAACAGAATTGTAAGATGTAGTGAAGATTTATTCAATCAACAATCATGTCCAATTCGAGGTTGTTGAGAGTGAAAAAAGTTATTGGCTTTGCGGTGTAAAAAATATCATTTCAGGTGCAAGTGGAGGCTTCGTGCTTGTCAAAAGAAAACGCACGTGATGTTTCAAATTACCAAATATGAAGGCCCACACACTTGTCTGCATGTGTCAGCCACTCATGACCATGTGCAATTAGATTCCCAATTTGTTGCACGCCAAATAAAAGACCTCGTGAGGGCAGATTCATCTTTGAAGGTTGATGTGATAATACAACACATTGTCAATGTGTATAAGTACAAGATTTCGTATAGCAAATCATGAAAAGCAAAACAAAGTGTGTTAGCTATGATTTTTGGTGACTGTGATGAATCATATTCTATTTTGCTGAAATTTCTTACTGTACTGCAAAAGTATAATCATGGCACAATAGTCAGATGGTAGTTGACCGACCTTGGAAATGGGATGACTGTCTTTGACAGAGTCTTTTGGGCATTTAAACCGTGTATTGACGATTTTTCAACACTGCCGTCCACTTATAAGCACTGATGCCACATTCCTGTACGGGAAGTACAAGGGGAAGTTGTTAATTACAACGTGCCTCGATGGAAATCATCAAATTTATCCTCTCGTCTTTGCAATCGTCAATGAGGAAAGTATAGATACATGGAGTTGACTTTTTTGGAGACTTAGACACGATGTTGTCGGTGACCGTCCGGGCATATGCCTGCTCTCTGACCGCCATCAAGGTATAATTCAATCAGTGGCTGCTCATGGTTCCAAATGGCAAACACCGTATGCATACTATCAATTTTTCTTACGACATGTCCGCAGTAACTTCAACAATAAGTTTCATAACTCTTATCTTAAACGTCAAATTCGCACATCAAATCCGCAAGTATGACAAGATTATAGCGAAAATCAACGAAATCAATCCATTCACAGTTCGTTGGCTTGATCAAATACCAAAAGAGCAATGGGCACTTGCATATGATGGTGGAAGACATTATGGAGTCATGACAACCAACATTTCTGAGATGTTCAACTTTGTCCTAAAAAAAGAAAGATATTTACCGATCACGTTATGCGTTGAAACAATATTTTACAAGTTTGTTAAGTATTTTAATGACAGGCGTGGTTCGGCATCAAACAACGGGTGCTCGTTCGCATCTTACACTGTAGAGAAGATGTCGTATGTTGCAATCAAAAAAGTCGGTCACAATGTTACCACATTCAGCCGAACAACCGAGGAGGCATATGTGGTCACTAAAAAGTGTAATGCACTGGTATTAAACATTTTGGACCGCACATGTTCATGTGGAAAGTGGAACACCTATAAAATGTCATGCTCTCATGCGATAACGCTTTTTTCAAAGAGGCATTTTGACCCGTGGCAGTATGTTGTGAAATATACATTGTTGCTGCCCATGATGCCTCTTGGGCCTCTGAATTTCATCCACTGCATAACAAAGACTATTGGGATACGTGCATTGGTCCAAAAGTCTGTCCTAATCCAAATCTACTACGTTTGAATGGTCGTCCTCAATCTACTCGCATCCGAAATAAAATGGACCTACAACAGGGTCGTAGTACGTATCAATGCAGATTGTGTGGTCAACCAAGCCACGATCGACGCACATGTCCATCCAGAACTACACAAGATGTGCGTAGGGGTCATTAAATGTAGATGCTAATGTAATGTGTGGTTGTAATAAATAAACTATGTTCATCTGTATAAGTATGTTGTGTACGTGTAACGATGAAAATGTAGTAGTCCTGTTTATGTAATTACATCGTTGTTCGTTATATTCTGCCTATATTCACACTGTGTACTTGTTGCAGATAATTAATTCAACTGAATTATGTCTACATCCCGAGAACCAATAGTTGCGAACAATCGCAGACAGGAAAGGGTTTGACTTTTGATAGAGCGAAACGATGATTATAAAAGTGAGAAATTTATTGACCCAAAAGAGTATTATGTTAGACTAAGACGAGAATGAGCGTTTCGTGCTAATGAATCAAACGATTTATATACTGAGTTAAGAGTACTTGGTATACAGATGTCACGCCGAATATCTCTAATGATACAAAGGAGGAACAGACAAAGTTACAAATCAGCAGTTACTCAAGTTCGGAAAGAGAATAATAGAATGTTGGTTCGTAGGTTGCGATATTATATGGTTCAACTTGCAACGGACATGGTATAAAATACATATGGACGAGACTTATCAGATGTAGAGCGTAGTAATGTATTAAATAATGAACAATACATATTAGATGATTATATGTCTAATGAAGAATAAAAAGTATAAACTTCATTTGAAGAAGTACGTGTGGTTGTCTGTTGTATTGAAATGTATTAAATAATTAACAATACATATCAAATAATTATATTCCCCTATGTAGTGACATGTAACTTTATGAATATGTAACGAGTCTATGTAATTTTTGTTATTGGTGTAGTGACAATGTCTTACGACAATGTAATTTAATGTAATTAAGGTATGGAGCGTCAGCAGACGTGTGATTTAGTACACCCGGGACCTATTGATCCAACAGTATTATACTTGCGGGCACGACATCGGTCCACAAAGATATGGGATGGATAGACACGTAATTTACTGACTATAATACATATATTCAAAGCTTAACCCACAAATTGCATTTTATTGATTTTATGTAATTATTAAAGAAATTAGCACCATTGAAGTGTTGTCGGGCTGAAGCTACTATGTGTCGCTTGTGACGTCCTGATGATAGGGTATTACGTCGTGTTATGACTGCCAGAATTTATGGCATACACAATATTGGGTTTATACAACTCGACCACCATTTGGTCACTACGCTAGTGGAGCGATGGAGGGTGGAGACGCATACATTCCATTTGCCCATTGGCGAGGTGATAGTTACATTGCAAGACATGGCAATACTTTTTGGACTCCCCATTGACGGTGATGCAGTGACAGGTGTTAACACGCATCATACAGTGCAGGAGTGGCAGGATTAATGTGAGCAGCATCTAGGCATTAGACCACCGAACACTATTTTCTCTGGATCTCAACTTAAAATGACCACTCTGGCCGCTATATTTGCTGAACCGCTCCAAGATGATGCTGATGCCATTACCATTGATCGATATGCTCATGCCTATATTTTGCTTCTCCTTGGGGCTTACATTTTTTCAGACAAGTCCTAGAACAAGGTTGGGCTTATGTACTTACAGCATCTTGAGGACCTAGATGCTTCTGGGAGACTGAGTTGGGGTAGTGTAGTTCTAGTATGCTTGTACCGTGAGATGTGTCGCGCCACTGCCCCAGACGCATCCGACATTGGAGGACCGCTAGTTATATTACAGATATTGTTACATTTACATGTAATTATAAGTTACATTGGAGGACCGCTAAATATTATGTTACATTAAATTGAATAGTTGTGGGCATGAGAGAAGCTTACGTATATCCGTCCTAAGAGAGTACTACCTCATCAGACAGCAGTGACAGATATACCCGATGCGTTTCACGTTCCTAAGGGGCCTAATGTTGGGATTGCTACAGAGGTACCCATTGTTGCGAAGGAGATTCCTGAGCATCATAATCCATTACCTAGAGGTCCGTTGGATTACAGGTGTGTAACAAAAAATTACTAGTTGACACATTCGTATTTTTTCACCATTGATTGAAATGAATTGTTTTGTGTTACAGGTGGAATGTGCGTATGACATCGTATGTACACAGCCCTAAACACGTCCTCAGACATTATAGAGATCAGGTAGACTAGATATGCGATGAGCAAGTTCGAATTATACACTAGCGTAGACTAGATTATAATGTCAAACGTGCTTAGACTAATATTTAAATTGAGTATTTTTTTGTTGTAGATAGTGTGGATGTCATATACTGTAGAGGTTATAGTAGAGTTACCAACATACTGCACTATTGGGAGCGACGTATGGATGACGCATGCACCACTGATATGATTTGCAATAGTAGAATGGCACTTCCCTGATTGTGTCATGTGCCAGTTCGAATTGAGGCAGGTCATACCCGAGCCATGCGACACTAGGTCTGCTCTTCATGCTACTGATCGATGCCACATGGGTGTTTATGACTAGAGTCTTGTACATCAGTCTTATGTAGATGTCTGGTTCCATCGGTGAGAGCATCTTATCGAGGGGGAGGCACATACATCTGTAACCGATATGAGTTTTCGCATGTACATGGTTTGGTACGGCCGTATTACTCGACGATTGATCAGACCTCCATTAGATATGCCACTTATCGGATTCCAGCCTATGGGTAGCATAGTCGAGATATTGGTAAGATAATAGCTAAGTGCATTTGTCATTATAAGCATGATTTACAAATACATAATTGATATTGTCCTTAAGTAAGTGTTTTTTACATTTACAGGAGTGTACACTTATACAGATTCACCAGATCACACAAGATGCCCTTGAGGATGGTACAGACGCAGCACATGCACAGGCACTGCGGGCCGCCTGATCTCTTAGCTCCACTTGCCTCGAGGAGGTTCGAGAAGACCATTGTCTCTATCGTACTGTTCGCTTTGAGCCTCCACATATACCACATACTGCACCGTGTGCACCGCCCGATGTACCTACGCGGCCTCATGGTGTTGTTATACGACGACAAAAGACCTCATGGTAGATGTCAGTGTCGACACAATACCAGACTTGAGTGTACCAGAGCCTACAGTAGGACCTAGTGCACCTCAGCATCCACAGACACCGTCCGTAGTACGTTTAGAGACATCATCCACATCGAGTCCCCTGCATACCTCAACACATACTGCACCCGATCCACCACCATTGACCAAGACCTCCACACCATCTGAGTATACTGCAGGGCATGTTTCCCCCATGGCTGGACCAAGCACATACACATCAGATGCTTCAGGAGTTACATTGCCCACCCAGTCTATCTGTCACGAGGCATTAATGACATCACCTCCGACAGATGTTCCGATTTCACAGCCATGAGATGATGTCACGCAGGGTCATGGTACAAGAATTGGTACGACTCCCGCAGTTGTACATAAGTTACAGCAGCGTGCTATGACTCCACTTGCCAATCTTATTTCACTAGTTCGAGGTCGAGGTGGAAGATTTCGAGGTGTTAGAGGCCACGGTGGTAAATGACGAGGTGGTCGAGGCAGAGGCAGAGATAGTATTCCATGCGGAGATCCAATGTCACAGGTGATCGATGTCGATCCGTCACAGTTAGAGGAACAACGTCCAAAACAGCTCAAGAAGAAGCCGTCTTGTGGCACTTAGTGTTATCATATTTTATCATTTTTTGAAATTTATTTTCACATGTATGTTATAGAGTAATTTCTATGTATTGTTGTTGGTTGTGTGGTGAAGTGTTTGTGGATGTGTGGTGGGGTGTTTGTGGTGCTGTGGTTGGGTGTTGGTGGTGGTGTTTGTGTTTGTTATGTTTGTGGTTGTGTTGTTGTTGTGATTGTTGTTGTTTTGATATTGTGCATACATGGAAAATTTATTTTGGTATGACAAAAATTTAAGGGAAACTTTGCCGAATTTTTTTAAAATACAATATGTTTGAAGACAGTATTTATAATACATACTTAATTTCAACATGTAGCTTCTATTGTTTTCAAATGTATATGTAGTTTCTATATATTGTATACATTTTTATGTTTAGCGTTGTTCTCCACTTCAATAGGTATGATAGCATAAGACAACAAATGATACATTATATTTTAGCACTGCACAATAACAGTACAGATAAACTACAACAACACATTAGTACAAACATATAAGTATGATTATAACAAACGACACACATTATTACAACCCCTGAAGGATAAACCAACATATGCGTAAATGGTTATTGATTAATGAATCTTCATCATGAGAAAATTTCTTCGTCTGACATTTCAATGTCAAAAACACATCCTGCTTTCCATAGACAACTGTAAGCACAAATGTGCTTCGTCAACCAAACCTTCTGCAGCACGGTCGCCTGCAATTCAGCGGAGGTTGTACTGAGTTTGTCGTATTGTCATATGGTTGTTTTCACCTTGAATACGCCACAATGCACCTTCCAACTGTTGTGGTGTGTCAATAGACATATTAATGGCAATTTTTCGTGGCCTGCGTATGTTGCAAATGTTTAAATCTTCACTTAGAACTTGTCTCTCATTTAAACGATATTATCATTCCTCCGATCATTCTATTCACTGACCTCTGTGAGAAATGTAAACGATGATTTAGAGGATAGAAGAATTCATCCTCTAACGCCCAATGATAACTCATACTTTCAAACATTATGCGTGGACTATAACTCATGTTTGTAGTTGGTAAGTATGGTAAGAGGGCAACACACACAATGAATTTATAGTGATATTGTGATGGTAGTCGTGGTCACTGTTTTGCCAACTGTGGATAAATTTTTTTTAAATATGATGATTTAACTAATCATGCAATACTTTTGATTTGTCTCATCACTGAACGATACACATCACTATCAGTGTTAAGTCGTCAATGGTGATTTAACACAACACTGTTAGTACGTTGGTATCAGTGTTCTGTCACCAGCGTCTGATTTACCACAACACTGTTAGTTGGTATTAGTGTTATGTCATCAGTGTCTAGTTGCTATCATTGTTCACTCATCACTGTATGTTCACTACAATATGTTACCACTTAGTTCAATGCCTCTAATATTAAAATAAGTTACGTTTTTGTTTATATACAAATACTTAATTGTAGTGTAAACCCTACATACACTATAATGTCAACAACATCAACAATTGGGTCTTCAAGTCAAACCAACGATGACTCATTTCCAACCAACCATTGGCATCATGAAACATTTTCTTCATTCAGTTCACCAGAACCTAGTAATTACACAGATCCCAATGAAGTAACATGGTATGAAAAATTGCGTTTCTTTAAGAATGAGCCAATCAACATTCATAACCCTTTCACCGAAATCAGTCATGTGATGATTGGACCTGCAACATTTGTTCCACTTCTAGAGTTTTATTATCACCTACCGCGACCAAGTTGGTTGAAATCTTATTTCAAGCGTTGTGAATTTGAAGTATATTGTCGTTGGCATGAATTACGAGTGTCACATGCACGTTCAACTGAAATGTATATGGAATGGTGCATGGATAACTACCATGATATCATTGCAATACTGACTCTTGAGAATGATCAGATGGAGCGACGACTAAATCGATTACACCTTATTACTAAGGTAAAGATTGAACATTCAGACATTGTAGAGCCTATTAATGCAATACTATCCGATCCATCCTTGACTTCTGACAATGAACTTTCTGATTTTGAAGAATCAAGTGATGATGATCATTATGAAAAATTTCTCCCCGCTACTCTTTGCTTAAATGACACACCACTATGCTGTTAGAAATATGATCGTCATTAGAAATATTATGACTAATATGTCTGTATTATGTCGTTTAAAATAAAATCTTATAGTTCTATTTCAACAAAAGACATAAAGTCTCTTCATTTTGAATGCTTTTTTGTAATGCTTTATCGCAAAAGAAATAAAATCTCTTTCCCCCGGGTTTAGGGTTTCTTGCTTGGGTTTGGGGGGTACGATTGGTATTCTCTTTGGATAATAATAGTTTCAGGGGGTAGGGTTTTTTAATGTTTAGTATTTAAGGTTTTGTTTGGGTAAGGTGGGAGGGGTACAAGGGGTACTTTTTTTGGAAATTAAAAAATGTGAACTTAATAGTTTTATTATTTATTGTTTAATAGGATCGGAATGAAATTTTCATTTATGGGAGTAGAAATAGTCCCACTCGAGTTTTTATCGTTTTTATTGTTATCATCTTAAGTACAAGTTGGATAACTTTACAGTACCGTAATTTAATTTTCCAATATGCTAAAAAAATAATTTTCCAATACGTTCAAAAAGTGTGATAGCGGGGGGTAGTTATTAATTTTTTAATGTTTGTTTTGGGATTTGGGGATGGGGAGGGGGGGGGGGGGGGGATTGGGCAGGCCTTTGAAAGCGGATGTGTTAAATCCGCTCTCTAATGAAAGCGCTTTTCACATGCCCGCTTTCTAATAAGAACGTTTTTGTCAAATCCGACTTATACTGAAAGCTAATTCAACACATTCGCTTTCATTGGAGGATTAAATTATATATTGTGCATTGAAAAGCGAAATTGTTAAACACGTTTTTGTGTAAATAACGGATGTGATGATTACGCTTTCATTAAAAGCGGAGTCAACAAATTTGATTCACAAGATGAAAGCGTACTTCTTGATTCCGCTTTTAAAAACTGCTATAGATTAGTAAATAAGTTCAAAACAACTGTATTTTGGTATTAAAGTTTTAAAACAGCTGTATTTTAGTAATAGATTCCATTTCCAATCCTGTGAGGTAGGAGGATGACCCAAATTGCCTTTTAAGAAAGAACAATACACAGACACAGTCCCATGTAGGGTAGGATCAAGGAAGTCCAGATCTTCCTATGTTGCTCAACATGTGGTTCAGGTACAACCAGTTTGCACAAGCACTAGCCACCACTCATATATAAGCACATAAATCCATATCCAGAGTTTCACAAGTCTTTTTCTGCCCCATCCCAATTGAAAAAGTAACATGGTCCATGGTCCCACCCAGCTATATTGATTTAAGATAAGATAACATTTGGATTCTGCATAGAGACACCTGTTTGCTCCCCACCCAATAAACAACCAACCCACCTATCCTCAATTCAACCCCACTTCCTGGTTAGACTAATTAGAATGTGGTTCAACTGAACCTAAATCCAATGGCTCAATATAATTTCTTCTAACTATAAAGGTTAGGCTAAAAAAATATACCTAAACCCACCTCTGATCTTGTATATTAGAGATATGATAGGTTCAAAACAGATCCCAACAATATCCACAAAATCCGGACAAGAAGACGATAGGCGTGAGTGATACGTTATTTTAATCAAACGTATTCCTCACTCTACAATAAATTATAGTTCTATATATAACAACTATTAATAACACATCACGTATATTCAATTGGCCATTTAGTCCGTGTATGTAGTCATGACATTGTCCGGAACCACGTATATTCTCTTTCCTACCTCAATCCCCATGACATTATAGAATTCCTATATGTAGACTCCACTGTTCACCAAATATCTCAAACACAGCCATGAACCCTTAAGTTCAATTTGGATATTAGGATGAGGCATAAACCAACTGCCACTACAAGAAAAAAGGGCTTTTGTGACAAATTTTTTACGGCGGATGTGTTCGCCGTCACAAAAAACGTATTTGAGACAATTTTTTGTGGCGGCTGTGTTTGCCGTCACAAAAAGCGTGTTTGTGTTAATATTTGTGGCAGTTATTTTTTCTGTCGTAAATAGTGTCATAAACTCAAAAAAAATATTTGTATTTGAGACAGCTGTTTTTCCTGCCTCAAATAATATTTATAAATTCAAAAGAATTTTTTATATTTATGGCGGCCATTTTTTCCATCGTATATAATATTTCATAAAATATTAAAATGTTGTTTTAGATTAAAAAACAGTTTATGGTTTAAAAAAGAAAAACTCTCAAAAAAATTTGTATTGACAACAACTATTTTTCATGTTACAAGTAATATTTTATAAAATTACGTAGTTTAACATCAAAAGACAATTTCTAGTTCAAAGAAAAAAAAATTAAACTCTACAAAGTCAAGTTTTTATATAAAAATTAAGAGTGTCAAAATATGCCACGACCCGTTAACACGACATAAATTTAGTGGGTTTGAGTCTTCCTTAAACCACCTGTTTAGTAAACGAGTGGACCCGTCACGATACGATTATAAACGAATTAGGTATTGGTGAAATCAATTATAAGAAATGTATACGATATGACTCGTTTATATGTCATTTACGTAATTTGACAAGCCGTTCAGAGAAATATTGCGTGGCCCTCTGTTGATATATATTCTAACTTGTTTTAGTTCTTTATTGTATATATGTAAATAAATATTATTTCAATATAATAACAATAATTTTATATTTTTTTCAGATGTCACTGAGAGAGTAGATGGTTCGGGAAGAATGTTCAACTTTTTGCATTAATTTCTTGTACTCATAGATCGTTATGTTTTATAAAAGTGCATACTTTACATTTTGTTTAACTCGTTGATTGTTTTTTTTTGATATGAAAATATTTCTATGTTTTTGAAAATGTTGATTATATTTATTTTTGTGTTTATCTATATATTAAATTGGGTAGTTGTATGGATACCAATGGGTCTTTGGTCTAATGGTATTATTTACATTGTGAAAGATTTGCCTTCTTGAGGTCAAGGGTTCAAGCCCCCTTCCTCCCTCCTTCCCCCACCAAAAAAAAAAAAAAAGTTGTATGGAGTGTATATATGCACAGGGTATATAACATTGGTTATTAACAGTCTATAATAATTAAAAATTTTTTTTTTTGGCGGCATCGTTGCCGTCATAAATATATCTTATATTTTTTACAATAGCCAAATATGGTATTTGAGGCAGCACTTTTGCCGCCGTGATAAAAACAAAAGTGCCGGATTTTTTGTGACAACTTATTTACGACAGGGTCTTGCTGCCGTAAATACTATTTGAGACAGACTGTTGCTGCCGTAAAAACCTTTTGAGACCATACTTATTATGGCGAGGCAATGCCGCCACAATGCCGTCACAAAAAGTATTTGTGACAGTAAATAGACTTTTTATGACAGCACTTTACCGCCGTAAAAACCCTTTTTTCTTGTAGTGTGCACTACCAGCTTCTATATGGAGGATTCATACCTGTGAATCAGGTGTCTTGATGCAACCACCAATTTCAGAAAAAAAAAAAAAAACTTCAGACTGCACAATACAGAAGATGGAATACACAGAGAACTAATGCAAACAGGTCCTTTAACAGGCTTAGAATTATACCTCCATGCGTATCCTCCATTCTCAACTCAAATCAGCCAAGCTTTAGACCGAACAATTTGAAGTCAGTTACATGGTTGACACTCGGTTTATTAAAAAGATTATGCAGGCAAATCGAATCCTTGACTATTTCTATTTAGATAGCTTAATTATACAGTTAAGATGTTTCAGTAAGCTCTTCTGTTCCACCAATTTACCATCATGCCAGAATCTCTATCCTCAGCTTGACTACTCGTCGTCACCTTGGAAATCCCAGTAGTTTGTGACATTTTGGCCATCCTCTTATGCACCCAAATTCAACGATTAGGTTGTATAGATACATTAAATTTAACCTGAAACCACAGCTTGATAGGCCCGTCAAACTTGTTAAAGTTTCCTTTAAATTACCACATCTTGACACAAGCATTTCTGTTTGCTTATTTTACCCTTTTTTATGTTTCATGTATAAATAAAATTGCGTGGATACAAGTAGCAAAGGCGATACACCACAATCATACATTTATGTGTGTATATATTCTACAAGCAGCCTTGGATCAGATCAAATTTTCTTTTTTCATACTAAAGCTCAATCAGTATTTACACTTCAAATTTTACAACATCACAACAAACTACTCATTACTGAGAAAATTGTAGACATAACAAGTGAGTACAGCAAGAGCTCAAGAAGGCTAGAAATAAATATCTATGTGCTGCACCATTCCAAAAATGTGAAGGAAACTACCGAAGCACAAGTCAATTTACGAACCAGCATTGCTCATCCTTCCACCGAAAGAAAGCACTGGCTGCCAGAAAAGTTTCTTATCCTCAGACGGGTAATTAAGGGCTGCCTTCCTTTTTCTTACTCTTTCCTCCACATTCAAACTTCCATTCTCAGATTTCCCTTCACTCAAGCATGAGTTTAATGGGTCATCAGAATTTGCCCTAAAGAAGAAAGAGAAATCTTCATTGATTGGGGGAGAGAGATCACTATATTTGCTCCCCTCTCGAGAAGTGCTCAAACCAACCTCGAGGGGCAACCTTTTGCACTGAACCACAGAAGGGCCCAATCGCAATGATAAATCACAGGCAATCCCAGGTGGGTCACTTCCAAAATTTACTTGAGTAATTCTGTTTGAGGCATCTACATTGCGAGAGGAAACCATTTGTGCGACCTTCGTCTCACTAGGCCCTATGGAGTAAGAATTCGGTTTAGAAGAATTACAAGAACCAAGCTCAGACTGTTTAGATTGCAATTGATCTTCACAATGTAAGGGATAGACTGAACATGTGTTCAGTGAAGGGTTAATTTTCTTAGGTAAACATAGAATATCACTCCTGGGAAGAAACTTTTCAGGTAATGAAGGAAATTTTTCAGCAGGGACAATATTGCTTTGGACAATAGGGCTTAGACAAACTGAGCCAATATTGTTGGAATTCATTATAGTGGGCTTCATGAACCTTGAATACTCAGATATGATTTGGGTATTGTTTGTACAATTTCCTTGAGCTGTTTTTTCGAAATCAGTTGTGGGAACAGAGGTAGTTTTTTGAATGCTAGCACTAAGATAACAGCTGGGAGTATTGTTTCTCTGGCTCCTTGATGCTCTTCTTGGAGTGCAGCCTAAATGTAGAGCAGCTGAGCAAATTGGAAAATGAAAATTGCACATGGATTATCACCAATCCAAACAAATACAGTATATAACAAAAATTATCTTTCAAGTCTAAAATGGAAAACATAACTATATGAATATAGGGAAAAAAAAGGGCAACAAATTCTACAAGGCTCTTGACATTTTGAGGTGCTGGAAAGGTAATAGGGCGATTCGGTTTATGTGACCCAAACTCGTAATGCTCTAATCACTGATCACAATAGAACAAATTTACCTTTGCACCATGACCAACCATAATATACATGAACATATATGGTGAAAAAGAAGCTTTACAAGATCAAATAAATTTGGATGGGTACCTTCAATACAAGGCAGCAAAAGTTTTCCGGATTCAGTACTGTCATCTAGTCGAATTATGGTGTTAATGGCGTCATTAGCTCTGTCCCGAAGAGTTGTAAGATCCATATACTCGGCCTAAGCCAGGAGATACAAATAAAACATGAGCAAAAACCCAATTTTTGAGATATGAATAAATAAATAAACTGAGTAAATGCTAAGATTTAGATAATATGAGTGAAAAACAAACCTCAGAATTGGCTTTGGAATACAAAATTTCTTCAGCTTTCAGGACAACAATAGGGATCTTCTCTTGCCATTCCTTGTTCTTTTTAGTTACCGAACTATGAATCTCATTCACAACCCTAACCATAAATATCTTATGAATAAGAATCGGACAAACACACACATATAAATATATAAACAATTTTCATTTAAGTAGAAAGGGAGAGACTAAGTACTTGAAAATTTCTTGAATGAGAGAGCCTCTCATGGGTTGGTGTCTATCACTGTGCCAAGCTCTTCTAACACACTCATAGGGTCTTGGGCCAGGTCTAGGCATCTTCAACAACTGAGAAGAGAGAAGAACAGAGGAGAGAGAGAGCAGCCAAATAGAAATACTTGCGAAGACTTTTACTGATTTATGCTTGGTTTCTTGACTTGTGACTGTTTGGTCTTTACATTGAGTAATGCAGTACAAAATTCAAGTAACAGTGCAAAATTCAAGTAACAGTGCAGAGATAGAGAGAGAAAGAGAGAGAGAGAGAGGGGGGGGGGGGGGGGGGGCGGGGGTCCTGGCCTTTTGCTGACCCTTACTTCTCTGTCATTCACTCAATTATTCAAAGAGTTTGGATGAGTTTGGTGTGTCCCCCACTCATCCACATGCCTGCTTCCCCATGTCCCAGGGGTCTCTCTCTCTCTCTCGGTGGTGTGGTATCCATCAAACCCCAGCCTCATACTGTAAAGATCAGAGCCTGTAGCAGAAAGACTCATGGTCTGGGAGCTCCCAACAGTGAACGCAATGCTCACCAACCACCATTGCCATCCTCTAGACTTCACTTCAGAAAATAACCCACCCTTAAATTTGTTGATCGAATTTATAAAAATAATTTATCTCCTATAAAGTTACTAACAATAAACGGTTAAGATATTTTCCCCTCTTAAATCTTTTTTTTCATTCCATTTAATTATTTTATTTCAAACTACTGACTTCACCTAATTTATATTTATTCAATTAAACTATTAAATATATATCAAATTAATCGAAACAAAAATAGTAATTAAATTAAAATTTCAATGTTCTAAGGTGATCTATATTATTTCGAGATGTTGTAAGATATTTTGATATATTTTCACCAATATTTTTAAAATATTTTGAGGTATTTTAAGGTATTCTAACATATTTTGACTAATATATTTTAAAATAATTATTAATTTTTTATTAATTTTTATTCTATTTTCAAAATATTTTCATATCGAAATAATACACTGAAATGAAATTTTGATCATTACCTATATAGTAAGTTGAAATAAAATAAAATGAATTAATTTTTAATTAATGAATATAGATGAGGTGAACTTAATAGCTTAAAATAAAATAATTAAATGGAGGTAGAAAAAGAGATTTAAGAGGTGGGAATAGCCCCACCCCACATAAACAGACTCTATCATACAAAAAATTAAATATTAATGGTGTAATATTTATATTTTAAATATTAATTAATTTATTTTTATTTAATTAAGTAATTTATGATTAAAGTAAATAGATAGAAATTAGGAGAGAGAAAAGAGAGGAATGTGTGAATTAATGGGGTTGTTTGCTATTAAGAAATGTGTTGTTAAGTTGTCTAACATTGGGGGTTGTGTAGAAAAAAAAAATATATTTTTTGGTGAAAAAAAATTTGAGAAGAATTTTATACTATTAAATTAAAATATATAAAAATTGGCTCAATCTCAACCGTTATTATCTATATAATAAAGTATAATATAATTCAAATCTCAAAAAATAAACAAAATGACTTTTGTTTTTCGCGGTTGAGATATCTTTAAATTTTACTCTAAAGTTAATCCGACGACTAATATTAACACCTTAAATTTAATAGGAAAAATAAGTCTCTAAGGGTGTGTTTAGAATGATTTTTTAAAAGTATTTCTAGAACTTATGAATATTTAAAAAAAAAAAAAAAATAGTATTTAGAACTGTTCCACTACTACCACCCCCACCACCATCACCACTAATACCACCGCCGCCACCACCACTGTCGTTGCCACCACCACTACCGTCACCCCATCACCACCACCACACCAACTGCCCCACCACCACCACAACCGCTACCGCCACCCTACCACCACCACCATCGTCGTTGTCGTTGTCGCCATCGCCACAACTACTGTCGCCATCCCACCACCACCCCCCCCCCCCCCCGGTCGCCGTCACTACCACACCACCACCATCGCCACTCACCACCGATTGTTATTATTGTCGTCCACCGCTACCACCTACCACAATTTTCATCTCATTCTTATATTTATTACTATTATCATCGTCGTCTACTGTCAACACCCACAACTACTATTGTTGCTCACCACCCCCATCGCTGTCCACTATCACAACCCACCACCACTCATCATTGTCTACCATCGTCACCAATCACTATCACCCACCCCCCCCCCCCCATCAAACTTACCACCACCCATCATTGTCCATCATGTGACGACCCGTATATAAATTAATTATTGACGACCCGTATATAAATTAATTATTGACGACCCGTATATAAATTAATTATTAACACGCTAATTAGGTCGTCAATTATAATTCTATATAATTAAGGTTTATTTTTTTAAATAATAAATTTTTATGAACAAATGGACCTCAAATATAGAATCTTCAAATGAAAACGAGTCAAATGATTATAGGTCAAATTTCGTATCATATAATAAATATCTATACATATATGTGTGTGTGTGTGTTTTTGTGAAAGGACTAGTGTCCTTTTGTAGATTCTTGTTCTTGCAAGATTTGGGAGGATCTAAGGGATTTGAAAACGTGCAACAAGAAAAAAAAAAAAAAAAAAAAGAATGGCAAAGAAAGGAACACTTGTCCATATGATGCACTAGGTGAGGCAAGCACATGGCATCAGCCATGTGATTTCAAAGCAAGGCTTTGGCTATAAATAGCCAGGCTTTGGCTCTCCAGACGACACACCAAGGAGAAGAAAGAAAGGGAGAGAGAGGGAGGAAGAAAGGAAGGGAGAAAGAGAGAGAGAGGGAGAGGGAGAGGGAGAGAGAAAAAAAAACTTATGAGATTTTGGGGTCAAAAATTTAATAGTGAATTTTACTTCGATCATTACCAAATTGAAGTGTCTTGTTCGGGGTACTTCGAATTTCTTATCTATTGAAATTATTAATGATTTTGAGGTACGGGGTAGTATACAATATGCTCCTGTCTTTTAAATCTCTTTGCAAAGAGTGTCCTTTCATTATCTGAAATTTGTATTCCTATTGATTATTCTGATTGATATGAAATTTTGTCAATATTATCGGTTGACATGTACGTGTACGTTGGGCTAAATGCTTTGGGATTGATTGGTACATGTACGAAGTGAACTTGGGGGCATAATTGGTTAAATGTGATTATGACCCTGCAGGGGTGCGATTGTGATTACAGCCCTGAGGGGTGTAATAGTTCGATATGATTATGGATTTTAAATGCCCAAGTGTCACTTGTCATGTCACCAAGAGGATCCGAGTATAAGGCTACGTTTGATAGAAATTGAGCTATGTGATTTATTGAATTGGATTCTTGATTCTTTTACCTATGATTGTCTATCGGTTGAATTATTTGGTATTTGATCATTCATATTCTTTTCTCGTTGAGCATATTGTTTCCTGTCATATTGTATACTTCCCCGCCTTTAATATTTTTTCAGAATTATCTCGGAGGGAAGGACCAGAGTTGATATTTGAGGAATCGAAGACGGACGAATCTTGATATATATATATTTTTTTTTGTATACTGAGGAGATTATTTTATTATTTGGAGATCAAAAGTGAGATTATAAATTTATTGAGTCAATTAGAGCTCTGGCCCTGTATTCGGAGTTTTATTTTTGATTTATTGTGATCGATCAATTTAATCAGTAACGGGTCCGGGAAATCGGGGCGTTACAAAGTGGTATCAGAGCCAGGTTATCAAATCTTATATGGGTCTTGCGGGAAGTGAGAGTATCAACTTTCGCTGTAGGTATAAAAGTTTCAAGTGTGCAGAGTAAGTTAACAAATTCTCATTAGATGGATGTATAAGTTGGAATTTATATCAAAATCTTGGGTTATATAGTAAAGTGTTGAAAAAGGTATCAGAGTGCGCAACGGATATTTGTGTAATGTACTCATACTTATTTTATTCTTGAGATTAGTATTGAATTTTGAGGATGAAATTCTTTTAAGGGGGTAGATTGTGACGACCCGTATATAAATTAATTATTGACGACCCGTATATAAATTAATTATTAACACGCTAATTAGGTCGTCAATTATAATTCTATATAATTAAGGTTTATTTTTTTAAATAATAAATTTTTATGAACAAATGGACCTCAAATATAGAATCTTCAAATGAAAATGAGTCAAATAATTATAGGTCAAATTTCGTATCATATAATAAATATCTATACATATATGTGTGTGTGTTTTTGTGAAAGGACTAGTGTCCTGTTGTAGATTCTTGTTCTTGCAAGATTTGCAAGATTTGGGAGGATCTAAGGGATTTGAAAACGTGCAACAAGAAAAAAAAAAAAAAAAGAATGGCAAAGAAAGGAACACTTGTCCATATGATGCACTAGGTGAGGCAAGCACATGGCATCAGCCATGTGATTTCAAAGCAAGGCTTTGGCTATAAATAGCCAGCCTTTGGCTCTCCAGACGACACACCAAGGAGAAGAAAGAAAGGGCGAGAGAGGGAGGAAGAAAGGAAGGGAGAAAGAGAGAGAGGAAGGGAGAGAGAAAAACTTATGAGATTTTAGAGTCAAAAATTTAGTAGTGAATTTTACTTTCGATCATTACCAAATTGAAGTGTCTTGTTCGGGGTACTTCGAATTTCTTATCTATTGAAATTATTAATGATTTTGAGGTATGGGGTAGTATACAATATGCTCCTGTCTTTTAAATCTCTTTGCAAAGAGTGTCCTTTCATGATCTGAAATTTGTATTCCTATTGATTATTCTGATTGATATGAAATTTTGTCAATATTATCGGTTGACCTGTACGTGTACGTTGGGCTAAATACTTTAGGATTGATTGGTACATGTACGAAGTGAACTTGGGGGCATAATTGGTTAAATGTGATTATAACCCTGCAGGGGTGCGATTGTGATTACAGCCCTGAGGGGTGTAATGGTTCGATATGATTATGCATTTTAAATGCTCAAGTGTCACTTGTCATGTCACCAAGAGGACTCGAGTATAAGGCTACGTTTGATAGAAATTGAGCTATGTGACTTATCGAATTGGATTCTTGATTCTTTTACTTATGATTGTCTATCGGTTGAATTATTTGGTATTTGATCATTCATATTCTTTTCTCGTTGAGCATATTGTTTCCTGTCATATTGTATACTTCCCCGCCTTTAATATTTTTTCAAGATTATCTCGGAGGGAAGGACCAGAGTTGATATTTGAGGAATCGAAGACAGACGAATCTTGATATATATATATATTTTTTTTGTATATTGAGGAGATTATTTTATTATTTGGAGATCAAAAGTGAGATTATAAATTTATTGAGTCAATTAGAGCTCTGACCCTGTATTCGGAGTTTTATTTTTGATTTATTGTGATCGATCAATTTAATCAGTAACGGGTCCGGGAAACCGGGGCGTTACACATCATCGCCGTCAGTCACTGTCACCCACCTCCATCAAACTTACCACTACTGATCGTCATCGCCCACCACTGTCATCCACCCCTACCACACCTACCACCACTAGGGCTGTTAAACAAACCAAACTTGAACATTTTTTAAGACTCGTTTATGTGTAAATAGTTAAACGAGCCAGTTCGTTTATGTGTAAATTAGGCTTGAATTCAGCTCGATTACCACCCTAACCACCACCACCACTGCTATTTACCACAACCCATCATACTGTCATCCAGAAGTATCTGTCGTCACCCACCATCTCCATCATCACTGCCCACCACCACAACCCACCACCGTCGTCGCCCCACCACCACCATTGCCAACCACCATCATCATCACCGTCACCCACAACCACTACCGCAGTCACCCATGACTTTTACTACCACCATCATCACAAAAAATCTACCATCAGCATCACCATTGCCACCCATGACTGCCACCATCACCACAGTCGTCACCACCCACCACAACCATCATCGTCTCTCGCCACAACCATCACCGTCTCCCACCACCACCACTACCACCGTTCACCACTATTACAACCGGTGCTTAAATTCTTTTATTTGCTATATATTTGTAATTTAATTTTAGGTGTAAATATAAATATATTTATTGTTGACAATTTTTTTTTATTATTTTGTTCATTTAGGCACAGACAATATCTAGTGCTTTTATAAATTAAGAATTCAACTTCTTAACTTATAATATTAGACAGATAGGGGCAAGTAACTTCCCTGTTGGTTATCTTCTAATTCGAGGTTGTAATTGGATTAACAATGAACCTATTTTAATAAGGTGGGCTATTGTTACCCTTTAAATTTCTTTTATCACCCATTTAATTATTTTATTTTAAACTATTAAGTTTACTCTGTCTATAGTCACCCCATCAGTTATTAAACTCATCTCGTCTATATTTACTAATTAAAAATTAAATTCATTAAATTTTATTTCAACATATTATATAGACAATGATCAAAATTTTATTTCGATATATTATTTCGGTAAGAAAATATTTCTGAAATAAAATAAAAATAAATAAAAAAATAATTTGTTTTTTAAAATATTAGTTGAAATATACTAAAATATCTTGAAGTATTTCAAAATATTTCGAAGACATTGGTAAAAATATGTTAAAATATTCTAGATCTCCTTAGAACATTGAAATTTAGCTTTAATTATTATTTTTGTTTCAGTTTGATATATACATATTTAATAGTTTAATTGAATAGGTATAAATGAGATGAACTCAGTTATTAATAGGGTAGGTATAGAAGGGATGAACTCATTGATTTAAAGTAAGAAAATTAAATGGAGTATAAAAGGAGATTTAAGGGGTTGTTATAGCGCCACCCATTTTAATATTAGGATTCACATCAAAGCTCTTATTATCGAACCTCTAATAATTCTGAGTAGGGTCATTCTAACTAGGGGTGTCAATTTTATCCGTTAACACGAATCCGATACGAACCCGACCCGACACAAAACTCGAAAATAACACGATTAGTTGACACAAGTAATAAATGAGTTAAATTAAGGTTCGACACGAATAACACGATTAATGAGTACTGTAGATAGAAAATAATTATTTAATGAGTATTATAGATAGAAAATAAGAATTTTATAATTTTTTTATAATTTTTTAAACAGTATTATCTGAGTTGTTGTCGAATTAAATAATTTTTTATTAACACGAACCTAACACGTACCGAAAGTGACACGATACGAAAATAACATGGTCGAAAATGACACGACAAAAAAATAACACGACACGACACGATTGACACTCTAATTCCAACCCCACAACTATTTACTCTCGTTTCATTAAAACTTAATATGTAACTGCTAAATCCACTTCAATTTATACCCTCTCCATTGATGAGTAGTCACACCCAATTTTATATCAACTTTATTATTGATTAAATTTACACCCACCACCGGCACTTCCATTGTCACCTTTACTATCGTCATTAAGGGTCCGTTTGGTTCATGGGAAAAAGATGGACGGGCTGTGTATTAATGGCATTGGGCTTTTCTTCGACGGCGCCCTTTCATAGTCCAGCGATCAGGAACTTCATGAGATCTCTGGGTGGGATTGAAACAAAACTAGTCCGGATTCCCACGTAAATCGTGTTTAGTCATTTTGAGGCAAAGGGGATTAAATAATTGGGCTATTTCCGACCTAATCCAAATAATATCAAAATGGTCCAAATTTGTCCCTTTGGGATTAAGATCTAAATACTAAAATGTCCTCGCATTGAATAAAAATTGACTTAGACGAAGGGCATTAATGTCAAAAGACAATACCAACATTGCAATTAAAAGACATTTGATCTATGTCATGTCGTAGGTCCCACATATTTTTTTTCTGTTCCAATCTGACAAATCCAAGCATAGGATAGAATAATATTCCTATACAGACCTATCCCAAACATTCAATTGAATGGGTTTGAATTATTCAACGTAACCCAATCTAATCCAAAATAGTGAGACTTACCAAACAGCCCCTAACAGTCATAGCTGTGACTGCCGTAAACCATCAAAAAATGCTTAGGGTAAATTACACTTTGATCCTCTAAACTATGAAATCGATTTCACTTTGTCCATTGAACTATTAAAATTTTTTGCATTATCCCCTCAACTACTTGAATTATTTTACACTTCCCTAGTTACAACCGCCTATTATCTTTTTGGACAGAAATAATTGTCGTGTCAGGGCAAAGTAAAATAAAAACATAGTTCAGGGGGTAAAAAGAAATAAATTTTCATTAAGTGTGTAACAAATGTTAATAATTAGAGCGATGTGAACATAATATATGGTCAATGTAAAAAACATGATAGTTAAGAAAACAATTTGAAAAAAGGGTCATAAGGAGGTCAAAATAGTATTGGCCCAAAACCTTATATGAAAGGTGGTGAGGCGGTGATGAAGCGAAAACAATAAGTGGAGCAATAGTGATGGTGACAATGGCAACAGTAGTGATGGTAGAGATGGTGTAGGTTGGGATGAACTTAGTTAATAATAAATTGAAATAAAAATGGGGTGGGTTTAATCATTAATGTGGTGTGTATAAAATAGAATGGGTTTAGTAGTTTTATAGTTGAGATTAAAATAGGTGAGGATGGATATTTGTGGTGTGAAAATTATTCACTCGCTTTATCCCTCTACCCTTATCTTTTCTTTTTTCTCTTTTAATTTGGCAACAAAAATTAAGCGTGGGTTTGGTAACAGGGTGTTTGTATTTTTTTCTATTTTTGTTTTCAATTTGTGCCAAAAAAAAAAAAAAAAAGAAGAAACAAAAACATGTTTGGGTTGAGTAATATTTTAAGGGTACATTTGGTGATAGGGTCTTTGCGTTTTTTCTGTTTTTGCCCAAAAAAAAAAAAAAGGAAACAAAGACAGAGAGTGCTTTCATTTTTTTATGGCTAATATGTGTTGTAAACAACCCCAAATTTTGAAAACACGATTTTGGTGTTTACAAAAATAAGGAAAAAAAGCAATCACACGTGCAGGGACAAGGGGTTTAAGAGGACATTTGCCTAGAATATATAAACCATATATTTTTTTTGTCTTCTCGTCTTTCTCTCTCATCTCTCTCTCTCTCTCTCTCTCTCTTCCTTTCTCTCGTTTGTTGTCGTCTGAAGTGAAGCAAATCTCTCATCTCTCGTCCGTTGAAGCAAAGACGATCTCCAACAGTCTGTGTTGCCTAAATTAGGTGCAACCACCTGATCAGAACCACACCCAAGGTTAGGCATGACGATGTAAGCCAACGGGTAGAGTTTTGAGTCCGAATATGTCAGCGGGTCGGTGCACTGGCCGAGCCAATGCACTAAAGACCACTGTCTTATCAGAAAAGATGATGTTAGTTCCACGAGCATAAGGCTGAGGGCCGAGCTTTGAATATTATGGCCAAACACATTCGCTTAAAGGGCCACCATCATTTTTCATCTTTCATAAAAAAAATTCTAAGTGTAAGGTCCCTTAGCAGATGGCTAAGGACCGAGCTTTGAGAATCGTGGCCGAAAACATTCACTCAAAGGGCCACCATCTTTTATCATCAGCTATAAAAAGATTCTAAGTACAAGGTCCCATAGCAGATGGCTAAGGGCCGAGCTTTGGAAACTATGGCCGAGCGCATCTGCTCTGAAGCCATCATCTTCTCATTTTTTTGTAAAAATATTTGTTTCAAAAAAGTGTTAAAATCCCACAACAAATGGCTAGGTATTAAACTCTTAAAATAGTGATCGATCAGATTCGTTAAAATTCATCTTTGGTGGACTTTTATGTTTAGGTCCCCTAAGCAAATAGCCAAGGACTAAGTTTTGAGTAAAAATAAAAAAGAGAGAAACTTTCATTCACTGGAAAGGAGGTTACAAAAAGAAATTTCATTCATTGTAAAGAAAATTACAAAAGAAATGATGCAGGATCTTGCTAGGGTGTAGGAGGGGCAGATGAGCTAGCGGGAATGTGGCATGAGAACAACTCAGAGGATGAGGGCACATTTGCAACCCATAGAGCAACTTCATAGCCTTTTACGAAAGTGAGCCTTCTCAAGAAGAGGCAGTTGCAAGGCCAGCTCGCCTTCAGCTTTTTGCATTCCCTACTTAAAGGCATCATCTTCCTTCTCCTACGCACGAGCCTTAAAATATTCATACTCATCAAGAAGAGTACCATGCTCCACTTGAGCAAGAGAGTACTTAGTCACAGTCGCTGACTCAGAAGCTTTCAGATTGGCCACTATTGTAGAGAGTTTTTCATTATCCTCTGTCAGATCGGCCAACTGCGCTTAAAGAACGAGCATCTCCTCCCAGAGTTTTGCATACTCAGCATCCACATTCTCCTTCTCTAAAGTTGCCAAGCGATTGCAGATAACCTGCTTTATGACCTTATCCTTTTTTACTATCTTGACACCGACTTCATGGACTTTCTGTAAACCCTGATTTTTCAAAAAAAGAGAGAGGAGGAAAGCATAGAGTGAAGTTTTAAAGTACAAAAAATAGACTCACGAGCACCATCTGTTGAATCGTTTGTCGGGTTATTTCATCATCAAACATCCGTTCATTCTCTGCCAAATCACGAGGCAAAATCACTTCCCTCGTTATTCCCATTGCCACGTTCATATTCTCAACCGCCGAATCACGAACCATAATTTCTTTCCCTTTTGCCTTCAAGGTTGGGCGAAAAGAGGGAACCACTCGCTCGAAGGTCGTATGGAAGTCTAATGAAGACATCCTTGGCTTATTCAGAGCACGGTCCTCGACAGGAGCGGAAGTCGATCCTCCTTCAATCAAGTCAAGAGGAATATTGGAAGCAATATGAACAGGCTAAGGGACTTCTGGTTTAGAAGAGAGGTCCAACTGTATTGTGTCATCTCGAGCAGACACTTGAGCAGGCGCCTCAACCTCGTTATTTGGAATGGTGATCAGCTCGAGCTCAGCTTGAGTTAGCCGAGTAGAATCGGCCGAAGGCAGATAGGTAGGATCTGGAGTAGGAGTAGACTCGAGGATGACGACAGAGATCAAGAAGTTGAGGAAGTTCCTCACCGGCCTGTTCCTTCCACCCGCCCTAGGGACAAACTTCTTACGAGAACAAAGAGTGTGAGCTCGCGTAGCTTGAAGAGCTTCCCGGTTCTCGGCAAGAGTGGCGTTCTGACAATCGGGGACGACGATAAACGAAGTGTATGTAGGTGTATAGCCTAACAACACATGTGCGGATCGACATAACAATCTCTCGTTGTAGTACCAGTACTTCTTTAGTTCGTCCATCTTCACAAAGCTTTCTAAGATTTTCCCTTTGACGATTTCACCTTTTTAAAAAAAAAAAGAGAGAGAAAAGAAGAAAATAAAGCCCCATGAGGTGGAACATCACGAAGAGTAAAAAAAAGGGGGAACGAAACTTAGAAGCATATCTGCAAATACCTAGTGCACCCTCTTCGTAGGGCCATCTTCTCGATGGGGTCTCCCTAGCCTTATATTACCAGTTTCTAAAAATGAAGATCACGTCATTCTCCTAACCCTTGTTTGAGTCTAGAAAATGGGTCACGAGATAACTATTGATGATACCTGATATGAACAGACACGAGCTCAGAAAATGAGCTCGGGTCGGGAGCTCAGACAGAAGAGGCAGAGCTCATCTGGCATTGGCCAGAGCTCATCTAGTCAGCGCTAAAGAGCTCCCAGCTGAGGACACGAGTTAAGGAATGATGAAAGGACAGCAAGGTAACTACGGGTATCACTAAAAGGAAAGTAGAACCATTCCAAGGCATAAGACCCGTAATCAACCACGATCCCCTCCTAAAGCTAAGGAGAATCCCACGAAAGAAGGCAAAGAACTCTCCGTTTGAAGCCAGCCATATGGAGTTTAGGTAACTCCGGAATTATGGAGGAAGATAGGGCACGATCCCTTCGATATAGGAGGTAATTCCGTGTTAGAGGTAAGCATGAGGCCATAAAAAGGGAGGGCAACCTCCATGGCAAGAGAGAGATTTTCTGAAACCCTAGTTCCCTGAGTATTCGACTGTAACACCTTCAATTCATCAATAAAGAGACAGGAGCAAGAGCCTCCATTAGAGAGTGGACTAGCCGAGCTCATCAGCCGGTGAACCACTATATTTCTATTGTATTTCACACATTACACACGACTAATTAGAGCTGTCATTCCCCACTTCACGAGCCTTGTAGCTCAGATGCCATATTAGTCCCCATGCAAACTGCTCACGCCAATTAATCTGGTTCCTTAGCTCGTATCCGAAGGTTTACGCCATCAGTTTGGCGCCGTCTGTGGGAACGACTGTTCCTGTTACAAGTAAGCTGATTCCTCAGTGACTGATGGTAATAACTCGAAATATGAGCAGAAGCCAAACAAACCTACCTCGAATGCAAGATCAGCCGGAAACTGCCCACGGCAGGCAACCCGGGAACATCCAGGATGCGAATTCCCTCATTAATAACGAGTTGGAGGCCCTGCGTCTCGTCAACCAACGTTTGCTAAAGGAAAATGAAGAGCTGTCAAAGCTCGTACAACACCCACAAGAGGCACCACCGGCCCATGAAGGCCAGAATAACCCCCCTCATAGGGAACCTCGATACTGGGACCCCCATAGAGAGGTCAGCGAGGGGGGGGAAGGCAGCCAGGCCAGGGGATATGTCCCCTACGTACCCCCTGGTAATGGCCCTAACGACGAAGTGCAAAGTCGGAACGACAGGGGTGAGAGAGGTGATTTCTTCCCTTATCCGCAAGACAGGAGAGAGCAGCACTGGGAGCAACGCTTCAAAGATTTCCAGCAAGAGCTCAGCCATATGAAGGAGGCCGTAAAAAGTAAGGCCCCAGTTACAATGGATGTTTTGGTCCAGCAAACCGAATCCCCATTCACCACGGGGGTGCTACACTTCCCTCTCCCACCAAAATTCAGGATGCCTCAAATGGAGGTCTTTGACGGATCGAAAGATCCCGTGGATCATCTCAACACTTACAAGAACCAGATGGAGCTACATGGGTACCAGGATCCTGTACGATGCAGAGCTTTTGCTATCACGCTGAAAGGCTCCGCCTTAAACTGGTTTCATAGGCTCCCGCCAGCCTCGATCTCATCCTTTAAAGAACTCTCCATTGCTTTTGTCTCTCATTTCATAGGAGCCCGGATACACAGAAAGCCGAGCTACCACCTGCTGAATGTGAAGCAGGGTCCCCAGGAAAACCTGAGGACTTATGTCCAAAGATTTAACTCGGAGACATTGAAAGTAGACGTCCCGGATGAAAAATTCGCCATAACTGCTTTCATTGCAGGGCTGGGAGTGCAATCAAAGGACTTGATGTTCTCCATATCAAAAAACCCTCAGGCAAGTATGGCTGAGGTGTTAGCCAAGGCAGAGAAATATATAAATGGTGAAGAGGCACTCCTTTCTAAGGTGGTCGGTACATCTTCACGAAAGGAAAAGGAAAAAGAAGAAAAGAGAAGGGACAGAAGCCCTAGGAAGGAAAAAGGACGAGAGAGGTCCCCAAGGAGGGACAGAGACCGCTCGCCAAAGAGGAGAGGAAATGTCAGAGATCGGCTGGGTCCCATGCAACCTGAACTACAACCCAGGTATGGGCCTCAGCGGTTTACCCCACTCACCGCTGCTGTGTCACAAGTACTGTATGAGGTCCAGAACGAGAAGTTTTTAAAATGGCCACCTAGGATGAAGGCAGACCCGGCAAAGAGGGACCCCACGAAGTATTGTGATTATCATCGAGATCATGGACACCACACTGATGACTGTATTCAATTGAAGAAGGAAATCGAGTTCTTGATCCAGCGAGGTCAGCTGCGTCGTTTTATAGCCAATGATAACCTGAACCGAGCTCTTCCGCCTCCGCCACCCCGACAGCAGGCACCTGCACCGCACCAGCAGCCTCTAGGAGAAATCAGAGTGATATCTGGAGGTTTCGCAGGAGGTGGAGAGTCAAGCTCAGCTAGGAAGGCGCACCTCCGGCGGATCAGAGCCGAAGAAACTCTCGAAGTGCACGCTGTATCCAAGGCTCCACGCTTGGATACAGCTATCACTTTTTCAGATGCTGATTTAGAAGGGTGCCAATACCCCCATGATGATCCACTGGTGGTACGAGCTGTGGTGGCAAATAGAACAGTTCATCGGGTTCTAATTGATAACGGGAGCTCGGCAGATATTATTTTCGCACCTGCGTTTGACAGGATGGACATAGGAAGACAAAAACTTGAGCCAGTAAGCACTCACTTGCTGGGATTCTCCGGGGAAAAGGTGCTCCCCCTGGGTTCAATCCAGCTCGTGCTCACCCTGGGGGATCCACCTTGCCAAGCCACTACCACTGTCAAATTCCTAGTAGTCGATGCACCATCGGCGTACAACATCTTGCTTGGAAGGCCATCCCTAAATTCTATAAAGGCAATCCCATCTGCCTATCATTTAGTCGTGAAGTTCCCTACAGAAAATGGAATCGGAGTGGTCCGAGGAGACCAGCGCGTAGCACGGGAGTGCTACTTGGCTTCTGTAAAAAGGAAGGAGGTCGAGAACATCCAACTGGATGAGCTCGACATGAGAGATGAAATGGAGACAAGACCAATGCCATCGGAAGAGCTGGAACCAGTACAGCTTGATGAGAAATCAGAACACCTTGTTTATGTGGGTTCCAAACTAAACCCTGAGCTCAAAAGACTCCTCATCCAGTTCCTAAAAGAGAATATAGGAGTGTTCGCTTGGAAGCAAGAAGACATGGAAGGAATTGATCCCTCGGTTATTACCCACAAGTTATGCGTAAACCCAACTTGCAAACCCATCAAACAGAAGAGGAGGAGCTTTGCTTATGAAAGGCAAAAAGCAATCAATGAGGAGGTCAGCAAACTCCTCCATGCCAAGGCTATCAGGGAGGTTCATTACCCCACTTGGTTAGCAAATGTAGTTCTCGTAAAGAAAACCAATGGGAAGTGGCGATTGTGCATCGACTTCACTGATCTCAACCGAGCATGCCCCAAAGACAGTTTTCCCTTACCTCGGATTGACCTAATAGTGGACGCCACTGCAGGGCACGAGCTCCTCAGTTTCATGGACGCTTTTTCAGGCTACAACCAGATCGGGATGGATCCCAGCGATCAGGAGAAGACCTCCTTTGTGACTGAACAGGGAACATATTGCTATCAGGTCATGCTCTTCGGATTGAAGAACGCCGGAGCCACTTACCAGCGGTTAGTAAATAAAATGTTCCAGAGGCAAATAGGAGCATCCATGGAGGTTTACATTGATGATATGCTAGTGAAGTCGCTGAAAGCAGAGCTCCACATCGAGCACTTAGCTGAGTCATTCCGGATTCTACAGGAGTACAAAATGAAGCTAAACCCTGCGAAGTGCGCATTCGGGGTCTCGGCTGGAAAATTTCTGGGCTTTATAGTCAGCAGCAGAGGGATTGAGGCCAATCCAGAAAAGGTTAAAGCAATGGTGGAAATGAAGTCACCATCCAACACAAAAGAGGTGCAACGTTTGACAGGCAGGATAGCTGCACTTAGCCGTTTTGTGTCTAGGTCTAGCGATAAATGCCAGCCATTTTTTCAAATCTTGAAGAAGGCATTCCACTGGGATTCCAAGTGTGAAGAAGCATTCGAAGACCTAAAGAGATATATGAGTTCTCCCCCTGTTCTGGTGAGCCCTCTAGAAGGAGAAATCATCACCCTCTACCTAGCAGTTTCAGATTTTTCAACAAGTGCAGCGCTAGTTAGGGAGTGAGACAGAGCTCAGCAACCAGTCTACTACTGTAGCAGAGCTCTGAGGGGGGCAGAGGAGAGATATCCAAGGATGGAAAAACTCGTTCTAGCTCTGGTTACAACAGCTAGGAGACTTAGACCTTATTTCCAGGCTCATACTGTTGAGGTTCCAACAGATCAGCCAATGAAGCAAGTACTACACAAGCCGGAGTCCTCAGGGAGGTTGGTTAAGTGGGCCGTAGAGCTCAGCGAGTTTGATATCAGGTACAAGCCAAGAACTGCCATCAAAGGGCAAATTTTGGCAGATTTTATTGCAGAATTCACAGCAGCAGCGCCTATGGAAACCACAGATTTAGTACCAGACCTTCCCATATGGAAGCTTTCGGTGGATGGAGCCGCCAATGCTCAGGGAAGCGGTGCAGGAATGATCCTGACCTCCCCAGAAGGAATAGACGTCGAATATGCCCTCAGATTTGGGTTCAAAGCTTCAAATAATGAGGCAGAATATGAAGCCGTCATCGCTGGGCTTAATCTTGCCTACTCTATGGAAGCAGAGCAGCTGGAGATCTGCAGTGATTCTCAACTGGTGGTGAAGCAGATAGAAGAGTGTTACGAGGCAAGAGGCGAGAAGATGGTCCTGTACCTTAAAAAGGTACGAGAACTAATGAAACAGTTTGTGCAGGTTAAGGTCAGACACGTGCCTAGAGTGGAGAACTCACGAGCAGATGCTCTGGCAAGGTTAGCAACTGCCTCACAAGAGGATTTGGATAGGCTAATTCCAGTAGAGCACCTTCCAAAGCCCTCGGTAAGCATTGAAGAAGAGGAAATTCTGTCAATTGAAGCTCAGCCAAGCTGGATGGACCCCATCGTAGAGTACCTTCAGAATGGAACTTTGCCAAATAGTGCCAAGGAGGCATCCAAGCTAAGGGCCAGGTCAGCCAGATTTTCCCTGATGCAAGGGAAACTGTACAAGCATGGATTTTCAATGCCTCTCCTTAAGTGCGTAGGAGACGAAGATGCTAACTACATACTCAGAGAAGTACATGAGGGGATATGTGGCAACCACATAGGAGCTCGGGCCTTGGCAGGAAAAGTACTGAGGCAAGGATATTATTGGCCCACCATGTTCAAAAGCGCCACCGACTTAGTAAGAAAATGCAAAACTTGCCAAGAGCATGCTAATATGTCCCACTGTCCTCCCGAGTTCCTAACCTCGGTGGTAAGCCCATGGCCTTTTCAGCAGTGGGGGCTAGACATTCTGGGCCCCCTACCCACCGGTGTGGGGCAGTGCAAGTTTGCCGTCGTAGGAGTGGATTACTTTACTAAATGGGCAGAGGTCGAACCTTTGGCAACGATCACAGAGCAAAAAGTTCAAAACTTCGTTTGGAAGTCGATAGTTTGCAGGTTTGGAGTTCCCAGAGCGTTCGTATCTGACAATGGAAAGCAGTTTGATAATTCAAAGTTCAAAAGTTTTTGTGCCGAGCTCGGAATCAAGAACTATTTCTCAGCTCCTGCCCATCCCCAGTCTAATGGGCAGGCAGAGGTCACAATAAGAACCATAAAGTCAGCTTTGAAGACCAAGCTAGAAAACCTGAAAGGCAAATGGGTGGAGTACATTCCGGAGGTATTGTGGGCCTACAGGACCACCGCCAGATCTGCGACTCAGGAAACCCCCTTTGCTTTGGCCTTTGGGACTGAGGCAGTGGCCCCAGTGGAGATAGGGCTCCAATCACCAAGGGTGGAGTTTGCAGATCCCGAGCACAATGATGAGTCTCTCTTGCTAAACCTCGATCTCTTGGATGAAAAGAGGGACAGAGCTCTGCACCGTGTCCGTACTTACCAAAGGAAAACGGCAAGGTACTATGACAGGAGGGTAAGACACAGAAGTTTCAGGGTTGGAGATTTGGTGCTTAGGAGGCTTCTGCTTGCGAGAAAGGATCCCACGCATGGGAAATTGGGACCCAATTGGGAAGGGCCCTATATCGTGTCAAGGATAATCAGACCAGGGAATTACGAGTTGCAAACAGAGGAAGGAAAGGTTTTACCTCACTCGTGGAATGCCGAGCACCTTAAGAAGTTTTTTCAGTAAGTGTTACTTGTAATAGGACTACTTTTAAATAAGAAAGAGCAAGCCTTTTATTCACCCTCCAATGGTCTCCAAAGTAGCAAGATGAGCTCTTCAGCTCATAAACAAACGATAAGCTTCAAAGCTTATAAATGCAAGATGAGCTCTTCAGCTCATAAACAAACGATAAGCTTCAAAGCTTATAAATGCAAGATGAGCTCTTCAGCTCATAAACAAACGATAAGCTTCAAAGCTTATAAATGCAAGATGAGCTCTTCAGCTCATAAACAAACGATAAGCTTCAAAGCTTATAAATGCAAGATGAGCTCTTCAGCTCATAAACAAACGATAAGCTTCAAAGCTTATAAATGCAAGATGAGCTCTTCAGCTCATAAACAAACGATAAGCTTCAAAGCTAATAAATTTAAGATGAGCTCTTCAGCTCATAAAAACACGATAAGCTCCAAAGCTTATAAAAGAAAGATGGGCTCCTCAGCTCATAACTACAGGATAAGCCTCAAAAGCTTATAAACAAAAGACGAGCTCTTCAGCTCGTACAAAATTCAAGGCTGAACGCTTCTTGGAGACACCAACAGTCAAATTCAAGGCTGAACGCTTCTTGGAGACACCAACAGTCAAATTCAAGGCTGAACGCTTCTTGGAGACACCAATGGTCCTCCCCCCAGGACCAGATACCCTTGTGCACTGCCTACACACTCGAAGACCTCGAAAGGTCCAGAACAACTGAGAACACCTATGAGGTCAGGTGAGAAGTAAGGTCAGAGCAGACATGATCTTCTGTTCTCCATCTACGTTCGTATCTCGAACGAGAAGAGTAAGCTGAAATAACCTAACAGAATTCGAGATGAATGAGAAGTCTAGCATTCGAAATATCCGACAGTGCAAATATTCAGAAAAATACAAAAAGAGTCATAGTCTGATATCGCTTAAGAAAAGAAAGAACGATACAAGGAAACAGAGATTCTAGTCTTTCTTAAGTTCAGATTTCAGCTCAGCAACCTCTCCCTTCAGGCTAGCATTCTCTTTCTTCAGCTCATCCCTTTCCTGCTCAGCCTTTTGAAGCGAATTAAAGAGCTTCTGACCAACAGAGGTAAGGAAGATGGTGGACAGAGAGTCAGGAGAAGGGGAATCGTCCCTTTTACGCTTCCTCGAACTCGTGACGGTGTTTCCATCCTTGTCAGAATCCCCATCCTCATCAGAATCAGAGAAAGAGGTCCAGGAAGAGTAAGGAATAGTGGAAAACTCAAACCCAGTAGCCTCAGCCCCAAGCAAATAGAGGTTTGCGCTCGTCATCAGCTCGGAATAAGTCTTAGACTCCACAAGCAACAACTCGTTGATATTCACCATCCCTGGTAAATCCAGGTCAGGTGGATCTGCACAGCAAGGACATAATCAGAGCATGTCTTTAAAAGGAAAGTACTCAAAAGAGCTATGCTCGAGCTTACCAATACGAGAGAAGCTCTTCCAGGACCGAGGAATCCTGGCTTTATGACAGCGATCCTCAGGAGACCTCCAAGCCTCTCCAGAAGCGAAGAAGAAACGCTCAGACCACCCTTCAGGATTGGAGGGAAGATCTAGAACCAAAGGGCGTAAATTGACATCCCTTCAACGGAAGAAACTGAAGCAGGGGGCATCATCTTCCTCAATCTCAAAGAAGTACAGGAACTCAGAGACAAAGGGGAACCTGCCAAGAGCATGCAGACGACAGAACAAGAAGAAGCTTACCATAGCAGCCCACCCTCGTGGAGAAAGGCGAGAAGGGCACAGGCCATAGTAGGCAAGAACTCGCCCAATGGCCGGATGAAGGGGAAGGCGAAGTCCCATGTCCATAGCACCTTCAAAGAAACAGACTTCCCCTCGGGGAAGGTAGTTGCAAGGCTCATCGGAGGAAGGGACTCGCACAGGCAAGTCAAGATAAGGGAAAAACCGTTTTTTGATGTCCACCAAATCAGAAGATTCAAGTATTGAAGGGGACAGATAGCGACAATGCCAATTCCATTCAATTCCGAAGGAGGATCGTTCCTGGAACAAAGAAGAAACAGAGGCAGCCATCGAAAGTGCTGATAAAGACGCAAGAAATCAAGAAGAGAGTCAAAAATATGTTAGGAAAAGTTGGGAGCTTTTCAGGAAACCAAGAGCCAAGAAAGAGATAATCAAGTTGCCCGTGTAGTTTCTGAATTAATAAAGGAAGCAACGGTTATGGGAAGTGGCTACGGTTATGGAAAGAGGCTACGGTTATGGAAAGGGGTTGCGGTTATGGAAAGGGAAAAGACGTGACGGTTATGGGAAACGGTAAAAAAAAAAAAAAAAAAAAAAAAAAAAAACGAGGGAAAAGGAATACGTACAGGACCACCCCTTACATTGCATTCAAGACAACGAAGGAACATTCTGACCCCACCAAGCCACATACCCCCCACACTTTAGCTCAGCCCAGTCAAGAACAAGACACTGGCATAGCAAGTCTTTAAGGCCGGCGATCATAACAGCCCTGTTCACCTTAAAGAGGAATAGCTCCAAATAGTTTCTTCAGTTCATCAAGTGAACTTGACAGCAGGTGAAAGTTCATAGCCTTGCTTAAAGAAGGCCGGCAGGATTTGTTATCCATTCCAGAGAAAGATCTGTCGAAAACAATGAAGCTCAGAAATAACCTTTAAGGTCAGACAACTGAGCCAAGTAGCTCAGAAGGAACTCTTAAGATAACAAAAAGAGTTAAAAAGCGCAGTAAGAGCTCTTAGGTTCAGAAAGAAGAGCTGCATAGCTCAGCAAAAATTCACAAGCGTGAGCTATGCAACCCGGAAGAAGCACGCCAGTTCAGAGTATCAGTCTGAATAGCTCAAAACGAAGAATGATAAGTAATGGATTCTTAGGGTGCCAACCACTGAGCTTAAAAGGCTAAGGAAAAGCAATTGAGCATGGCACCAAGTCTCCCGTACCCTTCAAATCTAGTAAGTTTGCTTCAAGAAGTGCACAACACCCCTCAAAGCAAAAGGGGACAAGGGGAGTATACCAAGTTGAATACATACAGGTGCGCAAATTCAAAGATATATTCAAAAATATATATGTGCTGGAATTCAAAGGGACATATGAATAGCTGGAATTCAAAGGGACATATGAATATGATAAACCAGCAATGAAAAAACAAAATAACAAAGAAATTACGAAGTAGCACAAGGCCCTAGCCCAAGTCAAAGTTACATCTCAAAAATTCTTTACAAAGAAATTACAGTCAAAAAGACCTAAGTTTCTGAAGGGGGAGTGGACAGAAGACCCTGCAGCTCGGCAGACATAGCATCAGCAGGAGAATCAGAACCCAGGAGCTCAGGGGGCAAGGATCCTGATGCTGGAGGAGGGGAATTTCCAGGAACACTGGCCCCAGGAGCCTCTGCCGTACCAGGCAATGACGTTTGTTCAAATACCTCAGTCACCAGGTCAGCAGGTGAGGCCACAGCAAGAACAGTAGAGGGGGAAGCAGAGACATCTGGGAGTGGAACTCCAGGAGGAAGAGCTGAGTTGTCCTCCTCACCACTAGAGTCAGATTCTTCCATTTCCTCCTCAGTAGGGATAGGGAAATTGAATGCGAGATCTGGGTAAGCTTTGATTGCTTTACGCCTAAAAGCGACCCACCCAGTAGCCCACAAAGTGGTGGCCTCATCCTTAAGCTCGACAATCTCCTCACTTTTCTGTGTGACCAAGTTTTTCTGCTCCTCAAGCTCCTCACAGAGTTTGCCATTTGCTTCATTGAGGGCAAGATAGTCTTGCTTGGCCTGGCTGAGCTCTTTCTTGGCGTCAAAAGCCTCTTGGCTGGCCTTGGTCCACGCCTCAACCTTAAGCTGCAGGTCCTCCCTAACCAGCCTCAGCTCGTCCTGAGTTCTCTTCTCCCCTTCCTCAGCTCTGACCTTGACGGTCAATGTATGCTTAAGGTCGGAAGCTTGCTTCTCCAACTGCTCGTTGAGGATCTCCACCTGAACCTTGAGGTCTTCACTCTGAGTTCTAAGGCCTTCGTTCTCAAGAGACAATTCAGAAACTTTGTCCTTATATTTCTTTAGGACCTTAAAGGAGCTCTCTTGAGACTGGACTCGGTGCAGTAGACCTCTCGTATGAAGGGCAGCCTGAGAATAAAAAGAAAGAACAGAAAAATTACATCAGACCACGAAATGCGAACAAGCAAAGAGGAAAAGGGGGTTAACACTCACAGTAGCAGCTCCCTGAAGGGCCAAAGAGACGGATTCCTCCAGGGGCATGGAAGCGGCCTTCAGAACATCAGATTCAGAAAAGATAGAGGAAAGAGCTCCAGCAGCAAGGTCTATATTGTCAAAAAAGGAGTCCTCATCTTCCTCCTCAGACTTTCTCTCTTTTTCAGTCACCTTCCCAGAAGCACTGTATTCGAACTTCCCGGGTTGAAGGTCGGGAACCAATTCCAAAGCCTCCTTGACCTCAGAAGAAGAAGGGGAAGCCTGATCCCTCTCCTGAGCAGACGCCAACTTAGAAGGGGCCACTGGAGGGGAAGAAAAGGTGGTTGCAGCTTGTGAAATCCCAGAGGAAGAGGTCGGAACCTTGCTTGGAACCTGTTCTTTAGTTATAGAGGGGCGAGAAGACACCTCCAACCTGGGGATTTTAGCCCGGGTACCTGGACCACTCCCAGAACTAACCCGGGACTTGCGCTTGCTAGATCTACCACCTTGCAGCAGCTCATCCACCTTGGCTTTGAGCTCTTCTGGAGTAGACTTCATGGTAGAAGAACCTGGAATGTCTGGGGGGAGTAGGGAGATGTAAGGAGAAGAAGAAGGGAAGGAAGCACAACAAAAAAACAAAAAAAAAAAAAAAAAGAGGGTACCTTCGTCAGCCCCTAAAACCGATAATGGGATCGCCAAGGTCACCGCAGGAGGACTTAGACCTATCCGCACCAAATTTTGTAACTCAATAAGGTCAGCGTACTTCTCTGGCTTGATCTTCTCCAACTCCACTAGTGTTTTCTTATCCTCAGGGCTGAGCTCAAGACGATCACCTGAAAAGAAGAAAGTGAGCAAATAAGAAAAAGGCTAAAGGTTTGCAAGTACCAGGTCAGGACTCAGTTGACTTGAGAAAAGACTCACGCAAGTTGTCCGGTTCAGCCCAAGCTGTAGGGATACCAAGAGTATCCGTCTTATCAGCAAGATTATACTCCCAATTGGTGCCCCCGACAAAAAAGAAGCGTTCCTTCCAGTGCTTATGAGAGGTCGGAATGTTAGAGATAAGCTGCCTAACGTTGGCACGCTTAGAGGCATATAAGAAGCCTCCAGAGGTCGGCTTGACGTTGAAGAGCTCCAAAAACAAAGAAAGACTAGGAAGCCCAAGTCTATGCTTCCTAAAGATGACCAGAAGACCGGTCATGACACCGTAGAAGTTGGGGGAAATCTGGGATGGGCACACATGGAAGTGCTGCATAACAGCCTTGATGAAGCGATGCAGAGGAAAGCGAAGACCGTTCTCAAAGGAGGCAAGGAAAAAGCAGACCCTATTGTGTACTTGTTCTACGTAGTAGACAGATTTGTCTGGACACCAGGGTTCGACCCCAGGAGGAAAGCCGTACCGAAGCTTATAAACCTGCATTAGTTCAGGGGCCTCTTTGCTGTAGCCCACAGACTCAGCGTGCGTATAGGCAAGCCCCAAATATGAGGTCTTCCCTTCAACCCCAACTCCACTGACCTTACCTTTGCCTTTGTCTGGCCTAGGGGGCAAGGAAGGGGATGCTGAAGGAGGCACTTCGGTATTAACCTCAGAATCTACGGCTTCCACCCCAGGGAAGTTATCTATCTCGTCACCTACCTCCCCTAATTCGGAGTCTTCCTCGACTGACCTAGACCCTAAAAGTGAGACAGAGGAGCGAGTAGCTCCAGAAGAGGCAGACATGATAGGAAGAGAAAAAGGAAGGTTAAAGGAACGATAAAGCAAAGGAGCACGAGTCAGACACTCTTTAATAACCCTTGGGTCGGCACAGTAACTCCCGACGGCAAGAATGTGAACTATGGAGCTCCAATCAACGAAATGAGGAAGGGGGGCTAAGCAATGGTCACGATTCCAGAAGTAAAAGAATCGAAAAGCCCAAAAATGCAGCAACCACCTCGAATTCGAGGGATCCAGAGCAAAAGGAGGAAGAGGAAGGGGCAAAAGACGTACCTAACCCAGGAATAGCTGTGAACGGCAGCCTGAAGCACTATCGGAGGAAGGAGGCGATGCGAATCTTCGAAACGAGAGTAGGGAATTCGACTTCAAGCAAGAAAACAGAAAGGCTCAAGCAAAATGGTCCGAAATCGCAGAGAGAATGGAGACGAGGAGCAGCGAGGAAGATGAACAGTGTAGAAAGACGGTTCAGGTAGCCATTTGGGTCTTTAAAGCTTGAGGGACGTGGGTAAAGACATGCGCGGGAATCAAGGAAAGACATGATTGCTATAAACCGTCAAAAATCCTAAAGCCACATGCTGGCCACGTGCGGGTCTAATTCAGTTCGTGTAGATCAGCCCCTGCCTAGGCTAACCTAAGGCAAGGGCTGGGGGGCAACTGATGATACCTGATATGAACAGACACGAGCTCAGAAAATGAGCTCGGGTCGGGAGCTCAGACAGAAGAGGCAGAGCTCATCTGGCATTGGCCAGAGCTCATCTAGTCAGCGCTAAAGAGCTCCCAGCTGAGGACACGAGTTAAGGAATGATGAAAGGACAGCAAGGTAACTACGGGTATCACTAAAAGGAAAGTAGAACCATTCCAAGGCATAAGACCCGTAATCAACCACGATCCCCTCCTAAAGCTAAGGAGAATCCCACGAAAGAAGGCAAAGAACTCTCCGTTTGAAGCCAGCCATATGGAGTTTAGGTAACTCCGGAATTATGGAGGAAGATAGGGCACGATCCCTTCGATATAGGAGGTAATTCCGTGTTAGAGGTAAGCATGAGGCCATAAAAAGGGAGGGCAACCTCCATGGCAAGAGAGAGATTTTCTGAAACCCTAGTTCCCTGAGTATTCGACTGTAACACCTTCAATTCATCAATAAAGAGACAGGAGCAAGAGCCTCCATTAGAGAGTGGACTAGCCGAGCTCATCAGCCGGTGAACCACTATATTTCTATTGTATTTCACACATTACACACGACTAATTAGAGCTGTCATTCCCCACTTCACGAGCCTTGTAGCTCAGATGCCATATTAGTCCCCATGCAAACTGCTCACGCCAATTAATCTGGTTCCTTAGCTCGTATCCGAAGGTTTACGCCATCAACTATCATTCTTCCTAATTGCAAAGTAATAGTTGTCCCCTGCTGGCTTGATGATATAGAAGTACAGAATTTCCCATAAGCCAAGGTTCAAGCCTAGGAGGCTGTTCAGAGCTGCTACCCCATTACGATCCTGAAAAGGTTAGGCCAGCATTGGATTGAGCAAAGCTTCAGTGAAGACAGTACGCAAATAAGAAGAGGATGGAGGGGAAACCTAATGCCACCCTCAGTGACGGTACAGGTGTAAATAGGGACAAATTCCCTAGTTCTAATCAAAGGTTCGTCGGTTCTGGCCACTCGAACCTCTACATCGTTAAGAATGTTGTATTTCGCTTTGAAGGCTGGAACGTCTGATTCTGTAAGGGGGAGCCATTTATGAAGAGAGCAAGAAGCAGTGGAACAAGAGGGTAAGTTCAAAAGATAGAAAAGAAAGAGTTCAAAATATGAGAAAAAGTTGAGGGACGAACTCTTTTTCAAAAGAGGAAAACAAGCGCCAAAAGTACAACTCCTGAAGATGAAGAGACACAACATTAAATGAAAAGTAATGTCAGACGTGTGCAAGAAGGATATACAGCCCGAAGGGATAGGTAATCATAAGCCTTGAAGTACGAAATGACCCAACGCATGTCACGTGGCGTACGTTTTGTAGGGGTAAGTGAAGGGGTTGGATATTACGAAAAACATACCAAGAGTAATCATTTCAGCACGTGAGCAAGCCATGTGCGCAATAGTGCTAGACCGAACTAAAATAGGTCGGGCCAAGGTTCAAATGCCGACTTGTTGGTAAGACCGAGCAGAATTAAGGGATTGATGTCCCGAACCAAATTAGGCGAAATAATGGCTAATCATCCAGAAGATTGAGAACCAAACAGGAAAGTCTTAGCAAACATCATCAAATCTGAGGAACAAGCTAATTAGGGAACGTTAGAGAAATCTTCGTCACTTAGCTGAACATCCGGCATAACTAGGTGTACCACCTTGCCTCATAATCTAGGAAAAACCTAGGAGAAAGGGGGAATCTATAAAAGGGACCAAGGAGATTCATAAAAGGTATGCTGAATTTCTCTTGCAATTCTCTTTAGTCTCAAGCATCTACTAACTTAAGCATCGCAATGTCTTCGATCGGTCAACCCCGATCCCAAACAATTTGTTCGTTTGGCAGGGGAAGTTGCACAACATACAAGCAATCCAACCACTCGAATCAGATTGTGAGAGGCAGGGGCGGCCCAACCAAACTAGGGGCCTTAGGCGAAAATGTGATGTGGGACCTTAGTAATATTTATTCAGTAATAATATTAGTATTAAATAGTTATCAAAATATTAAAATATGTTTATTTAAAAATTATTTGTCTTGTCTTTTTTTTTTAGATACAACATGAATTTTGCAAATACATGCTATTTCATGTTGTATCTAAAAAAAAATTATTTTTATCATCAACATGAAATAATTTGTTTAAGATAATTTTTTTAAAATGCAATGATACATGCTATTTGTTTAAGATAAAAAAATATAATTAAAAATTAGTTTAACTAATAAAATAATTTTTCTCTGAATGAATACAAAAATAGGAATTTATACAAGTTGAGTGGTCCTAAAATAAATGAAATATTGCAAGATATTATAGAGAAATAGTATTATGTTTAAATAAGAAAATTTAGTAAGACAACTATGATTGATTAATTTCAAATAGTGCATTACTTCTACTCACTCTATTTTAAAGTTATTCTAGCATTATAAACAAATTAATCAAAAAATGGCCTCAAATTTAACTTATAGAAATTTAAAATTATTGTTCATACATATTATACGATAAACAATAGATTTTAATAATAAGACTGCAAAGTGATAATACATATAATATAAATATCGGGTGAAATAAAAAAAATTAGGTTGAACTCTAGGGCCCTAATTTTTTTGAAAGAGGTTCTAAAATTTTTACGATAATGCTACTTGTATTTGATTTGAGAATCACATACATTGGATAAATAGTGTATTTTGTTTAAAGTTAGCACTCCCTGCTAATTCAAATTTTAAAATGTATTGAATATTTAAGTTATATCACAATATCTAGATTGCACATCACTGTATAAAATTTTATTTTGGAACTCTAAATTTTTCTTTCAATTTGGAGGCCTTAGTGGCCTATAGGTTGGGCCGACACTAGTGAGAGGTAGAACTTTTTACCCCTTAGAGCAGGTATGTCTTAGTCGTGTATGTATCTTACCTTTTTATGATTTTCCATATCATCGTATATGTGTTGTGTCATGTACTTACCCTTTTTTTTTCTATTTAACAGTAAGGGGTGTCTAGATCAATTTACGTGCACCTCGACTAATTCCCTCCCTAATCCGGTCAAAGGCAGGTCATGCATGCTGGGACTAGTCTGATTCTAAAAGGTTGTCAAAATTTTAACTCACGACATCTAGATTTATAGTTCATCCCTATTACCACTTGAGTCACCCCATATCAAGATTCTCACTTGTCTATTCTTGATAAGTTGGTCTTCCTTTGTTAGCCAAAAAATATAGGGTAATATTTTTTGGATGTAACGTAATACCTTTACTTAATGTGTTAAGGAATATTGTGCAATGAAAAAGTCCAATAGTTATAATTATAATAGTATTACTAAATCACTGTTGGAGATTCCAACACGGGACATAAAACTTGAATTGCTACGCATCAATCCTCGATAATGGATATATCCTCAAAAAAAATAAAGATGTTGTGAAATGAACGAAATATTAATAAAACATAAAGAGAGCAAAACAAAAAATATATAGAAAGCAAGTTTTTTCAAAAACTTAATATATCAATGTGTTAATCTTCAAGATCATACTATTATTTTCTTCTCTATTTCGTTCGCTTGATTCATATCTGAAGCCTGTTTTTTATAGGCAAGATTTGTACACAAAGATAGTTGTCGGTGTGGGAGACAAGTGATTAAATGGCTACCTCTTTTATAGATACGGTCTCAAGACACACATTATTCCTCAATAATGGGTATATCCTCAAAAAAATTAAAGAAAATATTTTCATCCCAGAATAGAGAATCAATATCGGGAATAGGTCCTGGAATCTCAATTTCCAAGAGCCAGGGTTGTGAACAACTTGAATAATTCCTAGGTGAGGAAGGGGATTCTAAATTCTTTGTTTATTTCTCTAACCGTCCTCTTCTTTTTCACAAGCCATCCAAACAGTGGTACTGGATTTGGACATTCTTGCAATATCTTAGTTTTGGTCTTTGGTTTCTTGAATGTAGGTTGAGAAAACAGGTCCTTAAGAGGATGAAAAGTTTTGTTTTTGGAGTTCTTTGGTGGTCTTCCTCGACCTCTGCGACATGCCATGAAAGCTTCTTGTAAATTGAATTTTTTTGCTTGTGTGAACTGTCGACATAATCGTGAAATTATGAGTTCAAGTTTAAGAATAATTACGACAATATGATATTGTATACACAAAATAGACATAATTCTGAGACTAAAATCTTAAAAGTCGTAAATTCGAATCTGATGACACTTCGAGTACGAGAACAAGCACCTTATACAAATAATGATAATAACGGAGTTTATGTCTAATTAAAACCGTTTTGATACAAATTGCAATACCTTAATTAGGGTTCCATTTGGTTAAAAAAAAAAATAGGGTTCCATTAATATTTCCAAATGAATTCCATTAATAATTAGGAAATACCAATATAGTAATAAAATAAAATTAGGAAACTTATGACTTATGTCGGTTTAAAGACTATTAAAACGATAAGTATAGAATTGGGGACAAACCCATCCTTTATTTGGTCCGCTGAATAATTAGTGCAATTAAAGGACTTTTATATCTTTCAAGTGTAATGCTTTTTAATGTGTAACAGAATTTTTTTACTCACGAGTCTTTTAAATTCGTAAGAAGAATTTAAATTTTAAATATATATAATCATCTGTAAATCACGAGAATCTGACTAGAAATTTTGAACACAAGACGTGTGAAAGTATAACTCACCTCTTATATGAGCATTAAACTAAATCGGGGTGGCTATCTGTACTGAAAATCGCAGCAACTGAGGATTTAATACCTTAGACATAAAAAAAAAAAGTATTTATAATCAAATAGGCACCTATCGAGGCAAGTCTATCCTTTGACATATAGAAGGCATACAAAAGTAACCCATCGAGGCTAGTCTATCTTGCTCAAGTGATGTTCAATGTAAACTTCTAGAACCGTCCACACATTCCACAAACAACATAGTAGTTTGTAACAAAAAAAAACTTCCCACCAAATCATGTGATAGGTGGTATGAAATGAATCATGATTGATATTAAGACTAAAAATGACAAGTGGTCATTGACTTACTGAGATAGGGTAGCATAATGTACCGTTTATTACTATCAGTATAAATTGGATTGGAATCATTTGTTTAATCACATTCTATGGTATATTCGAACCAAACATTCCTATCCAAGTTACCATTCATAGCTCCAAAATCAGCATAACACCACCATAAACCCATATCATAGCATACACACATATCTACAGATATATTAATTAAAATTGAGTGATTATTTAATGATATTATATTAGTTTATTAAAATTCACCTCTAGTTTAATTATTGGGATAAGATTGACTTTTTTTAAAATGATTCGATATAAACCATAAAAATTAAATTTATTGAATAGTCAAATCCAAGACGGATTAAATTTTTAAATTGGATTCAGATCAATTCAAATTCTATCCAAATTTTATTATCGACAAGCATATTAATGATTTAAGGTGCAACGAGTATTGATGATGGTCATCCCATTGTTCTTAATGGTTACTCTCACTGTGAAGAATTCCTAACTTCGCCCCTCGATAGTTCCTATCGCGTGTAATTTTATGAATTAACTTTGTCACGATATTATCAAAATTTAGATACCAATTTTTTAAATACCTAATGGTTCTCATGTATTGCTGCTGTGGGAATATTGATCCCGAATTCTTTCAAAAGCTAAAGAACATTTAGATGAAGGATTTCTAATGTGAAAACTGACTTCTTCTTCTTCTTCTTCTTATTATTATTATTTGTCTTTATTTGTTTCTTTGACAGTGATCTCTGAATAGCAAATAAAAAAATAGTTATTTTTTGGCCAGTAAAGATATTGGTTCTCTTCAAATTAACGGTTGTCTTAACGGCCACCGTTCCCACTGTTAGACCTGTGAGTTCAAACATTGCCTTCCCCTTCCCTGTAATAAAGTCTAACAAAAAAAATATATTGATTTGGATGAAAAATCGACCCCAAAAACATTAGGACAATATTTTGTTAAGTTATATTATATCTGATAAAAAATACATCTTGAAATTAACCTACATTATTCGTTTAAATCGGGAATATCGTCCCAAAAATTTAAGAAAATACATTCATTCCAAAATATAGAATCAAGATCAGGAATAGGTCCTGGAATCTCCCCTATTTCAGAGAGACCAGTGGAATGATTACTCGGTGAGGATGGAAGAATACAACATTCCTTCTCTCTTTTTCTACTCGTCCTGGTCTTTTTCGCAAGCCATCCGGACTGCAGCAGTAGATTTGGAATATTTGTAGGGAGATGTTCTTGTTGCAGTATTTTTGTCTGGGTTTTGGTCCGTGGTTTCTTGAATACTGGCTGCGAAAACAGATCAGTTGGGGAATGAAAAATAATGTTTTTAGGGTTCTTCGGTGGTCTCCCTCGGCCTCGATGCATCGCCATGACTTTTGTGAACAAACCCTTAAATCGTAGATTACTTTGACAATAAGCGTTTCTTGAATTGCAAGCTACAAAACATATATAATATGTTTCATATTATTAACCGTAAAATTGGCTCGAATCGAATAATATTCAACATAATTTACTATGTTTTTACACACATGCAATAACTTTGATGTTATATCTTTAAATTCAAGAACATGTCCAATCTATGAGAAAAATTGACAAAAGTTTGAGAAAAAAGTATCAAATTAATAACCTTAAAATCGCGTGCTCGAATCTAAGAACAATTTGAATCTAAGCCATTGGAGTTATCTGGCTAATCAAGGTAATGACCCTTTTATAGGAATTTTAGTTTATCTTAATCATTGAAGGAAAGAGATTTCCTAGTAAAATTGCCCTGGGTTATAGTTATCTTAGGATTAGATGGGTTTCAGTATCCTACTTGGACATTAAATTTTTATATTTTTTTCCCACAACAAACAGGAAACTTTATTATATATGTCGGTCTCAATAGTTTCCTAAATTGAAGGGGTTTGATATGAGTTAATTGAATATTGAATTGTACTATTATTTATTTAATCATGTCTAATAATTTGTTTGATAAACAAATTTAATTTCGTGTTAATGTAAAAAACGTGGTTATTTTAATACTATCAAAAGATGTGGTATTATAATCCAACTCAAATATATTATTGTATTCATTTACTATTACAATTCCGTAACTGATAAAATCAAACTGTCATCAACGTAACAAACACTAATTTAGGGTATTTTTGTTAATTCAACATTAATACGATGAAATAATTCTCTAACCAAACAACGATTTGGACTAAATAACTACTATCCAATGCTTATGTTGTGTATTGCCAAATACAAGATAAAATTACGTATTATTCTAATACTTCATTTAATCTTGTCTTTTATCCATCTATATTGTATTAGACTGAATTCATTTATCTAATCGACCTATTTCTAATACGGTAATCAAACGAACCCTATATATGTCTTGAAGTAGTACGTAGGGGTATCAATTTTGGGCATTGACATGTTAACAAACACGAACCCGACACGATACAAACTCAAAAATGACACAATCAATTAACACAAACAATATGGATGTGTTTGGCAATCACCCACAAGATTGGACTGGTTTGGATTTGGTATCCAAACCGATTCAATGAAATTCACAGTAATCTAGCCAAAGATGGATCCAATTATCTTGATCCAATCCAATACTTTATTTGGATTGAAAAATTTGGAACCGTGGGCACCATGCACATGGCCTAATAAATGCAAATGAAAAGACCATTACACTCTTTGCAATAAAATGGTTTTCAATTTTATACCAAGTTTGGATGGGTTGGTATGGGGGGTAAAATTGGTTTGGAGGAATATTTTTGATGATACCTAGAAAAAAGCTCTAAGTATGAGGTCGGACATTGAGATCAGACAAGGAGGTCAGACATAGTAACCAGGGCTCCGCAATCCAGACCTCAAGCTCTGCTCAAAGAAAACAAATGGGAAATTGAAAGGGAAACAGCTGGCTGGTGAATGACATCCTCAAAGCAATGGAAAGCTAGAATCAAGGCACAAAACTCTCAACTAACCAAGATTCTCTCCCAAAAATCAAGGAAGATCCCACGGATGAAGGGCAAAGATCTCGGTAAAAATCCCTTAGAGATAGGAATTACACTATAAATATTGTACATCGCCTCAATCAAGGGGCAGAGAACCCTACTGGCATCAAAGACATCTTGTAAAATATTTTCTAGATGAATATAGATTCTAGGAGCAAGAGACTCCATTGAAGAGTGGACTAGCCGAGCTCAATAGCCGGTGAACCACTATATTTCTATGTGTTACACACACCGCACCTCAGATAACTAGAGCACTCACACACAATTTCATGAGCCTCGTAGCTCAGATCCATCCCATACCATCGAACCCAAACTCATTGCTCATTCGTGTAAAATTACACCATCAGTTTGGCGCCGTCTGTGGGAATGACAGTTCTTGTTACAAATATACTGATTTTTCAGTGATTGATGGTCTCTACACGAAACATGAGTAGAAGTCAAATAAATCCACCACGAGTGACAGATCAACATGACGCCACCGACGACGGACACCCTGAGAACGTCCAGGAGACGAATCCTCCCAGGGGAGTTCCCCCACCAACAATGAGTTGGCAGCCCTTCGCCAAGCCAACGAGCGCTTGATACAACAAAATGAGGAACTCTTGAAACACTTGCACTGCCCACAAGAGGCACAACGGGCCCAAGAAGGCCAAAATAACCCCCCACGCAGGGAGCAGCAACACCCCAACCCCCTCAGAGAAGCCGACGAAAGGTTGGAAAATAGCCAGACCATGGGGGAAGTCCCTCATCAACCCCTTAGGAACGACCACAACGAAGAGGTACAAAGTCAGAACGATGGGGGCGAGAGGGACGATTTTTTTCCCTATCAGCAGGACAGGAGAGAACAGCACTGGGAGCAACGATTTAAGGACATCCAGCAAGAGCTCAGCCACATGAAAGAGGCTATAAAGAGCAAGACTCCGGTTACAATGGACGCCCTAGTACAACAGACTGAGTCCCCATTCACCACTGGAGTGCTGCACTTTCCTCTCCCACCAAAGTTCAGGATGCCTCAGATAGAGGTGTTTGACGGAACGAAAGATCCCGTAGATCATCTCAACACTTACAAGAACCAGATGGAGCTGCATGGATACCAGGATCCTGTACGTTGCAGAGCTTTTGCCATCACGTTAAAAGGCTCTGCCCTGGCCTGGTTTCACAGTCTCCCACCAGCCTCGATCTCATCCTTTAGAGAGCTCTCCATAGCTTTTGTATCTCACTTTATAGGAGCTCGGATATACAGAAAGCCGAGCTACCACCTGTTGAATGTAAAACAGGGACCCAACGAGAACCTACGGTCTTATGTCCAAAAGTTCAATTCAGAATCCCTGAAGGTAGATATTCCAGATGAGAAGTTTGCTATCACTGCTTTCATTGCTGGATTAGGAGTGAAATCGAAAGATTTGATATTTTCTATATCAAAGAACCCGCAAGCAAGCATGGCAGAGGTGTTGGCTAAAGCAGAAAAGTATATTAATGGCGAGGAAGCCCTTCTCTCAAAGGTAGGGAGCTCATCCTCACAGAAGGAAAAAGTGAAGGAAGAAAATAAGAGGGATCGAAGTCCTAGGAAAGAAAGATGACGAGATAGGTCCCCAATAAGATACATGGATCGCTCCCCCAAGAGAAGGGAAGATGTCAGAGAACAAGACGAGCTCTTCAGCTTATGAACATCATATGAGCTCTTCAGCTCATAAATTTAAGATGAGCTCTTCAGCTCATAAACTCAAGATGAGCTCTTCAGCTCATAAACTCAAGATAAGCTCTTTAGCTCATAAATTTAAGATGAGCTCTTCAGCTCATAAACTCAAGATGAACTCTTCAACTCATAAACATCCGATGAGTTCTTCAGCTCATAAATTCATGATGAGCTCTTCAGCTCATAAATTCACGATGAACTCTTCAGTTCATAACTTGAGCCACGCAGCTCACGATGAACTATTCAGTTCATAACTTGAGCCAAGCAGCTCACGATGAACTCTTCAGTTCATAACTTGAGCCACGCAGCTCACGATGAACTATTCAGTTCATAACTTGAGCCAAGCAGCTCACGATGAACTCTTCAGTTCATAACTTGAGCCACGCAGCTCACGATGAACTATTCAGTTCATAACTTGAGCCAAACAGCTCACGATGAACTCTTCAGTTCATAACTTGAGTCACGCAGCTCACGATGAACTATTCAGTTCATAACTTGAGCCAAGCAGCTCACGATGAACTTTTCAGTTCATAACTTGAGCCACGCAGCTCACGATGAACTATTCAGTTCATAACTTGAGCCAAGCAGCTCACGATGAACTCTTCAGTTCATAACTTGAGCCACGCAGCTCACGATGAACTATTCAGTTCATAACTTGAGCCAAACAACTCACGATGAACTCTTCAGTTCATAACTTGAGTCACGCAGCTCACGATGAACTATTCAGTTCATAACTTCAGCCAAGCAGCTCACGATGAACTCTTCAGTTCGTAACTTGAACCACGCAGTTCACGATGAACTCTTCAGTTCATAACTTGAGCCAAGCAGCTCACGATGAACTGTTCAGTTCATAACTTGAGCCAAGCAACTCACGATGAACTCTTCAGTTCATAACTTGAGCCACGCAGCTCACGATGAACTATTCAGTTCATAACTTGAGCCAAGCAGCTCACGCTGAACTCTTCAGCTCATAATATGAGCCACGTAGCTCACGCTGAACTATTCAGTTCATGATATGAGCAACACAGCCCACGAAGAACTCCAATAGTTCAGAAATGAGCCTAGGAGCTCGGAATGGGCTATTTAATTCCTAAAAAGAGCTCGGCAGCTCATAAAGTCAATAATTGTGCTTTAAGAAGCACTGAAGTACTTCTCGAAGCAATGGGAACTCGGCAACCGTAGGAAAAGCAGCAGCTCTCTGCACCTCGAGCTCATGCAAATCGAGGTCGATGTGTGGAAGTCTATCTCAATTCAGCATCGACTCAGCCCCTGCCCAAGCTCGCTTGGGCCAAGGGCTGGGGGGCAACTGATGATACCTAGAAAAAAGCTCTAAGTATGAGGTCGGACATTGAGATCAGACAAGGAGGTCAGACATAGTAACCAGGGCTCCGCAATCCAGACCTCAAGCTCTGCTCAAAGAAAACAAATGGGAAATTGAAAGGGAAACAACTGGCTGGTGAATGACATCCTCAAAGCAATGGAAAGCTAGAATCAAGGCACAAAACTCTCAACTAACCAAGATTCTCTCCCAAAAATCAAGGAAGATCCCACGGATGAAGGGCAAAGATCTCGGTAAAAATCCCTTAGAGATAGGAATTACACTATAAATATTGTACATCGCCTCAATCAAGGGGCAGAGAACCCTACTGGCATCAAAGGCATCTTGTAAAATATTTTCTAGATGAATATAGATTCTAGGAGCAAGAGACTCCATTGAAGAGTGGACTAGCCAAGCTCAATAGCCGGTGAACCACTATATTTCTATGTGTTACACACACCGCACCTCAGATAACTAGAGCACTCACACACAATTTCATGAGCCTCGTAGCTCAGATCCATCCCATACCATCGAACCCAAACTCATTGCTCATTCGTGTAAAATTACACCATCAATTTTAATGAAAACAATCAATAATAATAATATTGATTGTCATAAAATAAGTTATACTTATTTTGAAGTGAAATTATGATTTTTAGTATATTATATTAAATTTAAAAAATTGTAATATTTTAATATTGTTATATCCGTTGGTTTAAAAACACAAGATTGAACAATTTTTAAAAAAAATTCATGCACACAATTTATGACCAAAATAGTCGATGTTTCATTTTTACGTATAAAAACAAACAACAAGGGACGAAGCGTAGTGCTCGTTCAAAGACCCAAAAATAGACAACATAACCTCATTCTCGAGAGGGGTTCTCGCCGAACTTCTCACCCTGAGGTTAGAGGTTCGAGTTTTAAAGTTCACATCGGGGCTCAGTGGTTGATCGTTATGCTAGCCTAACTAGATTCATTTTCGAAAAAAGTAACGAGTGCAATCAGGAGCCTCATGATCCCACCAGTGAGGTCCTATCGATGTTGTCTCTAGGCGCTCTTCTTGTACTTATCCCTTTTTTTTACTAGCAAAAAAAAAAAATATCGTTATAATTTTGGTTGCTAGTTTGGAGATCTCAGGGAGAGAGAGAGAGAGAGAGAGAGGCATAACTTCAGGCACGGACCAGTGCATTGGGTTGAAGTGTGGGTGAAGGGGGGTAAAAACCCAAGAAACTTATTGTGTGGGAATGTTTACGTAAATTGCTCAACTATCCTATTGGACAGGTTACAAATCTCATACTTCACTTGGGCTATCTATGTTTGGCTCAGGCCTCATAGGTAGGGATGTCAATGGACCGAAGCGGGGGCGGGGGGCATAGTCTCCATCCCCGTACCCGCTTAAAAATTCTTCGTCCATCCCCGGTGCACCCCCGCTAACGGGTATAATTTTTATCCCCATCTCCGTCCGCGGGTAAATTTATAATCCCCGTCCCCGTCCCTGCTTCCCCCGTACCCGCCTAAGCCTAAGCCTTTTTTTTTTTTTTTTAAAGAAAAGAGAAAATTTTATTTCATGAAATCCAAAAATTACAAGAAGCAAAAACTGAAACTATTTAAGCAAAACACCAACAGTTTAACAACCAAAAAAGTCACTGCCCAGAAACCAAAGACTAAACCATTACCAAAGTTGGCTTTTAATCCTTCAACATGATCAAAGCAATTTATCCTTCAAACACAGACTGAAACCAATCTCAGAAACCAAACAGCATAGCACCAGCCCATGATGATTTACAATTGAGTGCATAACCACAAACTAAAGTGAACATATGTACCAGACACGAGCTGCTTATAGACCAACGTCAAAACAAGAAGCACATACGCTGGGCCTTCACATCCAAACAGAAAGGGGTTAGTAACTCACATCAACTGCCCAGTTAGGTTGTTCAATATTGATCATGCATTGTACACTTTTTTGATATAGTATACGGCCTCAGTGTCCTGTGCAAGAATAAAAACCAGTTAGCATTTAAAGACAATATATATAGCTGAAGCTAAGTAATAAGCATAGAAGATTAGTACATTTAAGAAAACACACATCCAGATTTTGAGTCATTTGTTGGTCTGATGGACCATATAAAAATGAAGAAGAAAACAAAAAATACCAATCAGGAACGTAAAAAAATTATCATCGGCAAGCAGAGAAAGTTATTGCTCCCTAAAATTCAATGCACCCGGTCATATGCCACATGGATCAAAAAATTCAAAGGAAAAAATATATCTATAACAATCAAAGACCAAATCCATTGTGCAGTGCAAAAGAATAGCTATTTATAATTAAATAGTTCCTCTAAAGGCACTGCAAGCATACTGACCTTTGTACCAAAAGGACCTACAGGATGGTCAATATCCAAAATGTTCCGCCCCTGATCACAAACAAGCAAATAGAAACCAAATCATTATAAAATTTTTTGCTTTTCAGAGAAAAACATGACAAAGGTTAACAAAAGGAGTCCCATAAACTTCAAATCAGACTCCAAATCATTATAAAGACTCAAATCAGACTCCAAATCAGACCCATGATACATTATAAAGACTCCAAATCAGAGTTGGGGCCTTTCCTATAGCAGATATATAAACTTCAATAATGATTAAATACCTGGGCAAAGGCCGTCGGTGCTGCCAGTGGGGTTTCGCTGGGCAAAGGCAGTCGGTCGGTCGCTCAGGGGGAGTGCTTAGCGTTGTGGGTCTGAGAGCAATCGGAAAGGAGCAAGACTGATCTGCAAGCAGTCGGTCGGTCGGCTGAAGGTGAAGGCTGGTCGCTGAGAGAGAGATAGAGGAAGAGGTGGGCGGCTTCGGTCTGAGTGGGGAAGAGCAGAGTAAATTAGACTTAGGGCTTTAAGAGTATATATATATATATATTTATTTATTTATTTAACGGGTAACGGGGATGGGGCGGGGCGGGGTGGGGCGGGGACGGGACGGGGATAAGGAGAAGTCCATACCCGCCTCCATCCCCGCACGGGTTTATACGGGTATTCCCGTATACGTCCACCGTCTAATACGTATAGTCCATCCCCGGTCCAAACGGGGCGGGTTTGGACGAATACCCGTTTTCCCCCGGTCCATTGACATCCCTACTCATAGGGGGATATTTCCCTCCAATTCATACAGCCCGACTTTTCAAAGTCAACGATTATCCATTTTACAATTGCCTTATCAAATTAAGGATAAGTGGGCCCCAAAGATAATTTTAACCCAATCCCCCTTCTTATCCCTCAAATACGGTGATCCAAACACCCCCTATATAGATCGGATTAGGGTCGAACACAAAAAACTCAATTTTAAGACAATAAACTCATTTAACTGATATTGTAATAATAAAAAAAAGTCTAAACTTTTTCTTTCTATCTCATTTCATGATCTATTATTGACTAAAATATTATAGAATCAAATGATTTGGTTTTACTAAAATAAAGGCCAAATAGGTTTTTAATTTATGGTGACCTATTGTGTAATAAATTTGGATGAGAGAAAGAGGGTCCTGAACTTATGATTTTGAGTAAGTGGGTTATACAAAAATAACTAAAACACGACACAAAATAAATAAATTGACATAACCTAAAAAAGACATGACAATCTAATTGAGACCCCCTAAATAAATACCCGAATCGAAGCATTTCTACCCTCTCAGATAAAGACGGAATACAAAAGTAACCTAATTAGAGAGCAATCAATGAATTGATATGGCATAAAATTTATATGTTTGTACAAAAATGGAGCACAAACTAGTTTATACATCAAATTACAAGCTTTAAATGGACAATTCAGCACTTACTACTTTCAAAATGGAAGCTTAGGTGAGTGGCCAACTCTATCAAAGATCTGGAGAAAAAAAAAACTGTGATTTACTGCTGTTTATATTGTCCTTTTCCTGTAGGCTATCCCCCATTCTTGCACTTTGCTGGGGCGACCTTGTCAGGGGTTGAGCGCTCTGATTGAGAGAAGTGAACGAAAATGTGCATAAGGAAGGTAACAACGGCCAAGACGATTGCCGAGATTGTGAGACCCTTCCATGAGGACACAAGTGAAGACTACAGGAAAAATTTTAATGCCCCAAAGGTAATTAGACATGCCCAAGACTGTCATTGCAACTAGTTGAAGGGACAAATACTACAACCCCAAAGCAGTGTAAGACAAAGGGAAAAAAGGGTAGGTTTGGTTTACCCAACTAAATATAACCACTGCAATAGAAGTAAATTATTAAAACCCAATAGATAAAAGGGCATCTAAACTATAAGCAAAATTTTGTGATTGTTTGTGCAATCTGCAATTTACTCGGATAGCCCGTAAGATCAAAGGAATTTTGAAAACTACGCAAGTCTAGCCTTGGCCCCATAACAGAGAGAGAGAGAGAGAGAGAGAGAGATGCAACCAGTTGATCTAAGACCAAGAAGCCAACCAATATGGAGGAGGCAGCTTTTGCGAAGCGGAAAAGCGCATCGAGGTCTGTTAAGGGTAAAAATATAGGGCTTTACGCATTTTGCTTGATTCTCACTTTATATTCTGAAAGATTATTTTTTTCATATTACACTCTGAATGTCATAAATTAATTATAATGTCACATTCAGACTAACATTCATTTTAAATTTCGTTAAAATTTGATGTACACGCCACCACGTGTATTGCTCTTGAACAAAAATATACACTCACCATGCATATTCTTGGTCTTACGCTGCGTTTGGTACGCAGTAATGCTTTTCAGTAGGAATAGAATGAACTTGAGAATGAAATGGAATACGCATTACCATTCCAATGTTTGACAGCTGTTTAGGATTAACTGCTGGAATAAAATGTTCATTCTATTCTTATGTTTGGATAAAATAATTTTTTCATTAGAATGAAATCAACTTTAACCAAAATATCCATAGTGACTAAAAGTAATTAATAACAATTTTTTTTTTATGATTGCGATTGCCTATTGAAAAAAAATTAAACCCCTATAAATTTTAAAAAATTAGAAAACAAATTCCTTCAAAAATAGGTTCACAAAAAGAAATCAAAATTAAAAACTATTCTTTTTTTTTTTTTTAAGAAAAGAAAAATTTTATTGATTGAATCAAGAAATTACAAGAATCAAAGAATTACAAGAATTCTAAACACATTCAATACAACTAAAAGGCTTTAATCCTTCAAAATGCTCCAAAAGCACCTTCATTTCACCCATGGCAGCAGCCTCTTCAAAATGAGCTTGAACCAAGCTCCGCATGTCTCAAAAGATCACTGTTCTCAAAAGATATGATGCCACATCAAAGCAACCAGGATTGGAACCAGTGTATTGATCAACCTAGAATCAAGCAGCTGCAGCCTCTTCTTTCTCCTCTGGAAGGTGTGATACTTTTGTTCCCATTGGAAGCCATGTCCAAAACGATCAGTTGGTCACCCACCACATACACAATTGACTGATCCCAAGCCATATCCTTTTTATCAATATGAAAAGAAAGCAATCCTTCGCCCTTAATTTGAAGAAGGCTTGATATGCCCTATGGACCATATGGGCATAATTTAATTGTTGTGTAGACACATCAAAAGATGAGTAAACAAAGAATTAGCTTTGCTGAGACAATTGTTGAGGGGAATTGGATTTATCCTGACAGTCATGCAGTAAAGCACTTTGTTATTGAAAATGCATTACCAAATACCTAAATTGAAAATGTCAGAGACCTTGGGTAAGATTCGCTGCAGAGATCAGAGACCCCAAGGCAAAAATCTAGGGTTTGGCTAGGGACTTTCGATTAAGCTGAAGACGCAGCTCGAGCCTACGACACCGCTGCTCTTTCGCTTCGGGGACCCAAGGCCAAGATCAACTTTCCATTAACCATTCCTTCAAATCCCTACTATCCATTTCATCAGAACCCTACCGATCGTTTTGTCAATCAGCGGTTGTATCCTCAGGAGCACCAGATTATCGCCCAGAGGACCACTCTTGTTGTTCAGTGGGCCTCGGCGGCGTAAGACGGCTGATTTGCCGACGAGACTGGAGGAGAGGTGAGAGGTGAGCTGTAAACCTCCACGTTCTTATCGTTATATAGCAACGTAATTATTTTTGAAATGCTAATAGATGTGATAATGTATGCATGAACTACGTAGATTGTATGAGTAGAAATAAAATGTTAGTTGAGGTAATAGGGTATGTTGTGGAAGTTTGGAAGTATTCCGGAGTGAAAATACACTTTAGAGAGAATTTGAGTAGGAAAGATTTTTGATATAGCCCTAGTGTTTGGAACATAACTTTTTACTTTGATATCCATTTGATCTGAAAGTTTGATAGTAGATACTAGACTTCTTGGGCTACAAAAGAGTATTTCATGAAAATTTTCCAAATCGACCTCTAAATAAGTCAAAACTTCACTGGAAGTTTCAGCAAAAACTGGGAGGACGTTTGAACGTGAATAGACGTTCGAACGACAGTAAGTCCCATTACTTTGGTGTCTGCAGAGCTCTGATGGAAATGCAGAAGTACTGAGAGCAACCAACGTTCGAACGCCAAAATGACGTTTGAACGTGAATCAATAATTTGGTCTACAATGTGAGTTACGAATTCTGACTTTCAGATTCGTGCACAGGGGACCATTTCGCCTCCTATAAATACATAAGGACACCTCCATTAGCCCCATTTCAACATTTCTAACCCTAGAGAGGCTTAGAGAGGAAGAAAGAAGGGGAAAAATAAGAGATTAAAGTGTTGATTCAAGTTGGGAAAGATCAAATCTTCTAGTTCTCACACAAAAGCTAAGGAAGCAAGGTAGGGGTTTCTTCCTATTCTTGTTCATTGAGGTTATGGTTTATATATATGTATGGTTTGACCCTCAATCCTATATATATGCTATGAAATCATTATTTCTTGATACTCTTGCAAATATTACCATGTTTTGAAGGAAGCCATGGTTGGATAGCCATGAAATCTTTTCTTCTTGTCTTGAAAACCCTAGTTTTCAAGAAAAATGGGTTTTTCTCTCAATATTCATTTGTTCTTGATTTCAAAACTCTAGTGCTTTGTATTGAATAATAAAATGGTATTTTTTATGATCTTTTGCATATTTTCTTAAATTGTTTTATTGGAATAATACATGTAAAATTTGGGGATTTTTGGATTTGCTTGTGATTTGAGGAAATGGGTTGGTATTGTATCTCTTGTGGATGTTTGGATGACTATGGGTGGTCGTTGACCAGGTATCGTAGAGTGAGTAGATGCGTTTCTTACTCCATGCGGGTTTGAATTTTTCCGACCACTCGTAGTGGGGTTGGTGCCTTGCGATGACCAAACCACTATTCGCTCACGTGGTACCGAGGTTGAAGGTTATTATACTATTCCTGGGTTGGATCGTCAATGCCGATGCGTCGGTATACGTCTTTCCTAAAGTTGTATATCCTTTCGAGGATTGGGTGTGTGTGTGTGGCCAGAATATTCTCGATGTATTTATTCATGTGATGTCATACATTATACCTGAGATATAGATACAAGTTGTGGTACAAATACAATTGGGGATAATGATACAGAATTGTTGGAATAGATACAAATTGTGGGTTATTGTTTATTGTTGTGAAAATGGTTTATTGTTGGAATTGGTTATTTGTTGGGAATTGGTTTTACTTCTTCATTTAATTTATTGTTGTTGTGTAAAATGGAGATCTATTGAAATGTCACTGTTTTATGTCAAAAGTTATATACGATATTTGTAAAATGAGACAAACTGTTTTATATTCTTTTAATACCTTGTTCGAGTTTAGGAGGATTTTCCTACAGAGCTTAGTGCTCACCCCCTACAAACAACATTCTTTTCAGATTTTGGTTTAGAGGAAGATCTCAGAGTGGACGAGCAGGTACTTTGGGAAGCTCAAGTAGATGGGCATGTGGATCCGAAGGGGGATGTCTAGAAGTGTTCTCTTTATGTTCTAGACTAGGAGATTCATTTTGAGATAATGTTTAGGTTAATATTTTCTTTATTCCGCTGCGACATAATAGTTTGGCATATTCTTTTGGGTGTAATTGTCATAGTTTGGCATATTTTTTTGGATGTAATGGTCATGGTTTGACATATTCTTTTGGATGATGTTGTAGATATTAAGTATGATGAATGTAATTTTCTTTATTTATGGAAATTATTAGTTGCTCTCATAATGTGAATAGTTTTAGATAGTAATATCGTCCAAGGTGGATTTTGGAGCGTTACAGGTTTGGTATCAGAGCCAGGTTATTAGGTCTTACATGGGAGCTGTAGGTTATGAATTACCACTAGGGAGTTAGGACTAGGTTGAATGAAATTGTTGACTTAAATCTTATACAAGTCTTATGCTTTAGATTAAAGTGATAGTTAGGATGTCTTGTACATCAAGGAAACTAAATTGTGAATTGATGTGTAGGATGAAGGGTGAACATGGACGTGGACGTGGACGTGGATGGGGACGTGGTGGCCAAGCAAACCCATCACCACCACCACCTCCAGATGCCATGAATGACATTTATCAGTGCCTAAGGGAGCTAATCACTTTGGTACAACACCAAAATGGGAACAACAACCATAACGGGGTGGGGGGGGTTCATCCATTAGCTCATGCACCGGGCAATGGGGACGAAAATTGAAGGATAGTAGTTCTTCGAGAATTTTTGAGGCAACGCCCGCCTACTTTCCAAGGAAGCCCTCACCCTTTGGATGCGGATAAGTGGATCCGCCGAGTAAAGAAAATGTGTGACGGCATGGGAGTTGCAGAGGATCTACTAGTCGGCCTAGCTACATATCTACTAGAATGGGAGGCAGATCATTGGTGGGATTCGGTGAAGAGAAGGAGGAACACTGACGCAATTACCTGGGAGGATTTTGATCAGATCTCCCAAGACAAATATTTTCCCGAATCGGTCAGGGACAAGATGAGTGTATATTTTCTCACTCTACGGTAGGGTAGCATGACAGTGGTGGAGTATGAGAGAAAGTTCGACGAGCTATCCCGCTATGCCACATAGTTCATATCTACTGAGGCCAGGAGGCTAAACGATTTGAGCAAAGCTTGAGGCCTTCCATCTGGGAGAAGCTTGTGGCTCACAAGATCCGGGACTATGGTGATCTAGTTGACAGAACTGCACTGGTGGAGAGAGACACCGATGACACCCAGCGGCGACATAACTTTGCGAGGGGAAGTCCGATCAGGACTGGTGCTAGCAACAGTGGAGTGTAGAGGGCGGCACCATACTGTCGCCCAGACCAAGTGGTTGGATAGAGACTTCAGACAGCTCGAGGAGCTGGGGTTACTCAGAATAGAGCAGACACTGACCTGCGTCAATGCTTTGCATGTGGAGGGTTCGGGCACTTCAAAAATAACTGTCCATCGTTTCCACCAAAGACCAAACAAGCAACAGAACAGGTAAATGCAAATAGGCCACCACTACAGAAGCCACTACAGCAGAAACCGTTAGGAGCTATAGCCCTAGGCGGTACCAATCAAGGAAGAGTTTTTACTTTGACCCAACCGGAGGAAGATGTTTCCAATGCAGTTATGGAAGGTATTGTGCTTCTCTATAAGTCTTGGGCTCGAATTTTATTTGATCCCGACGCTACTCTTTCATTCATACGCACTACATATGCTATCAACTTGGGATTGGAATTTGAGAAGCTAGAACATGTTTTGTGTATTGACATGTCTACGGGAGAACGGTTGGGTACTAGAAGGGTGTGTAGAGGTTGTGTGCTTAGAATTGGGGAGCAAGAATTAATTGTAGACTTGGTTGCATTCGACATGAAGGGTTATGACATAATCTTTGGGATGAACTTTTTGTCCACTTTCCATGCGATAATGGATTATTTTCGTAAACGGATTTCATTTCAATTACCGGGAGGGGTTTTCAGTTTCATTAATGATCGGAGTTCTTTCCACCCATCTCCTACTACTGGTAGTAGATTCTTGAAAGCTAAGGCGGGGAGCAATTTGAGTTTCTTGGCCAGCTTAATGGGTGATGATCGTGATAAATTCCAATCGGACGTGGTATTGATAGTGTCGGAGTTTCCGGATGTCTTCCCAGATGAACTACCCGAGTTACCCCCCACAGAGAGAGATTGAGTTTACGATCGATCTATATCCGGGAACCGAACCCATATCCATTGGTCTCTATAGAATGACACCTTTGGAGTTGAAGGAGCTAAGAAAGCAGTTAGACCAACTATTGGCTATTGGGTTTATCCGTTTAAGCACTTCACTTTGGGGAGCCCCGGTCCTCTTTGTGAAGAAGCATGATGAAACACTTCAATTATGCACGGACTACCGAAGGTTGAATCGGGTGATAGTGAAGAATAAATATTCATTGTCACGAATTGATGATTTATTCGATCAGCTGAGGGGTTCTAAGTATTACTCCAAGATTAATCTTCGCACAGGGTACCATCAATTGAGGATCAAAGAGGAGGATATTCCTAAGACAGCTTTTCGTACCTGGTATGGTCATTTCAAATATACAGTAATGCCGTTCGGACTAACTAATGCTCCTGCAGCCTTCCTGGATTTGATGCACAGGGTATTCCGGTCATATCTAGATCAGTTTGTCATTGTGTTTATTGATGACATATTAATCTATTCATGGACACAAGGGGAACATAAACACCATCTTTCGGTAGTGCTTCAGACCTTGAGAGAGCATAAGTTATATGCTAAGATGAGTAAATGCGAGTTATGGATGAAGGAAGTGAAATTCCTTGGCCATGTTGTGTTAGAACATGGTGTAGCTGTTGACCCTACAAAGATTGAAGCCGTGATGAAATGGGAACCACCGAGGAATGTGACCGAAGTACGTAGTTTATTGGGATTAGCAGGCTACTACCGGAGGTTTGTGTAAAGGTTCTCAAAACTAGCGATGCCAATGACTCGTCTTACAAAAAAAGGGGAAAGATTCTTGTGGACTCAAGCGTGTGAACTAGTCTTTCGCACCTTGAAGGAGAGGTTAACAACAGCTTCTGTCCTCATTATTCCGAGCAGTGGGGAAGGATACGATGTTTACACCGATGCTTCGTTACGAGGTTTGGGATGTGTGCTAATGCAGGGAGGCAAGATAGTTGTTTATGGCTCGAGACAACTTAAGATTCATGAGCAGAACTATCTCACTCATGACTTGGAGCTTGCGGCCGTGATTTTTGCTCTTAAGTTGTGGAGGTGTTACCTATATGGAGAAAAGTTTCAAGTGTTTTCTGATCATAAGAGCCTCAAGTATATATTCACACAGAAAGACTTGAATCTTCGGCAAAGAAGGTGGATTGAGTATCTAGAAGATTATGATTTCACATTCAACTACCATCCGGGGAAGGCTAATGTAGTAGCAGATGCACTTAGCAGAAAGTCTTGGGGTGAACTCAATGTTCTTGTTGTTAATAGGTGGAAGATGATTGAGGTTTTGGAGGAATTTGATCTACGGGTGGATAGACAAAAGGATCGACCATGCTTGTTTAATCTTGTAGCTCAACCAATTCTCCGAAAAAGGATTGTGCATTTGCAACGATTAGATACAGAGTTGGAAACTACCTGGGGTAGATTGGAGAGGAATGAGATTGTTGAGAACTGGACTATACATGATTGAGAGCTACAGTTTCATGGAAGACTATGTGTACCAAACAATGACCAAGTAAGGGAAGAAGTGTTGAGTGAGTGTCATCGTTCAAAATTCTCCATACATCCGGGTAGTACTAAGATGTATAGAGACATGAAGCGTCAATATTGGTGGAAAGGGATGAAACAAGACGTGGCTAAGTACGTTGCAAAGTGCGTGGTGTGTCAGCAGGTAAAGGTGGAGCATCAAAAACCCGGAGGATTACTATAGTCCTTGCTTATTCCAGAGTGGAAGTGGGATCACATCACCATGAATTTCGTGTCCGGTTTTCCCCGAACTTCACGAGGGCATAATGACGTATGGGTCATTGTAGATCGACTCACCAAGTCCGCTCATTTCTTGAGTATGAAGACCACTGACACTTTAGAGACCTTGAGCAAACTTTATATTCGTGAGATTGTTAGATTACATGGAGTTTCACTCTCTATTGTGTCGGATCGTGATTCTCGTTTTGTGGCGCAATTTTGGCAAAGTCTACAACGAGCTATGGGGACAGAGTTACACTTTAGCACCGCCTTTCATCCTTAAACGGATGGCCAATCCGAGAGGGTGATACAAATTTTGGAGGACATGTTACGAGCTTGTGTGTTGGACTTCAAGGGAAGTTGGAGTGATCATTTGTCGTTGGTGAAATTTGCATATAACAATAGTTTTCAATCTAGCATTGACATGACACCTTATGAGGCATTGTATGGAAGACCCTGTAGGTCCCCAACTTGTTGGTTAGAAACTGGAGAGAGTAGTCTGTTTGGGCCAGAGATTGTTCGAGAGACTACGGAGAAAATTTAACTAATTAAGGAAAGACTACACACGGCACAAAGTAGACAGAAAAACTATGCGAATAGAAGAAGAAGACCCTTGGAATTCCAAGAGGGGGACTATGTGTTCCTCAAAGTGTGACCCAAAAAGGGGGTGTTTAGATTTGGCAAGAAGGAGAAATTAGCTCCAAGGTATACCAGACCATTTGAAGTGATCAAAGCGGTGGGCAAAGTGGCGTATCAACTTCGGTTACCAGCCCAGTTGTAAGGGGTACATGACGTGTTCCATGTGTCAATGTTAAGAAAGTGTCAATCGGATACAACGCATGTCGTTGATTTGGAGGGAATTGAAATTCAAGATGGACTCACATATGAAGAACAACCGATGAAGATTCTCGATACCAAGGAGAAGGTGCTTCGCAATAAAGTCATCCAACTGGTGAAAGTCTTGTGGCAACATCATGGAGTGGAGGGAGCTACCTGAGAACCAGAGCTGAAGATGTGAGAGAAGTACCCTTATTTGTTCTCTACTTAAGGTAAGTTTCGAGGACGAAACTTTCTTTAAGGGGGTGGATTGTAAACGTCCACGTTCTTATCATTATATAGCAACGTAATTATTTTTGAAATGCTAATATATGTGATAATGTATGCATGAACTACATAGATTGTATGAGTAGAAATAAAATGTTAGTTGATGTAATAGGGTATGTTGTGGAAGTTTGAAAGTATTCCGGAGTGAAAGCACACTTTAGAGAGAATTTGAGTATGAAGGATTTTTGATACAGCCCTAGTGTTTGGACCATAACCTTTTACTTTGATGTCCGTTTAATCTGAAAGTTTGACAGTAGATACTAGACTTCCTGGGCTACAAAAGAGTATTTCACGAAAATTTTCAAAATCGACCTCTAAATAGGTCAAAACTTCACTAGAAGTTTCAACAAAAACTGGGAGGACTTTCGAACGTGAATAGACGTTCGAACGACAGTAAGTCCCAGTACTTTGGTGTCTGCAGAGCTCTGATGAAAATGCAGAAGTACTGGGAGCAACCAACGTTCGAACGCCAAAATGACGTTTGAACGTGAATTAATAATTTGGTCTACTGACGTTCGAACGCCAAATGACGTTCGAACGTGAGTTACAAATTCTGACTTTCAGATTCGCGCCCATGGGACCATTTCGCCTCCTATAAATACATAAGGACACATCCATCAGCCCCATTTCAATATTTCTAACCCTAGAGAGGCTTAGAGAAGAAGAAAGAAGGGGAAAAATAAGAGATTAAAGTGTTGATTCAAGTTGGGAAAGATCAAATCTTCTAGTTCTCACACAAAAGCTAAGGAAGCAAGGTAGGGATTTCTTCCTATTCTTGTTCATTGAGGTTAGGGTTTATATATATGTATGGTTTGACCCTCAGTCCTATATATATGCTATGAAATCATTATTTCTTGATACTCTTGCAAATATTACCATGTTTTGAAGGAAGCTATGGTTGGATAGCTATAAAATCTTTTCTTCTTGTCTTGAAAACTCTAGTTTTCAAGAAAAATGAGTTTTTCTCTCAATATTCCTTTGTTCTTGATTTCAAAACTCTAGTGTTTTATATTGAACAATAAAATGGTATTTTTGATGATCTCTTGCATATTTTCTTAAATTGTTCTATTGGAATAATACATGTAAAATTTCGGGATTTTTGGATTTGCTTGTGATTTGAGGAAATGGGTTGGTATTGTATCTCTTGTGGATGTTTGGATGACCATGGGTGGCCGTTGACCGGGTATCGTAGCGTGGGTAGATGCGTTTCTTACTCCGTGCGGGTTTGAATTTTTCCTACCACTCGTAATGAGGTTGGTGTTTTGCGAGGACCAAACCACTCTTCGCTCACGTGGTACCGAGGTTGAAGTTAGTATACTATTCCTGGGTTGGATCGTCAATGCCGATGCGTCGGTATACGCCTTTCCTAAAGTTGTATATCGTTGCGAGGATTGGGTGTGTGTGTGTGGGCTAGAATATTCTCGATGTGTTTATTCGTGCGATGTCATACATTATACCTGAGATACAGATACAAGTTGTGGTACATATACAATTGGGGATAATGATACAGAATTGTTGGAACAGATACAAATTGTGGGTTATTGTTTATTGTTGTGGAAATGGTTTATTACAAGAATGTTGTAAATGGTTTATTGTTGGAATTGGTTATTTGTAGGGAATTGATTTTACTTCTTCATTTAATTTATTGTTGTTGCGTAAAATGGAGATCTATTGAAATGTCACTGTTTTATGTCAAAAGTTATATACGATATTTGTAAAATGAGACCATCTGTTTTATATGTTTTCAAAACCTTGTTCGAGTTTGAGAGGATTTTCCTACAGAGCTTAGTGCTCACCCCCTACAAACAACATTCTTTTCAGATTTTGGTTTAGAGGAAGAGCTCGGAGTAGACGAGCAGGTACTTTGGGAAGCTCAAGTGGATAGGCATGTGGATCCGGAGGGGGATGTCTAGAATTGTTCTCTTTATGTTCTAGACTAGGAGATTCATGTTGAGATAATATTCAGGTTAATATTTTCTTTATTCTATTGTGACATAATAGTTTGGCATATTCTTTTGAGTGTAATTGTCGTAGTTTGACATATTCTTTTGGATGTAATGACCATTGTTTGACATATTCTTTTGGATGATGTTGTAGATATTAAGTATGATGAATGTAATTTTCTTTATTTATGGAAATTATTAGTTGCTCTCATGATGTGAATGGTTTTAGATAGTAATACCGTTCAAGGTAGATTTTGGGGCGTTACATGAGTAGAGGAGTGGAGGAGAGAAGAGAGATTTGGGGAGAGAGGTGCAAGTCGATGAGACTGGGATCGGGAGGAGTCGGATTTCGTGGTTATAAATTTGGCTTCATTACTGAGTCATTGGGAATGGGAAATACCATGTTTTAATTGGTAATGGGTAATCCCATATTTTGCTGGATTAGTTATTCCTTTGGAATGAAAGGGAATGAGAATGAATTTTGATTACCACAAATCAAACAAAGGAATGTTCATTACCAAGTAATATTCATTCCATTCCCTTGGTCTAATACCACAAACCAAACACAGCGTTAGAGTATCTCTAATCCACTCTCTATTTCCTCTCCTTTTAGCTATTTTATTTAGCCAAACAAAAAAAATACTCTCCAACCCACTCTCTATTTTTCATTTCACCTAAATGGCTCTCCAAATGTGGAGAGTCATTTAGCCTATCTAAATTCTCTCTCTACCTCTTTCTATCTATCTATCTATCTCTCTCTCTCTCTCTCTCTCTCTCTCTCTCTCTCTCTCTCTCTATATATATATATATATATATATATATATATATATATATATATATATATATATATATATATATATATATATATATATATATATATACAGGGGCGGACTCAAAATCCATTTCCAGTGGGGGCAATCATCAAGTTCAAAGGAACAATTAAAGAACAATCATCAAAATTTTTCGTGTCTTGCAAATATGAGTGTTTTGCCATTTCCACTATTTATAAAGTAATTTTTCATGATAATTTTTTGTTTTGTTACTTTCAAAGTTTGTCACGCATAAATTACACGTAAAAAGATAGAACATAATTAAGAAGAGTTATATGAAAGTTATTTTATAGAAAGTACTAGTATTAGAATAATTTCATAAAAAATGTTATTTTAACAAATTATTCTATAAACAATTATAAATAGACATGTCAACTATCAAATTTTGAATGATTCAATTCCAAGTTCGATTTGAAAACTCCATTTTGAATATGATCTGATTATTCATCAGATTTCGTCTTTACAATTCATATCCATATTCATATCCATTAAATATTAAAAATTTGATCGAAAACTAAATCTTATATATACACGTGTGTGCATGTGTAATTATGTCAAATTTTGCTATTTCTAAATTTAAATTCCTGAAATATAATAACATATTTGAACTTGGATAATTCATTAAACATATCAATCCATATCTAGATAATCGAGTTTAGAGAAGGATGAGTTTGTAACTTATTGTGTCATATAATAACATATTTGAAATTTCACTGACACCCCTTGTCAGTCTTGGTCGGCTAACGGACGTGACGAAAATATTTTTTTTACCATTTTACCCTTAACTTTATATATATATATATAAACAGAGAACCCACCCCTTCGCCATCATTTTCCTATCATCAACCATAAAAGCATATATGACAACTTCAATACTCCACAAAAAGCCATCTCATAGCAAGCCATGAATGAACACCAGCAGATTTCAATGCATTTGGAACATGGGTGTTTGATTTCACTTTCCATTGATTCATTCTGGTAAGATGCACTTGCCCCTATTCTATTTCTTGTTTTTTGACCACTTCTCATTTCTCTTTCATACAATTCATGTGAACAACAAGAGACCCAGACCAAGTTTTTGTTGAAATAAGCCAGAGAAGTTTTGTGAGTTTTCTTTTTTCTTTGTCTTTTTAATCTCCATTGTAGAAAGAATGAGAGATTTCCCTTCCTGTTTCGGTGAAAATGGGGTTCAAGTTGCTGATGCTTCATGTTCAAGTGTGAGTTTAAGTAAGGCTCCTCCTCAAAATTTGGTTACTTGCACACACCAGTGTAAATTGCTTGGAAAATCTTGCTTCATAACCATTACTTGGAGCAAGAATTTGATGGGTCACTGCCTTGGTGTTGAGATAGATGATTTGTTCCAGCCGTGTTGAGATAGGAGCAAAAAAAGATCAAATTGATTTAGGGGTTTTGTAATGGGTGTTGATGCAAGGTTTGTGATTTGTGGAGACAATGGCGCACTGGAAGAAAAAAAAAAAACTCTGGCCTGAGTCAATTCACCCCCAACGGAATCATCTATTTCCTTCGTCTTTCGTCTTTTTTCGATCGGACAGAGGGACGGGGGGTTCGTTTATTCTCAGGAATTGGTATGGCTTCGAAGCGGATCACGAAGGAGCTCAAGGATCTTCAGAAGGATCCTCCTACCTCGGCAGCGCTGGTCCTGTTGCGGAGGACATGTTCCACTGACAAGCAACAATTATGGGAAAAACACCAGATGTTACTTCTAAATGTTTGTGTAATTTGATCTGTTAAACAATGTATTTTTTTCAAAAAAAAAAAGTGGTGTGAAGAAGAAAGGGGTAAAATTGGTATTTTTGAAAAAAAATAAGATGATATCATCACTTTTTTAGTTGTCAGTAACGATTTGTCACCGTAATGGGTGTAATTGAAATAAATATATGAACTATAAGGGAGTGTAGTGAAATTTTAGAATCGAGAAGGGGTGTCACTGAAGTTAAGTCTATCTAAAGGGGTGTGGATGAAATTTTCTCAAATTAAAATTATCCTTAAAACATTAAAATGTTCAACTTGTATTTAATACCATTTTTTTAAATAAAAAAAAAACCGAGTGACTTTTAAGTTGACCGACTTTCAAAAAGCATTTTAATTTTTGTAAAAAGATATGGTAAATTGTGGACCTCGTTAAATATCTAATTGATAACGAGCCCAACTCCGTCAACAAAACATTTAATTCTATTTACCAACAAAAAAAATACCCAACAAGCCCTCCAACAACTCCAAAGTCTACAACTTTTAAGGATCAACATTTCATTCTGATGATACCTAGAAAAAAGCTCTAAGTATGAGCTCAGACATTGAGGTCAGACAAGGAGGTCAGACACAGTAACCAGGGCTCCGCAATCCAGACCTCAAGCTCTGCTCAAAGAAAACAAACGGGAAATTGAAAGGGAAACAGCTGGCTGGTGAATAGCATCCTCAAAGCAATGGAAAGCTAGAATCAAGGCACAAAACTCTCAACTAACCAAGATTCTATCCCAAAAATCAAGGAAGATCCTACGGATGAAGGGCAAAGATCTCGGTAAAAATCTCTTAGAGATAGGAATTACACTATAAATATTGTACATCGCCTCAATCAAGGGGCAGAGAACCCTACTGGCATCAAAGGCATCTTGTGAAATATTTTCTAGATGAATATAGATTCTAGGAGCAAGAGACTCCATTGAAGAGTGGACTAGCCGAGCTCAATAGCCGGTGAACCACTATATTTCTATGTGTTACACACACCACATCTCAGATAACTAGAGCACTCACACACAATTTCATGAGCCTCGTAGCTCAGATCCATCCCATACCATTGAACCCAAACTCATTGCTCATTCGTGTAAAATTCCACCATCAGTTTGGCGCCGTATGTGGGAACGACAGTTCTTGTTACAAATATACTGATTTTTCAGTGATTGATGGTCTCTACACGAAACATGAGTAGAAGTCAAATAAATCTACCACGAGTGACAGATCAACATGACGCCACCGACGACGGACAGCCTGAGAACGCCCAGGAGACGAATCCTCCCGGGGGAGTTCCCCCCACCAACAATGAGTTGGCAGCCCTTCGCCAAGCCAACGAGCGCTTGATACAACAGAATGAGGAACTCTTGAAACACTTGCACTGCCCACAGGAGGCACAACGGGCCCAAGAAGGCCAGAATAACCCCCCACGCAGGGAGCAGCAACTCCCCAACCCCCTCAGAGAAGCCGACGAGAGGTTGGAAAATAGCCAGACCATGGGGGAAGTCCCTCATCAACCCCTTAGGAACGGCCACAACGAAGAGGTACAAAGTTAGAACGATGGGGGCGAGAGGGACGATTTTTTTTTCCTACCAGCAAGACAGGAGAGAACAACACTGGGAGCAACGTTTCAAGGACATCCAGCAAGAGCTCAGCCACATGAAAGAGGCTATAAAGAGCAAGACTCCGGTTACAATGGACGCCCTAGTACAACAGACTGAGTCCCCATTCACCACTGGAGTGCTGCACTTTCCTCTCTCACCAAAGTTCAAGATGCCTCAGATAGAGGTCTTTGACGGAACGAAAGATCCCGTAGATCATCTCAACACTTACAAGAACCAGATGGAACTGCATGGATACCAGGATCCTGTACGTTGCAGAGCTTTTGCCATCACGTTAAAAGGCTCTGCCCTGGCCTGGTTTCACAGGCTCCCACCAGCCTCGATCTCATCCTTTAGAGAGCTCTCCATAGCTTTTGTATCTCACTTTATAGGAGCTCGGATATACAGAAAGCCGAGCTACCACCTGTTGAATGTAAAACAGGGACCCAACGAGAACCTACGGTCCTATGTCCAAAAGTTCAATTCAGAATCCCTGAAGGTAGATATTCCAGATGAGAAGTTTGCGATCACTGCTTTCATTGCTGGATTAGGAGTGCAATCGAAAGATTTGATATTTTCTATATCAAAGAACCCGCAAGCAAGCATGGCAGAGGTGCTGGCTAAAGCAGAAAAGTATATTAATGGCGAGGAAGCCCTTCTCTCAAAGGTAGGGAGCTCATCCTCACAGAAGGAAAAAATGAAGGAAGAAAATAAGAGGGATCGAAGTCCTAGGAAAGAAAGAGGACGAGATAGGTCCCCAAGAAGAGACAGGGATCGCTCCCCCAAGAGAAGGGAAGATGTCAAAGAACAAGACGAGCTCTTCAGTTGATGAACATCAAATGAGCTCTTCAGCTCATAAACATCCGATAAGCTCTTCAGCTCATAACTTTAAGATGAGCTCTTCAGTTCATAACTTGAGCCAAGCAGCTCACGATGAACTATTCAGTTCGTAACTTGAGCCAAGCAGCTCACGATGAACTCTTCAGTTCGTAACTTGAGCCACGCAGCTCACGATGAGCTCTTCAGTTCATAACTTGAGCCACGCTGCTCACGATGAACTATTCAGTTCATAACTTGAGCCAAGCAGCTCACGATGAACTCTTCAGTTCGTAACTTGAGCCACGCAGCTCACGATGAGCTCTTCAGTTCATAACTTGAGCCAAGCAGCTTACGATGAACTCTTCAGTTCATAACTTGAGCCAAGCATCTCACGATGAACTATTCAGTTCATAACTTGAGCCAAGCAGCTCACGCTGAACTCTTCAGCTCATAATAGGAGCCACGTAGCTCGCGCTGAACTATTCAGTTCATGATATGAACAACACAGCCCACGAAGAACTCCAATAGTTCAGAAAAGAGCCTAGGAGCTCGAAATGGGCTATTTAATTCCTAAAAAGAGCCCGGCAGCTCATAAAGTCAATAATTTTGCTTCAAGAAGCACTGAAGTACTTCTCGAAGCAATGGGAACTCGGCAACCGTAGGAAAAGCAGCAGCTCTCTGCACCTCGAGCTCATGCAAATCGAGGTCGATGTGTGGAAGTCTATCTCAATTCAGCATCAACTCAGCCCCTGCCCAAGCTCGCTTGGGCCAAGGGCTGGGGGGCAACTGATGATACCTAGAAAAAAGCTCTAAGTATGAGCTCAGACATTGAGGTCAGACAAGGAGGTCAGACACAGTAACCAGGGCTCCGCAATCCAGACCTCAAGCTCTGCTCAAAGAAAACAAACGAGAAATTGAAAGGGAAACAGCTGGCTGGTGAATAGCATCCTCAAAGCAATGGAAAGCTAGAATCAAGGCACAAAACTCTCAACTAACCAAGATTCTATCCCAAAAATCAAGGAAGATCCTACGGATGAAGGGCAAAGATCTCGGTAAAAATCTATTAGAGATAGGAATTACACTATAAATATTGTACATCGCCTCAATCAAGGGGCAGAGAACCCTACTGGCATCAAAGGCATCTTGTGAAATATTTTCTAGATGAATATAGATTCTAGGAGCAAGAGACTCCATTGAAGAGTGGACTAGCCGAGCTCAATAGCCGGTGAACCACTATATTTCTATGTGTTACACACACCACATCTCAGATAACTAGAGCACTCACACACAATTTCATGAGCCTCGTAGCTCAGATCCATCCCATACCATTGAACCCAAACTCATTGCTCATTCGTGTAAAATTCCACCATCACATTCTAAACTAGTAATTATGATTGTAATTGTCTTTGATGATCTAAAAGAATGGCGTCTAGACTTTATAGCCAAAAAAATTACTATAAGGTAACAGCCTCCAAAAAGTTTAATATATTATAGTTAATTTTAAAAGAACTTATATTTGATACTATGTAAAAAAAAAATTTAAAAATTTATTTTTTGTTTACAATACCACTTAATCGTATTATTCTTGTTTAATTTTAATCTAATTCATTTATTATTCATGTTAATAGATAGTGATATTTTCAATTTTTGTATCATGTTAAGTTCGTTATGTGTAAAATTGACAACCCAAGTTAAGAGTCAGTGTTTAGCATTAATCTAATTACTAGGTGAATTTGACTTGAATGTTGGCCATCCTTAGGCTAGTACCACATTAGTATCCTCTTATCTTTAGCTTTTGTTGGTAAGTTAGGCATAGACCAAAGAGGAGTAAATATTCGATGTAACACTTACACTATGTGCTCATCGCTACGTGATACATTAATTAATCTCTACTACTCTTAAAAGTGACTAAAGATGAAAAACAATTTTTTTCCTTTGTTACCCCCAAATAGTGTGACAAAGTCGACCACTAATTCTTGCCCATGTTTATCTTTCAAAAATTTTGTTTAGGTGTAGATAATTGACAGATTTTCAGATATTGTAATGTCTATTTGTTTAACAAAAAATGAGATTATTACTAGAAATGTTGTCAGAATAGTTAAGTTGATATGATCTTTCAACAAAGTTGCGTATTGAGGGTTTTTTTTTCTTTGACATACTTCTCCTAATTTTTTTTGAATATTATAATTGGGGACCCCCTATCAATTGTATGTCCTTCAAATGATTGTAACAGCATGCCTGCCAATTGCTTAGATTCTTCTTTGAGGGTCTTGGACAAGTAAATTTTTCCAATTTTGCATTTGGAAATAATTTTTACTTTTGCTTACAAGTAGTTGGTAACTTCTTGTTTTAAGGTTCAGAATCAATTGTCATAGGGTAGGGCTATTCCCACCCCACAAATCTCTATTCCCATCGCATTTAATTTATCATTATCAAACTACTAATTCCACCCCATTAGTAACTAAGTCCACTCCAGCATGAGTTATCGATCAAAAAATAAAGAACCGATAATTATTGTAATCTTAATATACTGGTCATAATTTGCTATATAATGAGTTACAAGACGAATTAATGCAATGATCTACGAATCATGGCTAAAACTACAGAAGGTAACCATATTCCTTCTTAATGCTTGTTATCCTTGAGTTGATCTCTTTCTTTCAAGTGGATGTTTGCATTCCTCTCATACTCATTAAACTACGACTTTCCTATACGTAGATGATTACTTACTGCCAGTAATGGAGTCTTGAAACCCATAACCAAGAATGTTCATTGTTTTTGACTGTATGTTGTCTTTTATAATGTTTTTTTTCCCATCACCTGTCTTTTATACAGTGTTTGTTATAATGAAAAATGTATTTTCCATTTTTGTATTTATTAGCCAATCAAAAGCCTACTTACCCTTCCTCAAAACTAAGGTCACCGGATTGGGATAAATTGGAATTTCAAGTGAAAAAGGAGGTATGGCTGTAATTTGGTTACTTTATATTGGTCTTCTTCCTTCTTTTTATTACCAGCAAAGTCTGGCCAGTTACAGATTTTAGTTTTAGCCATGACTTAGCAATGACTTGAATTTCAGGAAAAAGAAGAAGAACTGATTTGATAAAGTTTTGAATAAACTTTTTAGTGACATATATTTAGATGTTGATGGGGATACAAGAAGAGTCAGACAAAATCTTTTGTAAGTGTGAAATTAGCTTTAAATAAGTTTATTGATGAACTGTAATTAATCCCTTTCCCCAGTCTTCTGGCATCTAATTTCTCAAAGTTATGTACTAAAGTTTATCAAACAGTAGAAGTTGATATATGTTTAACCTTATTTCTTTGAATGTCTTTGCAAATATTAATGTAATTTTTAGCTTCGAGCCTTGCTAGATGCAACGTTTTGTGGTAAAAATGGGATCCAAATGCCTTACATACTTATTTATACTTAACGATGATATTATATGATAGTGATGACTTGGTGTCACTGTTATATTAAATATTTATTTTTTATTTTTTATAAAAAACTTCAATTTTGTTTTCATATAACATAACTATTTTGATATTTAAGGTGTCGACCTTACGTTTGGAATCAAAGTTTTACCTAAACCATGTCGGTTGCTTGAACTCGAGGTAAGGTTTCCTCGAAAACAGAAAGAAAACCACCACATATTCATAGATAAGGTTACCATACCAGAGTGGTATCATATTGAAAAATGATTTAAATTCTTGATATTGATTTAGATGATCTTCAACTGTTGAAAACAATAATGATAAAATAATAATAATAATAATAATAATAAAAATGTATATGTGTCATTTTCTTATTAGTTAATATCTGTTATTAGTCATTAATAATGAAATCATCAGACAATGTTATCAAAAATTTGTTGGGTCAATTGTAATAAACTACAATTAATCTCATTTTCAATAAAAGATTATAATTAATCTCTTTTTCGTGTACACATATGTATATATAATTTTTAAGGATTATTGATGAAATAAATAATATAAATATGTCATATTATTTTTATCGATTATGATAAAACATGTTAGAGTGTTTATCCTAGAACATTTTTTATGACTCTGTGGCTAATCACGTGATAATACTAATATAATATCATCGTTACAATAAATATATTTTTTTGATACTTGTGAAACCTTTACCTTTAAGGCTTATGGATATCTACTGAATTAAAGTCTACCTTAGGGATAACTACAAAATTACAATCCAAGGTATGTATCAAGATAAGCATATACTTTTGAATAAATAAGCCAAATACATACCCAATGGAAGAGAATAGAATAAACCATTCCCAAATTATATTAAAAAAAAATTACAAGTCTCTATCGCTGTTCACCGTACACGTTCCTACGGTAATAAAATAACTCCAAATCCCAAACAGTAGAACCAACTCATCCCCCCACCCCCCAACCCACCACGATACCCAGCTCAACCCCAACTCATCTCTCTCTCTTCCTTCCTATATTCTCTCTGTCTTGCCCTACCCGAAAGATCTCACCTCCAAAGTCTCCAACGGCTCAGATACCACCGTTTACCCCCAATCTCCCTCACCTAATTCGCTAATACTTCAGTTTTCAAACTCTCTTTCTCTCACCGAAACACCCAGAAATCTGGCCCAGAGAGAGAGAGAGATAACCGGCAAATGCTATAGCACAGAGCAGCTCAGATCCCTCTACTTTTACTATCTTAGAGAGTCAACGGAACCGCGTTCGTTTGTGTCTGAAACCACATCTTCGTCGTAGCCGCAGATCTAGAACTCGAAATTACCGGTACAAAAACACAGCCCATTTGGAAATATTTTTTGAATTTTCGTTCAACCTATCAAACTATCTTGTCCGAAATAACGTCTATTATTTTTTTCTGATTTTGGGTTTTTTGTTGGGTAGGAAATGGCGCCGACGACGATTCGGAAAGCGATTGGAGCGGTGAAGGACCAGACCAGCATCGGAATCGCGAAGGTGGCGAGCAACATGTCGCCGGAGCTTGAAGTCGCCATTGTCAAAGCAACAAGCCACGACGACGATCCGGCGGGCGAGAAATACATACGGGAGATCTTACAGTTAACCTCCAACTCCAGAGGGTACGTGAGTGCCTGCGTTGCTGCTGTGTCCAAGAGATTGGGAAAGACTAGGGACTGGATCGTCGCGTTGAAATGCTTGATGCTAATCCACAGGTTGTTAAACGATGGTGATTCGGTTTTCCAGCAAGAAATCATGTACGCCACGAGGAGGGGCGCCAGATTGCTGAACATGTCTGATTTTCGCGACGAAGCGCATTCAAATTCTTGGGATCATTCAGCTTTTGTGCGAACTTTTGCTTTGTATTTGGATCAGAGATTGGAATTGATAGTGTATGAGAGGAAGCAGAGTGGGGGTGGTCAAGAAATTGAGAGATTTGGATCTAGAGAGGAGCGTTGGAGATCGCCTCCGAACAAGGGTTATGACTACGATTACAATGAGTTTAGAGATGAATCTGGGTATGGGAACAATGGGATGAGAAGGTCGAGGTCGTTTGGGGATGTGAGAGAGTCGAGCACTTCACAGGAGAGAAAAGATGTGACCCCATTGAGGGAAATGAAGCAGGAGAGGATTTTGGGGAAGATGAGTCATTTGCAGAGGCTTTTGGACCGGTTTTTGTCGTGTAAGCCCACTGGAATGGCGAAGAATAGCAGGATGGTGTTGGTTGCTTTGTACCCAGTTGTGAGAGAGAGTTTTAAGCTTTATTCTGATATATGTGAGATTTTGGCAGTGTTGTTGGATAAGTTTTTTGATATGGAGTATGAGAATTGTGTTAAGGCCTTTGATGCTTATGTCAGTTCAGCGAAGCAGATTGATGAGCTTGTGGCGTTTTATAATTGGTGTAAGGACACCGGTGTGGCGAGGTCGTCGGAGTACCCGGAGGTGCAGAGGATTACAGGGAAGTTGCTGGAGACATTGGAGGAGTTTGTGAGGGATAGGGCTAAGGCGACGAAGAGCCCGGAGAGGAAGGTGGAGACTCAACCGGTGGCTCAGGAGGAGGAGGAGCCAGTACCCGACATGAATGAGATAAAGGCGTTACCACCGCCGGAGAATTACACTCCGCCGCCACCACCTGAGCCAGAGCCTCCCAAGCCGGTGGCTCAACAGACTGGGGACTTGGTGGATTTGAGGGATGAAGGTGTGACTGCAGATGATCAGGGAAATAAGCTGGCATTGGCATTGTTTGCAGGGCCAGTAGCTAATACTCGAAATGGGTCATGGGAAGCTTTCCCTTCAAATGGAGAACCTGAGGTGACCTCTGCTTGGCAGACTCCAGCAGCGGAGGTTGGAAAAGCCGATTGGGAATTGGCCTTAGTGGAGTCTGCAAGTAATTTGGAGAAGCAAAAGGCAGCATTGGGTGGTGGGTTTGATCCATTGTTGTTGAATGGAATGTATGATCAGGGAATGGTGAGGCAGCATGTGAGCACTGCCCAATTGAGTGGTGGCAGTGCAAGTAGTGTGGCGTTGCCGGGGACAGGGAAGGGTGCAACGACGGTGCTGGCGCTCCCGGCCCCAGATGGAACTGTTCAGGCAGTTGGGGGAGACCCTTTTGCTGCTTCTTTGAATGTTCCACCTCCTTCGTATGTGCAAATGGCGGATATGGAGAAGAAACAGCAAATGCTTGTGCAAGAACAAGTGGTGTGGCAACAGTATGCTAGGGATGGGATGCAGGGTCAAACTAGTTTGGCCAAGATAAGCACTGGTGGGTACTATGCTCCGGGGCAACCACCAATGATGCCCTATGGAATGCCGCCGGTAAATGGGGTGGGACTACCACCAGCTGGGTATTACTACACGCCTTACTGATTTTGCCACTCATGTCCATACATTACTTTTCTCTGTTGAATTTTATGTTATTTATCTTTTCCACTGTATTTTTTTGTGATTCCTGAAATTTGTTGATTTCAATTGGGGAAAGGGGGAGAAGCTGAACTGAAAAGACTAGAGGTTGTGGGGTTATTTTAATGTTGGGTGCTCTGTAATCCAGTTGTTGTATCTCTATCTGTGTTGTAATAGTGAGATTTTATTTGCATCTTTGTGTTTATGTGATGCTTTTTTTTTTTTGGGAACATGAAACTAACTACTAGGTTCAATATAGTGAAAGTTTATATCTTGAATGTTTCTTGTTGGTTTTACAATACCATTTCAATTGTTTCTATTGATTGAATCCCGTTTTATTCATTTGAATGTTTATGTAAGTTTGTGTAGAATCCTACAAGCATTTGGCTTCTTTTTTTTTGGGTGGTGGTGTGGTGGAAGTGTGGTGGTGGTGTGGTGTTTTCTAAATTTTGAAAAGGTTGTTTCTAAAAACACACAAAACAATCCTAACTTGTTCTCTAATCTATCCACTTGTTGTTCTCAGTTTTCAAAAAACAAAAACAAAAAATAGTTGGTCAAATAACTTTTATCTCAGAAACTATCTATAATATAAATCAGGGTAAGCTTCAATAAACCAATCCGACTGTTTTAAATAGATTCATCAAACGATCACTAATATTTTTTTCAAAATTATTCACATTGCAGTGTGTATTGAAGCACGAATTATCCTTAGTTTTCGAAAATAAAAAAAACAATTTTTGAGATCCACACCAAACGTGCCGTTTCTCTAGACATTTCCAAAAATTACACCCGGGCTTCTGAGCAAGCACTAGTTTCTGTTTTTGTAAAATGTTCCTCCAGAACCTTAGAATTGTCTTTGAGTCACATTCTCTCTTGGTTTTGTCATGGTACTTTTTGAATCAGTAGTCGCTTTTATTGCTTTCCACACTGCCTCTTTTTCCTGGTTCCCATATGTTTTGACTATATGTAGAGAACCGACTTGAAGCAATAACAAATGTTTATTTCCTGAAGTGACACGTGGCGGGTTTTTGACTCTGGGGTAATGGTACTCACAACTTATTTCTCTTAGGCTGTTGCGGTCTGGATACAACCTTGCATAATCGCTGTAGACAGTGTTAGGCAAAAATAGTGACCTGTACTGTATATTACTGCATTGAGAAGATGTGAGGTGTCATGACTGAGAAAAAATAATGAGTTGAATTAAGAAGCACATGGGTTAGTCAAAAGGTCGCCTGGTCATGCATAAGAAAACCAACCGAAAATCCCAAGTGAATCTTCCAATGCTTATTCAAGGATCTGAAGGAAAAAGAAAAGGCTATTTATTTTTTAGATAAATAAGTCATAAAATTTCTTTATGATTCATCTTTCTAATTTTTTTTTTTTGATCCTATACTTCCATTTATCACATTTGTAGAGACTTTTACCACTGTTGTGATACTCAAAAAATGGTAAATTAGGTACTACAATATTAGTAAAAACATTCATAAATGTGGTAAAATACTCACAAAAATGGTAATTTTATTATATAGAAGAAAAGTGGTAAAAATACTTACCACAAATATGGTAAAAATAGTCATAACAGTGATAAAAATATTTATAAATCACCCATAAAAGTGATAAATTTTTTAGTTTTAAAATGACCCAAAAAAATTATAAAATCACCCTTTAAAATAGTAAATTTTGAAAGTATGGTACCGATTTTTTTTTTGTCGGTACCGTAGTCAAATACATCATTTAAATAGAAGTACTGATTTTGCTGAGCAAGAACTAGGAACTGAGTCTAAGAATGATTCATCTTGTGCCGAAAGTTTTGAAAAACCGTAAAAAGAGGAGTGCTATGAAAAATACGTAATTTGATTTGATAGGCTATCCGCAAAAAGAATTTATCGCATAACAATTTATTTTTGTGTAAATTATACCCAAAAAACGATTAACTCTACTCTATCTAAAAAGTATAGTAAGTGAACCTAAAATTTGTTAAGTAGTAAGATACCAAACCCCCCCCCCCCCCCCCCCACCAAAAAAAAGAAGGAACAAACTATTTGTTTTGACGTAATAAGTCCTAATTTCTTTATTTGGACCTGGAATGGACCATACGTATTAGACGGTGGATATATACGGGGATACCCGTGCAGAGATGAATGCGGAAATGGACTAACACTTATCCCATTCCCGCCCCGCCCCCCGCTTTACCCATTATTATTATTATTTTATATATATATGTTGCTGTGAATACAAATCTACATATTATTGAATGATTTTTTCTTTTGAAAATTATTTTATTTTTTGATTTTATTTTTTATGGTTTTGGCTTGTAAAAATGTAGATCTTTGTGTTTTTATATTTTTCATATTGGATTATATTATGTTGCATTATGTTGTGTTGCATAATATTGTGTTGAATTTACAAAGGAGACAAACTTTTAATTATATTATGCTGGATTATGTTGTAGTCAAGGTTTTAATTATGTTATGTTGTAAATGACAAACTTTTAATTATGTTATGATATTCTATAATTATGTTGTATTATTTAGAATGTTAGATTTATTTAGAATTTTGGATTATGTTGGCTTGGATTTGGGCTTGGGCTGGTAAGGTGGACGGGGGTGGGGATTACAAATTTACCCGCGAACGGGCATGGGAATGAAAACTATACCAGTTAACAGGGGTGGACCAGGGATAGACAAAAAATTTTTAAGCGGGTACGAAGATGGAGACTACACCCCCCGCCTCTGCTTCGGTCCACTGCCATCCCTACCAATACCTGCCTGCAAAAAAAAATGATTGTGTCACTGTAAGGAATTATCATCCCGGCAGTTGTGAGACATTGTGAAATCATAGAATCTCAAATCACTTGCAAGGCATCTTTGGCGGACTTCAGAACAAATCGCTTAAAATATAATTGGTTCTCTTCTCACTGGACAAACTAGGGATTTTCCATTACCCAATATATAGGTACCTGTGTCTTAAGGCATAAAATAATAAAAAAATTTGTCAATAATAAATATATTTGTATTCACACCCAAAATTAAATCTCAATCATAGAGGAAAGAGAGATGAATTTAAGTATTGATTGTAGTGGGGGCGAGCGGTGGTAGTGATAGTGGGTGACAGTAGTGGTGGTGGTGGGAGACGGTGATGGTTTTGGCGGGTGGCGACGACTGTGGTGGTGGTGGCAACGGCGATAGTGGTGGTGGATTTTGGGTGACGATGGTGGTGACGGTGGGTATGGGTGGTGGTGGACGACGGTGATGGTGGTGGGGCGATGACAGTGATGGTGATTGGCAGTGGTGGTGGTAGGCAGGGACGATGGTGGTGGTGGGCGACGAAAGGTGTTTTTGAGCGATAGTGTGATTGGTGGTGGCAAATAGCGGTTGTGGTTGGTTGTGGTAATGGGTGGCGGTGGGCAACAATAGTGGTGGTAGAGGTATTGGTGGGGCTGGTGGTGGTAGAGGTATTGGTGGGGCGGTTTTCAAACACTTTTTTTTTTTTTCAAAAGTATTTATAAGAAGTTATAAGTATTAAAAACACTTTTGAAAAGTCATCTCAAACACTTTTAGGGAGTCTATTTTCCCTATTAAATTTAGAGTATTAATATTAGCTGTTATATTAACTTTAAAATAAAATTTAAAACGATATGGACCGCGAATAGCAAAAGTCATTTTGTTTATCTTTTGAGATTTGAATTGTATTGTACTTTATTATTAATTATTGTCTGTGTCTGAAGGCACAGAGTAATAAAAAATGGTAAACAATAAACATATTTGTATTCATATCAAAAATCAAATCACAAACATAGAGGAGAGATAAATGAATTTAACATCAGTTGTAGTGGGGGTGAGAAGTGGTGGTGGTAGGAGACGGTGATGGTGGTGGTGGTAGGAGACGGTGATGGTGGTGGCGGCGGTGGTGGCGACGACGGTGGTAGAGGTGGCGGTGGTGGTGGCGATGGCGGCGGGGGCGGCGGTGGCGGTGGCGGCGGCAGTGGTGGTAGCGGTGGCAACGACGACGGCGGTGGCGGCAATGGCGATGACGATGACGATGGTGGTGGTGGCAGTGGCGGTAGCGACGGTGGTGGTGGTGATGGTGGTGGCGGCGACGATGGTGGCGGTGGTTGTGGCGATGACGGTGGTGGTGACAATGGTGGCGACGACAGCGGCGACGGTGACGGCGACGGTGGTGGTGGTGGCGACGGTGACAGTGGTGGTGGTGGTATACGTAGTGGTGATGGTAGAGATAGTGGTAGTGATGGGGCGGTTTAAAACACTATTTTTTTTTTTAAAGTATTTATGTGAAATAATTTCTAAAAGTACTTTTAAAAAGTCACTCCAAATACATCATTATGAGCTTATTTTTTCTATTAAATTTAGGGTGTTAATATTAGGCATTAGATTAATTTTAAAGTAAAATTTAAAGCGATCTGAACCGCGAAAAGCAAAAATTATTTTGTTTTTCTTTTGAAATTTGAATTGTAAGCTACTTTATTATATATAATATATAAATATATATTTGGTTTTAAAATGTCACTATATTTGTGCATTGAAAGGGAAACCTTTATCTAGGTTTTAGAAATATTTATATAGTAAGAAGTTAGGAGTTTGAATCTTATTTTCATATATATTTTTTGATTCGTTTTGTCATATCATTTATTTTTATCATAGGTTAAATTATTTATTTTTTGGTTAATTTATTACTCAATATAATACAAATTTTATTTCAGATATTTGTTTATATATAATATTGTACATATGTTAGTATTTTTTTAACGTCATGTATGTTTTAAAAAAAATTATCCTTTTTTTTTAAAATTAATGGGTAGAATCAAACATCATAGGACTAGGTCTTATTTTCTGTCCATCAAATCTACCACACCCACACGTTGTATTAACGTGTTATATGGGTAATTTGACAGCCATAATAAAGTTGTAGGAGTGGTAAAGCTCTAACTAACATGTCCACTGGAATAGTGATATCACGTGATAGTTAGATTCGATATTACACGTGTATTCGATCGGATTCAGATTCTCTCTAATATATTTTTTTTTCAATTTTTTTTCTTTTGTCCTACATGAATGCATGTTGAATGATGTGTTAAGAAAAAATTGAAAAACAAAATATACCGAAGAGGATGAGATTTTTTTTTGTTGGGGGGGGGGGGTTGGATTTGTGGCAGGAACCGCCCATGGAACAGAGTCCACATATTCCAGAGTCCATTAAAGGCCTGCTAGCACTTGCCCATGACCCCACCTTTCTTCTTTTATATTCCCATGTACAGAAATGAGACTTCCTCCTTATTTTTATGATCTCTTTCACTTTCCTGTCTTGTTTTCTGTTTAGGAGGTAAGGGACACACACACCTCCTAGATTACCTTATGTTTAGTTTAGTAACTGTTTTTAAGTATATCCTCTAATACCCACTACCCAAACCAAACTTAGCCTAAAGAAATACAAAAATAAAGTCCAATCACATGACTCCAAATCAAATTATAGTTGAAGACCCAAAAAAAGAGAAGTAAAAGAAGCTCTAATGACAGTTCACCCAACTCACTTGCTAAAGTTAATGGTGAAAGGTCAACTACAGCTGTCACCTACATGTGGTGGCTGTTTGGTCATTCTATTGTTCTAGTTGGATCATCTTTAGGTTTTGTTGGGTGAGATTCCAAATTAATTAGAAGAGTCTCAATATACTATAAATAGATATATTAGACATCTGATACAAAAATATAGAAGTCAAGTTGTGTATATAAGTGTTATGTACCGACGTAAGTACGTTGTATTGAACTAAGTTGTCGCTCAGAGTTTGTTTTTGGGTTAATTATTTTTTATCTCCGTGGTTTTGGCTAGATGTCAAAAAAGGAGGTTCGATGTATTTGTTTGTTAATATTTTATTAGATGGTGATATTAAGTGACGTGGATGACTTAATACCACTAGTATATTAAATATTTCCTCCTAATATTGATAAGTTTTAATATTAAATGAGGTTTATTATTAATTTAATATCTATAACAGATTAAGTTTGTTTTTGTAGACCCTGAAATGGCAGGTGATCCGTCCTACTTTCTCTCTCTTATGGGTCGCCATCCGTCCACTATTTCACCTGCACTTGCTTGATTTCAACGAGGGTGGACATTTGTTGGTGGAGAACTACCTTGCCTGATTGCTATGTTGCCACAAATTTTATATTGCAAAAATTACAAACACATCCCTTCAAGTTTAGCGAAATTGCAGATGCAAGTACTAAGCTTTTTTAGAGGAGCAGCTGCTGATCCAACAACTGTCTCTAATATGCGTGGGCTTGGAATGACTATGCATAGATCACCCCTATCTTTCTTTCTTTCTGTCTGTGTGTGTGTGTGTGTGTGTGAGCGTGAGAGGATGAGAGATGTTCAAAACGCCAATCCAATTTGCCGGCTATATTAGAGTAATTGTTATGCAAAATAAAGGCGAAGATGGTGTTCTAGGCAAACCTCGTACTATCTAAAAGACCCAATGGAAATTAGTCCTTGAAACCATAAGGAACTAAAACCAGTTTATCAGCACATTGTTGTTTTCTTCAACTTTGAAGAAAAGACATGGCTGCAAGTTTCATATATCAACAAAAACACAGTATACAGGCCTATATTGGTTGGAGACTATCTTTTTCTTGGTGAGTTTGTTTGAACTCGCACATGTTCTGATGATTCCTTTATCCACCATAGGTAGAATATGGAAGAGATTATCATTAGCCCAGCTGCAGATCCAAATGCTATTCCAACAAGTCTTCCTACTCGTTTCTTGTCTCGTTTTGAGGTACCAACACCATCAGACCCTACAAAACAGTCGAGGAAAAAGATGAGGGACATAAGAAAATCCGTTTGAGGAAATTAAAAGATGAGTGATCATGTGCATCCGAGGTTTACATCGGAGTCACGTGTCTACAAAGGCTTGTGGGATGGATGATTCTCAGTCACCCCAAAAAAAAAAAAATTAGAAAAAAAAAAGCATGAGAATGGTTTGGGTAACCTTTAGAGACATGGATAGCTGACACTAAAGGTCCATATGTGCTTTGAGATGGAATGCAGCAAGTGCCTCTCCCTGCCCAGAAGAAATGAATGTCCATGATTGTGTTGGTCACATTTGCTTCAAATGTCTTTACCAAGGCTCTCTTGGATCCACCTGCTTCCTCTTGGATGTTGAAATCTTGAAGAACTCTTTCACCCTTGCAAACCAGAAGGATGCAATTGATCAGTTGACAATTCGGATCACATAACAAAATTGCCTAGGAAAAAATGTTCAATCTACAAGTACTGTCTGGAATAGAATCAGAACTGCCTCAATTGACATTAAAAATTTTAGGGTAACTAAATGACCCTGAAAATTCATCCTCATGGATTTTTGGGGGAGGGAAAGGTTAGTAACAATCTGACCCATGATGAATTTTAGGAGATTAAAAAGATAGAGGTCCTATCTGACCCTTGATTATCTTTTTCCACCTTTTTTTTGTAATCAGCAAGGGCTGAGGAGTGGTTGCTGTGTGTGTTTTTTAGGAGTACGAGGCAAATAAAAGTTCAACAATTCACGGTTCATCGAATTTTTTCCTTCTGGAATTATTGCTATTTGGATTGCTAGGGATGAGTTTTGAATCACTGACCCATGATGCTATTCTAGCATTACCATTCCGAATAATACTAAAATTTTCCAATAATCCAGAGTTTGTTAGCCACATTCAGGGTATCCACATGCAACTCCTCACACCATGAGTTCATTTCTTGGGAGTACTTTGCTTTAAGATCAATGGCAGTTTTCTATTTTGGCATAAAGTTCAAGTACCTGGATGTAAACGTCAAATAAGCGCCTTCCAAGCCCTCTCCAAGATTGAGAGTCATCGATTTGTATCTCAGCGAAGTGAAGCTCGACTTTGTAATTCCCATTTTTCAGGCCAAGACCATAATACCTTAATGAGCTAGGTGAGATCCTTGCTGTTTTATAGAGCTCTGATTCGAGTGTCTCCATAATTTGAGAATATGTGTGTGCAATAGATTGAGGTCCATTCGGGTTTGAAATGAAACTTCCTGTATTGCTCACTGCCCATTGAGAATTGGAGCTTGTGTACAATGAGGCAGCTCCTAGTGTTTCTGAATCATCATCAAACTTGATGCCGGATGCAGATACTTGTTCGGTGCCACCACATTTGATAGAGAATGAAGCTACACGATGGACAAAACAAGATTGTGAGATTTCAAGATCAACTTACTGAAGGAAATATATTGGATTTTCTCTGGTTTAAGTCGTGCATCTCCATTGTTTGTAGCGATTTATCTTGCAGTGACCGACGAAAATAATCCACCTATATTGGTCCAAGTATAATGTTTACTACTTATTTTTGTGCATAAGTAAAGTACAGAAAATCGTACTTACTCTTTATATTGCTACTCATCCTAAAGATTCATCCTGCATATGATGAAACACCAAACACATGCCCTCCCTGAGGATGATCTCTTATGATCAAACCTTTTGCTAGCTTTCTAAACACAACCTATATATATAGCAGTTGAAGTTTGAGTATAAGAAGAAACGAACACTTACTGGCTGGAACTTCCGTAGAGCAACCCTTATTGCCTAGGAGGCAATGCAACATTGCAGAGGCCTTCCTGTACCAATTAGTAATAAAACAGTCAGCAAAATGCACCCGCAAAATGCACCCGCAAGAAGCACCCAAGAAAAGGGGAAAAGGAAACACTTAAGGCCTGAATCATTTTGTTGGCTACCATAATTTCATTGTAGTCACAGGTGAAGTTTTGGTTTCTGGTATTAACAGGTGACTTACTCATCCTGTAAAAAGTTGGCATTGATGGAAGTTCCAACAACATTCCTGAGAATAAAAAGGCAGTTAGTTTTTAATTTCCTATTGGCACAAAGATTAGGAAATAGAGTGGCTAACGAGTTGAGAAAAACGCTAAACTTGTAGATGATCTTGATGTATAGCTAGGGGAGGCATGTAACATTGTAAAGTTGATGATGTGAACTTACATTGATAGTCCTACTTTAGGAAAATTTAGAGGTGAGTTTCCAGAAAGAAGATTGAAGGAGACATCTCTGCCACAAAGTGAAATATTCAATTAGAACCATGAGTGAACAGCCTAGAAACAGATAAGTTGTATGAAGAAGCTTATATTTGCATCATAAACTCATCAAAATTCTCATTGTCTTGGTCACGAAATTAACTTATAATGGAACCTTGGTGCAGGTTTCTGGCCGATTAATTACAGCCAATATTTATTTACAAAATTTGTAGCCCTCCAAAAATCTGCAGTGATAATGTTGTGAGCTGAGTATGAGGGTTGACACTTCGTACACATAATGCCAAACGTTAGGTGGTGCCTCCCAACAACCTCGATTAACAGGTACCAAACAGTGTAATGGCTCGTCTAGAAGAATCTTTGCACAAAAGATTTGAGAAAGCAATGAATGAAATAAGCACAGTTCAATTTAACAAGCAAAAAGTTCAATTTTGTTCACATAATCTTGAAGGAAAGACAATCCCTATTCAGCATTCAGAACTTACAGGGCAACAAGCTTTGGACTTATAATGTATGGAGGTAGTTCCCCGGTCAAATTGTTGTTTCCAAGATACCTGAAATGGAAAGAAGTCACCATTAAGCGTCTAGGTATGATGGTGCAGAAACGAATTATATTGAAAAACTTACAGGTACTGCAATGAAGCAAAGTTTTGGTATAAGTATGGAATCGGGCCTGTCAGCTTGTTGAAGCTCAAGTCCCTTCATGGTGATTACATTTCAACAATGTAGAGAAATCAGAAGTTTGATGAATGTAACCTTTTGTAATGAAAATCTGAAGAGAATGATCAATTATGTTGGAAATATGAGCCAGTTCCTATAGCATTCGACTTTTGAAAAACGAGAATGAAATCAATATCAAAGTGCAACGAGGAAAAAGGGTAGCTAAGGTAGATTATTTTCAGCATGAATGGTAGATTATTTTCAGTGACAGGGAAACTTACAGTATTTTCAAGTTAGCAGAGTAGCTAAGGTAATCTGGAAGTTGGCCAGCCACACGGCAGTTTCTCAATGATCTGTAGACCATACAAAGATGGCATGAAAACTATAAACATGAACTAACAATGCAGTGAAGAGAAGTTTAAACATAAAAGAGCTCTTCTGAAAGTTGAATCATTCAAAACCTTACAATATTGACAAACTTGTCAAGTTCTCCAAGAAGTCAAGAGAAGAATCTTCCTTACTAAGATCACCAATTCTCCTATAGAAAAAGATGGGATGATCAAATGTCGGACATTGCTTTTCTGATGAAAGCTGAACTTTTTATAAATTGGACATTAAAGCTATATATGTATGAGAACAGTGCACATCAAAAAGATCAAACCCCATATTAGACATCAGCATGGTAAAACACTCTGGATGTAACTTGAGAAGAAGAGCACATGAGAAGGCCACATAAAAGAACCAAAAAACTTAAGCTAATCTGTGGAGATCTAAGTAGAAAGTCACTGCCAAAAGGGGAACTCCCTTAAATTCATGATTTCATTATAGGTAATTCATTGCTCTCGTTTGTTATCCGGAAAAAAAAAAGGTGTGCAAAAGTGCAACAGACCAGTTTTGGGAATGAACATTGCACTTGCATTGGATCACTTGGAAGGGTTTTGTGTAGATCATTGGATGTCCACTCTCATCTACATGAATCCAACAGTGAAGCTTCCTCGACTATATTTTCATAACTACATTAAATGGTCTTTCATTAAACTAAATGAAAATGTAAACAAACCGGTGTAAGTCCTTACAAGTCCTCCAGTTTTGTTAGAGCACCATAACTGCTTGGAATTGGGCCCTCAAGCATTGTTCCTTGAATTCTCCTGTCAATTGACAGACGTTCCATGCAGAACATAGGACCGAAAAAGCACCATTTACAAAATCTCCATTCTAAGAGATGAAAATTCACATAGGAATTTATACATACAGGTCCTTGAGATCTGTAAGAGTTCCAATGAAATCAGGAAGCTTTCCAGTGAAAAGATTATCAGAAGCCCACCTGAAAGAGGGAAAAAAATCATTTTCGAGAATAAGAAATCGTATATATCACCATACAGAGATCAACACCTATTCATATGAAAGAAAGTGATAAGAAATTACAATTTCTGGAGGGATTTCAAATTTGAAAGTTCTGGTGGAATCTGTCCACTGACTCTGCTGCTATCTATGTACCTGAATGATTGACAGAACAATTGATCCAGAGTTCATGACCAAGAAAAAGAAGGATTAGTAGTACACTTACAGCTCTTGTAATGAGGTTAAATTTCCAAGCTCGGGGGGCAAGGGACCATTGAAATTGTTTGAGCTAAAACTTCTGTAACAAAAAAAAAACTTAGTAGAGCAGTTTAATAAATTGGGTCAGGAGTAAAATATTACAAGGGTGATGGAACAATCAATATATGAACATCCTGTGAATTATCTTACAAGGTAAGCAATTTGGTGAGATTGCCAAGCTCTGGAGGCACCAGACCAGTGAGATTATTAATGCCAAAGTTCCTGTTTGATGAAAATTGATTCGTTAAAGGAATTCGAAAAATGGCTGTAATCCCAATTTTTGAGTGGCATTTACAACTTACAAGTACTGCATATTCGATAGTTGTCCGATTTCTGGTGGGATATGCCCACTGAACACATTTTGGCCCAGATTTCTGTATCATAATGTATGATTAGTAAATCAACGACCAACAAAATACCCAACAAGTATTATATCCGATATAGTACCCATGATTCATCGCTTAGACTTCAATCACTTACAAGTCCATCAGTTTATTAAGCACAAAAAGTTGTTGGGGGATTTCACCAGAGATGTCCAAAGCATACATCTTCCTGAATAGGATGACAACTGGAAAAAGTTCTTACGATGAAAAATTTATAATGAAGAGCAGAGATATTGAGGGTGATGACAGACAAGTGGGTGATATGGCAGACAGTGCTGGAACAGTCACAAGCAATCCGGGGTTTGGCATTTTCTGGAGCCCAAGTGGCATTTGGGGTGCAGGGATCAATGGTTAAATTCAGCCTTGTTCTCAAATTCCACTTATCTATCATCTTGTTCAGAGCCTCCACTGACCAACAAAGAAGGGAACATTGAGATTATGCATTAACTTTCATTAGTATCAGGTATACATTGAAATAAGAGAGAGAGAGAGAGAGAGAGAGAGAGAGAGAGACCTTCATTCGGGTCTGTGGCTACTTGTGCAGCAACAATCTCAAGCACCCAAAACACAAAGAAAGAGAAGCTCAAAACCCCCATTACAGAGCAGTGAGCAGTCTCACAGAGAGAGAGAGAGAGAGAGAGAGAGAGAGAGAGAGAGAATTTTCAACTTGATTGTGAGAATTGGAAGGAGAAGGCCGGCCTGCAACTTGTGGGACTTGAATTCAGATTCGTGTCCATTGAAAAACAACAAAACAAAGCCAAAAACTGAATTTTGATCATAATAAATAGATATATACAGGTACATATATATATATAGTTTAATGGATAAGCTAATTTCTTCTTTGGATGTTGTTAATACTTATGAAGTTGGTGACAAAATCAAACTGCATATATTGACTCTTCCTTTCTCACTTTGGACTCGTTCATTACCCGCCAAAAATCTAATCATAAAGCTAAAACATCTGATGTGTGTGTCTATATATATATATATATCTATATTTTTTTTTTCTTTGGTAGATCATTCACCATGTATCCGTGATTGATTCTTTGTACAAAGCGGATCCCACTTAAATTCACAATAGATGATCTACCAAGGAAGAAAATGGAGGAAAAAAGTATTAAGAGAAGAAATCATTTTACCTATGTAATCTTCATCCTTTATAATGAGTTTCTATATTCACGCTTCGCATCTCTACATAAAATTCGAGTCATACCACATACTCTAGCGTGTACTTGGAAGGACATCCTGCCCAAGTTATATAATTAGGACCTCGATATGGTTTTCTTATGTTTAGGAGGTTATGTTTCCTGTTTTATCGTTGTTTGCTTTTGATCTTTTACATAACATTAATAAATCAATGACTTGACCAAATTCAATCAACACCTGGACATACTTTTCCAACAAGCAATGATCAATTTGTTTAATGCATTATTTAAATCAAATTCCAAAGAATTTTCAATTGTTTTGGCCAATTAGGCATTCAATTGATCAAATGACTTAGCAGCAAACTGATCTTCAGCTCTATTTAAGCACAACTTCATTGCTAAACCTACTCCACAAACAAGTTGAACAAGCATAAGGCCAAACAATAAGGCTAATTATGTCAGTCACAATCAAGTAAATACATTCTACAAATCCAAGTGTGCAAAGAACAAAGAGTAAACAACACATTTGTTACTTTCCAAATATCACAAGATTTTTCTACTCCTCCACAAACCTCTAATTTATTTAGTGCCAGAAAGAGTATTTATGCAGCATCTAGACTTCAATCGGTTTAGCTTTAACCATTTTAACACCCCTCCAGATACAATCGTTCCATGCTACCAAATAAGATTTGGTGAAAAGCAGTGTACTAATTGAGAGGATAATAATCTTCAGTCTTGTTAATCGGCATTTCTTAGTATCTTCATGCGATGCACAGAGTCGATGAATGTTCTGCAAAAACATTATCACAAATCAAGTAAACAGATGGATAAGATCACTTGAGTGGTGTGTTTTTGTTTTTAATTTTATTTCTCACATATAATTAAACAAAATAGACCCAAAAAAAAATATATATATATATTAAAATTATGCTGCAGCCAATTTTGAAGTAAATTTACGGGTCTATATTGTTTACGGTAATATTACACTGACTAAATTTTGAGACCAAATTTGAAACCCAAATGACATGGCAGCTGACTTGGGTTTCTTTATTTGGTGTCATGTCATTTGGGCCCCAATAAAAACTCTAAATGACATGTTGTCATGTCATTTGAGCTCTAAATTTGGTCCCAAAATTTTGTCAATGTAGCATTACTCGTTTGTTTATTGACAAGTAAAATTGGTCTCTACAAAGTAATCTGTCCATAAGAAGTACTCAAATACTCAATAATCAACGCTATAATAAGTGGAGTCTGAAAAAGTCTTTATGGCGACAACGAGCTGTCTCAAATAGTATTTTTGCGACAGCAAATAATTTTTTATGACAGCACTACTGCCACGAAAATTTTTATTTTCTTCAAGGCACGATTTTTTGTGACGGTGAACACAGCTACCATAAAAAACTTGTCTCAAAAAACTCTTATTCTTGTAGTGCTCAAGCAAATTCCTCTCAGAATCCACACATTCTTGAATAATTATCAATAAGACTCGTGATTTATTAAACTTAATGTGTCATTGTTATTTTTTAAAGCATGGAAAATATCTATATTCTATTGTAAATGAAAAGAACTCGAGTCAACTGAGTTGAATGACACATTGCTCAGGGCCGGCATTAATATTAACTAAGCTTAAAATTAATGATATTTTGGTTCATGTCAAATACGAACAAACTTGTACAAACTAAAAATTAAACCAAGCCATGGCCCCAACCCCGACCGTCGAGCCAAGCTCAAGCCAATTGGTTCAATAAACGTCTTAGTTTCACCTTCTATGTAGGATACTTCTCTTGATGCATGCTGATGCTGATCTTATTAATCGCTACCGTTGATTTAACTGTGAATCTTAATACTTATTGGAATCTATATCAATTCAATGGTTGTGATTGATTATGTCAGTAAATCAGGTTAATATGTTTGATATGAAATAGCATTTTCTAATCAAATTAATGAGCTAAAGAGAGAGGGAAAGCAACGAATGTACATACTGCCATGGAACATCCCCAACAAGCAGCCAGTCTCTATCTTTGTCCTGATACAAGAGTGTATAATTGGCGTCATCTATGTCACTTTTCGGGCCTGCAAAAGAACAAGCAACAAACTGTTTCAAAACCTCGTTTACTGACTTCGAACAATATGAACACTACATGGAAAACGAATAGGTAGGACCGTAGGCGTGTCACTTTTACCCGCGAGTATGACGGAAACTGAAACAATATGAAAATGACACGATTTAAAGTTGGATTCGAATTTGGATTTGGACTAAAATCCAGTTCATTGAGAGGCCCAAGCATAGTAGTGTCACTTACTTTTAACAAACATGTTGATTAAGGAGTTTGCAAGGGTCTGATAAGAATGATGGAGCTTTAGGTCTATCTTTCTTCCTATGGCCACTCCTTCCATCTTCACCTTAATATAAGTGGAGTTTGTTCTGTTACTTCCCCTCTCGGTTGTCCGGTGGGTTTCGATCCGACAACCTTGGTGTCCATCGTGTAGTTTTCTCCTCCATGACTTAATAGGTGGCCACCCCATCAAATGATGATCTTCTTCTCCACTTCTCCTGTCACATCTTAAGAATACTGATGTTAGTTTGATCCTTCTGAATTATATGATCATGCCACATCAAAAATTAGAACCAGACCCGGTCTTTAATCATGTGAGGGCGGTTCTGGTGTCACAATAAGATTACTGATAATTTTAAAATCACGGGTTTGAGTCACGAAAATCCTCCTCTACATTTGAGTTAATAATAAATGGGTCTCACTCTGACCTTCCTCATACTGCAGAAACTTCATATTCTAAACTATATTTTTTAGTGAGTGTTAGGATGTAATATACCCATTTAGTGTCTTCTACAAGAGTACAAGCTAATTAATATGAATTGAACATAATATTTAATTTTACTAAATTAATATAATTTCTTCAATTTAACACCAAATTAACTTTCAATTTATCAAATTAACATTCAATTTTATCCAATTAATATTCAATTTTACAAATTTAATATTTTTTATCAAATTGATATTATTTTTTAAATTAATACTAAATTAATGTTCAATTTCATCATATTAGCATTATGTTTAATCCAATTTTTATAGGAAAGATTATGTTATTTAATTTAGTCAAACTAATACCAAAGGGACATTGGTATGTGTGTGTATATATATATATATATATATTTAAAGACACTTAATATGTAGAATAGTGTAGAGCTTGGGGTAAAGTGATAAAATAAGCTTTTTCATTAGGTCTTTTACTAGACAAACTTTGACAAGGGATGTCCATGAAATTTTAGAATTTAAAGGGGGTGTCGTTGAAATTAGGCCTATCTCCAAAAAATGTGGATGAAATTTACCCCTAATATATCCATAGAGTTTGAGTCAAAAGTTTTTTGTTCTTTCCCATGTATTATCGAGAATGTTTCTAAAAATATCAACAACAAAAAAAAAAAAAAAACAGAATGTTTCTAAAAATCCATTCAATGGTCTTTTTTGGACATTTAAACACACTTAACACTATAAAATTCACAATGAAATGGTAATTCATTCACAGGAAGAATTCATAAACTATGCATTTTATTTCAGATTGAAAATAAGGAGTGGTATGCAAAATGAGCACTTTCTAAATGCTAATGAGCTCTAACTTACTTGATGATGGTGTTAAATCTTCTCCTCTTTTGTCTCCTTTGATCATCTTCCTCGTTTGGTTGGCCATTCCACAACAGTAGAGATAAAGTTTCGGTTTCAATTCCCTCCTGTTCCAAAGCCTCTGCAGAAGTGTTCTTGTCTTTCACTTAGTGTTTGATTTCCAAAGAGCAGCCATTTCTCACCATTTCATTTGGTTTGAAGACGTTGTTGAGGTCGAACCCTACCATGGGACGACTCTGGGTTGGAGGGGCAAGACCAAGTTCAAGTTCCATTATCATAGAATAAGGATCAAACGACTTTGTACTAATATTAAATGAGCTCAAAAGCAAGAAATGGGATTCAAAGTGAATGGGTTTTAGTTTGAAATTGTCCTATTTATACACGTACGTGTGTGTGTGTGTGTGAGAGAGAGAGAGAGACGAAAAGGACCATTGTCGGGTTCGAAAGAGATGAAATTAGGGACACCATTGAAGTTGGGTCGGCCAAAAGTGTGGCAGTGATAATGATAGGTGAGAATAGTTTGTGCCACCCTGCTAAGACCGGTTTAGCCTCCGTTCTCCCAAGTATGTAACCTTCTTGTCTCTCTGTCCCCACATTCACCTAACCCATCTCTCTCTCTCTCTCTCTGATTGTGGAATCAGAATATCGAAGGAAGATAACAGACTATAACTTCCTTGTTCAGTTCGAGTATTAGTCTTGTATGGAACTGATACGAAATCAAATAAACTAATTAATGAAGTAATGATATAGATGCTGCTTGTAGATGCCATTGTATATATGTAACCTGTGCTTTTGGAATCAGAATAATATCGAAGATAACAGACTAATTAACTTCCTTATTCAGTTCAAGTATCACCCACATCGTAAATAGATCATCTTCTTGCTCATGAACTGCAAATCGAATAAACTATTGAATTAATGATATAGATGCTGCTTGTAGGTTACACTGTATGTAACCTGTTTTACATTTTTTTATGCACCATTTTTTTGTTCAGTTAGTTAGATCAGGAGTCGTGATGGCACGCAGGCAATCCCAAAGGTTATAGTTAATTAGGTCAATAAATTAAGTTAGTAAATTAAATTTCAATAGCATTACTCCATAATAGAAGGACTTAATATTGTGACCCTTGAATTAGTAGTGGGACCAACATTAGATGATGTTTACTATCAATTCAATATTCATAATGTACAAATTAGAGCATCTTTGATAATTTTTAAAATAGAGAGTGAAATATTTTACACAATTCTAATGGGTTCTTTATTCTAATAGAAGAAAAATAGTCATATAGTCAATAGCATTTAGTGAACCTATATATATATATGTGTGTTAGGTTTCCTGTCCGCCATGAGGTTCCTACAAGAATTCACGGGTTAGAAAATCAGGGATGCAGTTATTACTGCCCTTAATATATTCTATATCAAAATCAAAAATACTTAAAATAGATTGCCATCTGGCGAAAATCTGCTTACTAGCAATGTTTTGAACATCTTTTTTTAAAACATATTTAGCAGATTTGCAATCTACTCTAACCAGAAATTTTTGATTTAATATATCATCCTGGAATTTAGAGATACACAAGACAAAAAATGCAATTTCAGATTCAATTTTATGCATTAATTTGACCCATCCTCTTTTGATTTCATTTCTTTCTTGGTAATTAAATCTTTGAAAATAATCTTGTCTCTTGGATTTATTTTCTTCAGATTCAATTTCTTTCATTAGCCTAGACATGTTGGGCATGAAGACTAAATTTCTTTCTCTTTTAATTATTAAAAGTTGATGATTAACAGAGGCTATGTCACTGGCTGAAGGAGAGGGGGTGAAGTCATCTTCTTCCTTATCTTCTTCAGGCTGTTGCTTACTCTGATGTGGAGTATAGCAGGGTTTACTAACTTGAGATGAGGAATTATCGATTCCTTTTAGCTTAAGTCTTCTCTCAATTTCTTTAGTTAACTCGGTTAACTCTTTTTCTTTATCTCTTCTACTGGAATGAGATTCAGATTTTCTTCCTTCATTAATCTTAATTGGTTTATTAATCCAACTAGGTATTGATGATGATGAGGATAGGTTTTTGGGCCTGGGCCGCCAGTATAACCGAGCCCAAAACACTCAGAAAATACTGAATGTGGACTCCGAAGCCCGAAGGAAATGGTCCCAACCGGCCCACACGGGGAGCAAGGGGCCTAAGAGACCAAAGAGCCAACAGCCCAGCTCGGATCCGATTCTTAGCCCACGACCTAAGTTAAGCCCCGATGCACCACATGCTCCAGGGACAAAAGGGAACCAGCTCTGATTCCTCAGAGTTACTCCCTGCAAAAAGCAGAGAGAGGTGGTGCCGGACGAACCCAGGTGGTCGTGGGCACAGTACCGCCGGCGGACAGAGAGGCTTGCAGGAAAAGGGCGAATGGTCCCCACAAGATCAATAAAAGGAAGAACAAGAGCAACAAACCCTAAGGGGGGATACCATATAAATAGAACAGTAGAAGCAGGGAGGAGGATCGACTCCAGAGCCTTCTTCCCAGCCTCTCATCTGATTTTTGATCCTTAGTCTTAGAATATCCAGAGAAAAGAGGATCCATAACGGCCCTGCGCCCATAATTTTCTTGTAACCAGTTGAGATCAATACATTACATCAAGGAGCAAGAGCCTCCATTACAGTGGATGTAGCCCAAGTCCATCGGCTTGGTGAACCACTTACACTATTTGTCTGTCATTGCATAACTTCCATTTTTCTTAAACCTACTCCATAAAAACCCAACGAAACCATATCAAGCTGGGCCTGAGAGATTAATTCTGAGGCATCATCAGTTGGCGCCGTCTGTGGGAACGGTTTTCATTGTTCTTTTGTGAATCTTATCTATTTGATGGTCTCTACTCGGAATATGAGTAAAGCTCCTGCCAATCCCCAGGGCCACCACAACCCACCGGAAAACTTTCCAACGCATATGGAGGACGTTGAGGGTCATCCCCCAGCGGCGAACCTCCTTCCGCTCAATGAACTGGAAACTTACCATAGAACTACAATACAGCTAATGAAATAGAACCAGGAACTGATGGACTGGATACAGACTCATCAGCTCCCTCGGTTCCCCCCAGCTCGACAAGAGCCCCCTCCCCTCCGAGAAGGGCACGACGTCGATCCCCCACTCCAAGAGTGCCAAGCTCCGCCTAACGGGGTTACCGAGCTCCATGAGCGCAGCCATTCTGGCGAGAACCATCGAAGAAGACATCCCGAAGAACATGATGAAGACGAAGCGCACAGTAGGGCTAGGGCCGCCTACCGAGAAGGTAGGCCTTACCCCCAGGACGTAAATGACCATGCCTGGGAGCAAGAAATCTGTGAGCTCCAGCGAGAGCTAGGCAATATGAAAGAAGTGGTTAAGGGGCGAACCCCCGACACCATGGACTCCTTGGTTCAGCAAACGGAGTCACCGTTCACTTCAGAGGTCCTCCATTTCCCTCTTCCCCAGAAATTCCGGACCCCTTCGATAGAGGCATTTGACGGGACCAAAGACCCCGTTGACCATCTAAACTTGTATAAAAATCAGATGGAGCTCCAAGGATACCCGGACCCTATCCGCTGCCGGGCTTTCGCCATCACCCTCAAAGGGTCGGCTATAGCCTGGTTTAACCGGATACGACCAACGTCAATCTCATCCTTCAGAGAACTATCCATACAGTTCGTATCCCACTTCATCGGGGCAAGGACTTATAGAAATCCGTCCTACCACTTGCTGAGTGTCAAGCAGGGACCCAACGAGTCCCTCCGAAGCTACGTACAGCGCTTCAACTAGGAGTGTTTGAAGGTAGAAAGCGTAGACGACAAGTTCACGCTGACCACCTTCATGTCCGGGCTCGGGGTCCAATCCAAGGATCTTCTCTTCTCGATCGCAAAGAATCCTCAAGCCACCATGGCCGAGGTATTGGCAAAAGCTGAGAAGTACATAAACGGCGAAGAGGCCCTCCGCCTGAAGGGGAGCACGGCGACCGTAGACGGAGACAAGAAGAAGAGGGATCACAGTCCCAGAAAGGAGAAGAGACGTGATCAATCCCCACGGAGAGACCGCTCCCCGAGAAAAGGAAGAGAGCCTTCTCCTAAGAGGAGAGGGAACGTCTGAGATCGCCTAGGACCTCTTCCCCAGGAACTGCAGCAACGGTATGTCCCAGCGCGGCTCCCACCCCTCGTCACCTGGATAGCCCAGGTCCTTCACGAGGTACAGAATGAGAGATTCGTCCGGTGGCCTCCTCGGATGAAGTCCGACCCCAGTAGGCGGGATGCCACCAAATACTGTGATTACCACAAAGACACAGGCCACGAGACAAACGACTGTATTCAGTTGAAGAAGGAGATCGAATACCTGATTCAGAGAGGCCATCTGCGCCATTACGTGGCGGGGGAACAGAGAGCATAGAACAATCGAGGGCGAGAAGCCCGAGCTGCCGTCGAACCACCGCAACACCAGCAAGCCATCGGAGAAATCCGAGTCATCTCCAGGGGTTTCGCTGGCGGAGGCGAATCAAGCTCAGCTCGGAGAGCCCATGCTAGAAGAGCCCGCTCAGAGGACTCTCTCGCAGTCCAGGCTGTCAACAAGATGCCTCGCCGAGACGTGGAGATCACCTTTTCAGATGCAGACCTAGAAGGATGCCAACACCCCCATGACGACCCTTTGGTCATAAAAGCGATCATAGCGAACAAGACCATACATCGGGTGCTCGTCGATAATGGTAGCTCGGCAGACATCATTTTCCTAGCAGCCTTCGAGCAGCTCGGAATAGAAAGGTCAAGACTAGAACCCGTGAAAACCCACCTCCTGGGATTCTCGGGAGAAAGAGTCCTGCCAGTCGGTTCCATACCGCTTATCCTCACCATAGGAGATCCACCCTGCCAGGTCACCGCCACCACCCGCTTCTTAGTGGTGGACGCCCCGTCTGCCTACAATGTCTTGTTGGGAAGGCCATCCCTCAACTCCATTAAGGCAGTACCTTATGCATATCATTTGGTGACCCAACTGAAAGTGGGGTCGGAGTGGTAAGGGGAGACCAACGCCTCGCCAGGGAGTGCTACGTGGCATCTATGCGGCAGAAAAAGGTGGAGTCGGTCCAGCTGGAAGACTTGGATATGAGGGATGAGATGGAAGCCCGACCTGCCCCCTCGGAACAGCTGGAGCCGGTACAACTGGATGAAGACCTAGAGCACTTAGTCTTTGTGGGCTCCATGCTATTGCCTCTCATCAAAGAAAGACTCATCTCCTTCCTAAAGGAAAACACTGACATTTTCGCCTGGAAACAGGAAGATATGGAAGAAATATACCCTGCTGTGATCGTGCACCGCCTCAGTGTAGATCCTAATTGCAAGCCGGTAAGACAAAAAAGGAGAAGCTTCGCACCGGACAGACAAAAGGCTATAAACGAGGAGGTAGCCAAACTATCACGCGCCAAAGCCATCAGAGAGGTCGATTACCTGACCTGGTTAGCCAACGTCGTCCTGGTAAAGAAGGTAAATGGCAAGTGGCGACTCTGTATCGACTTCACCGACCTCAATCGAGCATGCCCAAAGGATAGTTTCCCACTGTCTCGAATCGACCTCATAGTCGATGCGACAGTCAGCCACGAGCTCCTGAGCTTCATGGATGCTTTCTCAGGATATAACCAGATCCGGATGGACCCAAACGACCAAGAGAAGACCTCGTTCGTCACAGAGCAGGGGATCTTTTGCTACCAGGTAATGTCATTCGGACTGAAGAAGCCGGGGCCACCTACCAGAGGTTGGTCAACAGGATGTTCAGAGAAAAGCTGGGCTCGACCATGGAAGTATATATAGATGATATGCTCGTGAAGTCTCTCAAGGCTGAGACCCATATTCAACACCTCAGGGAGTCTTTTGAAATCATGAGGAAATACCGAATGAAGCTGAACCCCGCAAAATGCACCTTCGGAGTATCAGCTGGAAAATTCTTGGGCTTCATAGTCAACAGCCGAGGCATCGAGGCGAACCCGGAGAAGGTCAGAGCAGTCCTCGAAATGAAGCCCCCCACTACCACAAGGGAAATCCAACGCCTGACCGGGAAAATAGCGGCGCTCAACCGATTTGTATCGCGCTCCAGTGATAAGTGTCAGCCGTTCTTCAAAGTCCTTTAGGCAGCCTTTCAGTGGGATGAAAAATGCGAAGAGGCTTTCCAAGCCCTGAAGGTCTACCTGACATCCACACCCGTACTAGGAAGCCCTCAAGAGGGAGAAGTGCTGACCCTTTACCTCGCGGTATCAAATTTCTCGGTCAGCGCAGCGCTGGTCAAGGACAAGGACCGGGTCCAGCTACCTGTCTATTTTTGCAGTAAAGCCCTCCGAGGTGCCGAAGAGAGATACCCGAAGATGGAGAAGCTCGTGCTGGCCCTGCTGGTCGCCGCTCGGAGACTGAGACCGTATTTTCAGGCCCACACCATCGAAGTCCCAACGGACCAGCCAATGAGGCAGGTCCTGCATAAACCAGAAGCCTCGGGAAGGTTGATAAAGTGAGCGATGGAGCTCAGCGAGTTTGACATCAAGTTCAAACCCAAGACCGCCATCAAGGGACAAATCCTGGCAGATTTTCTCACCGAGTTTACCTCTCCACCCGAGGAAAACGAAGAAAGCCAAGACTGTGTCCCTGAGGTTCCAACCTGGAAGTTATACGTAGATGGGGCTTCAAATGCCCAGGGGAGCGGAGCCGGGCTCATCCTAACGTCACCAGAAGGGTATGATCTGGAGTATGCCTTGAGATTTGACTTCCAAGCATCCAACAACGAAGCCGATTATGAAGCCCTTATAGCCGGTCTGAACCTGGCCCTTTCAATGGAAGCTCAGCAGATCATGGTATACAGCGACTCGCAGCTGGTGGTCAGGCAAGTTGAAGAAGAATATGCTGCCAGGGACGAAAAGATGGCGCTATACCTGACATAAGTGCAAAGATTGCTGAGGAAGTTCGTATCGGCCGAGCTAGTCCAAGTCCCCCGAGAAACCAATCATCGGGCCGACGCCCTTGCCAAGCTGGCTACTACTGGCAGCCAAGACTTACCGGGGCGAACGCCTGTCGAAGTCCTAGCACGGCCCAGCATACAGCCTAACAACGAGCTAGCCACGGAAGCTCAGGCTATGCCAGTTGAAGAGGATGCTTCATGGATGGACCCCATCATATCCTTCTTACAGGACGGAGTACTCCCAGACGACCCAAAGAACGCCTCCAAGCTAAGGGCCAGAGCGGCAAGGTTCACACTGATCCAAGGTAACCTGTACAAAAGAGGTTTTTCTTTTCCCTTAATGAAATGCGTGACAGGAACGGAAGCAGATTACATCCTAAGAGAAATCCACGAAGGCATGCTGCAACCACATTGGTGCGAAGACATTAGCTAGCAAGGCCTTACGGCAAGGTTACTTCTGGCCAACCATGTCCAAAGACGCCAAAGAGATAGTGAAGAGATGCCAAGCGTGTCAGATTCACGGGAACTTGCCGCACTGCCCACTCGAACTCCTCACCCCAGTGGTCAGCCCTTGGCCTTTTCAACAGTGGGGGTTGGACATCTTAGGACCCCTACCAATAGGAGTTTGAAAGTGCAAATTCGTCGTGGTTGCAGTAGATTACTTCACCAAGTGGGCTGAAGCCGAACCCCTAGCAAAGATCACAGCACAAAAAGTCAAGAATTTCGTTTGGAAGTCTATAATTTGCCGCTTCGACGTCCCCAGAGCAGTGGTCTCCGACAACGGGAAGCAGTTTGACAACCCGATGTTCACAAATTTCTGTAGCGAATTGGGAATCAAAAATTTCTTCTCGGCACCCACCCACCCGTAGTCTAATGGGCAGGCCGAGGTGACAATCCGAACTATCAAACTGGCGCTGAAGACCAGGCTGGAGGCGTCTAAGTCCCAGTGGGTAGACTACCTCCCCGCAGTGATATGGGCTTACCGAACAACTACTCGAACTGCGACTGGGGAAACCCCTTTCAGCCTAGCATACGGGACAGAGGCCATGGCTCCCGTTGAGATAGACGTGTCTTCCGCAAGAGCCGAACTTTTCAATCCAACACAGAACGAAAGGTCCCTGCTGGTCAACCTCGACCTCCTAGACGAAAAGAGAAACGAGGCCTTGCAACGAATCTCCTCCTACCAAAAAAGTACAGCAAGATACTACAATAAGCGAGTGAGAAGGAGGGACTTTAAGCCAGGGGATCTAGTGTTGAAAAAATTGCTCCCAGCCAGAAAGGACCCGGCCCACGGCAAATTGGGACCAAACTGGGAAGGACCGTACGTGGTAAAAAGGATTGTCCGACCTGGAAACTACGAGCTGCAAACGGAGGAGGGCAGAGACCTACAACACTCATGGAACGCATACCACTTGAAGCGGTACTACCAATAGAGTTTCCTGCGAGAAGTGGAGGGTTATTGTAAAAGACCAGATTTTATCAAAGAAAGTTACAAAAGTTTCCCAAAAAGTTCGCTCTACACAGACTCGACATTTTCAGTCTAAGAGCTCGTAAGCTCAAGAGCTCGTAAGCTCAGAATCTACAGACTTTTTAGTTTAAGAGCTTGTAAGCTCAGAATCTACAGACTTTTCAGTCTAAGAGCTCGTAAGCTCGTAAGCTCAGCATCTGCAGACTTTTTAGTCTAAGAGCTCGTAAGCTCAGAATCTACAAACTTTTCAGTCTAAGAGCTCGTAAGCTCAGAATCTACAAATTGTTCAGTCTAAGAGCTTGTAAGCTCAAGAGCTCGTAAGCTCAGAATCTACAGACTTTACAGTCTAAGATCTCGTAAGCTCAAAAGCTCGTAAGCTCAGCATCTGCAGACTTTACAGTCTAAGAGCTCGTCAGCTCAAGAGCTCGTAAGCTCAGAATCTGTGGACTTTTCAGTCTAAGAGCTTGTAAGCTCAAGAGCTCGTAAGCTCAGAATCTGCAGACTTTTCAGTCTAAGAGCTCGTAAGCTCAAGAGCTCATAAGCTCAGAACCAGCAAGGCTCTTTCGGCCTAAGACTTTGCCGCCTGAAAGCTAGCAAGCTTGGCAGCCTGTCAGCTCAACACAGCCAGGATTTCATGTGCAAATGATGATTACATTTACGACAAAAGGAAAGTTCATTACAGTAAAGACAAAAAGACATCACCAAAAGTCCACTGGGCACGTACACCAGGACAAAGAACAGTCACTCAAGTACATAGAAGAAACATCACAAGCCTCCCCCAGCAACCCCTTTTAGCTTGCGATCACCCTTCTCCATCTGGGTAATGACAGGTCGAATACGAGAATTCTCCTCCCTCAATGCATCCCTTTCAGACTCGACTTCATTAATCCTCCTCAAAAGGGCCTCCACCACAGCATCTTGAGAAGGGAGCGGCTGGGATTCTGAGCCATTCCTTGGCCTCTTTCTGCTGGGAAGGGCATCGTCAGGATCGGAGCAAGAGGTGGGCTCATCAGACTCAGGCTCGGAAGTGTCAGTTTCAGGGAAAGAGGAAGGAGCATATAGAACCCGGCTCGAACTTCCCCCTATGTTAAAGTCAGCCAGGTTCCGAGGGGTAAGGAGGTTGGAAAAATAGATCGGCGCGGCCTTCTCCACTAGGCTAATCTCCAGCTCCTCGCGGGGGGTAAGGCTAGGGCGGCCTACGACACGGACAGAGTGAATTCAACATAAGGAAAAATATATCGAATAGAAATAGGAAAAATTTTCATATGCATACCTCGATCCCAAAAACTCCTCCAAGTGCGGGGAACCCGGACATGATAGTTCTCCCTCTCCGAAGACTCCCACGAGTCCCCAGAGACAAAGAAGAAACGCTGAGTCCAGCCTTCGGGGGAGTCAGGGAGGCCAAGGATTAGGAGAGGCTGACGATATGATCTCCAGGTGAAAGTACTGAAAATATGGGGAAAATCGAATGACAGCCCAAAGAAATAAAGAAATTGCCCCACTGTGGGGAAGTCGTCAAATCCTTGTAGGCGCCAAAAAATGAAGAAACTCACCAAAGCGGCCCAACCTTGTGGGGAAAGGCGAGAAGGGCATAACCCGTAATAGGAAAGGACCCAAGCAAAGTCCTGGTGTATCGGAAAACGAAGGCCCATTTCAAAAGCGCCCTCAAAAAATGTAACTTCCTGACGAGAAGAAAGACTGCTGGGCTCATCTAGTGTGGGGGCCCTGATTGTAAGATCCGCCGGGAAGTCGTATCGCTCGCCTATTTCCCCCACATCCGCAGCGCTAAGCAAAGTAGGGAGGAAAAACAGAGAATACCAGGACCCATCCAGGGCCTCTCGTGCCCGCAGTTTGAACAGTGGAGAGGAAGAAGGAGCCATGAATCGACAAAGACAGACGGATTGGAGAATAAGATGCAAAGGAACTACCAAGAGTGAAAGGAGTCCCAAACATCGGAGAATAAATAGACATGCAGCAACGACGAAATGACTCTTGGTCTACCGCAATCATGATAGCATTAATAATAACGGCGCGAGGTAGGTGGAAGTTCACTTAACCATTTCGTATACTTCGCAAAGGTGAACAGCCACACAGGACAAGGAAAAGTGGCGCCCAACCCAAGCAGAAGACACTCGAATCACAAAGCATAGATCGCCACAAAACAGTATAAAAGAAGACCTGACTCCAAACAGACCAAGGTCTCTTCGGAGTAAGGGGCAAGGGAATATAGCACAAGCAACCAAAAAGAGCACCGCAGCACAAAAAAAAGTTTTTTCCATTATAAAAGGGAAGTTCCATTACAAGAGCAGGCCTACATAAAAAAAAAAAGCAGCAAGAAAAGAAATTAGCTATAAAAATCCTGGCACTCAAGCCTGATCTGCGGGAGGAGTAGCGTCGGGAGCAGGAGTAACGTCGGGAGCACCACCACTTGAAGAAGCATCAAACCTTGGCTAAAATTGCTCAAGGTCCAGGTCGGGGAATCTCTCCATCGCCTGGTCAGCAAAATTAAAGAACCCGTCAACAAAAGCCCTAGCCGCCTCCAGCCTTGCCTTCCCAATATCTTTTCGTTGATCCTCTACGAGCTGACGTTCAGCAACTAAAGACCTATTCAGCTCAGCAACAGCAGCCCGGGACTCTTTCAGCTGATCTTCCAGAAGAGTGCGGGTAACAACAGCGTTTAACAGGTCCTCCTTCTTAGCCTCCTGCTCTTCCTTCAAACGAGCCAACTCATCCCTTAGAGAGACCTCAGCTGAGGTACTAGCGATCAGTTGTCTAAAGGTCTGAGCTCGCTGCTCGAGGACCTGCTCCAACTCCCTCTCAGTATCCAGGCCCCAGCTTAACAGCTCGGTGCCGTGCCGACGAGCTTCAAGGACCTCGGCACCCCTTCTCTGGACATCCCTCCTCAACATAAAAATTTCCCTCCCAAGAGCGCAGACATGTGTCGCCGACTGAAAACATAAAGGACGTTATAAGATACCAAGAAGTCTGAAATAGAGGGAAAAACACCAAAACATACCTCAAGGAGGGCATGGAGCGCATCACGGCTTCAGACTTGAAAAATGAAGATCTACGGAGCGGCGCAGGTCAGCTCGAGGAATCAACTCCATCAGAGCACGACTGCTCAAGCTCACGTCCCGAAGCAGACCGGCCTCCGGGTCAGCAATAGAGGTCTGGGGGGCACGAGCTGAGCTTGGACCCGCTGCAGCAATTAGAGAAGTGCCTCGCCGAACCGGCCCTCCCACAAGGTCAATCATCACAGTACCCGCAGTGGCCTCACTAGTGACCAACTCTGATCTCGACCTCGGGGCCTCGGGTGCAGAAGCAGGAACATCGGATACAGAAGTAGGGGCCTCGGCCGTAACAACAGGAACCTCGACAATAGGAACGGGGACCTCGCCAGAAGAACTACCCTCTCCCAACCTCGTCCTCTTTGCCAGGGGTCCTACGGCCCTATCCCGTCTTCTTTCATCCACACGCTCCATGATCATGTGGCACTGAGTCACCAGGTAGGAAGGAACTACACAAACAAGATCAAAGACTTAGCAAGGATTCGAGCAAAGGAACAGAAAAATAAAAGACACCGATTACGCACGATCACCTGACGCCGAGGGAATCCCGGGGTGCATCAGCTCAATGTAGGAAAAAGGAAGACGAGCCCGCGCTTGGTCTACCCGAGCCAACTCTGAAGCAATAAGGGGCGGGAGCTCTCCTGCAACAGGAACCAGTAATGCCGTTAGTACACGAGCACAAGCATCAACAAGCACAGAGGCAAGAACTTACCTAGATTTCTGCAGCGCCCCCAGGCGGTAGGAACTCTGACAGACCCCGAAAATCGGGAACCAAACTCCCAGCCATCTCCGGAAACGAAGAAGTATCTCCTTATCCACCCATCAGGGCTCGGCGGGAGATCCCGGATGGGAATCTCTCCCCCTCGCCTAGGGACGAAGTGGTAGAACTCAGATACTTCCTCAGGGCGGAAAAAGTGAAGAAACTCCGTTAAATTAGCCCTGGCCTGGGGGAACAACCTTCCCCACGCCGCAGTGAAGGCCAGTAACACCGCCCAGCCAGACGGAAGGAGCATGGCAGGGCAGAAGCTGAAGAAATGAAGGACATCTCGTATCAAGCCAGGAAGGGGAAACCGAAGCCCTAATAAGAAGGGGGCCTCGAAGAAACAAGCTTCACCACTAACCGGGCTATGGAACCTGTGCAAGTCGGCAGAGTGCACGACGACACCAGGGGGAAACTCGAAGCGCCTAGCAAGGAGCTGAGCCTCGTCCTCGTTGATTTCGCTGACTTCCACATTACCAAAAACTCGCTCCATAACGTCAAATGGAGAGGAGGAAGTAGCCATGAATGCAGAAGTCGAATTGGTTTTCTTAGAGACAACAGGGAAAGGGATGTAAATCGCAACAGAAAACAGGAGACTTCTTTTGCGCTCAGTAAAAAACAATCATTCCCCGGAAGGCCTATTTATAGGCACTACAGGACAGGCCTTGTCGTTGTCGCCGGAAGCAGTTAATGCACGTCCCTCACAATTAATGAGGGGGACACGTGGCGTCGTGGGGGTTTCTTGGGCGCCACGATTGAGGGGTCACTAAGCCCACTGACGGCGCACGTTCTCAAACGAACGAAACCGTCGGACTTCCAGTACGGATGAAGTGACAGGAAAAGACCAAGATAGCCCTAAGGAGTTTAAACGACTCAAAAGGAAAGCGTGAAGGTCAGCTCGACTCAGATAAGTTCGGCTAAGAATGAAAATGCAAAAAGTCAGCCTGAGATGTCTGAGGCCATCAACGAAGTCTACAGTGAAATATTACGGGGCAACCATAGAAAGCGAAAAACCGCGAGAATTCTCATTTCAGCATTTAAAGAAGTTACAATGATGCATTACACAAAGAAACAACTTGAAAAGTTACAAGGAAGATGAAAACAGCAGGAAGGCCTCGCATCGATCTCAAGAATCGACCTATTCATCACCACCTGCTCCCTCACCAGAAGCCCCTGCCGGTGCACCTAGCTCCTCCGCCGCTGCTACCACAGGACCAGGCACCTTCTCAGCACCGGGCGCCACACCCTCATTGGGATCAGGGATCTCGGCCTCCTCAGCCACCACCGCCGCTTTCTTGAAGCCAAGCATTGGCACGAAGGGATCCAAGTCAAGGTCAAGATAGGCCTCCTCAAGTTGAGCCTGAAGGTTTAGAAAATCATTCACAAAGGCAGATGCGCTCTCTTTCTCAAGCCGCGAAACACGAGCCCGCAAAGACGACAGCTCGGAATCTTTAGCCGCCAGGTTAGCATCTCTGGCCCTGAGCTCCAAATCCTTGGCTATCAGGTCGGCCTCCGTGGCTTTGAGCTTGTCATCCTTTTTGTCCATGAGCTTGGCAAAGTCCTGAAGGCGGGCATCCATCTCATCATTAATCCTCTTCAGCCCAAGGGCCTCCGAAGACAGAATCTTCACCTTCCCCTCGGCAGCCTCCTTGCTCACTAACGCGGCATCCCTTGATCCCTTAACATTTGAAAGCTCCTCCTTGTAGTGAAAGCCCAACATCTTCACACAAGCCAGCGACTAAGAAAGAAAAAGGTCAGTCGACACAAGAGAGGCCCGCGAGAATCTCAGCAAAGAGAAATACCGAAGGAAGAAAAGGATGAGGACAGAAAATACCTCTGCCATGCCACGAATAGCGCGGTCCACCTTCCTGTCGAAAGGGACTCGCATGGCCACCCTAGGATCAGACGTGGAGACCAGTTCAGACAAGGTGGCAACGGCAATCTCAGGATCACGAAGGAAGCCATCCCCTTGTTCCTTGGATGAAAAGGGAACGGTATCCACCTTCCCGCCTTCCTGAGAGGCGGAGCGAGGAAGAGCTGCCGGGACTTCATGCTTCGAAGCTCCCCCAGTTGAAGATTTGCCCTGCGGTGCCTCGACAGAGAGCGAGGGGGAAGCCACATCTTCATGGGAAGAGAGATTCTCCTTCTTCGACCCCGAAGAAACAGGTGAGGGCTCGGATACCGGTGTTTCTTTGGGTAACAGCTGCGAGGCCTTCACCAGCTTCATTCTCTTCCTCGATTTGTCGGTATCCGAGAACATCGTCATTATCAGGTCTTGATTCATGGGATCAGGTTGGGGAGCAGGGCACAAAGCCGGAGCTGGAGTTTGTTCAACAGGAGGCCCGAGCTCGTAGAGGGCTAGATTCTCGTCGGTCACCAAGTCGAAGAATGACTGCAACCCCAAGGCCTCGGCCCTAGCAACTCTAGCTGTCTCCTCAACCCCAAGAACAGGATGATAATCTGCAGACCAGAAGTTAAGTCAGTAAAAGAGAAACAGCAAAGGGAAAAGCATACAGCCGAATCGAATGGCCTTACTTATGTTCCTTGGAGCTCCCCACAACCTGGGAATGAGAGGGACATCCCCTGGTTCCCCAGAAAGCTCCCAGGAGTCACCTCGAACAAAGAAGAACTTAGGTTTCCACCCTTTGTTGGAAGAAGGAAGCCCGGTAACCAAGTTCCTCGCCTTAACCCTTTTTGCAAAGTATAGGAAACCCGCGGAAGGGGAAGACTTAAGTTGAAAAAGAGAGGCGAACTCCCCAATAGAAGGATGAGAGTCGTTCCCACTCTTAAACCAATGAATGAGAAACCCGATCAAGAGGCCCCAGCCATTTGGTGAGAGCCGAGCAGGATAAATGTTATAAAACCCAAGAACAGTTCGGATGAAGGGATGAATAGGGAACCGCAGACCAGCACGGAAAGCGGATTCATAAAAACAAACCAGACCAAATATAAAGGAATTACACCTCTCGTGTTGCTCAGGAGAGTGTAGGAGGACGGAGTCGAGAAAATGATACTCCCGCCTCAGCTCATCTAAGTCCTCGTCACTGAGACAACTGGGAGTCACCTCGGCACAGCAAGCCAGGTCGGCTTGATCCTGACGAGCTCTTTTTCTAGGAGTTTTGGGAGGGGCCAGGTTAGATTTCCTAGTCTTTGACGAAACAAAAGAAACAGGAGGTAGTGATGAAAGAGGACGAGCTTCTTCTATAAGGGGGGACCCAGAGGCAGCCCTATCAACAGAACCATCGCTCGGGGATTCTGAGGTACTTACCTCGGCCTCCTCGCCTATCTGGTCCTCGGAATCCGATTCGGAGGAGGAAACGGTGTGCTTCCCCATCAAAGGTCCGGGCCACAGACCGGAATGGAGGGAAGGCAAATGTAAAACACAGTCAGTCAAAAACAGAGGTCTCAGACACCAACCTCGGAGGATGGACACCCTATGCGACGTGAGATGGTCCACGAAATACGAAAGAGGGATAAGGTCGTCGGAATGAAGCCTAAAATAGCTAAACCTCCATATCAGGAAACGAAACCCAAAACCCCACCAAGGAGGGTTGAAGGGATCCAGATCGAGCAAGAATAAAGAAAGGGGGAAAGACGTACCTAGTCGAGGCGCTAGATGCAGATAAGAACCAAGAGCGCAGAAACCCTGAGGATTGCCTGAAAGTCAGAAACGGAGCTCCTCGAAAGCCAAAGAAGGTGAAGGGAATGCAAGGAGATTCAAAAAACGCAAAAGCAACACGAGCGAAGGGATTTCCCCACTCTTATATGAAGCATTTAATGTCCCGAGAGGCGTGACGACAGGACGCGTCTCAGAAGCCGTACCGTTGGGTTCACCCGATGGTGACACGTGTAAAAACCATCCCATCACAGCCGGCGAATACCAGAGCGGCCCAAACCAGCGCAAAGCCGTCTGACCGCGCATCCCGCCACGTATGGGGACAATGGAGAAGGTGGAAAAGACACATCTAACCCCCAGGTCAGAGAAGACGTCATCCTTGTGACCAGGGGCTGGGGGGCAACTGATGAGGATAGGTTTTTGGGCCTGGGCCGCCAGTATAACCGAGCCCAAAACACTCAGAAAATACTGAATGTGGACTCCGAAGCCCGAAGGAAATGGTCCCAACCGGCCCACACGGGAAGCAAGGGGCCTAAGAGACCAAAGAGCCAACAACCCAGCCCGGATTAGCCCACGACCTAAGTTAAGCCCCGATGCACCACATGCTCCAGGGACAAAAGGGAACCAGCTCTGATTCCTCAGAGTTACTCCCTGCAAAAAGCAGAGAGAGGTGGTGCCGGACGAACCCAGGTGGTCGTGGGCACAGTACCGCCGGCGGACAGAGAGGCTTGCAGGAAAAGGACGAACGGTCCCCACAAGATCAAGAAAAGGAAGAACAAGAGCAACAAACCCTAAGGGGGGATACCATATAAATAGAACAGTAGAAGCAGGGAGGGGGATCGACTCCAGAGCCTTCTTCCCAGCCTCTCATCTGATTTTTGATCCTTAGTCTTAGAATATCCAGTGAAAAGAGGATCCATAACGGCCCTGCGCCCATAATTTTCTTGTAACCAGTTGAGATCAATACATTACATCAAGGAGCAAGAGCCTCCATTACAGTGGATGTAGCTCAAGTCCATCGGTTGGGTGAACCACTTACACTGTTCGTCTGTCATTGCATAACTTCCATTTTTCTTAAACCTACTCCATAAAAACCCAACGAAACCATATCAAGTTGGTCCTGGGAGATTAATTCTGAGGCATCATCAGATGATAAACTAGATCTACTGGATCTAGCATTATCAAAGGAGATTCTTACAGATCCATCAGCAAGCTGTTGGATGTTTTCTACATTTGAGGTAGTGCCTTCACTATCATTTTCAAAATTTTCATTTTCAACTACCCAATGATTTGGTAATACAACGTCTTTCCATAAAGTATGTTCAGGGGTCCAAGGAGAAGGATTTCCTTTGAGCCTATCATACAGAGGTTTAACGGTTTTCCTAAGATTCTGATAAAAGTCAGAAACATAGTTTAGGGAACCTAAGAACCTTTGCAACTGGGTTTTATCAAGAATTTCATCAGGAAATTTATCTGCAAATTGGATAGATCTGCTGATGGGAACAACAGTGGATTGATGGATATCATATCCAAGGAACCTTACTGAGGTTTGGAATATCTTAATCTTCTTAGCTGAGATGACTAAGTCGTTGTATCTAACTGTGTCAAGGAAAGCTTTAAGGTGCTTCCAGTGTTCATCTATAGACCTGCTGAAAATGAGAATATCATCTATATAGACTATAGAACAATGACTTAATGAATTAAAAATTTCATTCATTATGTTCTGGAATTCTGAGGGTGCATTTTTTAATCCAAAAGACACTACATTCCATTCATAATGTCCAAATCGGGTTGTAAATGCAGTTTTATATCTGTCTTCTGGGGATATAATGATCTGCCAGAATCCACTTTTCAAATCAAATTTTGAAAATATTACTGCATTGACAAGTCTTTTAATTAAATCCTGTTTATTTGGAATTGGGTACCTGATCCATTCCAAAACATCATTTAATGGCTTATAGTTAATTACAAGTCTTGGTGTGCCTCTTTCTAATTCTGCATTTTTTATGACATAGAAAGCAGGGCATGACCAAGGATATTTGCTTTTCTGAATGATACCATTTTTGAGTAATTCAAAAATCTTTTTTTTGCAAATTTCCATTACTTCATGGTTCATTTGGATTGGTCTGGATTTAGTGGGGATATCTGTCTCCTTAAATCCTTTGATATACGGAAGTTTGACCATATGTTGTTTCCTATGCCAGAAAGCTGTAGGAAGGTCAGAGCAAACTTCTGTTTCCAATTTTTTCTTGAATTCTTCAATTTCTTCAATTAAAATTGGATTTGTTAATTGTTCTTCAATTCTTTTGTAGTTAATTTCTTCTTTGAGAAATTTCAGTTGATTAGTCTTCTGGTTAATCAACCTAACAAACTTAGAGATTGACTGATCTTTAAGTTGTCTTAAGTGTTTTACTTCAGGTGTAGAAATGAACCTAAAGGTTACAGAGTGACCAAATGGTTTCGTGGATACACCATCTGTATCTGTAGTAAAATATACACAATGTTGAAGGCCTTGGCTTGGGAATGAGTATGTCTCTGATTGTTTTGTCAATCACTTTGCCACTTCTTAATGTCGTGACAACTTGGGCTTGGTCTTGGGTGTTTCCTGTTGTTGAAGGGTTTCCTACATGGAATTGGCCTTGTGGTTGCTTTGGTTGAGCAGAAAACTTTCCCTTTTCGTGTGTGACCATGGATTGAGTCAACTTTTGGATGTGGCTTTTAAGATCCTCAAAAGATTGAGTGGTCTGGGTTTTGAAATCAGTGAAAGCCTGTGTGGAATTATTGTTATAATTCATTTGGCTTTGCATGAACTGATTCAGTGTGTCCTCAAGGTTCCTCTTTTGTGGTGGTTGGTATGGTTGATATGCAGGAGGTCCTTGAGGTGGTGGCTATGGTCCTTGTTGTTGGTTCATGGGTATTGGTTGTGTGTTCTTCCAACTGAAGTTAGGGTGGTTTCGCCACCCTGGATTGTATGTTTCAGAATATGGGTTGGAGTAGGGCTTGTTGAAGTTGGAAACTGCATGTGTTTGTTCCAACAAGACTTCTTTGAATGCTGGGATGGTGGGACACTCCCCAGTAGGGTGTCCTGTTAGCGCACAAATTCCACACATTTGCTCGGTGGAAGGGCTAACATCAACTTGATGGACTTTCTTCATCTCTAAAGCTTCAAGCTTTCGAGATAGTGTGGACATTTTTGCTCTCAAGTCATCATCCTCTCTCAAGACATATTTTCCTCCTTAGGAATTAGATGATCTGGCTTCTACAGTGGTAGGGGAGGCTGAGTCCCACATCTGAGAACTGTCAGATATGGTGTCGAAAAAATTGAATGCCTCCTCCGAACTTTTTCCCATGAATTCTCCTTGGGCCATCATTTCGACAAACTGACGTAGTCTAGAGGGTAAGGAGTCATAGAAAAATCCTACCAAAGTCCAATTTTCAAAAGCATGATGTGGGCAAGATTGGAGCAGATCTTTGAATCTCTCCCAACTTTGATAAAAAGTTTCTCCTTCTTTGACCGCAAAATTCATGATTTGCCTTTTTAGTGCATTTGTGCGGTGTAAAGGGAAAAACTTTCTAAAAAAATCATTATGCAATGCTTGCCAATTGGGTATTGAAAAAGCCTTTAAAGAATTTAACCATTGTTTGGCTCTATCCCTCAAAGAGAAAGAAAACAATTTCATTTTGGCCAATTCAGAATTGTCTTGAAATGTTCCACACACTTCTTCGAAATCTTTTATATGCAGATATGAATTTTCTGCATCCAATCCATGAAACACGGGCAATAACTGCACTGTCCCCGGCTTTACAGTAAAGAGGGGAGCATTTTCAGGAAAAATAAAACAAGAGGGGACACTATTTCTTGTGGGATTCAAGTAATCCCGCAAAGTTCGAATGTTAGGGACCTCCTCCTCTCTCATAGGGACTTCTCCATTTCTTTCATTATTTGTCATACTACCCTCACAAGAGTCTGCTACTGATCTAGATGAATTAGGTTCAGGCTGATTCACGGACTCACACGATTCTGCCGGCAAATTTTGGAAGTGAGGAGTGCCCTCAGTCATAAAGAAAATAAAACAAAGTTATTTACAGTAAACCAAAATATACACAATGTTGAAGGTCTTTTTACCTTTCACCTTAAAATACCTTTAAAAGGTTCCCCGGCAACGGCGCCAAAAAACTTGATGGCTTGAGCCGAAATGTGTACACCCAAGTGCAGGCGGTCAAGCTGTAGTAATAATCCGGTTTGAGTCCGGAGTCGAATCCACAGGGAACTTTTGTTGATATTTCTGAGGTGAGCAGTGGTAGAGACCTATTGATTGTAACCTTTGAGATTTGCTGTGAGATATGAGTTTTTCTGGACAGAATATAAGATTCTTTCCAGGAAGATTTTCTTAACAAAATAGGTGCTAATAAAAAAAGGTCACTCTTTAGTGCAAGGATCTGGACATGTAGCTAGTTATCCGGTTTTTCATAATTGTGCTTGATAACTCAATTAACTCCCGTGTCAACAGCAAGTTAATCGGAAGATAAAGATGGATTGTGAGAATTAAGAACATGATTCCGACGTCTTTCTAGAAGTTTACAAGAATTGCCTGTGCCGAGACTTAACCCGTCTACAAACAAGCAAGTGTTTCTACAAGACATCCAATCATGATATTAATATTCCATTCTTTAAATGAAGTACAATAAGGGGGAAGATTGAGGGGTAGTCATGAGGATCTAGCCGGGGTACTTGCCTTGAACTGATGAGTCTTTCTATGCAAGAGTCATCCGTGTCATAGAAAGAACCCACAATTATACAAAGTACCCTAGCTTTGCTAGATGCAATCAATCGTCCAATAACAAGAGGAAATAAGCGTTAAGCATAGAAACATTGCACAAATATGATTCCCGGATAACTTATACATGCCCTTCTCCTCTTACTAAAGAGTGAATGAGAAACTACTCACTCTTCATGGCTTGGGTAAAGCTAGAAAAGTGAGTGATGCTCATCCCTTCAAGTAGAGAACTTATAAGATAAAGTAACAACAAATGCGTAGCCAATCTTTAACAAAGAATGGGTGAATCACATTCCACCCTTCATGACTTTGGTAAAACTCTAGAAAAGTGGAAGAGTTTCACTCTTCTAAGAAAGAAAGAAGCGCAAGCAATGGAAGTGAAATGTATGAACAATAAAAGTAGAAGAAAGCTAGTCACATTTGGAGGGTGGCTTCCTCAACCAAGAATTGGAGGGTTGCTTCCTCAACCAAAAGGTGAGCTATCTCTCTTCTATGCATGAAAAATGAAAGCATAAACATAAGCATAAACATAAAACTATTGTTATAACAAGCAAGAGATGTTGGACTAAAGCCAAACTAATCTCTAAAATAAAGACTTCATACAAGGGAAATGAGCTAAATCTACAATGAGAGTGGGAGTCTAAGCCTCCATCAACTTTCCTACTTCCTACTTGGCTCCTCTAGCTCTCCAACAAGGGGAGTATTTATAGGCAAGAAGAGGAGACAAGGGGGGTGAAAGAATAGTGTTTGCCGCCCAAGTCCAAGTGAACAGTCAACAACTCTGCTGCCAGTCTGTGGATAACGTTCGAACGTGAGTTGGCGTTCGAACGTTCTTTCTGTTTTTGCACTAAAGGCGTTCAAACGTTGACTGTCGTTCGAACGTTTCTTCTGTTTTTGCACTGAGGGCGTTCGAACGCCAGATTTGCTCTGACCCCTTTCACTCGAGTGATCTGTTGGTCTTCTGTGAAGTTCAGTTCCAACTCTCTGCAGTGGTCTGGTCTTCCATCAACTCCAGTGCACGTTCGAACGTGAGTTGGCGTTCAAACGTGACACTCAAGTACTTCAGAGCTCCAGTCTTCTTTCCTAACTGCAACACGCCTTCTCTTCAGCAGTTGAGTCTGCTACAGTGCAATGTGGACGTTCGAACGTGATTTGGCGTTCGAACGTTCTGGCTGTGCTCCAAGCTTTTCCAATTTTGGCCCTAATGTGCTGGTGCTGCATCCAAGTGTGGTACTTGTTGTTCTTGGGTCCTTGTTCCATTTAGGGCCTAAAATGACATCACTTAAACTCCATTAAAGTACAATTAGTCTTAAAATTTCATAATAATATGTCAACTTTAAGTACTAATCACACTCCCCAACCTAAATATTGCTAGTCTCTAGTAATACGAAAAAGAAAATTCTACTCCTAATGCCATTTTCGTAGGTCATCCGGTTGCATTTAGCTTATGCAACAAGCCGTTGAACCACTAGGTTTACCCTAGCGGACGAGTGTTGTCTCGTGAGGGTTTCCAGAGAAGCTACCCACAAACTTCAGTCGAACAGATGTGCATAGGAGAGTGCTGACTAAAGTAAATTAGTATCATGGTCGTTGGGACACCAGATTCTCAACTTTGACTTATGTCTCACACGTCCTTATTTCACAGGTATTCATTCTATGCAAAAATTATCATTTGTTACATTGGTATTTGAAATTCTCAATGCAGTAGGAATGATCATTCAAGCAACAGGAATTGTTATGTAACAAATACTCCCTTTTATCACCTTCCATGGATAGTTTCGATTTCACAAGCCTCACGTAGTATACCCTCAGCAAAAGTTCACTCTGATTATAGTGACTTGTTTCTCACAGATCATGTGATCAGAAGATGGCCAATCGAAAAATCACATGCACAATTTAGGAAAGGAGTGAAATTTTTAAGAAGCAACTACTTATGTTTGGCATAACCTCATGAAAGAATATTAACGCAATTAAAAGGAATGCTATTTACCATATCCCAATTGTGATTATCAACACATGCATGTAACAGACTTGAGATCAAATAGGGCTTTTCATAGGTTGTAGCGTGGCCAGAGGTCAGTGGCTAACGAAACGACGTCAGGGATTTTCAAAAGCTATCTTTTATTTACGTATTGTAGCACACTTTTTTCTAACTTCTTGATATTCTGCCGAGAGATGACATTTCTTTCTTTCATTTTTCTCATTTTTTCACTTTTGTTGGCAAGTTCTTGCCTTTTTGCTTCTTGTTTTGTTTCAATTGTTCCAATCAACTCTTCTTGGATGATAATCTCGAATGCTTCTTTTTCTTTTTCTTTTTCTGTATCATCTTACAAAGAGGATGTAAGAAAATTAGTTAGCCAAGGTATGTCAAGTATGTTTTCCTGTGGATTGGTAATCATATAGGTTTATCACAGAAAACTTTATAAATTGATGGCTCAAACATGGCTAACGAGGGATAAATTTTGTCAAAGAAAGGTCTAAGGCTCAATATTATATCAAAGATGGCCTAAGATATTTCTCAAGCATGTGCACATGTATGTGTCGTATGCGATGGTTCCTTGTGGGATATGTCAATAGATCACTTTTAAGTGCGTCAATCAAAGCAAGGTTAATGAGATCATTCAAAAATTGAGAGTGAACATAATTTACTTGAGTAAACATTGATTGTCTCTCAAAAGCATCGTTAGGTTCGAAACTCACCCTGGTGTTCTTTGTTATCTCCACTGTGTATGTCGGGTTTTCCAGGGGGTATTGGTTATATACCAATTCCATTTTCGAGTCAGATCCTTCTGTACCTTTAAAATAACAATTATCGATGTACATATGACAATTTAAGTATAGAGAGAATACCAATTTTTTTCAAGAAATGTGGTTATAAGTCTCGGTTGATAAATGGAGGTGTCAAACCGATCATGTGCATATTTACTCTAGCAAGCATTCTTACATCCACATTTGTTCCATCACCTTTTAATTTTTATGCTAAATCTATAAATGCATTAAAACAAATAAAAGTGATAAATGGAACCATTCATTTCAAAATATCATCTTTTAACATCAACGGTTCAATTCATTCAAAACAAACATAAAAACAAGAACAAAAACAGAAATCCCTCTCTCTCACTCTTCTCCTTGTCCACTAGCTCCACCATGTCCACCCCTCAAAAGCCTAAGGATCTCATCCTGCTTAGCTTCAATGCTAAGCATGATGTCCCGTAAGGAGCGTCGGGTGCTGGTGCTAGGTCTAGGATTGATGATTTTGATGTGGGGAGGAGTTAGAGAAGGTCGAATTTGGGTATTCTTGGGGAATGAGGGCAAGTTGAGGTCTGTGGGGTGAAAATGAGTTCTAGGGTTTTGAAAGAATTTGGGGATTTTGGCTGAAAACGACGAACCAGGCTTTTATAGCCTGAGTTGTAACGTTCGAACGCTGATGACGTTCGAATGTTGGTAGAAGGATTTTAAACAGACCGTTCGAACGTCATCAACGTTGAGCGGTTGTGGGTAGCGCACAAGATGGCTGCCCATCTAGAGTCTGACCTTCGAGTAGCACTTGAGATAGCTACTAGGGCAGAGGCTCATTCTATGTAGATGAGGAGGACGTTGACGAGCTGGGCGCGTGGTGCTTGGTGTTGAGCGCCTGGTGAGAGGGGGCGAGACCCATCGTCTAGGCGGCATCGAAGGAGGCGCCAAGGTGGAGAGGGCGAGGCCGTCATGAGGGCGCCCAAGGTGGAGAGGGTGAGACCATCATGGGGGCGCCCAAGGTGGAGAGGGCGAGACCCCTCGTCGGGCGGCATCAAGAGGAGCGCCCAAGGTGGAGAGGGCGAGGCCATCATGGGGGCACCCAAGGTGGAGAGGGTGAGACACCTCGTCTGGGCACCTTTTGACTTTTGTCTACCTTGTTATTGTTAAGTCGTAGGCTGTTTGAGATGAAAACAAGACAGTTATAACAACAATAATCTTGGAAAATTTTATTTCATAAAATAATGAATAACAAAATAAATCAACTAAAACTATAAAAGATAGATAAAATCTTCAGGTGTGTCCCATAGGTGGGCCAATGTTTCCTTGTCGGAGTTGTAGCTCTCAAGAGATTGTTTGAATTTCTCCAAGGGGTTGCTGGCGTTCTCTGTCGTCCTGGTCCCGGTCAAGTGGCAGGGTCTGACCTCTGCCAGCAACGTACTGCCTCAACTGGCCACGCTGTATGAGCTCTTCGATCTGCCTCTTGAGCTCATAACAGTCATCAGTGTCATGACCATGGTCGTGGTGGAAGCGATAGTACCTGCTGTGATTTCTGCGGTTTGGGGCGGACTTCATTTTTCCAGGCCAACGAAGTGTGGGGTCATCCTGTATCTGAAATAAGATGTGCTCCACCGAGGCGTTGAGTGGCGTGAAAGGTTGTCGCTCTCTCAGAGGTGGGGGACCAAGGCGGTCCTTGACAGAGATTCCCTCCGTCCTATTTCTTTTGTTCTCTACCTCTCACCTGTCCTCGCGAGTGTCCTTCTTTTTCTCCCCTCCTCGGGAGGACTCACCTCTATGGGCTTTGGTGACGTCCTCGGCGTTTATATATTTATGTGCCCTAGACAGCAGCTCAGGCATGCTGGAGGGCGACTTCTTGAGGACTGAGAACATGAAGCTGGAGGTGCGGAGGCCGGCAATAAAGGCGGCCAGAGCTACCTTATCATCTGGCTCCTCAACCTGGAGAATCTCCTCATTGAAGCGGGCAAGGTAGTCCCTTAGGCTTTCATCCCTGTCCTGCTTGATGATGAGCAGGTGGGTCACTGGTTTCTGATGTCGGCGTCCCCCAATGAAGTGGGAGACGAAGGACGTGCTCAACTCTGCGAAAGAGCGAATGGAGAAGGGCCTGAGCTTGGAGAACCACTAGCGAGAAGACCCCTTCAAAGTGGTAGGGAAGGCTCTACACATAATCTCCTCAGGCACGTTGTGGAGTTGCATGAGAGACTTTTATGTGTCGAGGTGGTCGAGGGGGTCTTTGGTGCCATCGAAAGTCTCGATGGTAGGCATCTTGAACTTCGAGAGTAGCGGGTAATTTACTATATCAGCAACAAAAGGAGTGTCGGTACGTCTCACCAGGTAATCTACAATCTCGGGCGCTTGTGCCTTGATGGCGTTGAGGGCATTATCGAGTTGGTTTTGCACCTCTCTGATCTTCTCGTCCCATTGGTTGGGGACATCTTCAGTCGGATGGTGGTACTTGATGAGTCGGTTTTATACCTACGAATTGAGTACTTTCGGCTTGAGGAATTTACAAGTTTTCAATTATTTTATGTTCCTTTTTATTTGTTTTGTGTGTTTTAATGTTATTTGATAGGAATCATCATTTGGAATCAAACAAGATCATTTGGAAGGAAACAAGGTCAATTTAGAGCTTAAATGTTGGATTTTTGAAGGCTAGGCAACAAAGGGAGCTGAAGGCTAAAACAGACCAGCGTTGTTCCAGCGCTGTTTCAGCGCCCCAGCGCCCATTTACTGCCCATATAGCGCTGTCCCAGCGCCCCAGCGCGCCCCTACTGAAGTTGGACGCGAATTATGACTCCTTTTTGACCCGAAATTGGACTCTAATGTCTCCTATGTGCTAGGGTTTGAGGAGAATATAAATATAATGACTTTGGGGGCTGAAGAGATATATGGAGAAGAAGACCAAGTATTGATAGAAAATTGAAGGCAAGAATCGAAGGAACCGACACGAAGAAAATCGGACTTGAAGGCTAGAGAAGGATTGAAGCTTGCAACTAAGTTTTCATTCTTTTCCCTTACTTTTACTTCTTGATTTTCTGAGATGTTGTTTAATTTGAGAAGGATTTTTTTCAATTACATTATGAACTAAATCTTTATTAAGGTTGCAACGAAACCTAATGTCTAGTTAAATTGATCTACTCTCGTTTCTAGTTCTTGTTAATCATATATGAGTTGTTTTGTCATATTTTGTGCTCAATATATGATTGTGTGGCCAACAATTAATTTGATAACTTAGATGAAATTGGGAGATGAATTCTAGGTTTAGATCTAAATATGATGACATGCGTCTGGTTAATTCTTCTTCGGATTGAATTGTTGGGTTTGTATATAGGATAGGAATATACCTATATGCCGTGTGTAACGTGTATGAGAGTTTGAACTTAATGAATCTATTCCAACTTATTTTGCATATGAATATAGCAATTTAATTGGGAGAGATATGCTTATCTTACTATCGGAAGAGGTTTGATAAATAATTTTGAAGTCTCAGTTAACAATTCAATTTGATCAATTAACTGGAAAGAGAGTGGAAAGATTTGTACGAAGCATTAGGGGAAGTTGTAATCTTAACTTCTCTTATCCATTAAATTCAATCTTTGATTTGTAAGTTTAGATTTAGCCTTAAATTATTCATTCCATAGTTCAATTTCAATTGTTTAAATAAAATTGACTTGATATAAAGTTAGTATTGATTGAAATTAATATTTAAATAGTTACTAGAATAATTCCCCGGCAACGGCGCCAAAAACTTATTTAATTTTCTGTTTTATTTTCTTTTGTTGGTATTCTTGAATTTTGTATGCTAACACGATCTAAAGGTCAGGAGCTAGTGCCGTACAAACCAGAAATCGAAAGAAGACTCCGAAACTTGCGAAAACAGTGTCAAGAAGAAAACAACCAAGAAGCTATGGCTGAAGAAGAACAGAAATCGTTAAGGGATTATGCGATGCCACTTGTGACTGAAATACAATCGAACATTCGAAGGCCCGCAATTCAAGCAAACAATTTTGAGATCAAGTCGAGTACCATTCAAATGATTCAGAATTCAGTGCAGTTTGGGGGTTTGCCTAACGATGACCCAAACGATCATTTGGTGAGTTTTCTGGAGATATGCGACACATTTAGATATAATGGGGTTTCTGAAGATGCGATTAGACTCCGACTTTTCCCTTTCTCACTTCGTGATAAGGTGAAGAGTTGGTTGCATTCATTGCCGTCGGGTTCTATTACTATGTGGTCAGATTTAGCTCAAACATTCTTAGCTAAATTCTTTCCACCAGCTAAAACTGCAAGGATGAGAAATGACATCACTTCATTCGTACAACATGATTCTGAGACTCTCTATGAAGCTTGGGAGCGATTCAAAGACTTACTCCGAAAATGCCCTCACCATGGTATTCCTAATTGGTTGCAAGTTCAAACGTTCTACAATGGGTTGTTTAGTGCTACCCGAACCAGTATCAATGCAGCTGCAGGAGGGGCATTAATGGGGAAAAATTTCGATGAAGCATACGAGTTATTGGAGACGATGGCTGCCAATAATTATCAGTGGCCTTCTACAAGGATTAATCAGCCAAAGGTAGTAGGGATTTATGAAGTTGATGCAGTTACTGCATTGGCCGCACAATTTGCTACGTTGTCAAAGAAGATTGATGCTCTAGCAGTGCAACCTATTCAGAGTGTGGCAGTTGTTTGTGAATTGTGTGCAGGGAACCATCCGAGTGATCAATGTGCGATTAATCCAGAGTCGATACAATACATTGGTAACCACAAAGGCAACAATATAGTAACAATTCCAACAATTATAACCCTAGTTGGAGGAATCATCCGGGTTTTTCTTGGAACAATAATCAAGCCCAATCCTCTGCTTCAAGACAATCATACCCACCAGGCTTTCAAAATCAAGCTCCGCCACAGCAGGAAAAGAAGTCAAATTTGGAGGATTTGCTTTCCAAGTTTATAGCACAGAGTGAGACCAGGATGAACAGTCAGGATGTATCAATTCGAAACTTGGAAAATCAAATGGGTCAGCTTGCTAATGCCATTAACAACCGACCTCTAGGAACTTTACCTAGTGATACAGAAATCAATCCTAAGAGAGAAGGGAAGGAGCATTGCAAGGCTATTTCATTACGAAGTGGAAAAGAGCTATCTGAAGTTGCTAGTGGAATTCCAAAACAATCACTTGGAGATGATAGTAGGGATGAGAATAAAGATAGCAAGAATGTGGAACATGCAAGGAAGGAAGAAGAGTTAGAAGTAAATTCTGATGAAGGCAAGCAGAGTCTTATTGTGCCTCCCGTACCGTTTCCACAACGCCAGCAGAAAAAGAAATTAGATAAGCAGTTCTCAAAATTTTTGGAAGTATTCAAGAAGCTTCAAATTAATATCCCTTTTGCAGATGCATTGGAGCAGATGCCTAGTTATGTGAAATTTATGAAGGAAATTTTGTCAAGGAAGAGAAAACTAGGTGATTTTGAGACAGTGGCACTCACTGAGGAGTGCAGTGCTATCCTTCAAAAGAAGCTACCACCAAAGCTCAAAGATTCGGGTAGCTTTACAATTCCATGCACAATAGGCAGCCAGTTCTTCGGGAAAGCATTGTGTGATTTGGGAGCTAGTATTAACTTAATGCCGCTCTCAATTTATCAGCAATTGGGTTTGAATGAAGCAAAACCTACCAATGTCACATTGCAATTAGCGGACAGATCACTCACTTATCCAAGGGGCATAGTAGAATATGTGCTAGTTAAAGTGGATAAGTTCATTTTTCCAGCTGATTTCATAGTTTTGGATTGTGAGGAAGATAGGGAAGTACCTATAATTCTTGGGCGACCATTCTTAGCGACGGGGAGAACACTTATCGATGTACAAAAAGGTGAGCTAACTATGCGAGTTCAAGATCAAGAGGTGACATTTAATGTATTTTCAGCTATGAAATTCCCGGAGGAAACAGAAGAATGTTTTCGGGTTGATTTGATGGAAGATGCAGTAAATGAGATATTCATAGAAAGTTGTCTTTCAGATCCCCTTGAGACATCACTGGTTAGTCCCACTGCTGCGGACTACCCGGCTCCTTTAGAGTATGTACAGTGGTTGAATGCATCCCCACGGGTCATCAAGTTTAGACAACAGTTTGAGACTTTGGATCACTCAGGAAGCTCTACTCATGAAAAATCATCTTTGGAAGAACCACCTATATTGGAGCTTAAACCTCTTCCAAATCATCTACGGTATGCGTATTTGGGTGACTCTTTTACTTTACCTGTTATTGTTTCTGCTTCACTTGATGAATTTTAGGAAAGTAAGCTGTTGCGAGTCCTTCGTGAGTACAAAACGGCTTTAGGATGGTCTATTGCAGATATTAAGGGCATTAGTCCCTCAATTTGTATGCATAAAATCCTGCTTGAAGATGATGCTAAGCCCATGATTGAGCAACAACGTCGACTAAACCCTATCATGAAGGAGGTAGTCAAGAAAGAAATCATCAAGTGGTTGGATGCTGGAATCGTATACCCTATCTCAGACAGTTCATGGGTTAGTCCAGTTCAGTGTGTTCCAAAGAAAGGAGGCATGACGGTAGTGTCCAATGAGAACAACGAGTTAATCCCAACAAGAACAGTGACTGGGTGGAGAGTATGTATGGATTATCGTAAACTCAACAAGGCAACTCGAAAAGATCACTTCCCTCTACCATTCATTGATCAGATGCTTGACAGATTGGCTGAGCATGTATTTTATTGTCTATTGGATGGTTATCCCGGCTATAATCAGATTGCAATAACACCTGAGGATCAGGAGAAGACTACATTTACCTGCCCCTATGGAACCTTTGCATTCCGGAGGATGCCGTTTGGATTATGCAACGCACCTGCAACGTTTCAACAATGCATGATGGCAATATTCTCCGACATGGTCGAGCAAAATCTTGAGGTATTTATGGATGATTTTTCGGTATTTGGAGATAGCTTTGACCTATGTTTAGAGAACTTAACCCTGGTGTTGAAAAGATGTGTGGAAACAAACTTGGTGTTAAACTGGGAAAAATGTCACTTCATGGTTCAAGAAGGCATTATTTTGGGGCACAAAGTTTCTGCTAATGGCATAGAGGTGGATAGGGCAAAAATAGAGACTATTGAGAAACTTCCACCACCAACATCAGTCAAGGGAATTCGTAGTTTCTTGGGCCATGCAGGATTTTATAGGCGATTCATAAAGGATTTTTCCAAGATCACAAAGCCTCTGTGTAACCTTTTAGAGAAAGATGTGTACTTTAAGTTTGATAAGGCTTGCCTAGAGGCCTTCGAGGTGTTGAAAAATAAGCTCATAACTGCCCCTGTGATAGTTGCACCAAATTGGGATTTGCCATTTGAGTTGATGTGTGATGCTAGCGACTTTGCAGTTGGCGCAGTTTTAGGTCAAAGGAAAGAAAAGATGTTTCATGCTATCTATTATGCTAGCAAGACATTATCGGATGCACAGCTCAACTACACAACCACTGAGAAGAATTATTAGCAGTTGTTTTTGCTTTTGACAAATTCCGATCTTATCTCATTGGTACAAAGGTGATAGTGTTCACAGATCATTCTGCCATCAAGTATTTAATTTCGAAGAAGGATGCCAAGCCACGCTTGATTCGATGGGTCCTTTTGCTTCAAGAGTTTGATCTAGAGATTCGGGACAGAAAGGGGATAGAGAATCAAGTGGCGGATCATCTCTCCAGGCTCGAGAATACCGTACAACAAGAGAGTGGGGGAGTAATGATAAATGAATCCTTTCCGGATGAGCAACTCTTTTGTGTTGAAGGGGAAGCACCATGGTATGCAGACTATGTGAACTATATAGTGAGTCATGTGTTTCCTCTTGACTTGAGCTACCAACAAAGGAAGAAGTTCTTGCACGAGGTGAAGCATTACATTTGGGATGAGCCATTCCTATTCAAACAATGTGCAGATCAAATGTTAAGAAGATGTGTACCCACGGAGGAGATTGAAGGAATCTTACAACATTGTCATTCATCAGATTATGGAGGACATTATGGGGGAGAGAGAACAGCAGCAAAAGTCCTTCAATCAGGTTTGTATTGGCCAACTCTCTTTAAGGATGCCCATTTTTTCGCATTAAAGTGCGACAGATGTCAACGGACTGGGAATATTTCAAAGCGACATGAAATGCCCTTAAACAGTATTTTGGAGGTTGAGATCTTTGATGTTTGGGGAATAGACTTCATGGGCCCGTTTCCATCATCTTATAATAATCTTTACATATTAGTTGCAGTGGATTATGTCTCGAAGTGGGTTGAAGCAGCTGCGTTGCCTACCAATGATGCAAATGTGGTGTTAAATTTCCTCCGGAAAAACATCTTCACGAGGTTTGGTACACCGAGAGCAATCATTAGCGATGGAGGTATGCATTTTTGTAATAAATATTTTGCAGCCCTTCTTGCTAAATATGGAGTCACCCATAAGATTGCCACAGCTTATCACCCCCAGACCAGTTGTCAAGTTGAAGTTTCGAATAGAGAAGTAAAGCGGATTCTGGAGAAAATTGTTAATCCAACCCGAAAGGACTGGTCGAAGAAGCTAGATGATGCCTTGTGGGCCTATCGAACAGCGTACAAAACGCCAATTGGAATGTCTCCATATCGGCTCGTGTATGGAAAAGCTTGTCATCTACCGGTGGAATTGGAGCATAGTGCATATTGGGCTATTCGGAAACTTAACTTTGACTTGCATGCAGCGGGTGAGAAGCGTCTCTTGCAGTTGAATGAGATGGATGAGTTCCGTCTCCAAGCATACGAAAACGCCAAGCTCTATAAAGAGAAGATAAAAAAGTGGCATGATAAGAAGATCATTGAGCGAAAATTTGAGCCGGGACAAGCTGTACTCCTCTTCAATTCGCGGTTAAAACTCTTCCCGGGTAAACTCAAATCAAGGTGGTCAGGGCCATTTATTGTTACTAAAGTGTTCCTGCATGGAGCAATTGAAGTTGAAGATTCCCACTCCAAGAGAAATTTTAAAGTGAACAGGCAAAGGTTGAAGCACTATTGGGGTGGCGACATTGGTCGCCAAAAGACTTCAATCACTCTCGCCAATCCAGAATAAAAACAGGGAGTAGTCAGGCTGATGACTATAAAACAAGCGCTAATTGGGAGGCAACCCAAATTTTAGTCTCTAAGTTTTATTTCATTTTATTTTAATTTATTTTTTTTTTAGAAATATTGTTTTGAGATGATTAGTGCATTTTAATTAGTGTGCCCATCGTTTGTAGGTACCACAAATTGAACAAGGGTTGAGAAGATGAAGAAACCAGCGCTGTTTCAGCGCTCTAGCGCTCAAATTCTGCCTTCCCAGTGCTGTTCCAGCGCCCCAGCGCTCAAATTCTGCCTTCCCAGCGCTGTTTCAGCGCTGTTCCAGCGCCCCAGCGCGCCCAAACTGCAATTTCAGCGCTGTTTCAGCGCCCCAGCAAGCCTCCACTGCCCTCCAAGCGCTGTTTCAGCACTGTTCCAGCGCCTAGGCGCGCCCCAACTGTTCAAATACAGCTCCAAACTCAAAAGTCAGCCTTTTAAACACTCTACACCTCTCCAAACTCAAAATTTCAGCCTTCTAAACACTCCACACTGCTCCTAACTCAGAATTTCAGCATCATACACAAAAAAAAAAAAAAAAAAAACTACTCCACATACAAGAACAACAAGCCATCCAAATCAACTCCTACCACTCCCAAAAATGTCAAACTTCTAAAACAAAATACATACACCCCAATTCTTTACATCCCAACTCTCAACGAATACACTCCTAACTCAGTGGACAACGAGGACGCTGACGATGATGCGACCTCGCGAAGTCTCAGGGAAGTCCTCTGTCTTAATTTTTTCTACTCTATACATTGAGGACAATGCTTAGTTTAAGTTTGGAGGTGTTTTCTTGTTTGCATTTGCATTATTAGTGTTGCATTTAGATAGCATATTTTTGCATGTTTTAGTACAACTTGAGCAATGGGTTGATTGAATTTGATCATGGCCAATGATGAAATGAATTAATTGTTAATTCAAGGGAAATTGAGGAACATGTTGAGTTTGAAGTTTGACATACTAGTTGGTTTTACACTGTTTATAATCTTGTCACGCATGAGCACATATCTATCTGTTTGGTTAGTTATAATTTAGAGAATTTATTTGGCTAAGTGCTTGTGGGAGATATCAGTGAAACTCTAGAAAATTTATTTAAGCATCGGTCAAAGCGAATTGAGGTATTCATATAAGTTTGGGAAAAATATTGATTATGATGGGTTAGTGTATAAAGAAAAAAAAAAGAGAGAGTTTTTTAAAAATTATTTTGATTTGATCCTTCATGAGGTAAATGAAAAAAGAAAAATAAGAAGACAAGAAACAAGAAAGGGGCATGTGGTGAGTAGAGATGGAGCGTAAAACGCACTCACTCATAAACACATGTTGAGAACGACATGGAGCGTAAAACGCACTCGTTCAAGAAAATGCGAGATGGAGCGTAAAACGCACTCGCTCAATAGGAAGTGAGATGGAGCATAAAATGCACTCACTGAATGAATGAAAAAGAGAAAGAGAGAGAAGAGAAAAAAAAATGAATAAATCTTTGTACCTTCTAGTTATATGTTTTGTCTTAATTAGTAGAGGTTGATGTGAAACGTAAGTTTATAGAGTTGATATTGAGTATCTCTTATGGAGCGCTTGACTACGTAAATTTATCTGGGTGATGGCTAGTATAAACAGTTCGAATATGCACATGTATTTAAAAGGTCATGAGCGGAGGTAAAATTAAGGAGTATGTTGAATTGATAGACTTTGCATTGTTTTGAAGTTTCCCGTGAATTAATTTTTGTAGTAAATTTTTTGGGGCCATTATTCAAATTCATATTAATCCATTGTTTGAGTAGTTGTCAGAGTTAGTGTTTATAGTTTGTGTTCTTAGTATTTTGCTTGAGGACAAGCAAAGATTTAAGTTTGGGGGTATTTGATGAGTCGGTTTTATACCTATGAATTGAGTACTTTCGGCTTGAGGAATTTGTAAGTTTTCAATTATTTTATGTTCTTTTTTATTTGTTTTGTGTGTTTTAATGTTATTTGATAGGAATCATCATTTGGAATCAAACAAGATCATTTGGAAGGAAACAAGGTCAATTTGGAGCTTAAATGTTGGATTTTTGAAGGCTAGGCAACAAAGGGAGCTGAAGGCTAAAACAGACCAGCGCTATTTCAGCGCCCCAGCGCCCATTTACTGCCTATATAGCGCTGTTCCAGCGCTGTCCCAGCGCGCCCTTACTGAAGTTGGACGCGAATTATGACTCCTTTTTGACCCGAAATTGGACTCTAATGTCTCCTATGTGCTAGGGTTTGAGGAGAATATAAATATAATGACTTTGGGGGCTGAAGAGATATATGGAGAAGAAGACCAAGTATTGATAGAAAATTGAAGGCAAGAATCGAAGAAACCGACACGAAGAAAATCGGACTTGAAGGCTAGAGAATGATTGAAGCTTGCAACTAAGTTTTCATTCTTTTCCCTTACTTTTACTTTCTGATTTTCTGAGATGTTGTTTAATTTGAGAAGGATGTTTTTCAATTACATTATGAACTAAATCTTTATTAAGGTTGCAACGGAACCTAATGTCTAGTTAAATTTATCTACTCTCGTTTCTAGTTCTTGTTGATCATATATGAGTTGTTTGTCATATTTTGTGTTTAATATATAATTGTTTGGCCAACAATTAATTTGATAACCTAGATGAAATTGGGAGTTGAATTCTAGGTTTAGATCTGAATATGATGACATGCGTCTGGTTAATTCTTCTTAGGATTGAATTGCTGGGTTTGTGTATAGGATAGGAATATACCTATATGTCGTGTGTAACTTGTATGAGAGTTTGAACTTAATGAATCTTTTTCAACTTATTTTGCACAGGAATATAGCAATTTAATTGGGAGAGATATGCTTATCTTACTATCGGAAGAGGTTTGATAAATAATTTTGAAGTCTCAGTTAACAACTTATTTTGATCAATTTACTGGAAAGAGAGTGGAAATATTTGTACGAAACATTAGGGGAAGTTGTAATCTTAACTTCTTTTATCCGGTAAAATCACTCATTGTTTAGTAATTTTAGATTTAGCCTTAAATTATTCATTCCATAGTTCAATTTCAATTGTTTAAATAAAATTGACTTGATATAAAGTTAGTACTTGAAATTTATTATTAATAATTCTCCGTGGGAACGATACTTTACTTATCACTTTATTACTTGTTGATCGTGTATACTTGCACGTTAATTGTCAATACCAAATTTGGACAACATTACTAGCTTTCATGGTCACCATATTGGCTCTCTCCCTCATCCTCATGCGCAGGTACATGAAGAGGGGGAACATGTGGGCTCCCTGCGCGCTGAGGAGGGACTACCGGGCGAGGGGTGCCCTGGAGTGGCCTGGGAGCATTCTGGCGAGGGACCCCATGGTGAGGTGTTGCTTGGCGCCCAAAAGGGGGAGGTTGCTGCTCCTCTCTTGTTGGAGGAAGTGGTGCTCCTCCTACAGGGTGAGGGGCGACGCCTCCTTGGGTGAGCATTAGTTGAATGATCTGCTAGTTCTGTTTTACCAGCAGTTGCATGGTCTGTAAAAGTTATTGCCCGGAGATAGGAGTCGCAGCGGCAGATGGTTCCGAGGGTGTGAGGGGAGACGGTACCTCCTCTCGGGGGGTCGAGTTGTTGTCCCCTGGTTGTTGGCTCATTGACCTGGTAGTGATCTCCATGGATTAGAAGAGAGCAGAAAACTTAGTCGTTTCCCACAGACGGCACCAAACTGATGATGCACAAATCGGTATACGCAAGATCAACAGTCAAGTATATGTAGGGGTGCAATTAATGAGCAGTAAATAGGCAATCAATGGCAAAACAGTAAATATAAAGCCAACACAAAGATATATAGTGGTTCGGTCCGGGTAACCTACTCCACTTTCGGGAACGGCAACGGTGGCCGGAGATCTTTATTGATGAGTAAAAGTTACCGGGAGAGTTTACTCCGGGGTGTTACAATGCCTTTGGGAGAGAGAGAGAATGGGTAATGTGTGTAGGGAGGTGTAGTGTGTGTAGGGATCTCAAGGTGTAGAGGTCTCAAGGGTCCTGTCAAGATCCCTCTCCTTGTGGAGAGAACTTACATTATATAGGCTTAGTAAGGCGGTGACGTGAGTAAGAGGTCTTCCACTATTTTGGTAAGTACAATCATGGTAGGAATAGATCTCTTTGGTAAGCACAGTTAAGGTAGGAATAGATCTCCGTCCGTATCCCGATATTTTCTCCCTCGTGTTCCTATTCCTTCGGAGGAGGATCCTGAACTGGGTTGGACTTGAGTTGTCCTCTTGAGCTGAGTTGGACTTGAGTTGGAGTGATGGAGTCAAGAGGAGTGGAGAGGAAGAGGCGCCCAAGGGGCTGCCATGGGTGGCGCCCAAGGGACCTGCCCAAGCGGCGCCCAAGGGCTGCCATGCCTTCTTGCTTTGGGCGTTGGCCTTGGGGATTTGGGTGTTGACCTCTTGATGCTTTCTCTTCTAATGGGTTGACTCAGCTTTGTTTGGGCTCTTCTTTAGGCTTTCTCGGTTTATTTTAATTGGGCTTGGCCTAGTCAAATTCGGACTCATCAACTATAAAATAGAATGAGTAGAAGTAATACACTATTTGAAACTAATCAACCATAATTGTCTTACTAGTTAAACTAATTTTTAATTATATTTTTCTTTATCTTCAACAAATAGCATGTATCATTTGCCTTTGATCTCCGAATTTGACTACGGTTAACACAATTTTTATTTGTAAAATTTAAATTTTAATTCGTATGTTGTATCTCAAAAAAAAGAAAAAACAAATAATTTTTAAATAAACATATTTTAATATTTTGATAACTATTTAATACTAATATTATTATTGAATAAATATTACTAGGGCCCCACATAACATTTTTGCCTAGGGCCCCTAGTTGGGTTGGACGGCCCCTACTAAAATAGAGAGTTGAGTAGAAATAAAGAGTCTATTGAAGATACTCTTAGGTCCCCGAATTAACTTATGGCGTTAAGTACAAATGTTATTATTGATAGTTTTTACTTCAGCGGTTTTGAACCCATAATCTCTCTCCATTGAGTTATATAAGTGATATGCATTATTGTTAATTCACTAGTGATTATTATCTTTACTCCAAACTTTAGAGCTTTGGTTTATTGTGCAGAAATTGAATGTTCAATGCTCATGTGTATGGTAATATTTTAGAGAAATAAGTGTTAAGTAATCTTGTCTACAATTTGAAAATTAAAAGTTGATTTTGGAACTCAAACCCCACAATATTATATTTTCCCTTATGCCCATAATTTCAAAATCAATGTTTATCCTCTAAGGACTAAACATGAATTGGAATGTCTCCTATCAATAAAGCAATTATGTCTGATTTGCTAAAGGTCGAATCAACATGGTTGGTGACCTGATCATGTTGCTTTGAATTCTAATAGAAGCTTTAGTTTTTACAAAGTGACACAAAATATACTTTTTCTTTCCCGTGTGAATTAACAAAGTGGTAAAGTTGTTTATTGTGATTTGAACATAAACTATTCGAGTCATAGAAATAGTATTTTTATGTGTCGAGTAAAAATGTGTTACGTGCACGATTTTTGGTGATTTGTAAAACAAAGAAAAAACAGAATTGAGGAAGAAAATCCGCTTCGAGGGGGGTGAAAACCTCCAATGGTTCAATTCAAGAAGAACCTGTCTCCAAAACTTCACAAGAAAGTTTAATATAATATTCATCATCTTCATTTCATTGATAGGAAGATCTTTAAATACAAGATAATAAAACTATCTTAATAACTAATTTGACCCATGACTCCACTATCTTAGTAACCACCTAGAAAACTACCCACAAAATACTATACCACTAACCCACTTACTAAAATGACACCCTAATAACTACCTCAATTACTACATGAAAATATATTAAAAATGTGTACATAACATTCCATCCCCCTTTAAAATAAACTTTGTCCTCAAAGTTTGATTTATAATATATAAAAGGAGGCGGCCAACCCACTTCGGTATCTTCGTAACAATCAACTTGATCACTCTTTTCACCACTAATAAGCATATAATAATCTTGCATCAACTTCAAAGTGGCTGGACGTGCTCCTTGAAGATAAAGTCTAATGGTATTGTTGAGTCCACGTCCCATTAATTGTTGTCTAGGCACCGTGCTGTCTTGTGCAAATATTCTTGACAACAGTGAACTATAATATTGAAAGGAGCTCATGATGGCTTCAATAAGGTAAAGTTCTCATGGACATCTTTAAATTGGATTGGGCCAAATTGTATTGGCAGCACTTCCTTTAACAATGTAATTACCTCATTGTGATTCTTGAGTAGTGGATAATATGCATGCACACCTTCCGGTAGACACTTTGCCTTATAATGAACAGCGGGTTGTTGGATTAAGAATTGTTCAGTATGAGAAACCACCATGGTGGGATCTTCCTTCCCATTGCATAATGAGAAATCCAGCTTTGAAATCGTGTTGGTTAGAGGGTTAGTTGATCCAACAAAAATACAAGATGGGTGGCCATTATTTTCACCTCGGGTCAACCCTTCGTCTTCCTCTTGATAATGACCTCGGTCGGCCATTAACTAATTAAAGCGAGAATTCATAGCAAGAAACAATTCATGCATCTTTTTCATTATCCTCTCTTGCCCGATAATTAATGAGTGAACTTTCGCTTCAAGTCGATCAACTCGATCCTCCATGCCTGGCTCTGATACCAATTGTTACGTGCACAATTTTTGGTGATTTGTAAAACAAAGAAAAAACAGAATTGAGGAAGAAAACCCGCTTCGAGGGGGGTGAAAACCTCCAATGGTTCAATTTGAGAAGAACCTGTCTCCAAAACTTCACAAGAAAGTTCAATATAATATTCATCATCTTCATTTCATTGATAGGAAGATCTTTAAATACAAGATAATAAAACTATATTAATAACTAATTTGACCCATGACTCCACTATCTTAGTAACCACCTAGAAAACTACCCACAAAATACTATACCACTAACCCACTTACTAAAATGACACCCTAATAACTACCTCAATTACTACATGAAAATATATTTAAAATGTGTACATAACAAATGTAAAAATTTGACTATCTCTAAACTCTATTCATACGGAAATCTCGTGCAACTAGATGTTGTTTTTAGAAAATATTAGTACCACGCCAGGGTGGTCTTATTGTTTTTGGAATTGCTATAACTAAAATGCTTAAGACATTTTTGTTAAATACAGAACCCTTAAGAATGATTATGCCTCATGTCATCATGGAGTCTTGTTTAAATATTGATCTTAGCCATGTTCCTGATTTTCTTAATATGACAAGAACGATTCTTTTTGTCGGATTTTATTTCAACATCTTCATATCAATAGTAGTCTGGAGAAGGGGTAGGATGAGTTGGGATTGGGGTCGGGTTGGGGTGGAGGGGAGGGGAATGACCCAGACAAAGCAAGGACAAAGGGTTCGTGACTTATTAATTCAACACGAAATTATTTAATTGAGTTTAACTGTAATAAGTGCGGATCATTATTGAGTTATCTCATTGTAAATGAGTTGATACAAACTCAACTAAACGACTAACATACTTCACGAACTTAGCACGATAAGAATATGACTATACACAACTATAAATAGGTTGGATATAAGTTGAATAACTTTTGACACAATAAGTCAGAGACACAAGGTGGGTCGACAAACACGACTTATTCCAACCAAAACAACCTCCCGTAAACCTAAATATCGGGTCAGATTTTGTTAATCAAATTTGGATTCAAATTAGTACAAATTCGATATGTTGACAGGTTTGGTACATGTTTTTTATTTGTTTGATTCTACTTCGAACGCGACTTCGAAGTGTAGAGCTGTATTAATTAATTACTTAATATTCCTACTGCCAGTGGTTGATCATCGGAGCTTTAATTTGGAAGGATATCTCGTTAAGTTCACGGGGTGGTCTGCATGTGGTACGACATAGTTGTCCTGTAACTTCCATGGTTGTAGAAACTTTATACATTCATTCTCAAACCATCTTTTACGTGTATATTAGGATAGGTTAGTGGTTGATTTAATGACTATTAACCATGTTTTTGGACTTTAAAGTTGTAAGTTTTAACATCGTGGTGATCCCCTAACTTCCATGGCTGTAGAAACTTCATACAATTCATTCTCCAACCGTCTTTTAAGTGCATAACATGATGTGATTTGTGGTTGGCCAAATGGCCTAAGTCCCTACTGTTGGACCTTAAGTTCACGGGTTCAAACCTCGTCATCGTCCTCCCTTGTAACAGTGTCAGACCAATAAAAAAAAGTGCATAGCACAATGGGTCGCATCGATCTCCAGTGTGGTGGAAGTGGAACCCAATTAGGGCCCATATATATATATATGCACAATGTGCTGTGTCTTTAGCTGGAACTCAGAATTCCAACCTTTGTACAGCTCGGTGTGACTGCAGGGTCAAACGACTGGGATGAAGGATACAAATGCTATGACTCCATTCCATGCTATATCGTTAGGTGAAGTAAATATAAAACATTTGTAGTGTGAACTTGGTCCAAAGTGGATAACATCGAACAATGATGTGGATCAATAATATTATAGTACGACGACCTCAATGACCTTCATGGTGTGGAGACCCAGAGACAATATTGTATGATTTGATCATTTGGGGATGAATTTTAACAAGTGCATGCATGCATTCACGAAAAAAGAACATTCATAGTGAAAGTTCCACCACCTAGGCACCCACATGGTGTGGATTGAGTGGTGGTTGTCATAAAGACTTCGAGTTTATCCCAATACTATTGTATATCAAAGGATGCATGAAGTTGGTACATCTTGACGAAATTCTGGAGTTTTGACCACCCAATCTTACTCGTGGTGGTGAAAATTTAGAGGATTATAAATCTGCTCGTCCATGAGAAAATCATCTCGCTTTAAAGGTTAAGTTTTCTAATGAGTAATGTTACTTAAACTTTATATATTCACTTAGTTTATTGATTTGAGTAACAGTAATTTTTGGATTAAATATGATTCCTAATGGTTTAACTTGATGATATGGCTGGTATATTTGTCATTGATTTAACTGTGAGTCCCAGTATTTATTGAAATCCACGACCTATTCAATGGTTATGATTCATTAAGTCAATTTTTTAAGTCTATTTAGCATTTTTCAGTACCTAATATGAGGCGAAGTCTATGTTGAGACTTTATTTATTATTTGATTGAATAATTGATTTGTTGGATAGTTGTGACTAATAGAAAAAATTATTATTTGAATAGTTATAACTATTAGGAAAATATACTATTGAAGAGATGTGACCATTGAGAAAATGTTCTCTCTTTAGAAGGGTCGTATCTTTTAAGAAAAAACACCTCTTTAGAAAAGTCATGACTTAAGGAAAATGCACCTTTTTTTAGGGTTGTGACTTTTGGTAAAGACACCAAGAAATGTACAAATAGGGTCTTAAACTTCATTCACAAAGACACTAGTGAATGAAAACGGTTCAAGGAGATTTCTTTGGAAATTCTTTAATCTTGTTAATTGCAGTCCTTCAATATTGTTAATTGCAATTCTTCATCCAAAAGCTTTGTTGTATCATAGAAGTGATTTGTCAAAAACTCTATAGCAAACTCTTCGGGTGGGGACAAATATCACTTTAAAGAAAGTGATCTTACGCGCCTCTACACTTTGATTTTATTCTATTTTCAATATGAATGAACCCAATTTGTTAATCCAAGGGATAGCAACAAATTATATCATTTTCACGTTTAATCAAAGCAAGCTTATAACTGCACTCAACATGAACCAAGTTTAATCAAGCCTGCACCATATTTTTTTCAAACCTTGGGGAAAAATGATATTAATAGGCCCGCTTGGGAACCATGTCTACATGATGCTATCTTCAGCCAAAAAAAACTGCATGTTCTTATCTTTCAAAAGAGCCCCCCCACAACCTCCCCCCCCCCCCCCCCCAACACACACACTTTATGGGTATCAAAGCATCCCAACCAAGAGCACCATATCTAAAGAGACTTCCTTGGCTTTCAACTTTCAAGATAAGAACCTCTTTGATAGACTCAGATCCATACTGCTAGTTCAAAGTATTTATGATCTCATGTCACACTCACTCAGACATGTCACTCAGTTATCACTGATCCAATTTTATCTTATATCTTTGGATATTGATGGATAGCGTCCTAAAAGTGAATATGATAGAGACACAAGTGGGGACAAAGGAAGTAACTAAATGGAGATCAGATGGTTGTGTTCTATGGTTCCATGACCACAGTTTATCATATCTTTGGACCAAGTAAAATAGCATTGAGTGTTATCAAGCCCTCCCAAAACAGTGGATGTCGATGCAAAGAACTAGTAAAGAACAAACTCAATCAACTGTACAAGAGATTAAACAAATCTAACGGGGATGGCACAGATATGATATTAGAGATCCAGATCGCGTCTAATATATTTTTCTTTTATTTTGTTCCTTGGTAGATCTTCTACTATATAATAGTGAGAAATTCACTTGTACACAATCTATTCCTTATCGATTCATACTATGTGATCTACTAAGAAAGTAATTGGAGGAAAAAATATATCGGAGAGGATGTCCCTCCAGGGTGCAAACTAAATCTCTCTGAGAGTTCTCTCTAAACCCTAGCATAAACCAAGGCAGAGCTACAAGTCCCTAGCTACATTCAGCCTTGTGCGAGGGTATTAATATTTACCTTCGTGCTCGAACTTTATTCACCTCGGACCTATCCAAGTTAAGCCAAGCATGTACTCAAAGGACCCCTTGATGGACAACTTTGGAATGCTTCAACGCCATGTGTCGATGATCATACATGAGACTGAACCCACCATTTCATGAACCTAGTGTGTGCTACTTTTGAACCTTGATTTGATCATTCATTGGGGTTCATATATAGTAGGTTGGTTCATGAATGAAGTTCTTGAAAAATGTTCATTATTGATTCGTTTAGTTCCTTTCATGTAACCAGCCAGAAAGGTTGTCATCGCCACCGATACACTGTCTTCAAATGCCTCGGCAAGAGGGGATGAACGAGCTATTATTTTCATGAATACAATGCTAGGATTGACCATTGATTTTGTTTTTTTCTATGCTGGGATTCAAATCCTAAGTTTAGTAGGTCCATTCATGAATCAAACTCTTTGATTGATTTTATTATTGCAATCAGTCTTTTAGGTGATGTTACATTTTTTTGATGTAGAGAGAGAAAGAATGCACCAGCCTCTAGTGTGTGGACCTTAACACTTTTTTGCTTTATTAGTATTTTTACATTTTAATAATTTTACAATGTAGATTAGGCATTACAATGTTTCTTCTTCTTCTTCTTTTTTTTTATTTGGATCACATTTAATTAAAAATAATTTAGTTTTCGATAATAATTAGCTGCTTACATCATACCTATTTTTCTAAACGGCAAACTACTTGTATTGTTATTTTTTATATTTAGTAACTTTGATATAATTTGGAATTTAAGTTGGTTTTGAGAACTTTTAAGGTTTTTGACTTTCTTATAAATTGTCCCTACATACCATGGGAGTGTTTGTTTGTCCGATCACATTTGTTGGTATTGACAAATGCTATATATATCAAACTTATCCAATGAGAAATTACTACTAGTATTACACTCTTATCCAATACTTTTGTTTTCATCTAAATGGATTAAATGGGGCCTACCAAAAAAGTGAATATCAGTTGATATATTCTACGCAAAAAGACACTTTCAACCTCATTGCAATCCAATCCATGATCTTGTTTGTTGTAGCAAGTGTTGATTGTGGTATTCCAAATATAGTGAAATCACTTATTAAAATTTTTGATTTGAAACATGTAATGTATAACAAAACAGAAATAATCAAATGTGAAACAGTTACACAGAAATAGTCTTACACAAAAGAGTTACACGTAACTATTTGTATAATCAATATAAATACTAACCCGGTTGCAGAACATGAACTGTTATTGAACTTTATGTAGATCAAAGCTAGTGTTTGACACTATGTCCTTAAGACAGATTTCACCCTCACACACGGTGCTTATGAAATATCAAGCGTTTGCCTCCCAGAATATAATGATATTTACACGAGCAAAAGTAGCACTCCAATCTACTCGTCCAGCGAACCAGAAATTGTGTTGTGTACTCTCCAAATGCAGACTGTCTTAATGCTAAAATGCTATACACTATTGTCTGACTTAACTCTGAATATGAACTGATGAATGAAAAAAAAAATGCAGAATGGTAATGAGCTTGGATATTTATAGACACTTTGGTGACTTTTCAGACAACCATCTTATTAAAAGACACAACCCACTAGACAAATGTAAGCCAGAAGACACCACTTGTAATTGTTCTCTAAGAATAGTTACAACTCAATTTCGGACTAGAAGGAAGCAATAAATCCAAACCAGTGCAAATTCAAATTCAACGGATACCCAAAATCAAATTTCGGGTTAAGAAATTCACGCCCAATTAAATGAATTTTCTCCAAAAAGATAGGGCTTGGTCTAAAAAAAACCCGTACCCGAGCCCGGTCCGGTCGTGGCGGGCGGCGCGCGCGCGTGTGTGTAGTAGAACCGAAGGCATGTAGGCCCTCGCTCCGCTCATAAAATTGTGGTATCCCTTGAGGCCCAATCCCATAGAGCAAATTTGGCTTATATATGCCCATGTAGAACTTCTTCCTCAACCAATGTGGGATTGGTGTCAAATTCCACATTGCACAACCTTTATTTTCTCATTTCAAGAAGGCCATTTTGGAGCTTATTTTCTCATTCATTTCTTACTCGATTTGAGCAAGTGAATATACTATATTATTCTCCTCACGGAGTAGAATATGAACCCACAAAAATTTATTCGAAACCACGAACGGGTCCCACTTTAATTTAGGCTCAAAGTCGACCAAAAATTCAGTTTTTATACTTAAAAAACTGTTTTGGTCCAACAATCCCCTACATGATGGAAAATTGGTTGTTTGTATGCAAATGATAATGCTGACACACTATAGAGAGTATATCTTTGGAAAGATCGTGCATCGAGATAGGTAGCTTTTGGCCTTGAACCTTCCCTAGTGAAAGCACATCGGACTTACCGGCTAAATAGTGAACGTGATGTCTTGAACTATTCAGCTGTTTGATAAATTAGATCGAATAGACTTCACACAGTCTCTTCCTAACACAATTGGTTCTCATGATTGTGTTCATTTTGGCCTTGAACAACTCCTGATTTTCATGAGTGCTTTAGAGAATTCAGCCTTTATAAATTCTCACAGAAGCGGCCCCTTCACACTCATATAGGTGACTCCTATTAGGAATATCCTGCAATATCCCACTTGAATTTCTAAGGTATAAGAGTCATTAAAAACATAGTTTATCCTAATAAACTCTACAGGCAACACTAGGTTATCATAGGAATAAGTAGGAGAGATTATCTCCTTAGTGCTTCTTTTGAATCACACATAATTCGATTGTCTCTTTGAACCTAGATCTTGGGATCTCTAGTCAACTAGGTTAAGTTTCCATTAAGGTGACTCTTGTGTCATAGGCTTTAGTCTCATTCCCCTCGATGTGCAATTTACTTGTTCTCTCGTCAAACCTTTAGTAAGCGGATCCGCTAGATTTTCCTTTGATTTTATATAATCAATAGAAATAATCTCATTTGAGATCAATTGCCTAACGGTATTATGTCTATGACGTATATGTCTAGACTTACCATTATATATGTCACTATGTGCCCTACCAATTGCAGCTTGGCTATCGCAATGTATACAAATTGCTGGCATAGGTTTAGGTCATATTGGAATATCCTTTAGAAATTGGCGAAGCCACTCAGCTTCCTCTCCTGTTTTATCTAAAGCAATAAATTTAGATTCTATTGTGGATCTGGCAATACACGTTTGCTTAGAGGATTTTCAAGATACAGTTGCACCACCAAGTGTAAAAACATAACCACTTGTGAACTTTGTATCCTTCATATCTGATATCAAGTTTGCATCACTATACCCTTCAAGTACAGCTGGATATCTTGTATAATGCAATCTAATATTCAGGGTATATCTTAAGTATCTAAGAACCCTGATAATTGTCTTCTAATGATCTACTCCCAGATTACTCGTATATATACTCAATTTACTAACTGAGTATGCTATATTCGGTCTAGTATAGTTCATGACATACATTAAACTATCAATGATACGAGAGTATTCCAATTGTGATATGTTTTGGCCAGTATTTTTAGACAAATGAAGATTTATATCAACTGGTGTTCTAACAATGTTGTTTTCATCTTTGTCAAACTTCTCAAGTATTTTCTCAATATAATGTGATTGAGATAATATAAGTCTACCAGATGTTCTAGAAATTTTAATTCCTAGTATAACATCTGCAACACCCAAATCTTTCATGTCAAACTTATTGGACAACTTTTTCTTGCTATAATAATATTATTATTACTACCTAAAATAAGCATATCATCTACATATAGGCAAACAATGACATATTCATTATTCATGTCTTTAACATAGACACATTTATCACATTCATTAATTGTGAAATCATTTGACATCATTACCTTGTCAAATTTCTCATGCCGTTGTTTTGGTGCTTGCTTTAAACCATAAAGTGATTTAACAAGTCTACACACCTTCTTCTCTTGTCCGGGAGAAACGAACCCTTCAGTTTGGTCCATATAAATTTATTCATTTAAGTCACCATTTAGGAAAACTATTTTCACATCCATTTGGGGTATCTCAAGATTATACAAAGTTGCAATAGTTATGAGTATACGAATAGATGTTATTCTCGTGACAGGAAAATATATATCAAAGTAATCAAGACCTTTTTTTTGTTTGTAACTTTTAGCTACAAGTCTAGCCTTGTACTTATCAATTGATCCATCAGTTTTCATTTTCCTCTTGAAAATCCATTTACACCCCAATGGTTTACTCCCTAGAGGAAGATCTACCAACTCTCAGGTGTGATTTTGCATGATAGATTCAATTTCACTATTTACAGCTTCTTTCCACACAAGTGCTTCAGGAGTGAACATCGCTTCATTGAAGGTTTGAGGCTCATTTTCTAACAAATATGTTAAAAAATTAGGACCATAGGACTTAGAAGTCTTTGCCCACTTACTGCGTCTAAGTATCTCTTCACTTTCTTCATTTATAAACTCATGATCTATATTACTAGTCGTAGTATCATGAGTTTTTTTAAGAGAACTCTCATCATATGCATTTTTACTATGAAAGACATTTTCAAAGAATGACGCATTTCTTGAGTCAATAATTGTATTGACATGTATATCAGAAATGCCAGATTTATGCACGAGAAAACGATATGCACTGCTATTTATTGCATAACCAATAAATATACAATCAATAGTCTTAGGACCTATTTTAATCCTTTTGGGAATAGGAACCATCACCTTAGTCAAACACCCCAACACTTTTAAATATTTGTAGGAAGTACTCCGACCTTTCCATAATTTATAAGGGGTTTTGTCTAATTTCTTGTGGGATAATTTATTTAAAATATAATTTGTTGAAAGCAAAGCTTTCCCCCTACAAGTTCTGAGGTAATCCCGAACTAATCAACATGGCATTCATCATCTCTTTCAATATTCTATTTGTATGTTCATCAATGTCATTTTGTTGAGGTGTATAAGACACAAAAGTTTGGTGAATAATATCATGTTCTTGACAGAACCTATCGAAATGTGTGTCATATTCACCACCTCGATCACTTATTATTGCCTTAATCGTTTTGTCAAGTTGATTAATCTCATTCTTATAATGCATAAATTTTTTCAATGCTTCATTTTTACTCCTTAGCAAGTATACATAACAATATCTTGTGCAATAATCAATAAAAGTAACAAAATACTTTTTTCCACCTCTAGTTTAAACATATTGTAAATCACATGTATCATTATGAATTAACTCTAGAGGTTCAGTACTTCTTTCAATATTATGAAATGATGCTCTTGTTAATTTTGATTCAACACATGTCTCACATTTATGATTTGCATCAATATTGAATTTAGGCAACAATTCTAAATTCATTAATTTACGTATAGTATCAAAATTAACATGTCCTAATCTACCATGTCATACATTGGAAGACTCAAGCATATAAGCAGAAGGTGTATTTTCATTATTAAAATCAGATACAATTATCATTACATTCATTTTAAAGAGCTCATCGCTCATATATCTCTTGCTTACATAAATCCCACTCTTGGTGAGTACAAATTTGTCGGATTCAAAAACCAACCTAAAACCCTTCTTACTCAACAACGATCTACACACAAGATTCTTTCTAATTTCTGGAACATGTAACACATCGTTGAGAATAAGTTCTTTTCCGGAAGTCATCTTCAATATAACCTTTCATTTGCCTTCAATTTTGGAAGTAGATGAATTTCTCATAAATAGTTGTTCTCCATCATTAATTGTTTTATATGAAGAGAACATCTTCTTATCCGAACATATGTGTATAGTGGCCTCGGTGTCCACCCACCATTCCTTGATATTTACCACCAAGTTCACTTCGAATACTACAACAGAAAAACTCATGTTAGAAATATTTTCAGAAAGTTTTTTTATCTCGGTTATATTGGTTTGGACTACCTTCCTCTTGTGATTCACTTGTGTTTTTCAGTTTTGACAATTCTTTGCACGATGTCCCGGTTTATTGCACACAAAGCAATTATCTTTGAATCTTTTGGAATCACCACCCTTGGCCCCTTGCTAGCCAACATACTTCCTTTTCTTGTTAGTCTTATGTCCCTCTTCAATCACATGTGCCTTTGACTCCATGGAATGATTACCAACTTTCTTTTTGGAGACTCTATTGTTCTCATCAATCCTCAATCTCATGATCAAGTCTTCAAGTTTTATTTCTTTGCGTTTGTGCTTTCAAATAATTTTTAAAGTCCTTCCAATTTGACGATAATTTCTCAATAATTGCAGTCACTTGGAAAGATTCACTAAACACCATCCCTTCGGCATGAATCTCGTATAAGATTACTTGAAGATCTTAAATTTGACTTATGATAATCTTGAAATCCACCATTTTGTAGTCAATGAATCTGCCCACAACGAATTTCTTCATTCCGACATCCTCTGTCTTGTATTTTCTATCCAAGGATTTCCACAGCTCTCTAGCCGTCTTAATTGGACTATACACATTATATAATGTGTTATCCAATCCATTGAGGATATAATTTTTACACAGAAAATTAGAGTGCTTCCATGCATCCACCGCAGCAACAACTTGGCGATCGGTCTCATTCTCACTACAAACAGGAGCATCCTCACGAAGAAACTTTGCAAAATTCAACGTAGTGAGATAAAACAATATTTTCTGTTGTCATCTCTTGAAATCGTTCCTATTGAACGTTTTGGGTTTCTCCCCATGAGACACATGAGTAGGAACAGAAATAGGCACCACAAACACAACATGATTCATAGTAGTAGGAACATTATTATCATTTGCAACTATTTCTGATAAACACAGATTACAAACTATTCAAAAATAGGAAAACAGTAACAGTTTTCAAAACAAGTTATTAAAACAGAGACAATTTATATTACTGTTTAGTGTCACTGTTTTAAAGTTACTGTTTTAACGTTTCTGTATGGTGTCACTGTTTGGTTTAACTGTTTAAAACAGAGTCACTGTTTGGTGTAACTGTTTAACAATTTGCAATATTTTAAAACAGTCTAAAAATTAAAACATGTATCAGAAACACAACAAGCAAGTATACAAATTGAAAATCTGTCTTAAGATTGTTGATTATGGTATTCCAAATATAGTAAAATCACTTATTGAAATTTCTGATTTGAAACATGTAATATATAACAAAACAGGAATAATCAAATGCGAAACAGTTACACAGAAATAGTCTTACACAAAAAGTTACACGAAAGAGTTACACCTAACTGTTTGTATAATCAATATAAATACTAATCCGGTTGCAGAACATGAATTGTTATTAAACTTTATGTAGATCAAGGCTAGTGTTTGACACTATGTCCTTAAGACAAATTTCACCCCCACACACGGTGCTTATGAAATATCGAGCGTCTGCCTCCCAGGATACAATGATCTTTACACAAGCAGAAGTAGCACTTCAATCTACTCATCCAGCGAACCAGAAATTGTATTGTGTACTCTCCAAATGCAGACTGCCTTAATGCCGAAATGATATGCACTAATGTCTGACTTACCTCTGAATATGAATTGACAAATGAAAAAAAAAATGCAGAATGGTAATGAGCCTGGGTATTTATAAACACTTTGTTGACTTTCCAGACAGCCACCATATTAAAAGACACAACCCAGTAGACAAATGCAAGCCAGAAGACACCACTTGTAATTGTTCTCTATGAACAGTCACAACTCAATTTCGGACTGGAAGGAAGCAATAAATCCGAACCAGTGCGAATTCAAATCCAACGGATACCCAAAATCAAATTTTGGATTAAGAAATTCACGCCCAATTAAATGAATTTTCTCCAAAAAGATAGGATTTTGTCTAAAATACACCCACACCCGAGCCTGGTCGGGTCGTGGTGTCACGCCCCATCCCGGTCTCCCAAGGATAAGACGCGACTAGGTTTTTGATACACCTGTTTACATATATAATCAGGATTAATAAAATATTAAATAATCCCACAGGTGCAACAACACCACCCATCGCCCTAATCATTAAGCATGGTGGTAAAACCTGTCTCATAACCTGTACCATATATATAACACCTGTACCAATTGTTTATTTCCCAGGTTATAGACATATACAGAAATCCCACACCCACATAGCATACGTCACCAAGTATGCTTGTTGAGTCTATATAAAAATACATACCATTAACCTACCATAATAATCTCTCATAAATAAACTAGACAACTCAGCAAAATAAATACACAATAACCTGAGTAGAATCACACGAACTTCGTTAACCCACTAGACACAATTCAACCGACTGGACAGTGGACTGATCTGAAATTTTCCTCTACAATACCTGAAAAAGAGAAACTATAGGGGTGTAAGCTAAACCACGCGCTCAGTGAGTATACATTCTGTATATGAAGTGGAAATGAAAGTAATACACTGAAGTAGGTAGATACTACGTAGATACACGTATCAAACAACAGCATCATTCCAATTTCAAAGAATTCACAAGCCACATCACATTCACACTACCCCTCATCGGGTAATCGATCCCACATGGATCCGTGTCTCCCGAACCTCCCGGGAACACCACAGTGCTAGCACATCACTGCACGCCCAGTGATCAGGCATCGACGCCCCTGTCTCAAATAGTGCGCCACATTCCACAATACACAATACACAATACAAAACATCAATCAATCACATAAGCACATAGCACATAATCCTGGAGAATTATTATTACATTCTATTATTTCCTATTATCTTATAATAGCATTTCCAAAACATATAAAGATATACACCCACCTCAAAGATTCAGATCTACGACCCTTCGGTCCTATCGGTAGATCCTTTCGGTGTTACCGTATTTGTTCCAATACCGACAGTCTCACCTGCTCCACCTAACACATTTATAATTACAATATCAATATGTTTATCACACATAATAATTAATTATGCACTAATACATGCAAAGTGATGCACCCCAAAATGCCCCAGTAACTCCAGTTACCGCACTATCCACTCACACCTCGCACTTTTATTCTAGGGATCACATTTTCTCCCCAAATTTCCAAAATCAATCACATTAATCATAATTAGGATTAAGTAGGTCAAACACATTGACCGGGGGTCCATTTTCACACATTTCGACCCCGAATCCTAAAAATCGCACTTCCGGCATTTCATACATTTCGCACCGGATATCATAGTCATTTGCATTCGAAAGTCATATTATCACATCAAGCATCATTTAAAAATGTTGCATGCTAAATCTCAAGTCATTTGGATTAAAATTCACACATGTGATAATAACATTTAAAAAATTAGGGTTTCAGTGTTACCGACACCCTTTTCCAACCTCTATCGCTCTTTTCTTTTAAGACCACTACACTTAAATTTACATATACATTAAATCAATGTAAAACAGCCCCTATTTGCACCATTTGACTCTCCATTTCACACCCATAAATTTTGGTTCCGACTTAGTCTACTCAAAGTATCTCGAGTGTTCGTTTCCCACATTTTCTCACACTCATTATGTACCTATTTAAAATTCATGTTTAACAGCCCGTTAATCATGCTAAATACACTTAATTACACCCATACCAAATATGTTTTGACATTACTCGAAATCAGCCCATGAAATTAAATTATAAACAGCTCAATAAAACAGCTCATATACTTAAATTAAAATAGCCTACTAATTAAAATATGTCAAAACAGCCCACTAACTTAAATTAAAATAGCCACTAATTTAAAACAAAATAGGCCACATATTTACGTACATAAGAAAATTAATCACAACCCACGCTTAAATTAAATTTCACGTACCTTCCTTGGTCTCGACTCAAAGAAACCACACCTATATATTTTTTTTTTTCCTTTCTTTCTCCCCTTTCTCTGTTGCTCTCCTCACTCTCTCACGGTTCAGTCAAGAACCAGAACTCACACAACACACACACTGTTTTTTTTTTTTGTAAACTAAACACACACCCACACACCTAAACTTTATACACACACACACATACACATGGCTTGCATGCACACACACACGGCACACCAACACACACACACACGGCACACTTATATATATACATATATTTTTATGCCAACACCTGTAAAGGTGATTTAAAGTAATGGTTAATTACTCTTGCCTCCCCCAAGTTTTTAAGTGATTTCAAAATTGACCCACTAATATTTTCACATAATTATAATTTAGCCCACTAAATTATGCTAATATGCATGCAATGTATGATCGGGTCTCACACGTGGCGTGGCGGGCAGGCGGCGCGCGCACGTGTGTGGTAGAACCGAAGGCATGTAAGCGTTTGCTCCGCTCATAAAACTGTGGTACCCCTTGGGGCTCAATCTCATAGAGCAAACTTGGCCTATATATGCCCATGTAGAACTTCTTCTTCAACTAATGTGGGATTGATGTCAAATTTCACATTGCACAACCTTTATTTTCTCATTTCAAGAGGGTCACTTTGGAGCCTATTTTCTCATTCATTTCTTACTCGATTTGAGCAAGTGAATATATTATATTATTCTCCTCACGGAATAAAATATGAACCCACGGAAATTTATTCGAAACCACGAACGAGTCCCACTTTAATTTAGGCTCAAAATCGACCAAAAATTCAATTTTTATACTTAAAAAACTGTTTTAGTCCAACAGAAAGCACTTGTGCTGGGAATAAAATGTGTAAAAATGACTTTATATAGGGGTTGTGTATAAAGGGGTATTATGGTAATTGTGTAGTTTATACTGTTGGTGGAAATATCACCCATTCATTATACCACCTATTAGGTAGTACTGAATATACCCATGTACATTGGTATATTGTTGCTGTAGCAACTGGATCAGGATTTGGACCCCAAAAATAGAATTGAACATAAATTATAAAACAAACAAGATATAAGTGGGCTCATATAATAATTTACTCTATCCCACCCCCATAATACCCCAGTTATTCGGCACACAAACACACCCTATAAATTTCTGATAATCAAATCAATTTTATCAAAAATATTTTAGAGATTTTTTCTTCTTTTCTTGAGGATTTAGGATTGTTTGTGTGAGTTCAATATACAAATAAAAGGAATGTTTTTTGTGTCCGCTTTACCGTCACAACAATTGGTATCATGGCCTTGAATAACTTGATATGATTTCTAATAAATGAAGTTGTAGCAATCTTTTTTGTGACGATGAGCATGTGGAGGAAGATCTTCCGAGAGCCAATTAGTTCTTCAATTCTCAGCATGGGACTAGAAAACTTATCATGATTTCCATAATCCGGTTGCTTGGTCAAAGTTAGGAAAGAATCAAGAATTAAATCAGAATAGAATTCACAACAACGATACTAAAGCTTGTGTTTGACTTATTCAAGTTTGTAACCCTGTACCTACCAAACGACTATATATTTATGATATAAATTCTAGTGATTATAAAGAGTATGCTACATGTACGTCTGGTGGTCATGATTATGCTCAAGGATTTTGAGGATGTAGTTTTAAGTTTGAGAATTTTTATATGAAAGCCAACTTACCCAAATTTGATAGTTATGATTATAAACAAGATTTTTTAAATTATGTAGTCAAGATTGAACGATTCTTTGTATTTATAAAACTCTTGAGTAGAAGATGGGTTCGATAGAAAAAAATGATGAGTGTAAGTTTGTGATTTCGTACACAACATTAATGAATCAAGCCATTGACCAAAATCCAATCAATTACTTTTTTTTTTCAACGGTACGGGGTGTCTGGGCTAGCATGTACACACCTCGACTAATCTTCTTCCCGATCTATTCAAAAGCAAGTCATCCACGCCGAAACTAGGTTATTCATAAGGGATAAATCTCTCAACATTAATAGATTTGATTGTCAATATTCAAATTTAAGACGTCTGAACATTAAATTAATTCGATTATTTAAATCTCCAATGGAGTTCAATTGTTTTGACCAGTTTATATCTAGGCGATCATTTGATGTAAAAAGACTCAACAGCAAACTGATCTTCGGCTTTATTTCAGCCCCATTTCAGTGCCAAAGTAAACCTATTCATTCCACCAGCCAAGTTGGACGAGCAAATGGCCAAACAATGAGGCTAATTTCGGGTTGGCTGCCGGGCATCAAAGACTAGATCAGATCAGTCACAATCAAATCCTTGGAGCTTGGGCTTGACAATTGAATGGTATTGTCTCGTCTCATCTCGTGTGAATTCAGGTCTATTAATTTATTATGATATAACTTGTTTGATTAAATTTGTTAGATGATTACTGATTGTGTTATGTAAGAATTGACCCGCATAATCTATGAACCAAAACTAAACTCCACCATCCATAAGTAAGGCTGTTAGTTGAACGAGTATGAGTCGAGTTCGAGCCGAACTTGAAAAACTTGTTTCTTAATCGAACCTAAAAAATTGTTCAAGTTCGCCTCGTTTAAGAAACGAGCCAAGCTTAAATGAGCCAAAAACAAGTCGAGCCCGAGTATTTGCACATAAACGAGTCGAGTCTGTCGAGTTTAAGCCGAGCTTGTAGGACTTGTTTTTCTAAACGAGCCTAAAAACTTGTTCAAGTTTGGGCTCGTTTAAAAAACGAACCGAGCCTAAATGAATCGAACCCAAGCTGAAATCAAGTCAAACTCGAGTAGCTCAGTTAGATTAATAGTCATATCCATAAGTTTCTATAAATAATAAGAGAGGCTGTCAAGCTTTAGGGAACTCTCAAACAGTGTGAAATTCACAAGGCTTATAGAACAAACTTCGATCCAGTTTCGTGCACGAAAGGTGTAATCCACATAACTTTTTGTTTTCTATCAAAGTTCATCAAAATACATTCCACAAATACTAGTGTACAAGGACAAAGAGTAAGCAACACATTTGTTACTTTTCGAATATCACACGGTACTTCTACTGATCCACAGACCCCTACTACACTGGTGGCAAAAAGAGTGTCATGTTGTATCTGGACTTCAATCGGTTTAGCTTTAACCGTTTTAACACCCCCCCCCCCCCCCCCATACAATCCTTCCACGCTGCCAAATAAGATTTTGTGAAAGCACTCTATACTAATTAAGGGATAATAATCTTCAGTCTTGTTAATCGGCATTTTTTAGTATCTGCATACGTTGCACAGAGTCGATGAACGTTCTGCAAAAACATTAGTTATCAAGCATTAGATCACAAATCAACAAAACAGATTGAAAAGTACAAATGGTTATGATCATTTCAGTGGTGTGTTTAGGGACCACTGTTGTAGCCAATTTTGAAGTAAATTTACGGGTCTATATTGTTTATTGACAAGCTAAATATATAGTAGCATTACCTGCTGTATTTTGAATTATACATAGATTCTACATCCCTGATAATTACTAGATCGCTATCATCTGTAATTTATATTTTTTTCACACGGGGTTGTTAATTAAGCCCTTGAATTGACTATCACATGCTCGAAATCAACTCAAATTCGATTAATGAGTGGAAAGTTTTGCTCAATCTTGGCCCGGTTTTTAGATCACATACACGAGATTTGAATTCAACCTCGAGCTCAAACAAATTCAAAAGTTACATGTCCAATGAGACTCAGAACCCACACGATTTAATGATAATCGGTTCATTTTAAATACAAACAAGCGAGTACAAGCTAAAAATTAAACCGAACCCGAGCCGAGGACCCGAGCCTCTAGCCAAGCTCAAGCCAGTTGGTTTAATAAACGGCTTAGTTTCACCCTCTATAATCTATATTAATGAGCTAAAAACAGAGGGAAAAGCAATTAGTATACATACTGCCATGGAACATCTCCAGCAAGCAGCCAGTCTCCATCTTTGTCCTGATACAATAGTGTATAATTGGTGCCATCTACGTCACTTTTTAAGCCTGCAAAAGAACAAAAAACCAAATAGTTTCAAAACCTCTTTAATTGACTTCGAAGAATATGAACAGCATGTGGGAACGACTACGGTACCGAGTTTTGTAGTGTATCGAAAGTTACGACTCAATTAGACTTAAAGTTAGAAGTTATAACTCAGAAATTAAGATCCAACCTAACTTTTTAGGATCGATTCGATGTAACCCGACTAATTAAGTCATTACATCTTTCGTGGAGTCGTGAGTAGTAACTTTCGGTGGTCTGGTACCGTAAGCTTTCCCATTGTACTGTCACTTACGTTTAACAAACATGTTGATTAAGGATTCTGTAAGGGTCTGATAAGAATGATAAAGCCTTAGATTGATCTTCCTTCCTATGGCCATTCCTTCCATCTTCACCTTAATATACATGGTATTGGTATTTGTTCTGCTAGTACTTCCTCTCTCAGTCATCCGCTGGCCGGCGAGCTGACAATCTTTATGTCCGTGAAAGAACTTTCTCCTCCATGAATTAATAGGTGGCCACCCCACTAGATGATCTTCTTCTACACCGCTCCTGTCAGATTTTAACAATACTGATGTTAGTAGGATCCTTTACATATTCTTATCAATGTGGACATGTTTACTAAGCCCTATATGACCTTGCCACATCAAATTTAAAAATCGGGGCGGTTTTGACAAGTTCGAGTTAGTCTCTCTACGTATGAGTTAGAGCTTAGAGGTATACGTACATATATACATGTGTGTGTGTTTGTCTGACCTTCCTAATTATACCCATTTATAGTGGCAGAAACCTTCTGCCTTGGACTCTCTTTTTAAGTTAGCATTAGGATTTAATGTACCCATTTAGCCTCATCTGCAAGATTCTAATATGATCATAGAGTTTATATCAATAATTTTTCTGTCCTTTCCCATAAACTATAAATCATATTGACATGGTAACTTAACTATAGAAAGAACCCCTAAACTATGCATGCAAAGTGAATAAACGCCATTGTAAACAAAAAATATAGGCCATTTCTTATAAATATCAAACTCCATCAGGATTGGTCACTTCTGCATTTGTTTGTGATGTTTTTCTCCATTTTCATCGCAAAATTGGAAATAGCCTCTCGGCATATCGGTAAAGTTGTGTACACCTAACCGTCTCTCCACCAGAGTCTCGTGTATTGAACTTCTACTTAACATGTTATATTTCCATTATAGATCAGATTGAAATGAAGGAATAGGTTATAAAATTGGCAGTGACCAGTGACTCAGTGAGATTGTAACTTACGTGATGCTGGTGTTTGATCTTCTCCTTTTTTGTCCCTTTTGATGATCATCTTCCTCGTTTGGTTGGCCGTTCCACAGCAGTAAAGGCAAAGTGTCAGTGGCAACTCCTCCATCATGCTCAAATGCCTCTGCAAAACTGGGCTTGTTTTTCGCCTTGTCTTTGATTTCCACAGCGCATCTATCTCTGAACATGTCCTTTGGTTGAAACACATTGTTTAGGTCGAAGCCTATCTGGGTTGGAGGGGCTAGACCAAGTTCAAGTTCCATTATCATAGAGTAAAAAACAAACAACTTTGAACTAATATTAAATGAAGCTCAAAATCAGAAATGGGGTTCAAAGTGAATGGGGTTTTAGGTTGAAGTAGTCCTATTTATATACAAGGGTTGTGTGTGGGTCTGTGTGTGTGTGTGAGAGAGAGAGAGAGAGGATTAGGACCATTGTCGGTTATGAAAGAGATGAAATTATGGACACCATTGAAGTTGGGTCGGCCAAAAGCGTGGCAGTGATACAGAAAGGTGAGAAAAGTTTGAGCCACCCTGCTATTGCCGGTTAGCCCCTGTTCTCCCAAGTCCGTATCTTCTTGTCTCTCTGTCCCCACAAGCCTACATTTACATGTAACCCCACCCCTTCTCTCTCTCTCTCTCTCTCTCTCTCTCTCTCTCTCTCTCCTGTGATTGAGGAATCAGAATATCGAAGATAACAGACTAACTTCCTTATTCAGTTGAGGTATGAATCATATTTTAAATAGATCTTCTCGCTCATGAAGTGATACTAATTCGAATAAACTATTGGGGCTAGGATATAGATGCTGCTTGTAGACTTGTAGTTGTAGGTGACATTGTATGTAACCTGTTTTTCATTTTTAATTCACTTTTTTTTATTTTCAACTAAGTGGGCTAGTAGTGCTTGTGAATCTTCTTTGTATATCCTTTGATTTAATTTGTGATGAAATAAAGAAGCAATTATGTATTATTTCGCTATGCCCATTTCAACGCGGGTTGCTTTTACTTCCATTTGGTAAATTTACTTATTAAAAATGTGTGTATAATTTAAGGTGTACTTAGTTTTTAATGTAATAATTATAAAAATGACGAACATAATAGTTTAACAATAAAGATTTAAACGAGCAAGAATGAATATTTATAGGACTGGAATTGTCTCACCCTTATGCTCTGTTTGGTACGATAGAAAAATGGAATGATGAAAAGTTAGAATGATGGAAAGTGGGAAGAATAGATAAAATATCATATTTTGTAAAGAATGAAAGTAGGAAGGATGGAAAAGTGGATAGATTAACTTTCCTTCCAACTTACCAAAATCTAACCTTCCAAAATCGGAAGGAAAGTGGATGGAAAGTTAATTATTTGTGTTGAGATGTATCTTATTTGTCTATATATCTTTTAATATATACATATATTATATATACATTAATTTCATATAAAAATACAATGATAAAAAATATATATATTTTAAAAAATTTAAAAATAAAATAAATAAACAAGTCAACTCGCAACTCGACACGACACAATTAGTTAAATGAATTGAGTTAGGTTTGATTAATGTTCGACACAAACACGTAATGACTCAACACGAATTTGACACGACACGACTCGATTGTCACCCCTAATCTTAGCCAGCACAAAAAAAAAAATTAATCATAATTTTTTTCAATCCATCCAACCAAACAGAAAGGAATGAAAGTATATCATTCCTACTTTCCTTTCTTGAATGATAGAAAGTGTATCTCTGCTACTTTTCATCCTTCCTACTTTTCATCCTTCCTACCAAACGGAGCATTAGTATTGTTACTTGGAACTAAGGGTTTGTTTGGATGAACTATGGGGAGAGATTTAAATTGGATTTTTCAAACCCTTCCAAACCCAAACTATTTTTTGTAAAGATGAGATTCAACATTCAATCCGGTTCATATCCATGTTTGGTATGCAACACATACACATGTAGGACTCACGGATATATCATAATTATTAACAACTATTTGTCATGTAAATAACTATTTTACCCTTGATCAATCAAATTCATACTCATGTTAAGGGGTACAATTGTCTTTTGGATTCTTAACTCTCTACCCATCTTCCCAAACTCACCTCCCCCTTAGGTTTGACGAAACTCATGATCATGGGTTTAATCTTCAGGCCAGTTACGGGTCAGGTTTAGAAACCCGGGACTGAATTTTTCATACAAACATTGGATTGGGGAGAGCTTTGGACTATTTTCCTCAAACTGATCTTGTCAAGCCCCCTCATACCCCCTTACCAAACAGTCCCTTGAGAGTTATGGTTTATAGTGAATAATTCCCCGCTTATAATAATGTCGGAGAGAGGTAAATATTAAGTAGTGTTATCTATGATCAAAAAAGTTGATTTGTAATTTGGAACCCCTTTGTAATTTCAAAATCAATGTTACATTGTAAACATGAAGGGTGTGGCTATTTCCACTCCACAAATATTTATTTCTACCCTATTAAAATATTTATGATTAAACTACTAATTCACTTTTTTTATACGTACCTCATAAATAACTAAACTTACAATATACTGCTATACATACCTCTTTAATAAGTAACCCGTCTTATATTTTCCTCACAACTAGGATTTTATTTACTATCTCATCTCAAACATCCTATACAAAAATATTTTTTCAATTTAACAATACTTTGTCCATTGATTAACAAATCAGTATATAGTTATGTGTGAATCACGAGTGTTCTTTCGATAACAAGACAATGACTTTCCATCCCATTCAAATCATCTATGATACTGTAAATGCATTATCGAGTTTGCCTTGATTTGCGCACTTGATTTCGGGGATGAAAGTCGACGGAGGTTGTGTGAAGAGACTGCTTCAAGCAATGTATCATCCGAGGAATAACTATGTGTTGCACCTTAACCTTAAGGCCGAGGATGGTGAGAGACTTCAATGTAATTATGTTTAATACACACAACATCTGGCCAGCACCTTTTTCATTAGAGAGTCATAGTGCTTCTCATTAGATTATTCTAGTGTGCCAAAAAAACAAAACATCTTTGCTTTAAACTTTTTTACTGTGTAAAATTGTCGATGCTTCAATCCAATTTAGTACAAACAACTAACAGAATTTAGAAAGATCTTGCTTTGACTCTACGTAGCGCACAAGATTACCGAAAAAGTGAATGAAATTCATATTGAAAAAGTATTTGTGTAGCCGTGTATGGGATTAAATAGTAAATGAAACTCTAGTTGTAAGAAGATATAAGGTGAATTACTTATTAAAGGGGTGTATATAGTATAGGGTAATTTTAGTTACTGATAGGGTGAGTATAAAAAAGGTGGACTTAGTAATTTGATAATAAAAATTCTAATGAGATGAGAATGGATATTTGTATGGTAGAAATAGTCCCACTCAAACATGAATTGGAATATCTCCTAAATGAATTATTTATGTCTGATTTGCTAAAGGTAAATCAACATAGGTGGGTTGCCTCAACTCTTTAATGGTCAGATTTTATCTTCTTTTAAAAATTTAAGAACATCTCCAGTCCTAACCTATTTTTAAACTCAAATTTAAAATTTGAGTAAAAATAACTTAAAATCCTTCTTGTAATCATACCAAACTTATATCAGAACGAAGAAAACCCTATTCTAGAGCCAAGTCAAAGGAGACTTAAAAATCCTTAGACCCCGAAAGCTAATTGTAAAAAATCAGAGGAGCTCGCGGTCCTCCATTTCGCCGGTCATTACTAGGGCTATTAACAAATCGAACTACTCGAGTTTGGCTCGTGTTTGACTCGTTTTTGGCTCGTTCAAACTCGACTCGTTTTTTAAACGAGCAGAACTTGAACAATTTTTTAGGCTCATTTGAAAAACAAGTCTGACAGGCTCAGCTTGAACTCAACAGACTCGATTCGTTTATGTGCAAATACTCGGGTTCGACTCGTTTTAGACTCATTCAGGTTCGGCTCGTTTTCTCAACGAGACGAACTTGAATAATTTTTTAGGGTCGATTAAAAAAACAAACTTTTTAGGCTCGATTCGAACTCATTCGACTATCAGCCCTTGTCATCACTAGCGGCCTCTCTTGAGGTAAGTCTCTCACTTTATAAACCCTGTCAAGATGAGAATTAAATTGAAAATTTTTCACACAATATTCTGTGTGAAAATTTTCAAGTAAGTCTCTCTCTATCTCTCACGGCACGGGTTTCTGGAGGGAAATTTTTTACTCAAATATTAATAAAATTGGCGATAATAAAATTAATTCTCTCTAATTTTTTTACAAACGAGAGTCGCGGGCAATAGATTTTTCCTTTTTAGCACCTCGACAGGGTCATCTATGGAATTATTGTAACTCAACTGCCAAAAGACATTTTCGTTAGAGACAGAACTCTTTGAATGATTATGCCTCGTGGTATCATTGATTCTTGCTTTTTATTTTTTATATTTTCAGAAATCATTGATTTCTTATTTGAATATAACTATTTCAATGGTACCTTAACACATGATTATATCTTGGCAATATGGGTTTAATTTTCAACATGTGAGACATCATGTCGGCAGATTGATACCCTGTCAAACACATCATGATCATCCACTCCGGTACCCAAAAAAAATTAAAAAAATTTAGGATCGTACAATCATTTATTACTTTTGTGGTAAAATAATTACCACAAAAGTCGTAATACTCACAAAATTATAAATTTTTTTGTTATAAAATAACTCACAAAAATTATAAAAATTCTACTTCAGTGTCGTAGTCAAGTCCCCATAATAATGCAGATAGATTGGCGCAGCAGAACAAATGAACATAAAGAACACTACGATTCTAAGTATATAAAACATACACACTCTGAATTCACACAAAAAAGAACAATAGAATATCTCTAAAATTGTATGTTATTCACTGAATAATTTTTATTATATAAGAGAATATATATAGGAAAGGATAAAACCCTAATCGTCCTCATAATAAAGATAAAATCTCTAATTATACGAAAATTACCAAAAACGAAAAATTACAATATAACTAATTAACACAAAAGTACGTGTTATCTAGAGTCCAACCCAATTGACAATACTGAATTCGGAATCTCATATGATTTATTATTAATTTCTGAATTCTTTCCTAAAACGGCAAAAAAAAAGTTTTGAAGGCCTAAACGATGGAATTCAACCCAAAACTGAAGGAGCTCATAGCGTAGCAATGAGTCTTGATCATTGGACCAATCCAAATCAAACACCACTGATCTCACTCAATTCCCGGTTTGAGCCATTTTGACACTACTATCACCTTTTTGTTTTTCGTTGGACCTTATAGACGACGGTCTTCCTACTTCAAGTAATCAGTAGCCACCTGTTCTACGTTAGTCCCTCCCTCTTGAAAACAACTCATCCTTGAGTTAACTTGTGGAAGGTCTATAGAATCAGAATGAAACTCGAACAAATCTTGCACATTAAAAGTACTAGAAATGTCCATACCCGTAGGAAGGTCAACTACATAAACATTGTCATTGATCTTCTTCAAGATCTGAAAATGGTCAATCTTTTTCTGGTTCAACTTGTTATAAGTCTCCATGGGCAACCGCTCCTTGTGCAAATGAACCATCACCATGTCACCCCACCGCAAAAAGCTTCTGGCAGCGGTGCTTGTCTGCCGCTTCCTTATACTTTGCTGCTGACTTCTCCAACTGCTGCTTCACCTCAACATGCACATCCGTTAACTTCTCCAACATGTGCTCAGTAACAATGCTCATCCACGGAAGCTTGGGTAATGGAACCAGGTCAAGTGTATGTATAGGTGCCTGGATGTAGACAATTTGAAAAAGGGATCTACCAGTAGATCTGTTGGGAACATTGTTTTAAGCAAAATATGTCTGGGACAAGGTGTTATCCCACGGCCTCAAGTGTTCTTTGCAAAGATTTCGTAGAATATTCCCCAATGTCCAGTTCACCACTTCCATTTGCCCATCCGTTTGTGGATGACTCGAACTACTATATTGCAACGAAATGTCCAACTGTTTCTATAAAGTGCACCAAAAGTAGCTAAGGAACTTGTTGTCTTAGTCAAAAGTGATGGTCTTTGGGACGCCATGTAAACGAACAACCTCCCGAAAGAATAAATGAGTCACATGAGAAGCATCTGATGTCTTCCTACATAGAATGGAGTGAGCCATCCTGGAAAACCTATCAACAATAACATAAATGGAATCCACACCCCGTTAAATCCGCGAAAGACCTAACACAAAATCCCTGGACATATCTTCTCATGGTGCATTTGGAATAGGAAGAGGGGTTAGAGGTCGGTATTCTGCGCATGTCCTTTTGCAGTCTGAAATGTGTAGCACTACTTGATAAACTGCTCCACATCTCGCTTCAGCTGGGGTCAGAAATAACGCTCCTCTACTAAAGCCACACTTTTATCTCAAGCCATTTGCCCTCCTAATCCACCATTGTACAACTCTCGAACGATATGCTCATGCAAGGATCCTCGAGGTATGCAAAGTTGAGTGGCTTTGAATAAAAATCCATCATGAACCTGAAAGTCTCCTGAGGCCCCATGTGTATCGAAGCATTGGGTCCAAATATCATAAAAGTCTTCATCATTTGCAAACAAGTCCTTCAAGTAATCAAACTCAATCACCTAACTGCTAATAGTGGTCAAAAACATACTCCGACGGCTCAAGGCATCGGCCACCTTGTTCAACTGGACAACATTGACACCATCTTTGAAAAAGGTGTAAGTATTGTCTTTCCCTCTATGGATATCATCTACATCAAGCTACCATGGTCTTCCCAACAAAATATGACAAGCATCCATGTCAACAACATCACATATAATATCATCTTTATACATTCCAATTGAAAAATTGATACGACGTTGTTCTGTTACCTTAGTCTCGCCCACGTTCTTGATCCATCCGATGGTATAGGGAAATGAGTGTTTCTCAGTCTGCAACTGCAGTTTATCAATAACCTTCTTGGATACTATATTCTCACTACTGCTACCGTCAATAATCAACTGACAGACCTGCTGATTCACACTACATGTGGTCCGAAAGATGTGTCGTTGAATATTTTGTTCAAGCTTGGGAATGTACATCAGCCGATGAACAACGAGAGAGATCATCTCATCACCATAAATCCACGCATTCTCATCCTCCTCATCCACAGTCTTTTCTTCTACCAGGTAATCTTTCTCTCAATCAACCCCTTTTGTATCAACCAAGTTTACTTCGCCCCTTTTAGGACACTAGTTAGATCGATGGCCTGGTTGACCGCATCGATAACACTTGTCCACCCCCCAGGCCTGATATAAGGATTCTTTGGCGCGTCATTAATCGCTGAACCCGATCTTGAGGTTACTGCCCTTGCAGGTACCCCATTGTTGCTGATTTCTCGAAATGGGTTGAATTAGGACTTGGTTTACCCATAACTAGTTTTCCTCGGCTCACCACAAGGCGTGATGAATCAAAGGAACTCTGATTCTGCACCTGACTTCTCATGCACTCCAACTGGGATTCAACCCTCATGGCTAGGTGAATGGTTTCTATCAAAAAGTATAGAGTTTGTAGGGAGACTCTATCCTGAATGGAAAAACGAAGATCACCAATAAACCAAGAAATTTTCTGAGATTCAGTCTCAATCAGATTATTACGGGAGGAAAGCCTCTAAAACTCCTCTATATATGTTTGAACATATCGACTGCTCTGTTTATAATCCTGATACTGCAAGAATAGTATCTGTTCAAAATCAGGAGATAAAAACTTCATTCGCACTAACCGCTTCATCTTCGACTAGGCACAAATCGGGACTTTACCTTCCCAGGAACGTGCAAGTTAGGTTTGTTCCCACCAAGCAGAAGCTCCACCCTTCAACTTGTAGGCCACTAGCTTAAGTTGCTTCTCCTCCGAAACATCCATATAGTCGAAGAACCTCTCTACTACGGCCAACCAGGCAAGGAAATCTTCAATATGAAGATGACCATTAAAGCTAGGTAGGTCAACTTCATATGAAAATCCTTAGCATCACGACTAGAATCTCTATAATCTGCAACATTCGTGAACAAGAACTCATCTTCATCATCGTTGGAATCTACAATCGGCACTGCTCTTGTAGGTGCACCACGAATATTTTGTCGTGCAAGATAGACAGGATTACGATCTCGATTGGGTTGAACATGAGCCCTATCGTCGTTCTATACCCTTTTTTGATCAAGACCTTGGTTTGGGCCCATCGTGAACTAAGCAACCAACTCCTGTAGTGCTTGAATGGATTGTTGGAGCTGTTGAAACTACTGTTGTTGGTGTCGCTGGGACTCCAAAAATTCGGCTCTTGAAAGAAGTCATTCCACATGATTACTATCATTAGGAAGATTGTTACTAATACGTTGATTAGTCATCACACCAGGTTAGGCAAAGGCTCTGATACCAATTGATGTAGCAGAAAAAATTAAGAAACACAAAGAACACTACGATTTTAAATGTATATAATACACCCACTCTGAATCTACGGAGAAAAGAACAAGAGAATATCTCTAAAAAAATATATTATTCACTGAATAATCCGTATTACATAAGAGAATATATATAGGAACAGTCAAAATCACAATCATCCCCATAATAAAGATAAAATCCCTAATTATACGAAAATTACCAAAAACATAAAATTGTAATCTACTAATTAACATAAAAGCATGTGTCGTCTGGAGTCCAACCAAACTAACATCACTGAATTTGGAATCTTCTATTATTTATTATTAATTTTCGAATTCGACCTAAAACTGAAGGAGCTCTTGGCGAAGCGATGAGCCTTGATCATTGGGTCGATCCAAATCAAACACCACTAGTCTCAATCAATTCTGAGTCCGAGCAATTTTGCCTCTACTATCACCTTTTTTGTTTTTCTTTGGGTACCATACTTCCAAAATTTACTATTTCAATGGATGTTTTTACAACTTTTATAGGTCATTTTACAGCCAAAAAAATTATCACTTTGTAGTATTTTATCCACAAATGTGATAAACATTTTTGTATCAATGATAGTAAGGGAAAGGGTGCAGGGGCCTAACCATGATTTTTGTGCAGTGAGGATAAATCATAATTCATTGTCAAATTAAAATCATAATATTGATCTGTTGATACTGTAAAATGAATCAATCAAAATAAATTATTACAAGTGTAATTTATAACAGTTAATTTTTAAATTTACTCAACGAATTACGAATGAAACTTTTAAATAGAATAATTTGAATATATATATATATATATATCAATCCCTCACAACACGCAAACATGAATTTCACAAAATCAATAAAAAAATTTAATGAATTACTGTTTTTTTTTTAATTCAAATATAGAAATGCTACCTCAAATGAAATCTTATGATAATCATAACAAGCTGAGAAAAAAAAAAAAAAGGTCAGATCTTTCGTATAGTGTGTGCAAGTGTTCTCTCTTCCCCTTAGTTTCTAATTCGTTAATCGGTGATGCTTGTGTGACATTTGATCGTGTGAAAGGATGTAATTTACCAAAAAAAATATCACATTTCAAGGTCAAGTTAAATTTGAAAGAATCAAGTTACAATTCAAAAAGTAATGATTGATCACAAAAATAAAATTTTTAAAAGTCAGATTATAACTTTTAAAGCTATTAGTATTGATCATTACATTCTAATTTCTATAATTTATCACAGCATGTATGAGCAATCACGAAATTTATAATTGATCACAAATAACCATAAAAAATTATAATTCGTCCCTTAAAAGATTGTAACTTGACTCTTAAGTTTTAATTTTCAGTATAGTATCGAAAAATCTCTTTTTGGTATCGTAAATATAACCTTCTTCCAATTTCGACTAGTTGATTTGTTTATTGGGATGATATATCACTAGTTGGTTAACCTTTTAGGCTCATTGATAAGAACATTTCATAAGATAGGTTGGATATAAATTAGATAACGTTTCACACAACAGGACATAGACATGAGATAGGTCCATAGGACAAGACCTATTGAAAACCTAAACACCCTCCAATAACCTATGTAAGTAGATAGGTTTGTCAAAGGATTAAATTTTAATTTTATTTTGATCCAAATTTGAAATCGGTAGTCAAATATAGATTGACTAGTTATTCTCTGTGCCTGATGGTACAAAATAATAAAAAAAGGTCAACAATAGATATATTTATATTCACATCCAAAATTAAATTACAAACATAGAGTAAAAACACCGGTTGTATTAGGGGTGAACGGTGGTGGTGGAGGTGGTGAGAGATGGTGATGGTTGTAGTGGGTGGCGACGACCGTGGTGATGGTGGTAGTCATGGGTGACAATGGTGATGTTGGTGGTGTGGTGGGGTGGCGGTAGTGATGGTGGCAACGGCAGCGATGGAGGTGGTGGTGGTGGTTGTTGTGGCAGAGATGGTGATGGGGCGGCGACGGCAGTGGTAGTAGTGATGATGGTGGTGGGGCGACGGTAGTGGTGATGATGGTGGAGCGGTTCCAAATACTAATTTTTTTTTTTAAGTATTCATAATTAGTTTTAAGTTTTAGAAGTACTTTTAAAAAGTCACCACAAATACACCTTTAGATGCCTATTTTCTTTATTAAATTTGAGGTGTTAATATTAACCGTCGAATTAATTTTAGAGTAAAATTTAAAGAGATCTCAACCACGAAAAGCAAAAGTCATTTTGTTTATCTTTTGAGATTTGAATTGTATTGTACTTTATTATATAGACTAGTTATTGTCCGTGTCTAAAAGAATGGAGTAATAAAAAAATAGTCAACAATAAACATATTTGTATTCACACGAAAAATTAAATCACAAACATAAAAGAGAGAGAAAGAAATTTAAGTGCCAGTTGTAGCGTGGGTGAACGGTGGTAGTGGTGGTGGGTGGTAATGGTGGTGTTGAGAGACGGTGATGGTTGTGGTGGGTGGCAACAGTGACAGTAGTGGCAGCCATGGGTGATGACGATGGTGGTGGTAGGCAACGATGATGGTGGTTGGCAGTCGTGGTGGTGGGGCGACAACGGTAGTGGTGGGCGGTGACGATGGTGGTAATGAACGACGACGGGTGCTTCTAGGGGACAGTATGATAGGTAGTGACAATTGACGGTGGGGGTGGGGGTGGTAGGTGTGGTGAGGATGAGTGATAGTGGGTGGCGGCAGTGATGGACAATGACAGATGGTGGTAGGTGTGGTGGGGGTGGGTGAGAGTGGCTAGCAGCGATGGTGGGCGACGATGGGTGGTGATGGGTTGTGGTAGTGGGTGCAGACGGCAGGTGACAGTGGCTGGCAGCGATGAGTGGTGTTGGGATGTGGTAGTGGGTGCAGACGGTGGGTGACTATGATGGTGATAGTGGTAATAAATATAAGAATGAGATGACGATGGTAGCGGGTGGTGACGATGGACGACGGTGGTAGCAATCGATAGTGGGTGGCGATGGTTGTGGTGGGGTGGTGGTGGTGGGGTGACGGCGGCGACGGTGGTGGTAGTGGTTATGGTGGTGGTGGGGCGATGGGGGTGGGGGTAATTGTGGTGTGGGGGTGGTGGTGTTATGGCGATGGGTGTGGTGGTGGTGGTGGCAGAAGTGGTGATGGGGCAGTGTTGGTTGTTGTGGCAGAAGTGGTGGTGGGAGTGGTTATGGGTGGTGGGTTGGCGGTGGTGGTGGTAGTGGTGGTGGCGGTGATAGGGCGGTTCTAAAAACTACTTTTTTTTTAAAGTACTTATGAGAAATTATAAGTTCTAGAAACACTTTTAAAAAGTCATTTCAAACACACTCTTAGAGACTTATTTTCCCTATTAAATTTGATGTGTTAATATTATCCGTCGGATTAACTTTAAAGTAAATTTTAAAGAGATTTCAACCTCAAAAAGCAAAAATCATTTTGTTTATCTTTTAAAATTTGAGTTGTATTGTACTTTATTATATAGATATTTTAAACCGATTACCCAAATTAATCTGAATATATTATCTATTACTTGATGGATTTAAATTTAGTTTTAATTATCAATGTCCTATCCTATTATAATCCGATTAGAATATTTTATGTACACATTAATTTCATATAAAAATACAATGATAAAATATGTATATATATATATTATGTAATTTAGAGACTATAATAAAATTAGGTTGAAATTCGAGGTTAATTTGTTAAAATCAACTTGAATTAAATTAATTTGATCAAATTAAATTGAATATTTAACTCAAATATCCAATTTTAACGACGTTCAATATGCGCTATAAAAAATAAAATTTTTCAAATAATCAAATCAAATTTAGATTAAATTTTATTAGTCAATTCAAATTTACTTCATTAAAAATTTGATTTGTTGACAAGCCTATACGTAGGTTTGGTACATGTTTTAAACTTGTTTGATTCTAATGTGACTTCTGAGCTGTAATATTCCAACTGTTGGGAACTTTGGAACGATACCTCGTCAAGTTCACGTGGTGGTCTGCATGGGGCCCGACATAGTAGTCCTGTCACTAACTTGGGTCGAATTTTGAATATGAATTAATTTTTTTTATCGATAATTTTAATTCGAATTTGAATCTGATATATTATATTTAACAGATTTGGGTTATGATATACATATATTCGATTTAATTATGATTCAATCTAAAATATTTTTATATTTTTATATAAATATTGAAGAAATTAAGTGATTATTTGAAAACAAATAGTTGAAATTTAGATATATTTTGCTAAAATTTAGTTAAATTAAGTTATACTGATCGGATTTGAAACTTTTAACAGATTCAGATACAAATATGAATTATGAAAGTAAAATTCATTGGATAATCGAAACAAATTTGGATCGTCCTCTTAAAATCAGATTCGAATCAGCCAAAATTCAATCCATCTCCGATCTATTGACGGGCTTAAATCTCACGTGTGGTGGAACCCAATTAGGGCCCACATATATATACACAATGTGCTGTATCTCTAGCTGGAATTCAGAGTTCCAACTCTTGAAACAGCTCAGTGTGTGACTGGAGGGTACCTACTCCAATTGATTATTATGGGTCAGTGAAATTACTTATGGGAAGATACTGTGAATTACGGGATCAGATTCAAATTCATGTTAGTCACAACGATTGACTAACAGACTTTTTGGTGAAGAAGATAAGTCGCTCTCGTTAATATGGCTGAAGATTTTTGTGTATCATTTACCCTATAAATAGGGTTGATCTCTCTTTCTATTATACACACACAACTTCAAAATTTAATACGTCAATCAATAAGAGTGGAAGCTCTTTGGACAGTTGTGTCCATGGATGTATGCAGGGACGGAACCAGAAATCTAGTATGAGGGGGGTCGTACCACAATTTACTAAAAAAAAAAATTTCTAGTGAATAAAATTTTAACTAACACAAAATCTATCAAAATTAATTTTCATACAATACTAAAAACTAATCATGGTCACAAAATCCTTAAATCGGCTCTGACCATCATAGATTTGAGTTTATCATAATGTCATGATCTTCTTATTCTCTCGTTATAATAAGATGTAATGACTAAAAGTAAATTATCCTCACAAAAAAGTAGCTTCTCGTGACATGATAGTAAAAGTGAGCCATTACATTTAAAATCCGATTTTGCACAAAATTCACACATTTTTTAATTTCCTTTATAGTCATCATCAAACTTGTCCAACCAAATATATTCGATTCTAAAAAAATACTACTCATTCATAGACTGCATTCCCCATTTGACTATTAAATATCAATTCATTAGTTTTCGTGACTATAATACGTGAATTATCAATAGATATAAAGTTTTTTGGAATTTAAGGGAAAACATAAAGTTTGAAAAATATTTTGGGTGTATTGGAGTTTTTTGAAAAGTTGATGGGGCCATAGCCCCCTAGGCCCTTTTTGGAGTCCATCCATAGATGTGGATCTGAATAGGCTGAACCACGGAAATCTTTGTATCTATTTTTTTTTCTCATTTTAGAGATCCAATCTCTCCCTAACATGCTATCGGAGCTCCCAAGAGGACAAAATTTAACGTGGACGATATCATATACTTTTGAGTCTCGAATGAATTTTTAAAAAGTACATGCATGCATGAAGAACATTTATTCTTCGTTTAGTAAGAATGATGGAAAGTAGGAGGAATGAAAAGTAGAAGAGATACATGTTTTTTATCCTCCAATAAAAGAAAATAAGAATGATACATTTTCCTTCCTTTGTATTTGGTAGGATTGATGGAAAATAAAAATGATTAAAATTTTTTTTTTTTTTTTGTGATTGGTAAGATGGAAAAACTAATTTTTTATTTTTTAAATTTTTTTAAAAAAAAAAGTATAAATTCATATTTTATCATTGTATTTATATATGAAATTAATGTATACATAATACATGTATATATCAAATGATATATAGATAAATAAGATACATTTCAGCACAAATATTTAACTTTTCATCTACTTTCCTTTCAATTTCGGAGGGATTGATTTTGGTGAGTTGGAAGAAAAGCTCATTCATCCACTTTTCCATCATTCTTATTTTTCTTCCTTACCAAACATGATGTTTTATCTATCCTTCTTACTTTTCATTCTTCCAACTTTTCATCCTTCTATTTTTCTATCGTATCAAACGGAGTATTGTAGTGAAAGATCCACATACATAGACTCCCCAAGGGGTGTCGATCGAGTGGTAGTTGTCTGCAGGAGTTAAGTTCATCCCAAATTATCGAGTCAAACAACATTCAAATTTTGAACTATGATTAAGATTCGCATAGTACTAACTCAACTAAAACCTCTTAGAAAGGGAAAAATATTTAATACAACGGTGATACTACGTCAGTATTATCAAATTCAATCTTACTGTCACGGGATTGTTTTTTAAAAATATCCAAGCATTTGCCACCTAGTGAAGTAACATACTAAGTAAAGTTTTCTTCAAAGTAAGCTTATACCACACTCAACACAAACCAACTTTAATCAAACTTGTACCATTTTTTGTCAACCCTTTGGGAATATGGTAGGTCCACATTTGCTGGTGCGCATGACTGCTTGAAGCTATCTTCAGCCAAGAAAAACTGCATTATGTTCTTACCTTTCAAAGATCCCCCCCCCCAAAAAAAAAAAAAACCAAGAGCACCATATCTAAAGGGGCTTCCTTGGTTTTCAAGATAAGAATCACTTTGATACACTGATCCAGTTCTCTTTTATATCTTTGGAGACATTGATGGATACTGTCTGAAAATTTTGCTAGCAAATGCATATGCTTGAAACACACGTGGAGGAATAGGAAGTAATTAACCAAAAGGAGATCAGATATAGGGTTGGATTCTATAGTTCCATGAGGACAATTTATCAGCTTTGGTTCAAGTACAATGGCATCGATTTACACCATGCCTTCCCAAATACTTGATGATGTATGCTGAAAACTAGTAGATATGTCTAAAAGAAAAAACGCAAATTATTATGTTTTCAAGTTGATCGATAAGTTCACGTCCATTCTTCTAAATGTTATGCCCTTTTAAAAGTGGTGTTTGAACTTGGACTTGTTTGTCTTCTTGAGCTCTTACGACTACAGTGATGCTAGATAAAGTATATTCAAAATTGCATGTATTCAACCCTAAAAGGAAGTTAAAGTGGTAATAAGGACGAACTGTAAACTCAAACGTTCTGAATTCGAATCTTAACAATTTATTGGAGTCAGATCATGAGAGATTTATATCTCATGAATACTCTAGTTCTAACGTGAATGGTCTGCTTTTGACCGGACTAGTAAGGGGATTAGTCGAAATATACGTCAGCTGATCTGAACATTCCTAACAAAAAAAAAAAAATTTACATGTATTCCTTTGTGTGTGTTCATAAAAAAAAATTCCACAAATCTATAGGAGATTGGCACAAATATGTATTATTATATATTTTAATCAATTTTTAGGGAACAAAAACTTGAGAAGTCTTTCCTCTATATTTTTAAATTTTTACAAGTTTAAATATTGAATTAGAATTGAAATGTTTTTTTTTAGTCACATTCTAGAATATGTCCTTTATAACAATCACTCAACACTCCATTAACTAGTCATAATTTATTTAAATAAATTACCTTTACCCAGCAACTTTCCTTAATGTTTTTTAATCTTCTTTCTCAAGTTGTAGAAGTGAGAGGTGGGGAAGGAGGAGAAAAAATTAGGAAAAATGACTGAGTTCTAGATTTCATGCATCGCATGAGACTGCTTGCTAGAGTGGCACTAGCCTAAAACTCTTTCAGTTCTCTCTTAAGACTAATATTATGAATTGTTTCTCTTCGTATTCAATTCAAAATTAATTGGTAATAAGTAGAGAAACACAAGACTTATATACTAGTTTGAAATGTGTAATTTTATCGATATAGGGCGGGTTTTAATATATGTAATTACAGACTGTGAAACTAGTATAGTAAGAGAGGAAATGAGGCATGTAGAATATGAGTGTAGATCAATGAGAATATTTCATACCTAGGTACTGAAGATGTTCAATTATTAGAAATCTTCGATGGTGACCATTACACTATAAGAAAAAAGAGTTTTTACTTCGACATTGTTTGTGTCGATACGTTGTCGATTTGCGTCGGGAGTGGTAGCCGAGTCTTGATGTGATTTTTTTATGAATCTAGCACTAGCTTTGAACCTTGATGTGATTTTTCATTGGGGTTTACAGTAGGTTTGGTTCATGATCAATCAAGTTCTTGATATTAAGTTCAAAATTAGTTTTGTTTAGTTGCTCTCATGCAACAAGCCAGAAAAGATTGTCATCGCCGACGATACACTGTCTTCATATGCCTCGGCAAGAGGGGATGAACCAGCCATTATTTCATGAATCCAATGCAAGTAAATTGACCCCTTCATTTTGTTTTTTTCTATGGGATTCAAATTCTAAGATTTGTAGGCTTGCATTCATGAATCAAGCTCTTTGATTGATTTCATTATTGCAATCATCAGCCTTCTGGTGATGTAGCATTTGGTTGGCTTCTCATCCTGAATGTACCAAGCTTTTTGTTGTCTACTTGAGAGAGAGGTTTTATTAGAAAAATATTATTTCAACTTAATTTGTTAATTTTATTTTTTTTTGACTTAATACATCAGTCGTTCGAGTTTTTCCTGAGAGTCTGGCATGGGTTACTTCAGTTTCGTAGCGCCTAGTACTAATACATTGGCTCGAGATATTTTCTCTACTAGCCTTTTGTCGTCCTACCAAATGAAAGAAGTCAGTATCAAACAGTTCGCGCTACTAAAGTATCAAAGGTGCGCTCTACCTGGTGACTAAGAAATGGGTATGCGCTTGAATTGAAGTGATGAGATCACATAATCATTTAATTGGTAGCAGGTCTCAACCAGTAATTGAATTCTCATCCTAAATGTCTTGCTTTTTGTACCGGCTTCTAAATTACCCTTAATCCAATGGGTCACTAGGCTCTTGGACTACCCCCACGGGCCATACCGTCTTTAACTATTATTATTTTTATTAAAATTTTGTTATTCAGCAAGAATTGAGGTGGAAATTTTTAGCAAGCCATTATTTTCACTTCTTTATGGAACAATAAAGCATGCTTAATATTTGAAAAGTAACAGGTTGACTTATTAGTTGAGGCCTTTATATCCCTTAATATTTTCATTCCTTTCAAGTGGCCATTGCTAAAGGAGAAGACAAGGGGTATCCGGCTCCTTTGCTTTTTCTTAAGAACAGCAGTCCCTACTGTTCGCCCAAAATCGCGATGTTTTGCACTTTTTTTTTTTTTGCTCGCTAAACGGCACTGTTCCAATTACCCTTGGCCTTGAACAGAACCTTCAGCCCCTCCCCAAATTTTGAACAGAACTTCAGCCTCTTCGTCTGAGTAGAAGTCGAACAATAGTTGAGCACCTCGCCTCGCCATCGCCATTGATATCCATCGCCATCATCGTTCAACCAGTATAAAAAACACACAGTAGACGAGTTGGGGCATCGCCATCACCCAATATTCAAAATGGACATAAGAATACTCGAAATGAACGAAGGAGACGAATCGCAAAATCAAGCGTTACATTTGTGCATAAACAAATCTTGATTCTTTTCTTGGAAAAGGTAAGGGTGAAATTTGAATTTTTTTGTTCCAGCTGTGCACCAAGAATCGCAAAAGCAGTTGTTTGTTTTTGGTGTAGGAGTGCGCCAAGAACGGCGCCAATCAAACTTTTGGGACTAAACAGATAAATTGGAACGGTGCCATTTAACGAGCAAAAAAAAAAAAGTGCAAAACAACGCCGTTTTGGGCGAACTGTAGGGCTACTGTTCTTAGGGAAAAGCAGAGGAGTCGGATACAAGACAAGGGTCATTTCACAAACTACTTTAGGGCACAAATTAAACATTATTTTGATTAGAGTTGTCCGGTGAAATTTAGTTGGATGTATGAAATCTTTATCCCGCTCTATTCAGTTCTAATATTATGAAAATATATTATTAACTTGGAGGATTTTGATTTTATAAAAATGTTTTGATATGAAAAAAAATTAAAATTATATAAAATTGAAAATTTGGGAGGTAAAGGAAATGGCAAACGGAGATAACAGTAATTGACCTTTAACTTGCGGCTCTATGTCACGGTGCCAACTCGCCTGAGTTCGTTGCCCCCCAGGAAAATGGTATCCACCCGCCCTGCATATACCCATACAGGGGCAATAGTTCCACAGAGAACGTGTTTGACAGAGAGAATAGAGAGAGTTGTAGGCTTGTACTTGTGTGTGCGATCCGTGTAACCAATGGCTTCGAATTCATCGTCGGATAACAATCTGCTACTACCGGTGTCGGATTCTCCAGCAAGAAGCGATGAGAGTCTGTTCAAAGGATCGGCCATCTCCAAGCGTGGAGCTTCCGCTGCTATCTCTTACATGTCCTGTGCTGGTATGTGTTCTCCATTTTTTTTTTTTCTGCCAATCCATACATACGAATCAGTGGATGTTGACATTTCAGTCGTATATATGTGTGTGTATATATATATATATATATATATATATAGAGAGAGAGAGAGAGAGAGAGAGAGAGAGAGAGAAGAGAGTTTGAATTTCGATTTCGCTGAAAATCAGTTAAAATTAGCCGGAAACTAGAAAATTTTTTAGCCTGATGGTACGGTATAGGGGATGTCAAAGTAATTTGTTAATATAGTGCTTTAGTAAAATGGTAACAACTAACAGTTAAAAAAAAAAAAAAAATTGATAACATCTAAGAAAATGACTTAAGAACAATAAAATTAAGGAGGTGTTCAAAATTTGAACAAATTATTCGGCTTAAAGGATGATTCATATTACAACAGTTTAGGAAAAGAGTGATCAAGCAACAATTAAGACTTGCAGCACAGAATCAATTTGGATTTATAGTTGGAAGTTAAGTAGCAGTATCTAAATACTTATTAATATGAAAATGTAAATGTCTTCATATTGTATTTTAGATTTTGAAAAGCTGTTTGATATTTTAAAGAGATTTAATATGTTGAGTTTTTAAAGAGTTACAATATTGTTATATGGACATCATTCAGGACAATTGGGAGGGTATTGTCATGCCAACGATCCTTTTAGAAAGGAAATGAGAGAAAGAGCCATCACATCATTTGCCCAATGGATGTATGACGCGGGAATTCCCTTTAATGTTGTGAACTATGAAAGTTTTGCAACAATGTTTGAAGCTATTGGACAGTATGGTCCTGGTTTGAAACCTCCTTCTTACCATGAGATTCGGGTCCCATTGCTCAACAAAGAAGTAGGGCATATCAAGGCATTGATGAAAGATCACCAAGATGATTGGGCAAAATATGGATGTTCCATAATGGCCGATGGATGGACTGACAAGAGAGGGAAAACCTTGATTAATTTCTTAGTGAATTGTCCAAAAGGGACCATGTTCTTTGAATCCGTTGATACTTCTGCATACTCAAAGGATGGGCAAAAAATGTATGAATTGCTTGATAATTTTGTGGAGCGTATTGGTGAAGCTAATGTGGTCCAAATTGTCACTGACAGTGCGGCAGCAAATATGTTAGCTGGTATGAGTTTCTTGAAAAAGAAAGATAACTACTTGTTATATTGAATTTTTTTATGCACACTAGTTGATAAAAAATCTTTATTTAATAGGAAAGTTTTTGGAGGCAAAACGACCCAACCTATATTGGACGCCATGTGCTGCCCACTGCTTGGACTTGATGTTGGAAGATATCTTCAAGTTACCAAACTTCAAGAGAACATTTGAGAGAGGAATAGCATTACACGGTTATATTTATAACCATCCAACTCTGTTAAATATGATGAGACGATTTACCCAGTCAAAAGAGTTGATTAAGCCCGCAAAAACTAGATTTGCTATGGCTTTTCTTACTCTAACAAGGATCAACCAACAAAAAGGTAACTTGAGAAAAATGTTCACTTCAGAGGAATGGACTACAAGCAAATGGGCAAAAGAACAACAAGGCAAAAGGACAGCACAAATCATTTTAATGCCTTCATTTTGGAGTAATGTTGTCTACTCTCTTAAGCTTACTGGCCCTCTTGTTCGTGTGCTTCGATTGGTTGATGGTGAGAAGAACCCTCCCATGGGGTACATTTATGAAGCTATGGACCAGGCTAAAGAAGCGATTGCTAATTCTTTTAATGGCGATGAAGAGAAGTACAAACACATCTTTGAAATCATTGACCGAAGGTGGGAAGTTCAATTGCATCGGCCTTTGCATGCAGCTGGGTATTTTTTGAACCCAGAGTTTTTCTATTCCAATCCTGAGGTTGAGAAAGATCAAGAAGTCATGAATGGACTATATAAATGTTTAGAAAAGTTGGTCCCAAATCCTGTTATACAAGATAAAATTGGTCAAGAGTTGAGTATTTACATGAAAGGTGAAAACCTCTTTAAGTTGCCCATGGCGGTTAGACAAAGAACAACGAGGGCACCAGGTAATCTATGTTATCCCACAAGCTTATTTCATTATCATTGCTTAAAGGTGTTAGTTAATTAATTGTTATTCATTATTCACAGCTGATTGGTGGAGTGCATACGGATCTCCAACTCCAAATTTGCAAAGCTTTGCAAAAAAAGTTTTAAGCCTTACTTGTAGTGCATCCGGTTGTGAGCGAAATTGGAGTGTGTTTGAGCATGTAAGTATAATCCTCAAACCTCTTCAATTTCATTTTTTTTATCTTATTATAAATTTTAATGTATTGTTAATAAATTATTGCAGATACACACAAAAAAAAGAAATAGACTAGCTCAATCTCGTCTCAATGATTTGGTGTTTGTTAAGTATAATAGAGCTTTGAGACGCCGATATGATTCCCGTGATACAATTGATCCAATATCTTTGAAGGATATTGATGATAGCAATGAGTGGTTGATTGGGAGAGTGGATGCAGAAACAGATGAAGATAATGAGCTTGTGTTTGGTGATGATACTTTGACTTGAGGTGAAGTTGCTCGAGCTTCTGGAACTCAGGAAAGTAGCCAACGGACTAGATCAACACCATCTACTAGGGGTAACACCAAGGTTTACAAGATCGACCACTGGATTCATAGATGAGGAAGACATAATTTCATATGAGACAGAGAAGGAGGATACAGAGGGATATGAATCTAAGGATAATGAAGAAGATGGTTTATTTAGTGATGAGGATTGATTTCTAAGTCCCTGAGATGATTTCTTTAGTTGCTTGAATTGTGTGTCTTATGTTTTTAAATATTAGGATTTGGAATATTATTAGTGTTTGTTTGAATTTAAATGTTTAAGCTATGACTGTTATTAAGATTTGAGATATTATTAGTGTTTGTTTTAATTTAAATTTTTATGGTTTTACTTGCATTTAAATATTTAGTATATATAAAATTATAACTTAGATGTTTAGAATTAATTAAACTAAAATATATATTTTTTTTAACTGTTCGCTTCACTTCGATAAAGCGTGTCGCTTCGCTTCTCGCTTCTCGCCTAGGCGTTAGGAGCCTTGATCGCTTCGGCTCGCTGTACGCCTTAAATAACACTGATTGTCACTATAGTGAGAACAACTACGTGAACAACTAGTGAAGTCCCTAGCACATTATGGGTCATTAACCTCGTACCTTTGGCATTTTGTCTTCATTGTGGATGAATTGACTAAATGGGTTCATGAGGGGCTTTCATGGTGCATGTTATTAGATGATGATATAGTATAGTCCCATCAAAAAACTGATTGACTAAATTAATGTAGTAACAACTAACACTAAAAACTAAAATTGTATAGTTTTTTAAGAATAAAGAGGATTTATAATTAGAGCTAAAATTGAATATTAGTAATGTCACATCACTTTATGTTGAAATGTGGATGGGGAGATAGTACAGATCCACCAAAGAGCGAACAACTCTCAGTTTCGGGGCCGATTGTTCTTAGGGAGGCCGAAATTGGAGATGATGTTACTTGTAGAATTGAATTAGCATGGATAGAGTGAAGTACAGTAACTGTTGTATTATCTGATCTCTATATGAGAGAGAGAGAGAGAGAAACCAATAGAGTCCTTAGAACTGATTAAGAAACGTTGGAGTCTTAATTGCCATTTGTGGACGTAATTGATACGTTGAAAAAATCCACAAAATGAATGAACACCTTTGGGTTTTTCAATCTTGTCCTTTAAGAGTTTTGTTCATATGTTCTGGATAGTTTTGTTGGTAGTCTGTGTCTTGTGATGGTGAATATGTGGAAGCTGAGAGCTTCTCTGAGACCCTATGAGTGTCAGGTTAATTGTATATTTTTTGAAATATCTCAGTTGTGCATAAGATGCTTGACATTCTAATTGAATAACAAAGGAAAAATGAAGTTTGATGTTTGAACGGATTTAATGAGGCCCATATGTGGTAGCAATATTCTCTTACATTTGTGCCATATTTCTTGTGTTCTAGATCCAAAGTGAACCATGTTACTCTTGCATTTTTTTTACATAATGCATTGCATATGTTTCACAACTAAAACTCATGGAACCCGCATGAAAAGATTAGGGAAGGGAGGCAATTGCTATTGAATATTAAACTAGGAGCCTGATTGTCAATGAGTTGGAAGCTGGTTGTGCTTGTCCTACATTGGTATAATATTGCCTCCTAAACTGGTACACGAGTCTTTTGAGCCTCTCCATTCACGTCCAATTGGTTGACTTCCACTCATAGCCACTGGGTTTTAAGTTGGATGCTTGAACATAGTATTAGAGTTGTCCTTCAGGAGGCTTTGGGCATGCATTTTTTCGGTGATTTGGTATTGGCTCTCTCTTATTATGTCTTCTATTTCTACTTGCGCAAGTGTTAGAGATTGTCCTACATTAGTACAAGAGTGCCTCCCAAACTAGTATATGAACCTTGTGAGAATGGAGTTGTGAGCCTCTTCATTCATCGACAATTGGTTTCGAGTTGTATGCTTTAACCGAAACCCCCACCCCCAGAGAGAGGGAGAGAGAACAAAAAGGAAATGAACAAAACAACTTCCAACAAACTTTAGAGGTTTCCTTAAGTCGCCTATTCTATGTGGCTAAGAATTATCTGTATCTAATCTCCTTAGGTTGTATCTTTTTAGAGTGTTGTTAATAGAATTTCATAAAGATGCTATATTCTTTTCTCTTACTTGTGCAACCATGGCTTGACATCTCTTTTGCAGTGCTTTTGGTATTGTTCAACAAAGCAGCTCTTTCGTCATATAATTTCCCATGTGCAAATGTCATCACGCTATTTCAGGTAGAAAGTTACCAACTTAATTTGTAATAGTTGCTGATCTATTCACTCTATTGCAAATTTTCAACTCAACATGCTGATGGAGTTTTGATCAACAGTGTACAAATGTTTCCAACCAGCATTAAAAATGTGTACAAGGAACAAGAATTGGCTATTCTATGTTAAGTAAAATGCAGAGGAGCAACCATGGTGGGTTTGTCGGGAAATTATTCATAAACTGTCAACTTTGCCCCCTGATCCGGAACTCTTTCTCGATGCTGAAGAGTTTCCTGAGGGATCAATATGAAAATCTCTCTATATTTTAGCATTACTGTGTGGTAGCCAGCTTTAAATGTGGTTTAGATTATCCTTCTTTCATTTATGGATAAGCACCATGGACTACCAGATTCTTGACTGCAACTATCATATAAACTCATAAGGTAGTAGCACTAATACCACTGTTTTTACTCTAGTGGATTATCTTAGGTGGATAAGAACTTTTATTAAAACGTAAAGGGTGTTGAAGAGATTACAAATACTTATACTGTTATACCAATAGAAAATTTTGAAGATGTGCTCATGGAATTTTCCACCTTGGGATAGTAGACAACATTGCCCTTTTAAAATAAAATTTCTTGTTTACTATATCCCTTGCAATGTTGCGACTTCCCAAGACAATAGTCAAAAAATGGCACTTACAGCAGAAGCTGTAGTAGCAACAAGTTTGAGTATGCTTTTTACGTGCATACATAGTTCAATATGTAAGATAATTCTTACGGCAATATCATTACTTTTTTTCCCAATCCTTTGCAATATCATTTGTAGTATAGCTTTGAGCCTTTACTGCTTTCTAGAATAACTAATAACTCTTGCTAAATGCGCTTAATTGGAAAATCAACTTCTGTCAAATGCTGTGTAGTTACTGTATCAAGAATGTTGATAGAGAATACTGAATGGCTCCTGAAATTATATACTACAAAACACGAAGAAAAAAAAAGACAATTAGATGGAGTTAATGATTATTATACTTATTTTTTAGTTGGCCATTGCCAATTTTACGCGCATTGGAAATGACATAGAAGAATTGCAAGCCCCCAAGTACAAAGGGACAAAAGCAGCAAGGAGATTCCCGGGTGTGGATGATTGCTGAGTTTAATGAGAGGAGATTGAAGGCGGGCCACTTCACGTGATTCCTGCCACCGCGTGGTCTGGAGAGGACTAGGTGTACATAACCTTACACCGCGCATGCTGAGAGGCTCTTTCCACTCGAACTCTTGACATGCAGGTCACAATGAAGCAATCTTATTGTTGTGCTAAGTCCCACCCCCATATTGAATGATTGCACATAAATAGTGGTGTTTGTCCAACATTTTGAGCATTTTGAAGTGGAATGCAATTGGCTAGAAGTCTGCTGCTGTAGCCTGCAGCATTTACATGTATGGCCGAGTGAGGCAAATGGATGTACTTGTTCAAACTATGTAATGAACAAGGAAATCCTGATCCCTGTACAACAGGCGTAGTGTCATAAAGGATGGATTGAGTAGGTGATGTAGAGTTCGTTTAGATTTTGGGTGGGTGGTAGGTAGCTGCAGCGCCATTTCGAATTGTGTAAGATTGTAGAATTGATGATGGAAGAAGCAGAACCAGTCTGAGACATCATCAGTCCCATACCATCCATGAAAACCAGTTGGAGAATGCTTCTTTGATTTCTTTTGATGAGTCATCAAAAAGATGAAAGAGAAACTGGATGCTGAAGACGTGGAACGAGATATAACCTAAATCTTGGTTTCCCAAGCTTGCATTTTGTGAAAAGAAAAAATTTATAGGCTTTATTGACCTTTTACACCATGATAACTTCTTTGAAAAATTAGTTGCCTATAGATATCTTTGCACAAGAGGTGCACTGTTGTAGCAGTTGAAAAGGGAGTCTGGAACTACTGATTTGGGGCCTAACTAGATTTTTGTGAAAGTTACCAAGTACAGAAGATGGGGCAGAGGTCCTTGAAGGAGGGCTGTAGCTTATAATTGACCCCCCAACTAACTGTCTACTTGGTGCAGAAACCTAATTACTGCAACTCATGTCTGGAATAGTAGAAAATCAATAAATTCATCCCAACATGTTAAACATAACAAAGAGTATTCAACTTAACCAGGAACATGTTGTCATCCTCAAAATATTGACAACAGTGAAATAGACATGGCGTTACTCAAGATTTGACAACTCAATATGGGCCAAATCATCTAAAATGTTTCACATGAGGGCTTGGATCTTGAAGTATCCTTTTTTCCCTTTTGGTACACTTTCAATTACTGCATTCATCTCTGCTACCCAACTGTTGTCATTCATCTGACCCTCCGCAAACCTTACAGTGGTGGGAGCCTCGTGCATCAGGCCGCCTTTTTTGTTCACAAAGACCTCTTTAGCCACACAAAATCTCAACCTTTTATGTTCACCGCTATTCATATTGAAGCTTGATAGCTCCTGATTCTCTCAAAGATTCTGGAAAATTAATGATGTTAGAGCCTGGCTTCCATCTGGACAAATAGCATTTGATAACTCTTCTGCATATAGTTGATAAATTTCTGTCTTGCATTTGCTGCAGATGATATGTTCATGTTCTTTTCTCTATGCATTACGGCGCTGGAAGCTTATTTCTTTTAATGGTGGTGAATCCTTGACTCTCACTGATAACTACACGACATTTGTGCCATTGAAGACGTTGATTCACACCCTACCTCTTGCTCTGACCTATTTGCTTTACATGGTATACATTTCAATTTTCAATGTCTGATGTGGAACATCTTTTTCTGTTTTTAAAAACTTTTAGTTGTGATGATGATGAACCCACACCCACACACAGAGTAAGACAAGAGAAGAGAAGGGATATTATTCCAATGATGAAGATATTTCAACTATTTCATAAGCATAGTGTTTAATATGATCTCTAGCAGGTTCCAATTTGGTAATACAAAAATCGTTTTTTAAATTAAGAATTATATAGACTATTGTAAAATTAAGCCTAAATTAAAGACTAATTTTGGGTCTTGTGCGTGTGATTGTGGGTTCGACATCAAGGTTCCACTACATACTGTGAGTAATTGTTACAATTATTATATTCTTCCTTGAAAGCTAACTATTATGGAGTCTGTCCGCGGAGTAAATGTACCCATGTACACGACCCTTAGGAGGACGACTGTGGTGTTCACAATGTTTGTGGAGTATATTCTATCTGGGCAGAGATATACACGGCCCATTGTTGGAAGGTAAGCAACTATTTCTTACTGGTGCTTTTTCCATTATGTGTATGCTCTCTTTGTTCATCCAGTGACAAGGATATGTAGTTATGGGATTCAGAGTTGTGTATCTTTTTAAGTTCATGTCTTCAGTGCGGTCACTGAATTTTGTGAACTGTTTAAATGTACAACATCTTTTGATTTAGTTATATGGCGAGGCAACTAGCTAACATTGGTTATGCTGTTAAGAGTTATGTAAAATCACTAGCCGTTCACAATTTTTTAAAAATTCACTGGTAAATTAATTATATTCAGGATTATGCCACAAGGCATTCTCTGCGGATGACGTTTGCAGGTTTAAGATTTGAGTTCTTATAGAGCGATCCGATTTGGTAAATTGTGAATTAATTGAGCTGCCTTTGTTGCTTGATTTCTAGTTGTGCAATGATATGATAATGATACAAACATCTAAAAATGTATGTTTCATTCAAACATCAATTTGAGGCTCAACTTGTGATATACGTGAAGAATTTAATGAAGATGTTTCCTTCTAGACAGACTCGTATAAATGTTATGCTTTCCTTTGGTGTTTACTTTCAGGCCATTAGGTATGTAGTTTGACGTGAAATCTGAAAACTTGATTATCATTGACACTTGTCATCGACAGTAAAAATTTACAAGCCTAAAACTTGGAATACATTGATGCATGGCACACACAGAAGTCTGTTTTGAAACATTTATGTCGTCATGCTCTTTAAGTTTTATAGTTTCTTTCTACTGAGGAATTATATGATACAAATCAGTGGCAGAGGAATGTTATATCTATTCTGTCCTATATGGGAAGAACAACTCTCAGTTTTCTTGTGTGGATGGTCGTTGTCTTGTGCAACTTCTTTTCTAAAAGGTTACCACTTGTCATGGAAGAGAAAATTTTGGATACTCAACTGAAAGTGAGAACTGAAAATGGGAAACATCAAATAATATGCATTATGTCATAATTAACCGTAAAAGAGAGCAAGAATACATGCAATAGGTGACGAAGATGCCCATAAAGCATGTCCCGCCTCTCGTTAAAATTCTTAGAAAACAACATTGAGATTACTCTAATCTTCATCCAATTACATCTAACTGCAAAAACTCATTTCAAAAAAAAAAATTCACCCAAAAGTATCATTTTTTCATGGAGCGAATGTCCACTTTCAATGAAATGATTTTAAATTGTTATGGTCCTCATTATCTGGTTCTATGCACTTTTGCATTTGAAATTCCTTCTTTTCTGCTTCATGTAGAAGACTTAAGGTTATGCTACGATAATATCTCCACAATAGAAAGCCATCCTTGATCCATTAGACGATCACAACTATGGTTCAACCCTCTTACATACCAATCGGATTTTTAGGTTGCGCATCATTGGTTGTACCTATACCTGCCATATTCCCAAACTGGGCCACATATGGGGCAAGTTCTTGAATCCATTCTTGGTTTCACTTGAATCTGGATTTTCCTTGATTCACGCAATTGTTAGTACTATCAGGCTAGTGCTATATAAAACAATCAATGATAGCATCTTGTGATTTTGGTGTGTTTGACATTGCTATAGATTCTATTTATTAGATGTGATACCATAACTGAATAGTGAATACTTATGATTCTAATTCCTACATTTAACCAAGAAGAATCTTAAGGTGTTATCAGTGTCGCACTGATTGTGCTTGGTGCATTTATCGCGGGAGCTCGAGACTTGTCATTTGACTCCTACGGCTATGCTGTTGTCTTCCTATCCAATGTCACTACAGCAATCTATCTCGCAACCATAGCTCGTATTGGTATTATTTTCCTTCCATTAGGTAACTTTTCTCAGCAGTTAGGTGTCTTTGTTATTGCTGATATTGTCATAATCCAGGGAAATCTAGTGGCCTCAACAGCTTTGGTCTCATGTGGTGCAATGGTAAGCTAACAAACTTCATAGCCACTTAGGTCCAGTAGATTTATTACTCTTTTCTTGCAGCATTTGTGCGATGTGGATCAGTAGGATTCTAAAACTGTGAGATAATATCAATTTGCTTATCTGAAATGTAGGAATTATATGTGGACCAATCTTACTGTTCTGGACATTTATCCGAGGTGACTTGAAGATGACAATGAATTTTTCATATTTTCTTTCACCTGGCTGTCTGGTAATTTTTGGCCTCTGATAGACATTTCCTTGTTTCAATTTACAACAACTTTAATTGTTCCTTCAAGTCAGTGGATACAGCACTAGATTTTCACCTTTGTCGACTCTCTTCCACTACAAAGAAGATTATACAGAGTATTAATGATAGGTTGAATTGTTTTGTGTTCAATTGTTTCACAACATTTTGTGGTTGTGCTCTACTTTAATTTCCTTCGCAACTGTTTCTATGTTTATACATTCCTTCCCTTTGTTTGTTCTAAATAGATTTACAAGGATATAAGTTAAATGAATTAGTTTGTCCCTTATTTCACAATGATTTTTTCTTGTTGCATAATAAATAAATATACATTTGCATGTTTGAGAGTCGCTTTGGTTTCCTTGTAGTTCTTTTATGGCATGAGAGTTACTGAGTTTTTTCTTTAATTTTAACTTTCCCTCTTTTTCCTTCTGTTTTTTTCCTTCCATTTCATTTGTTTTCGGTTTTTTACCTGTTACTTCTTTGCAAGGGGAAGAAGGAGGGGGGCAATATCTTTCAGTTATTTGTCTGCACTATTTTGGGATTGTGGTTTTATTCAATTGTGGAAAATGATATACCTAAGCCATGGAGTTCAATAAATTTATTGATGTATATGATGAGTATATCTCAGGTTGTGCTTGTGATTCTCATGTTTTAAGAATACTTCTGTTACTTGAGTTTCAGTAGAAACCAATTTTTTAGTAGTAAGTCATCTTCTGGCGGACATATATGTTGTTGAGCAGAATGTAGAACTCTCATATTGATCTAATTAGAAATTTTAGAAAAGAATCACAACATAAAGGTGTTGCTTGACTTGTGGATTTGTGAACTCTAGACGTAGACGTAATACAAGCATTGTGCATGAGATTTTAGACAGTGTCGACATTGTTGTTTTATGTATCTGTGCCTTTATAGCCAAAATTGATGAATTCTCTGTTATCATTAACTGCAGTTTCATTGATGAAAACTGGAAAGACCACTATTTGAACTCTTTTTACTGAATCACTATACATTGATATTTAATCCTTTTATGTGTTTGGACTTATTAATCAACATTTGAGATCTTTGGATATTAATCTATATTGATATATGTTGACAAAATGATACCATTATTTTGCCATTCAGAGAACTTATAATATACAACTGGTTCACCATTCGCTGATGTAGGGGAGTTATATTTTGTTAAGGTTGTTGCTTATCTATTGGGATATTTAGGGTATGTCCAAGTATATAGGGGCATCTATTTGAAAAAATTCTTTTGATTAATGTTTCTGTATGGCTTAAATGGGCAGGTCGTATTGCTTTTATCCTGCATACTGGCTTTCTTCTTGAATTACAGTATATTCCTGAACACCACTCTCAACTCAGCTCTCACTCAGACAATCTGTGGTAATTTGAAGGTTGGTATACAAGCATCTTGTTGTATCTTTGTATAAATAGACTAACAAAATCGTACAAGATTTGGGATCACTTTCCTCAGACAAGCAGACCTCTTTTTATACTCCCTCCTTTTGGCCACTTAAGGCAATCATCCCCTTTTCTTATAAAATAGAGAAGGAAAAGAGAACTTGTCAACTTGGTAAGAATGGCTGGGCATTTAGGCATGTGATATTTGGGCAGACGTGCAGGAAAAGATCTAAACTAGCAATGTAGGGACTGTAATACACATATAAAATGCTGAAGTAGACTATAACATGGCATTGTATATTTCCTAAGAATGCCCATGAACTGGATGTTCCCTTGTTTGAGAAGGCTAGGTGTACAGGTAAGGAATTCACCGAGGGTCATGAACTCGACTTTTAGGCACAGTTTGTTTATTTATGTTCCTTGTATTATTGTGGAATATATTCTCATTATTCCGTTCAATGATCAAAATTTTATTTTGATGCATTGTTTTAGTCACTTAGGAACTGGAAACGTTTCGACCCGTTTTGAAAACAAAATAAAAACAAATAAAAAATTTGAGAATTATTTTTTAAAAAATTGGTCAAAATATACCAAAATATCTTGAAACACCCGAAACAATTGTGTAAATGCATCGAAACATTACGGAACACCTTGAAGTATTATAATTTCGATTTTATCTCTAGTTTGTTTTGGTCTCCTTAAAAACGGAAACATTTCGACTGTTTCGAAACAAAATTTTAATCCTTAATTTTGTAGTCCAATGCTTCCAGACATGAAGACACTGTACATATTTATAATCTATTTTGGTCATTATGGTTGTAGGATCTTTTTACCATTGGACTTGGTTGGATACTTTTTGGTGGACTTCCATTTGATATTGTAAGTATATATTCTTCAGTTGCAATGTTTATGATTGTACAGCTGAGCTTTTTAGTCTTGCCTTCTGAGATAGTTTTATGGATTTGCTTGCAGTTGAATATTATTGGGCAATTTCTCTGTTTTCTTGGCTCTGGGTTGTATGCCTATTATAAGCTCATAGGGAAGTGACTGTTCAAGCTGCTCAAGTTTCCAATTGGAGGTAGTCTGTTGATGCCATCATTTTTGTTCTCGATTTTGATTCAACAATCATGGGATACTTGAGAGAGAGATCTACTGACTTCATGTTAAGAGCATTTTTCTTACAGAGAAGTTCCTGATCCAAATTTTTCAAGGGAATCATGGCAATGCTTTTGCTTGAGTGAACTCCTTAAAGATAGATGGGTGTTGCAAACAGAATAGGCATGTAAGCATATCGCGGCAGCCACGTGCTGAAACTATTTTCTTGGATTCAGGCATTGTTAAAGTGCTGATACTCTCTTCCTGTATCCCAACAAAAAACTATGCGAAATACTCCATGGAATGAAACATGTTAGGTCATTCAACCATAGCATTGAGAGAATTCAACTCGTTATTACTTACCCGATATGTTAAACTTTGTAAAATCAACCCTGCTTTTCAATGCTTTACTTTGCAGGCATACTTAGAGGCTTTTTACTAAATCATTGGCCATGGCGCTTAACTCTGTTTATTATTCTTTTCTTCTTTTTTTTTTTTTGCATGTTGTAATTTGTTCGACTGATCTACTGGTGGTGTCCCTATGTGCCATGACTATGGGTTTTGATGTCCACTTTCTTTCCAAATATGGTTACAACTAAATTCTTATAAGTAGTTATAGTGAGTGTGTTTGATTATGAGTACAAGGTAAAGACAGTTTTACTTCGTTGTGTTATCTCTCTTTTAACACTTCATGCCTCATTAAAATAGGCATTAACAACCTCCTCCTCATCCACCAGAACCCCTAGCAAAACCATAAAAAGAGGTAGAGGAAGAAAAACCAGAATCTCTCTCTCTCTCTCTCTCTCTCTCTCTCTCTCTATATATATATATATATATATATATATAATGCAGTAAAGTAGAGGAAGAGAGAAGACAAGGTTTATAGTGGTTCCGTCAACGTGACCTACATCTACTTTGAATGGCAAGGGTCGCCGGTATTTTATTAACTCTGGTGTGTAAGGAGAGCAAAGAGTTACAATCTTAGAGAGGGAGATGAGAGATTTGTCTGAATGAGTGTCTTGCCCCCCAAGTGTTGGTGGGACTTACATTTTATAGTAGTCTCCTCATAATGGGTATTAATTAAGTAGTCAGGCGGTCTCAACGGATTAGGAAGACTTTAATAGTAAGTAATAGCTTTGCGACCTCTTCTCTCCTCAACGGGCAAGGGTGTCAAGGTGCACTCCAAAGAACTTGGTGGCGCAGCTCCCCTGTGGGTTTGACCGGCTTGGATCTCGTTGGGCCTGTCGGGTCTTCTATGAGCTTGGGCTCTTGATTTAAGTTTGGGCTGTACGCCTGGACTGGGTCATTTGGGTCTGGCCTATCATTTGCCCCTCAATGCCCTGCATCTAAGGAACTTGGAAAGGAGGGCATTCAATTTGAGTTTGAATTTTCAGCTGCCCGGCATAACCGGAAAAACTTCGGGAGGCCAAAACATGTCTTTCTAGGCCTTTTTTGGGATTTTAACAGCATCAATCACAGCCAAAGGTTGTGTCTCTTGTAGGGCTCGCCGAGAGTTTCGATTTAATATATTATAAGCCTTATTTCGAGGCAGCTGAAGGTGGGTTTGTTGATCATTGTGGGAAACTCAAAGAACCTTGTGTGGTTCTTTGCAAGGAGGTGCGCGGCCTGAGAAAGGTGAGGCAGCTACTGGCTGCCTCTGCTGTTCACGCAAGGGAGGGGGCGCCCATGGATTCTGCTGTAGGTGGTGGAGACAAGGGCGCCACTTTGGGCGTTGTTCTAGGCAGCGGTTTGGGCGCCACCTTAGGCGCTGAATTGGGTTGCCCGTTAGGTGATGGAGAGAGGAGAAAGGAGTTGTCCGCTGCTGGGCGCGTGGGGAGGCTGCGTCAAGCGCCCCTCTAGGAGCTGGGCTAGTCGGTTTGGGCGAGCAGGCCTTGGGCCACGTTGGGCTAGCTACCCCTACGATGGGCGAGCAAGGCAGGCGAGCAGCCCCTGCGACGGGCGAGCACGATGAGGGACTTCCAAGGTCGCGAACTGCTGGGCGCGCGCGATTGGAGCCGCCTCTCCCCATGCCGCTAGTTGGAGATGATTTGGGCAAGCATGAAGGTTCCTTGGGCACTTGTGGCGAGCCTGGGGCTACCTTAGGCGCCTTGGACAAGCCTGACTCCAAAGTTAAAAAGCAGTGTACGCCTGGCACTTGTATTGGTGATGATCCGGCCCCTCTGAATGTAATTACTCAAGATCAAACTTTTCAGGGTCTCCGTAAGAAAAAATACAAAAGCAAAATAGTTGACAATGGGTTCAAGGTAAATACTCTCTCTAGTACTTTAGATTCAGATGATATTTTGCGGATTGTCTCCACATATATATATATATATTCCATGACTTACAATTAAATTCGTATTATGTATTGAGGAATAACAATGATAGTGATGGTTGTAGTGGTGGTACAATAGGCGGAGGTGGCAATGATAGACTGATGTAGGGTGGGTATTTTTAGCATTTCCAATAAGTTACAAGTTGGTATCAGAGCTTACTTATTATTTAAAGATTGTATCATTTATTACTTGTGAAGTCTATTAGCACTTTGATTTGCATCAGTTAGGTCGAGGCGTTATATAAACCATCAAGATAGTCGGATGGAAATGTATTGGAGATTAATTCTTTGATGTTCCAAGGTTGAGTCTTACAAGCAACGTCATGATTGATTCTAATCAATACAATTTGCAGCTAATCGTACACATTTTGAATTTATGCGAACATAATATTTTGAATTTATGTTACAAGGTGAGTTCCATACTAGTAACTCTTAGACTCATTTTTATTACCAAGGTTTGATTCTCACGTAGAATCTAAGAAAACATGAACCTTGATAAATCATTGGTGAAAGGGATTGCACAAATGGAATTTGATTCAAGTGTTTGTAAGTGACGTTATCAATTAATAACATAGAATTGTCTCAAACAAGTATTATTTAAACTATTATAAATATACAGATGTGATCCATTGAAAGCAAAGTCAAAACGAGAAGGGTTGAACGAGAAGAACTGGTTGTGGAGCTTTAGTTCGGCTTGGCTGGTCTTCATGGTATGAAGAATTCAGATTCGACAAAAGAATAAAAAGACAAATCAGTTGAAATATGGATGTGGTGGCGCTGTGATGGTAATGGAGGTGGTCCTAGCGATGACAACGACGATAATGGTGATGGGGAGATGGAGGGATGGTGGAGATGGGGGCAAGGTGGTGATGATACTAGCAACAATGGGGTGGCAATGGTGGAGGTAGTGTCAAAGATGGTGGGGTGATTGTGGAGGCCGATGGTTAAAATATGATGGGGGTGGTGGAGATGGTGATGCTAGTAGTAGAGTTGGCGGTGGTAGTAGCAATAGGGTGGTGGTGAGTGTGTTGGCTATGAACATGGACGGAACTAAAGAGGGGCTTAGGGGGGCCACTCACATTTTCAATTTTTTTTTTAAAAAAACTTAGGTTTTAAAAAGCTTTATGTATAGACAATTCACTCGGTACATTTAAAATGATTAATGAATAGATTCTTAATAGTGAAATGAGAGATGTAAATCATTAGAGATGTAAACCATGAATGAATATTGATTTTATAACATATGATATTTTGTTGGACAAGTTTAATGACCAATTGAATTTTTTTAAAAAAAAATTGATTTTTAAAAAAAAAATTATATTACAAATGTGGCTTATATCAAACTAATGTGTTTACTCATGATTTGTTTCTACTATCTTATCTTGTGAAATTATTATTTGTGAGGATAATTTATTCAAAGTAATTACATGATATCATAATATCATAATATGAGAATAAAAAGATCATGGCAATGTCACAAACTAAGTTTTAAGATATTAACAACTGATCTTTAAATTTTATGACCCAAACTAATTTTTATAATATTATTTGTATGAAAGTTAATTTTGATAGATTTTGTATAATTGTTGCTCTAATTAATAAAATTCTTAAATATGAATAAAGGGTGGTGGTGGAATGAAAGGATCAAGTGTCAATAAATTTGAATTTATCATAAAATCAAACGTTTTTTTTTCTGATTCAACAATTGGGAGTGTCCAAACTAGTTTACGCGCACGTTGACTAATCTTCTCTCGGGTCTGATCAAAAACAGGTCATCCACGTCAAAACTAAGGTATTCATGAGAGATAAAAATCTCTCATAACTTGGCCGAGTTTACAAGATTTGAACTCAAAATGATTTGTTGCATTTGACATTGGAACGTGTATTACTTAATAGAGATTAAATTCTTTATAGGCAAGCCTGTAAATAATTATTTACGGACAATTAATCAAAATTGAAGAGCTACACAAATACACAAATTAATGTTAAAGATATGCACACTTCAGCAACTGGCCCCACAAACAGCGGGTACCAACTGCAACAACGGTCCAAACTAACTGACAGCCTGGACGCTCCAGAAGGTGAGTGAGCGAAACCGTTAACGCCCTCGGACCCAAATAACTGTCATGTTTCCAAACCCGAACCTCAAAAAACAGCACCCCACGGCAGAGCAGGGAGAGAGACGCATTGCGTTTCTTTCCCCCTGCTCTCCCTCTCTTCTTTCATTTTCTCTCTCTAGAACCCCCCAACCATACAAAAAGCGAAACCCTAACCCCGAGTCTTCATCAAAGAATCTCAAACTCAAACAATATACAATATACAATATACAATATATATGTGCATTTATACACAGAATGAAGCCAATGTGATATATGCATTGAGAAGAGGGAGAGAGAGAGAGGATTGGTCACTGGTATTATGCAAGTCTTGGAGCGTGACCTCGAGGCTGATTTCACCCCAAGGGTTTCATACGGAAGGAATGAATCGTTCTCGTATGGAGTACCTTTCTCTCCTTTGTTGCTCATCGAATCCATCTCAAGAAAGAGCTTTTCGTATAACAAGTTGTCTCAGGAACCCCTCAAGCTCACCATCCTCAAATTGGATGGCTCTTTCTTTGGTATAGTTTCATCCATCCTCAAGTTGGATGGCTCTTTCTTTGGTATAGTTTTCATTCATCCTCAAATTGGATGTATAAGTCTGATTATGTAGGAATTGATAATGGCATTATGCGGAATTTAATGAATGGTAATGGTTGCTTTTGCAGATATTGAAGTTGCGAAAACAGCGAGGGTGGCAGAGCTGAAGCTGGCGGTGCAGACTGCCTTCAATTATTTGCCAAGAAAAGGGCCCGGCAAGGTTTCATGGTATATATGTTCATAATTAATTAAATTTGTCTTTCTTTTGTATTGAGGATATTGAAAGTGCAATAAAAAAATGTGGTTGATCATTCACCTGGAAATCAATTTACCCAATTACTTTTCTTAATTGCAGCTATGATTGATATTGGTGATAAATGATGGGGCTATATATGGAGAACTGAGGGAATATATCAAAAGATTTGGAAATGGAGTCATATCTTGAAAGCTTTTAAACTAGTTGTTTTTCTTTAGAAAATGAATTTGTGTCTTTAATTGCTTCATAAACTGCAATAGAGCCATTTACCTTAACAATAATGCCCCTTTTGTTGCATTTTGTCTGCTTTTAATACTTCAAATGGCTTTTATTATAGTTTGCCAGTTTGTTTAGAAACATAGTATTTAAGGTTGAATCTTTGAGATATTTCTTTTCAAAATAAGCCGATATCTTGCTCTAGTGGACCTCACAACTGGGTTGGTGTATGTAGAGTGTGATATTCAAGTTGGTTCTGTTTCCTTGTCTTGTTAACATTTACTTGTATCATTTCCTAATGATAGATATTTACCCTGATTCTAAATTTTACTTTATTGATGCAGGTCACATGTATGGGGACAATTTTGCTTATGCTATGATGGTCAGAAACTACTCACCGACAGAGATTACATAGGAGCTTATGGAATCAAGGATGGTGATCAGGTACACGTTGTCCTCCAGTAGATATTCATTTTCCAAGACAACTCATCTCATGTTATAGACTGGACTGAGGAATAATGCAGCTCGAGCGCAGGATGTTCATCCTGTAGGGACATTCCTTGCCAACTGGGACGAAGTCCTCGCCTCTCCAACCATTGTTTTGTCTGCACTCTGCATCATACAAACTATTACCTTCTTGTGTATGCGTTACATATTGTAAACATATGCTATATGTCTACAGCTACAGTCATAGGTTCTGCTGGAACTCATGTTTATGGCAACTACTTTTGATTGCTTGCCCATTTCAAACATAAATTGAACTCAAACGTAAGTCAAGATCCGTTGAGTTAGTTCCCTTGCATTATGGTGTTGAGGAAATTGATCCCTAAATACTTATGTTTTTCTTTTTCTTTCTATGCCTTAAATTTATTTTTCTTGCTGGGCCTTGAATACTCAGCTATGTTAGAGAAATACTGCTTCATAGCATCACAAAAATTTCTTGTTTCTGGTATCCCCTCATTGTGTACCAAAGGAGCTTGTGTATAGAGGAAGTTCATTGATGCGTTTGAGCTCATATGGATATTTTCCGTTACAATAACGACAAATATTAGTCCCCACTAATGACACTCAAAAAAATGAAATCTGACAATTTTTTTGGGGCAAACTAGCAGAGGAAAATGACCTTCTTAGGTGCCCTCCATCTGCACTTCAGACAGCAAATCTAATAGAGCAGTCTCAATTAAAATTTTATATTAGGGCGTGAGCATTTTTTTTGGTAACTTAAGACTTTAATTTTTGGCATTTTCCAATAATGTAAGCTTTTGCATGTAACAGATCAGTGAAAAGTAAGTTATATGATATGCCTTTCAGATGATTGTAGATAGATTGAACACATCCCGTAAGATTAAGAAGTAGGATGGAAATAACGTCAAATATTCCTCATACCAATTTTCTTTCTTTCACAAGAATTCCATATGTGTAATGCATGAATTCAAATCTTCTTCGCCTTTTAGTAATTTATGGTGGTTTCAAGGTTGGATGACTTGTCCATCGCCCTTCTTTCTTATGTACAACATTTAAATCAATAAAAATATTTCGTTTCTTATCAAACAAAAAAAAAAAGAAAAATACTATAGAACGGTGTGTAGTCATATGATATTGATCAATAGTCGCTTTAGAGTTTAGAGTTCTTTGCGAGATTTTTTATAGAGTTGGTTTAATCTGTCATGTTGAAGGTGGTTCATTATTTAGGTTCACTTGCGCAATTAGCATTTGTAGCTTCATTGATGTATGTCCTGGGAAGTTTGATGTGAACAAGATTGAGAAATGATATTGCATTGCTTGATGGGGTTGAGATGCATGATACAGGGATTCTGCTGAGGAGTTAGAAATGGGTGAAGGCTGAACAGAGCTTGTAACAGAATTAGTAGTCTGGAGCAAGGCATGGACAAAATTTCTCTTCCAGATGTTGTACCCTTTTACCACTTAAGCTCTATTTATAATAGTGCAGTTAATTTAACAAGAAATAAAAAGAATAATACAAAGCTTTAGGGAACCAAGAAAATTCTTTAAAGAGATTTAACTCTTTAGACCAGAAAGATACAAATAAGAGATAACATCTGAGGTTCCACCAAATGCAGTTGACAGAAAATAAGTCCCAACCTGTGCTGGTGCTCTCAATTTGTTCAATTGAGTTCCTTGTCTAGAGGAAGAACCATTCCTTTTCAAGCACAGGTGGCTTTGGATAGATTGATGTTTAAAGTGGTTTGAAAGATTCAACACGAAGAATGCTTCTCTTGTTTCTGTAGAAATTAGAAATTTTACCTAAAAGGAGAAATTTAAAGAGTAAAATTCAAGGATACATTGGAGGACAAAACATTCTACCAATTATAGAATTTGTCAAACACGTGAATTTGCTGATTGGCCTTAAGGGTTGACATTTTGAACTGGCATTTTTTTTGGCAGACTAATGGCATTGCTGCGTTTATATAGTTGCACCTATTCTCTTTATTGATGGGCATTACAGGCCAAAACTATAACTAGCTTCATACACCCCTTACTTTTTTTAGGGATTGAGGATGTGATCATGTGAATGTTGTTACTTTAGACATGTTCTTCGTGAGGGGATTGCTCCTACAAGTTTGTTTCTTGTACTAATATTTCTTGTAATGGGACTTGCAGCTTCAATTTATCCGGCATGTATCCATCAACTATAATATGGTAAAGGCGCGATTGCAAAAACAGGGTCCTGCTTTTGAAGAACCTGGGATGTAAGTTATTTCCCTGATGATCTATTGTATGCACTAATTCTTTTTTCACAGAAAAGAAACACTTGTTGGTTATCAGCAATACATATTAGCACTGTCTTCCAACTAGTCTATTTGACTGATTCTTTTGGAATGACAAGAACCACCGTTCCCGGATATATAGTTCATTTGGACTCTGAACAATATACAACAAAATCAGATCGTGGGACATTCCTATCATCCCAATTAAAAACACGGACACTGAAGAATACTGCTCTGATTTTCCTCGGAAACAAACAGTCATGCTTCTCCATGGGAGATGTCACCAACAACAATCGTATGGTTCAAGACGGAAATAACAGCCTATTGGGAGAAGCAAAATATGAACTAAGCAGAAGTTTCTTACTTTTTTTTACCCGTCTATTTAGTGTGTGACTTTTAACTGGAATCTCTCTCTCTTTCTCTCTCACACACACGCGCAAAGATACCAGGATCATAAATACTCCTACTGTACCACGAACTAGGGTCGCACAACCCGAAACGGGGTGGGTTTGCAATCCAGATCGCTTATATTCCCAACCCCAAATTGTAACTCAAACCCCAAAATAAATACTAGGTAATTATGTGTTTATGAATATATAATTATATATAATCTCATGTAATAGAGAAAGTGATCCTATAAAATGAAGCAGTGTACCAATTAAACCTACCCCATCCTACCGCGTATCGGAAGATGTACCGTATTGCGTATCTGTACCTATACTACATATCAAATCGACCTACAATCTAAGTAACATAGCACATGCCCCTCTTGGACTCCTGGCCTGGGGGTTTAGGATTTCGCACCAAAACTACCAAGGCAGATGGATGGTTGGTTGGCATCTCTTGTTTCAGTTAGTCATCATCTTTTTTGGGAAGATAACCTCAGCCTCACCAGCGTTTAACTTTTGGATAAAATATGTTTCAAACCTTTTTTTTTTGTTTCTTCATATTTTATAGCTAAAAGGAACATTGGTTCTGTTTGGTGGCATTTCTTGCTTCATTCTTGTCTGTGGCAAGTACCCCTTTTGCTAAGTAGTCCCGCATTGTGTCAAACCACTTCAGCCCCTCGGTTGAGTCTATGTCATCTTCTGATATGAATACTTCCTCTTCTGGCAGCTCTTCAGATAATTCGAGCCAGCTGGCTAAAAGCATCGAACACGGTTTACGTTGAGTTTAGATAGATCTTCAAGGTTCTTGGTTTATGTCAATAGTCTGAAAAACTGAGCATGTGCTTTGCATAATCTACTCTCTTTAAATATATTGAAACGATTGATTATGATTGTGAAATCTGGACTAACTTCATGATGGAAAGGTCATCGTGCAGATCAGACGATCAAGAGAGTGAAGAGAATGACAAGGAATATGATAACAATGATCAAGATGATGATGAGGATAAGGGTGTAACCACACATTGTCAATATAAGTTGGCTCACTTGTTGAGAGGGTGGTTCTCATACCGCAGAATGGCTAGCTCAGAGACGAGATTTGAACAGAAGAGTATTCCATCAAGAGTCACCTATGGTTTCTTAGGAAGTTTTAAAAATGTTGTACGGCTTTATAGTAATAAATATGATTCTCAAAGGGAGACTTGGAAAGCAGTGTAATGTTCGGGCATATGCACTTCCGGAAAGGACTGCTGAACTGATTAGAGGATTCTGACTTCAATCAGCATTTGAATCTCATCGAAGCTCCAAATCCATAATGTTCCCATGCTCTCTATCAACCATGAAAGCTGTTTCCGTGGTACACTTTTGATCACATATCTGAATTTTGTGATTCAAGTTGTCCCTATGGTTGGCCATTGTAGTTCTTCAATGACAAACAGTTCGGAACAAGGCAATTTGTCTGATATTCAGTGGCTCTTTGCGGGTTAATAGCCTCTTCGGTGATAATTTTTCATTCTGTGTCACATGCTGATAGACATTGCTTATATTGGGGCGAGTTTAGGTAGAGATTTGATTTAATTTAGCCGATTCTAATACTGTATGAGGATGTGTAATTTAGCCTGATGTGGGGTGTGTGGGATAATTTGAAGCAAGCCCATGGCCTTGCTAGGCAAGCACTGAGGTTAAGCAGACTTGGTCTTTGATGTACTTCTTTGCTTTCTTGGAATGAGTCTTTACAATTCACTAGTTTTTTTTTTCTCTTTTTTTTTTATTAGAGTTCATACATCAAATGTAGGGAAATGGGAAATTATGTTATAACTAGTGATTGATTTTATTAGTCACCTCTGTTAGATTGGGACGCTAGTTATACAACAAACATAGGAACGCGAAATTCAATCTTGCCCTAATAACAAAACAACAAATCAAACCCATTATCTTATGTCAGCAAGTTCCTTTATCTAGTGATAAAGGTTAGAGTACTGAGAACGGTATCGTTATGTCAGAATTTCATAATGAAGAAACTAAATCTTGTTCCGAAACGGTCAAACAGGCTAAAAAATTATGTTTTTATATTTCAAGGTGTTTCAACGTTTTTTCGGTATATTTCGGTGCATTTCGGAATGTTTCACAAGTAAATTTCTAATCCTTTTTGTTTTCATCATGTTTTTGAGTTATTGCTATAACAAAATGGATATAATTTTGAACTATGAATAAATTCATATGATGCTCAAGAGAACTTCATTTGAATTATGTGACCTTATAATATCTTGTAAGTGTGTCTATTCGACGAAAATAAAGTGTTTTGATATTAGTTGAAATAACTTCCGCCTCATATTAACTTTTTTTATTTTATTCTCGAATTTGATGTTATCTACTTATAAAATATGTAGTGCCCAAAAAAACTAATCCTTATATTATCACTATTGTGGGGGAATTTGTTAAAAGTGCAAATTAAAAAAAAGGTTGATTTTAGAAAATATAATAAATTTTTATTTTTATTTTTTCATATGTTTTTATTATTGGGAATTTGGCAAGCTCCTACATCACGTGAGTAGCACGCCCAAGTCAAGTCCCTCCAATGGCTTGCCTAGTTTCATCACCACCTCATCATTGTGTTTGTGTGTCACTTTTCAATACGGTTGACTTTACATGTGAGTGATGATAACCTATTTAAATTAAAATCATCAATTTAAACTAAATTTCGGCACAGGACTCATGTAGTAACGATAAAAGACAAAGCAAAAAAAAAAAAATTCATGGGTTCTAATGAGTTGAATCCCTTTCTCTATGATCATTTTGGTTCAACTCTCTAATTATGTAGATTAGTATATTGTTTTCTATTCTTTTAGTAAAGAAAGGTGATACTTCATCTAATATAGCCTAGCCCGAGAAACTAGTTTTCCAATGTAGACTGAAATAGTCTCGCGAAGTGGGGTGTGGATGTGGGTGTGGGTGTGGGTGCGTCTAGAAGTGCCTTGATGTGTAATGAAAGGATTATAATTGTGAAATAAATACTTGATTGGTTTTGGAAATGTTCCTTTTGTGTCTTTATATACCTGTTTCTTCTTGTTGGCGGTAGTAATTTGTATCATTGCTATCAATTTGGACTTGTCTAATTGTTTAGTCTGTGATTGAGTTTTGGAAACCTATTTTCTCAAGTATTTAATTAATTCATTTGTGTAATACTTATTTGTAAAGATATAGATAGGTCAGAATTTATGTATTTTCTAAAAATAGGATATTGGATCAGGTTGAAGGGTTGAATCTGTCACACCCCATATAACTCGGAAATAGATAGGGTGTGGGTAACCCTAACCTATTAGCCTGTGTGGGTAACCCTAACCTATTAACCCTTTAATCATAATTTAAATCAAAATAATTTATCCTATGGAAATATAATTAAATCCATCCAATCAAATAAAAAAACCTAATATATACATACGACATAACAGAGTGTTACAACAACTAGGGGACCATAACCCTCGAGACATCTTAACACAACGTGTACAATTTATCTCATAACATAATGTACAAATTGATGTCAACACCTCTACGTCAAGCTAGACTGTTTGGTGGACCACTTCGTTAACCCATGCAACCTGAAAATAAACAACTGTGGGGTGGGGGTGAGCGAACCACACACTCAGTGAGTATATTCGAGACATATAGAAAAAAATACATGGCACAGAACAATTAAAACAAATCTCATATATTAAAAGTGAATATCAATATCTAACAATCCAATAACGCTTAGAAGTCTTGACATGAGTTTATGACTATCCGTTTTCACTTGAGAATCTCGGCAATTACATCGCTACCATTTATAGTTTTATACCCGACAATCTCGGCAATCACATCGTTACTGTTTATGTCTGGCAATCTCGATAACCAAACTCATCAGAAAAGCATATAATCACTCAATCCAAAACTTGAACATATAATCAATCACAAATTCACAAATTCATAATCCACTAAATTACATTTCAGCTATTACACATAGGTTTAGCTAATGAACGATCAAGTACATTTTTAATTAATATGAATCAATACACTCACCTTGGGTTTAACTCTAGACCCACAATTACTCCCCCTATGATACCTTAGGTGGAATCACCGTCGTCGCTTCCGCATTTAATACACATTGTCATAAAACAAATGAGTATTTATTCTATGTATACACATGCATAAATGTGTAACCATGTTTGACTTAACATTAATCAAATCCTCTTCTCAAGTGATATAATGTAAATCAAAGTATTAGTTAAGATTATGCAAACAAGCACATTAATTTTTACGTTGTGATGGTTAGATTGACCAATTCATAATCTCCTAGTTAAAACTCTCGATGTACTTTGAATTATGTGGTAAAACCAATGTCATCTTAAAGTAGACATTCCAAACTTTGCAACCATAGGTCATTAACTAAAATTGGACTCTTATGTGAAAAGTTATTTCATTTTTCCTGAAAAGCATTAAGTTGGCCACCTGTTCAACAGTCGCAAAATTTTAGTCTACTTTCAACGATCACTAGTTTTCACACAAATAAAATTAGGTGTTGTATCCTATATGCCTAGAAAGATCTATGAGTCTAGATTTCAATAAAAAATGGTGCATCAATCAAAATTTCATAGAGAGAGTTATTGTGATTCTCCCACAGACACTCAGGCTGCATCTTTTTTTTTTACCGGCATAAGTTGTACACTTGTATCGGTTCAATAGTGATAATATGTACTTGTACCGGTTCATTGAAGAATAATAGCCTTTTGTTTTGCACCAATTCATCCCTTCCCCGAAACTACTTGTACCAGTTCAGATTCTCTTGTACCGATTCTTACCTGGTTTCCTCCTCCGTAAACACTTCAAACCCTTTTACTACTATCCTTTTCACATCCATCTTCCTCCCAACAACTAAAACAAACAATCCTTGAGGTAAATAAAAGACTCAAAATATACTAAATCAAAGGGAAATAAAATTTACCTATATGAAAATTCTCTTCTTCAACCCACTGAAACTCCAACCGGAAACCTTGGTTTATTGATCAACTTGATTCAAGCTTAAAACAACCCAAAAACTAAAGTATAACCAAGATTTATGGAAGAATTTGATGATATCCAGAATAAAACTGGCTCGGGAGCTCAGGCAAAATAAGCTGAGCTCCCCTAGCCATGAGCAGAGCTCATCCAGTCAGCACTAAGAGCTCCTAGTCGAAGGCGCGAGAGGAGAAATGCTGAGGGAACAACAAGACGACTCGGATACCCTTATTAAGGAGGTAGAATCCAATCCGAGGCAGAAAACCCGTATTTAACCATGATCTCCTCCGAAAACTAAGGAGGATCCCACAGGAGGAGGCAAAGATCTCTCCTTTTGAAGCCAGCCATAAGGAATTTAGGTAACTCCGGAATTATGGATGAAGATAGGGCACGATCCCTTCAATGTAGGATAGTCCCGTATTAGAGGTAAGTATGAGGCTATAAAAAGGAAGAGACAGCCCCCATTGGAGAAGGAGATTTTTTGAACCCTAGTTCCCTGAGTAATCGACTGTAACACCTTCAATTGATCAATAAAGAAGAAGGAGCAAGAGCCTCCATTAGAGAGTGGACTAGCCGAGCTCACCGGCCGGTGAACCACTATATTTCCACCGTATTTCACACATTATACACGACAAATTAGAGCTTTCATTCTCCACTTCATGAGCCTTGTAGCTCAGATGCCATATTAATCCCCATGCAAACTGTTCACGCCAATTAATCTGGTTCCTTAGCTCGTATCCGGAGGTTTACACCATCAGTTTGGCGCCGTCTGTGGGAACGACTGTTCCTGTTACAAGTAAGCTGATTCCTCAGTGACTGATGGTAATAACTCGAAATATGAGCAGAAGTCAAACAAACCTACCCCGAATGCAAGATCAGCCGGAAACTGCCCACGGCAGACAACCCGGGAACATCCGGGAGGCGAATTCCCCCATTAATAACGAGTTGGAGGCCCTTCGTCTCGTCAACCAACGCTTGCTAAAGGAAAACGAAGAGCTGTCAAAGCTCGTACAACGCCCACGGGAGGCACCACCGGCCCAAGAAGGCCAAAGTAATCCCCCTCATAGGGAACCTCGATACTGGGACCCCCTTAGAGAGGTCAGCGAGGGAGGAGAAGGCAGCCAGGCCAGGGGATATGTCCCCTACGTACCCCCTGATAATGGCCATAACGACGAAGTGCAAAGTCGGAACGACAGGGGTGAGAGAGGTGATTTTTTCCCTTATCCGCAAGACAGGAGAGAGCAGCACTGGGAGCAACGCTTCAAAGGCTTCCAGCAAGAGCTCAGTCATATGAAAGAGGCCGTAAAGAGTAAGGCCCCGGTTACAATGGATGTTTTGGTTCAGCAAACCGAATCCCCATTCACCACGGGGGTGCTACACTTCCCTCTCCCACCAAAGTTCAGGATGCCCCAAATGGAGGTCTTTGACGGATCGAAAGATCCCGTGGATCATCTCAACACTTACAAGAACCAGATGGAGCTACATGGGTACCAGAATCCTGTACGCTGCAGAGCTTTTGCCATCACGCTGAAAGGCTCCACCTTAAACTGGTTTCATAGGCTCCCACCAGCCTCGATCTCATCCTTTAAAGAACTCTCCATTGCTTTTGTCTCTCACTTTATAGGAGCCCGGATACACAGAAAGCCGAGCTACCACCTGCTGAATGTGAAGCAGGGTCCCCAGGAAAACCTGAGGACTTATGTCCAAAGATTTAACTCGGAGACATTGAAAGTAGACGTCCCGGATGAAAAATTCGCCATAACTGCTTTCATTGCAGGATTGGGAGTGCAATCAAAGGATTTGATGTTCTCCATATCAAAAAACCCTCAGGCAAGTATGGCTGAGGTGTTAGCCAAGGCAGAGAAATATATAAACGGTGAAGAGGCACTCATTTCTAAGGTGGTCGGTACGTCTTCGCGAAAGGAAAAGGAAAAAGAAGAGAAGAGAAGGGACAGAAGCCCTAGGAAGGAAAAAGGACGAGAGAGGTCCCCAAGGAGGGACAGAGACCGCTCGCCAAAGAGGAGAGGAAATGTCAGAGATCGGCTGGGTCCCATGCAACCTGAACTACAACCCAGGTATGGGCCTCAGCGGTTTACCCCACTCACCGCTGCTGTGTCACAAGTACTGTATGAGGTCCAGAACGAGAAATTCTTAAAATGGCCACCTAGGATGAAGGCAGACCCGGCAAAGAGAGACCCCACGAAGTACTGTGATTATCACCGGGATCATGGGCACCACACTGATGACTGCATTCAATTAAAGAAGGAAATCGAGTTCTTGATCCAGCGAGGTCAGCTGCGTCGTTTTATAGCCAACGATGACCAGAACCGAGCTCTTCCGCCTCCACCACCCCGGCAGCAGGCACCAGCACCACACCAGCAGCCTCTAGGGGAAATCAGAGTGATATCTGGAGGGTTCGCCGGAGGTGGAGAGTCTAGCTCAGCTCGGAAGGCGCACCTCCGACGGATCAGAGCCGAAGAAGCTCTCGAAGTGCATGCTGTATCCAAAGCACCACGTTTGGATACAGCTATCACTTTTTCAGATGCTGATTTAGAAGGGTGCCAATACCCCCATGATGATCCATTGGTGGTACGAGCAGTGGTGGCAAATAGAACCGTTCATCGGGTTCTAATTGATAACGGGAGCTCGGCAGATATTATTTTCGCACCTGCGTTCGACAAGATGGACATAGGAAGGCAGAAGCTTGAACCAGTAAGCACTCACTTACTAGGATTCTCCGGGGAAAGGGTGCTCCCCCTGGGTTCAATCCAGCTCGTGCTCACCCTGGGGGACCCACCTTGCCAAGCCACTACCACTGTCAAATTCCTAGTAGTCGATGCACCATCTGCGTACAACATCTTGCTTGGAAGACCATCCTTAAATTCTATGAAGGCAATCCCTTCTGCCTATCATTTAGTCGTGAAGTTCCCCACAGAGAATGGAATCGGAGTGGTCCGAGGAGACCAGCGCGTAGCACGGGAATGCTACATGGCTTCTATAAAAAGGAAGGAGGTTGAGAACATCCAACTGGATGAGCTCAACATGAGAGATGAAATGGAGACAAGACCAATGCCATCGGAAGAGCTGGAACCAGTTCAGCTTGATGAGAAGCCAGAACACCTCGTTTATGTGGGTTCCAAACTGAACGCTGAGCTCAAGGGACTCCTCATTCAATTCCTAAAAGAGAATATAGGAGTGTTCGCTTGGAAGCAAGAAGACATGGAAGGGATTGACCCATCGGTTATTACCCACAAGCTATGCGTTAACCCAACTTGCAAACCCATCAAACAGAAGAGGAGGAGCTTTGCTTCTGAAAGGCAAAAGGCAATCAATGAGGAGGTCAGCAAACTCCTCCATGCCAAGGCTATCAGGGAGGTTCATTACCCCACTTGGTTAGCAAATGTAGTTCTTGTAAAGAAAACCAATGGGAAGTGGCGATTGTGCATCGACTTCACTGATCTCAACCGAGCGTGCCCCAAGGACAGTTTTCCTTTACCTCGGATTGACCTAATAGTGGATGCCACTACAGGGCACGAGCTCCTCAGCTTCATGGACGCCTTCTCAGGCTACAACCAGATCAAGATGGATCCCAGCGATCAGGAGAAGACCTCCTTTGTGACTGAACAGGGAACATATTGTTATCAGGTCATGCCCTTCGGATTGAAGAACGCTGGAGCCACTTACCAGCGGTTAGTAAATAATATGTTCCAGAAGCAAATAGGAGCATCCATGGAAGTTTACATTGATGACATGCTAGTGAAGTCACTGAAAGCAGAGCTCCACATCGAGCACTTAGCTGAGTCATTCCGAATTCTAAGGGAGTACAAAATGAAGTTAAACCCTGCGAAATGCGCATTTGGGGTCTCGGCAGGAAAATTTCTGGGCTTTATAGTCAACAGCAGAGGGATTGAAGCCAATCCAGAAAAGGTTAGAGCAATGATGGAAATGCAATCACCATCCAACACAAAAGAGGTGCAACGTTTGACAGGCAGGATAGCCGCACTGAGCCGTTTTGTGTCTAGGGCTAGCGATAAATGCCAGCCATTTTTTCAAATCTTGAAGAAGGCATTCCACTGGGATGCCAAGTGTGAAGAAGCATTCGAAGACCTAAAGAGATATATGAGCTCTCCCCCTGTTCTGGTGAGCCCTCTAGAAGGGGAAATTCTCACCCTCTACCTAGCAGTTTCAGATTTTTCAACAAGTGCAGCGCTAGTTAGGGAGCGAGACAGAGCTCAGCAACCAGTCTACTACTGTAGCAGAGCTCTGAGGGGGGCAGAGGAGAGATATCCAAGGATGGAAAAACTCGTTCTAGCTCTGGTTACAACAGCTAGGAGACTTAGACCTTATTTCCAGGCTCATACTGTTGAGGTTCCAACAGATCAGCCAATGAAGCAAGTACTACACAAGCCGGAATCCTCAGGGAGGTTGGTTAAATGGGCCGTAGAGCTCAGCGAGTTTGATATCAGGTACAAGCCAAGAGCTGCCATCAAAGGGCAAATTTTGGCAGATTTTATTGCAGAATTCACAGCAGCAGCGCCTATGGAAACCACGGACTTAGTACCGGACCTTCCCATATGGAAGCTTTCAGTGGATGGAGCTGCCAATGCTCAGGGAAGCGGTGCAGGAATGATCCTGACCTCCCCAGAAAGAATAGACGTCGAATATGCCCTCAGATTTGGGTTCAAAGCTTCAAATAATGAGGCAGAATATGAAGCCGTCATCGCTGGGCTTAATCTTGCCTATTCTATGGAAGCAGAGCAGCTGGAGATCTGCAGTGATTCTCAACTGGTGGTGAAGCAGATAGAAGAGTGTTACGAGGCAAGAGGCGAGAAGATGGTCCTGTACCTCAAAAAGGTACGAGAACTAATGAAACAGTTTGTGCAGGTTAAGGTCAGACACGTGCCTAGAGTGGAGAACTCACGAGCAGATGCTCTGGCAAAGTTAGCAACTGCCTCGCAGGAGGATTTGGATAGGCTAATTCCAGTAGAGCACCTTCCAAAGCCCTCGGTAAGCATCGAAGAAGAGGAAATTCTATCAATTGAAGCTCAGCCGAGCTGGATGGATCCCATCGTAGAGTACCTTCAGAATGGAACTTTGCCAAATAATGCCAAGGAGGCATCCAAGCTAAGGGCCAGGTCAGCCAGATTTTCCCTGATGCAAGGGAAACTGTACAAGCATGGATTTTCAATGCCTCTCCTTAAGTGCGTAGGAGATGAAGATGCTAACTACATACTCAGAGAAGTACATGAGGGGATATGTGGCAACCACATAGGAGCTCGGGCCTTGGCAGGAAAAGTACTGAGGCAAGGATATTATTGGCCCACCATGCTCACAAGCGCCACCGACTTAGTAAGAAAATGCAAAACTTGCCAAGAGCATGCTAATATGTCCCACTGTCCTCCCGAGCTCCTAACCTCGGTGGTAAGCCCATGGCCTTTTCAGCAGTGGGGGTTGGACATTCTGGGACCCCTTCCCACCGGTGTGGGGCAGTGCAAGTTTGCCATCATAGGAGTGGATTACTTTACTAAATGGGCGGAGGTTGAACCTTTGGCAACGATCACAGAGCAAAAAGTTCAAAACTTCGTTTGGAAGTCGATAGTTTGCAGGTTTGGAGTTCCCAGAGCATTCGTGTCTGACAATGGAAAGCAGTTTGATAATTCAAAGTTCAAAAGTTTTTGTGCCGAGCTCGGAATCAAGAACTATTTCTCAGCTCCTGCCCATCCCCAGTCTAATGGGCAGGCAGAGGTCACAATAAGAACCATAAAGTCAGCTTTGAAGACCAAGCTAGAAAACCTGAAAGGCAAGTGGGTGGAGTACATTCCGGAGGTGTTGTGGGCCTACAGGACCACCGCCAGATCTGCGACTCAGGAAACCCCCTTTGCTTTGGCCTTTGGGACCGAGGCAGTGGCCCCAGTGGAGATAGGGCTCCAATCACCAAGGGTGGAGTTTGCGGATTCCGAGCACAATGATGAGTCTCTCTTGCTAAACCTCGATCTCTTGGATGAAAAGAGGGACAGAGCTCTGCACCGTGTCCGTACATACCAAAGGAAAACTGCAAGGTACTATGACAGGAGGGTAAGACACAGAAGTTTCAAGGTTGGAGATTTGGTACTTAGGAGGCTTATGCTTGCGAGAAAGGATCCCACGCATGGGAAATTGGGACCCAATTGGGAGGGGCCCTATATCGTGTCAAGGATAATCAGACCAGGAAATTACGAGTTGCAAACAGAGGAAGGAAAGGTTCTACCTCACTCGTGGAATGCCGAGCACCTTAAGAAGTTTTTTCAGTAAGTGTTACTTGTAATAGAACTACTTTTAAATAAGAAAGAGCAAGCCTTTTATTCACCCTCCAATGGTCTCCAAAGCAGCAAGATGAGCTCTTCAGCTCATAAACAAACGATAAGCTTCAAAGCTTATAAATGCAAGATGAGCTCTTCAGCTCATAAACAAAAGATAAGCTTCAAAGCTTATAAATGCAAGATGAGCTCTTCAGCTCATAAACAAACGATAAGCTTCAAAGCTTATAAATCAAAGATGAGCTCTTCAGCTCATAAAAACCCGATAAGCTTCAAAGCTTATAAATGCAAGATGAGCTCTTCAGCTCATAAACAAACGATAAGCTTCAAAGCTTATAAATGCAAGATGAGCTCTTCAGCTCATAAACAAACGATAAGCTTCAAAGCTTATAAATCAAAGATGAGCTCTTCAGCTCATAAAAACCCGATAAGCTTCAAAGCTTATAAATTTAAGATGAGCTCTTCAACTCATAAAAACACGATAAGCTTCAAAGCTTATAAATCCAAGATGAGCTCTTCAGCTCATAAAAACACGATAAGCTTCAAAGCTTATAAAAGAAAGATGGGCTCCCCAGCTCATAACTACAGGATAAGCCTCAAAAGCTTATAAACAAAAGACGAGCTCTTCAGCTCGTACAAAATTCAAGGCTGAACCCTTCTTGGAGACACCAACAGTCAAATTCAAGGCTGAACGCTTCTTGGAGACACCAACAGTCAAATTCAAGGCTGAACGCTTCTTGGAGACACCAATGGTCCTCCCCCCAGGACCAGATACCCTTGTACACTGCCTACACACTCAAAGACCTCGAAAGGTCCAGAACAACTGAGAACACCTATGAGGTCAGATGAGAAGTAAGGTCAGAGCAGACATGATCTTCTGTTCTCCATCGATATCCGTGGTTCGACCTAGGGGGTCAGTGAAAGACCAAGGTCAGAGCAGACATGATCTTCTGTTTTCCATCTACGTTCGTGTTTCGAACGAGAAGAGTAAGCTGAAATAACCTAACAGAATTCGAGATGAATGAAAAGTCTGGCATTCGAAATATCCGACAGTGCAAATATTCAGAAAAATACAAAAAGAGTCATAGTCTGATATCGCTTAAGAAAAGAAAGAACGATACAAGGAAACAAAGATTCTAGTCTTTCTTAAGTTCAGATTTCAGCTCAGCAACCTCTCCCTTCAGGCTAGCATTCTCTTTCTTCAGCTCATCCCTTTCCTGCTCAGCCTTTTGAAGCGAATTAAGAAGCTTCTGACCAACAGAGGAAAGGAAGATGGTGGACAGAGAGTCAGGAGAAGGGGAATCGTCCCTCTTACGCTTCCTCGAACTCGTGACGGTGTTTCCGTCCTTGTCAGAATCCCCATCCTCATCAGAATCAGAGAAAGAGGTCCAGGAAGAGTAAGGAATAGTGGAAAACTCAAACTCAGTAGCCTCAGCCCCAAGCAAATAGAGGTTTGCGCTCGTCATCAGCTCGGAATAAGTCTTAGACTCCACAAGCAACAACTCGTTGATATTCACCATCCCTGGTAAATCCAGGTCAGGTGGATCTGCACAGCAAGGACATAATCAGAGCATATTTTTAAAAGGAAAGTACTCAAAAGAGCTATGCTCGAGCTTACCAATACGAGAGAAGCTCTTCCAGGACCGAGGAATCCTGGCTTTACGACAGCGATCCTCAGGAGACCTCCAAGCCTCTCCAGAAGCGAAGAAGAAACGCTCAGACCACCCTTCAGGGTTGGAGGGAAGATCTAGAACCAGAGGGCGTAAATTGAAATCCCTCCAACGGAAGAAACTGAAGCAAGGGGCATTATCTTCCTCAATCTCAAAGAAGTATAGAAACTCAGAGACAAAGGGGAACCTGCCAAGAGCATGAAGGCGGCAGAACAAGAAGAAGCTTACCATAGCACCCCATCCTCGTGGAGAAAGGCGAGAAGGGCACAGGCCATAATAGGCAAGAACTCGCCCAATGGCCGGATGAATGGGAAGGCGAAGTCCCATGTCCATAGCACCTTCAAAGAAACAGACTTCCCCTCGGGGAAGGTAGTTACAAGGCTCGTCGGAGGAAGAAACTCGCATAGGCAAGTCAAGATCAGGGAAAAACCGTTTCTTGATGTCCGTCAAATCAGAAGATTCAAGTAATGAAGGGGACAAATAGCGACAATGCCACTCCCATTCGATCCCAAAGGAGGATCGTTCCTGGAACAAAGAAGAAGTGGATGCGGCCATCGAAAATGCTGGTAAGGAAAAAGATGCAAGAAATCAAGAAGAAAGTCAAGAATAGGTCATGCATTTGAGAGCTTTTCAGGAAACTAAGAGCCAAGAAAGAGGGAATCAAGTGGCCTGTTCAGTTTCTTAATTAATAAAGGTAGCAGCGGTTATGGAAAGTGGCTACGGTTATGGAAAGTGGTTGCGGTTATGGAAAGGGGAAAGACGTGGCGGTTATGGGAAGCGGTTGAGAGAAAAACGCGGGAAAAGAAACCAGATACTACCCCTCCTATTTGCACTCAAATCGACCAACGAAAATTCTGACCCCACCAAGCAATATACCCTCCATATTTGAGCTCAGCCCAGTAAAAAACAGAGCACTTGTATACCAAATCTTTGAGGTGTGAAAGCTCAAAACCTCGCTTAAGGAAGGCCTAAAGCACTCCGCAAAGCAAGATGTGGGGAAAAGAGAGGTGAATCATGAAGCTCAGACAGAACCCGTAAATTCAGACAAAAGAACCACGAAGCTCAGAAATAAACTTTAAGATCAGACAACAGAGCCAAATAGCTCAGAAAGCGCTCTTCAGTTCATACAGAAAAGACAAAGAGCTCAGAGCTCTCAAGTTCGAAAAAAGAACCGTCTTAGCTCAGCAAGAATTTATAAGCTCACAAGCACGAGCTATGCAACTCTGAAGGAGCACGCCAGTTCAGAATATAGAGTTGAGCAGCTTAGGACGAAGAAGAATAAGGAGTGGACCCCTAGGGTACCAACTACCGAGCTTAAAAGGCTCGGGAAAAGCAGTCGAACATAACACCAAGTCCCCTGTACTCTTCAAACCTAGTAATTTTGCTTCAAGAAGTGCACAGCACCCCTCAAAGCAAAAGGGGGCAAAGGGAGTATACAAAGTTGAGTGCATGCAAAGCCAGGCAAATAAGTGCACCGTTGCGGTTCGAGTTGAAGTCGAATCAAAATCCAAGAATACATATATGCTGAAATTGAAAGATATGTATATATATACTAAGCCAGCAAAAGAGCAATAAATGAAGTCAAAGACTACATCACGAAAAATTCTTTACAGAGAAATTACAACTAAAAAGACCTAGGATTCTGGAAGAAGAGGGATTGAAGGATCTCGCAGCTCAGTAGAGGAGTCCCTTGCTTCTGTTGCTGAGGGCTCACCTTGAACAAGGGCTTCAGACACCACGACAGCTGAAAAGGATGCAGAAACAGGAACAGCAGGAGCTGCAGCAGAAAGCTCAGGAATCGTTGTTGAAGGCTCAGGGAGCGTGATAATAGCTTCTGAGGTCCCAGGGGCGGGTGTGTCTTGACTTAAGGCAGCAGCTGGGGAGTCTGAGATATCCCCCTCATTGTCAGTGCCAGATTCTTCCATTTCCTCCTCAGTGGGGATGGGGAGATTGAAATCAAGGTCTGGGTATGCTTTGGTAGCCTTACGCCTAAAAGCAAGCCATCCAGTAGCCCATGAAGTGGTGGCCTCATCCTTAAGCTCGGCAAACTCTCTGTCTCTCTCTTGAACCAAATATTTCTGCTCCTCGAGCTCCTCACAGAGTTTGCCGTTAGCCTCACTGAGGGCAAAATAATCTTGATTAACCTGGATGAGCTCCCTCTTAGCGTCAAAGGCCTCCTGGTTAGCCTTGGACCACGCCTCAACCTTAGCCTGCAGGTCTTCCTTGACCGCCTTCAGCTCATCCCGAGTCTTCTTTTCCCCTTCCTCAGCTCTGGCCTTGACTGTCAGTGTATGTTTGAGATCGGAGGCTTGCTTCACCATCTGTTCGTTGAGACCCTCCATCTGCACTTTAAGGCTCTCCACCTGAGCTCTGAGGTCTTCATTCTCAAGAGACAATTCTGAAACCTTGGTCTTGTATTTCTTTAAGACCTGGAAAGAGCTCTCTTGAGAGCGAACTCGGTGCAGCAGACCTTTCGTATGAAGGGCAGCCTGAGAATATAAGGAAAGTACAGCAAATAATGTCAGACCACGAAATACAAACAAGCAAAGAGAGACAGGGGGTTAACACTCACAGTAGCAGCTCCCTGAAGGGCCAAAGAGATGGATTCCTCCAGGGGCATGGAAGCGGCCTTCAGGACATCAGATTCAGAAAAGATAGAGGAAAGAGCTCCAGCAGCAAGGTCTATATTGTCAAAAAAGGAGTCCTCATCTTCCTCCTCAGACTTTCTCTCTTTTTCAGTCACCTTCCCAGAAGCACTGTATTCGAACTTCCCGGGTTGAAGGTCGGGAACCAATTCCAAAGCCTCCTTGACCTCAGAAGAAGAAGGGGAAGCCTGATCCCTCTCCTGAGCAGACGCCAACTTAGAAGGGGCCACTAGAGGGGAAGAAGAGGTGGTCGCAGCTTGTGGAGTTCCAGAGGAGGAGGGCGGAGCCTTGCTTGGAACCTGTCCTTCAGCTGCAGAGGGGGGAGAAGATGCTTCCAGCCTGGGGATCTTAGCTCGAGTGTTTGGGCCGCTCCCAGAGCCTACCCGAGCTTTGCGTTTCCTAGACCTGCCACCCTCCATCAGCTCTGCAATTTTGGCCTGAAGCTCTTCTGGAATAACCTTCATGGTAGAAGGACCTGGAAGATCTGGAAGAAGTAGGAAAATGTAAAGAAAAAGAGAAAGGAAGGAAAGATAATGAAGAAAGGAAAAAGAATGGCGTTGAAATCACCTTCGTCAGCCCCTAAAACAGACAAGGGGATCGCTAAAGTCGCCACAGGAAGACTCAGACCTAGCTGTACCAGGTTCCTTGACTCAATCAAGTCGGCGTACTTCTCTGGCTTGATCTTCTCCAACTTTGCTAGCAACTTTTTGTCCTCAGGGCTGAGCTCGTAGCGTTCACCTAAGAGGAAGAAAGTATGCAAATAAGAAAAAGATAAGAGGCCGGCAGGTTCCAGATCAGAGCTCGAACTCAAGTAAGGACTCACGTAAATTATCTGGTTCAGCCCAGGCCGTAGGGATACCGAGTGTGTCTGTCTTATCAGCAGGGTTGTACTCCCAATTGGTGCCCCCGACAAAGAAGAAATGTTCCTTCCAGTGTTTATGGGAGGTCGGAATGTCAGAGATGAGCTGCCTAACACTGGCACGCTTGGAGGCATACAAGAAGCCTCCGGAGGTCGGTTTTACATTGAAGAGCTCTAAGAACAAAGGAATGCTAGGAATCCCAAGTTTATGCTTCTTAAACAGGACTAACAGACCAACCATGACGCCATAGAAGTTGGGGGAGATCTGGGAAGGGCACACATGAAAATGTTGCAGAACAGCCTTGATGAAGGGATGCAAGGGAAAGCGAAGGCCGTTGTCAAAAGCAGCAAGAAAGAAGCAGACTCTGTTATGAACTTTTTCTACATAAAAAACGGATCGATCTGGGCACCAGGGTTCGACCCCAGGGGGAAAACCATACCGAACTTTATAAGACTTCATTAGCCTAGGGGCCTCTTTACTGCAGCCCACAGATTCGGCATGCCTAAAGGCAAGCCCTAGATACGAGGTTTTTTCCTCCACCCCGACTCCACTTATCTTAGCTTTGCCTTTGTCAGGTCTGGGGGGCAGGGAAGATGAGGTGGAGGGAGGCTCCTCGGCGTAGACCTCAGCCTCTACAGCCTCTACAGCCTCTACACCCGGAAAATTATCAATCTCATCACCAACTTCCCCTAAATCCGTATCTTCCCCGGCTGACCTAGATCCTAGAAGTGAAACAGAGGAGCGAGTGGCTTCAGAAGAAGCAGACATGATAGGGAGAGAAAAAGGAAGATGGAAAGAGCGATAGAGCAAAGGGGGATTAGTCAGGCACTCTCTAATGACCCGGGAATCAACACAGTGGCTCCCAACTGCAAGGATATGAACTACAGAACCCCAATCCACGAAGTGGTGAAGTGGGGCTAGACAATGGTCACGATTCCAAAAATAAAAGAACCGAAAAGCCCAAAAATGCAATAACCACCTCGAACTCGAGGGATCCAGAGCAAAAAAGGAAGAAATAGGGGCAAAGGACGTACCTAACCCAGGGATAGTGGCAAACAGGAACTTGGAACGAAATCAGAAAAGGAGGCGTCGCAAGTCTTCGAAACGAGGTCCGGAAATTCGATTTCAGGCAAGAGAATAGAAAAACCAAGGCAAGAAGGACTGGAATCACAGAGAGAGCGGAGACGAAGGGCAGTAAAGAAGATGAATAGTGCGAAGAAGCAGTTTAGATAGCCGTTTTAAGCATTTAAAGCCTGGGAGACATGGGCTGAGACGTGCGCGGGAATCGAGGAAAGTCATGATGGCTATAAAACCGTCAGAAATCCTCCAGCCACGTGCCAGCCACACGCACGTCTAACTCGTCTTGTACAAGTCATCCCCTGCCTGAGCTAACTCAAGGCAAGGGCTGGGGGGCAACTGATGATACCCAGAATAAAACTGGCTCGGGAGCTCAGGCAAAATAAGCTGAGCTCCCCTAGCCATGAGCAGAGCTCATCCAGTCAGCACTAAGAGCTCCTAGTCGAAGGCGCGAGAGGAGAAATGCTGAGGGAACAACAAGACGACTCGGATACCCTTATTAAGGAGGTAGAATCCAATCCGAGGCAGAAAACCCGTATTTAACCATGATCTCCTCCGAAAACTAAGGAGGATCCCACAGGAGGAGGCAAAGATCTCTCCTTTTGAAGCCAGCCATAAGGAATTTAGGTAACTCCGGAATTATGGATGAAGATAGGGCACGATCCCTTCAATGTAGGATAGTCCCGTATTAGAGGTAAGTATGAGGCTATAAAAAGGAAGAGACAGCCCCCATTGGAGAAGGAGATTTTTTGAACCCTAGTTCCCTGAGTAATCGACTGTAACACCTTCAATTGATCAATAAAGAAGAAGGAGCAAGAGCCTCCATTAGAGAGTGGACTAGCCGAGCTCACCGGCCGGTGAACCACTATATTTCCACCGTATTTCACACATTATACACGACAAATTAGAGCTTTCATTCTCCACTTCATGAGCCTTGTAGCTCAGATGCCATATTAATCCTCATGCAAACTGTTCACGCCAATTAATCTGGTTCCTTAGCTCGTATCCGGAGGTTTACACCATCAGAATTAAAAAGAGAAAGGGTTTCAAACTTTCTCGTATGTGGGACTCTCTATCTTCTTGGGTAGATAATTGATCATCTTTCATTTGGATAGTGAGTTGTTTTTATAATAGTAAGTCAAGTCACGAATAATAATTGAACTGGAGGAACTTGCCAGGATAGCTTGGTAATCAAGCAAGCAGTTATGTAGGCGCCAACTCATGGCTCACCTCCAATAATGCAATTCCGAGAGGAGTTGGTAGTTGGGCACTAGATCCCTTCAGACCTAGAGAATGTGTGACGTTGGGTTGGGGTTTGGTGAACCAACTAGTCGCTTCTCTAGTTGAAGTATCGGGCCTTTTTTTCATTGCCTAGGTTACACCTTTGGAATACCCCAGGAATTGGAGGGGAAGCTCTGCATCCATCGACTCAAGTAATTCACCATCAATAGTGGGAAAAGACTTTCCTTTAGGTTAGATTGGGCTCGTCATTCACCCAATTTCCCCGTCCATCGATTAATCACGCAAGTCATCAGCCTCTTTCACCAAATATCCTAGCTTTGCCCTCCAAAATCGACAATCGAAAGCTTCTGAATCTCTAATATCAACAAAAGTGTCTTGTAGAGTATCCATAGGGGAATCCATTGTAAGCTCAACGACATTTCTAACCAAATAGAAGAAATATACTCAATCATTTTTATCAGATAATAACCAAATAGTGTTTAGGTATTGGCTTCTTTGATTGCGCGGTGAAGACAACATTTCTCTTCATCATATAACTTGATGAACCCAAATAAAAAAACATAAGCGCCTCACGTGAGCTTTTTGAAAACTGGGATGTGGTTGAGCATATCTTTTCTCTTCTTTATCTTTCTTTGGCGTATCCTTTCTTTCTCTTTTCTATATGAAAAAAGAAAGTGGTGTTGTGCAGTAAATCAAAGTAGATGAATTACTCGTGGTTTGCTTAACTGGTCATAATGGTCAGACTTCTTTCTTTCCTTTATTAGTTTTAGAAAAGTACTAAAAAAACACGTAAAAATGCTTCTTCTTCTTTTCTCTTCATTCAAACCATTGAGGTTTGTCGTATTATAACGGAGACACAAATGATATAGTATATTATTATATAATTATATACATTTATAAATGCAGTAGACGCATAATGGACTAATTCATGAATTGAATCGAATGAGCCCTTTTCACTTAAAAGTAACGTTCTTTAAGAGACTTAAGTCACTCTTCAAATACATGTTTTAAACTCATACTAGCTTAAAAATTTCAGTCCATTAAATATGTTCATATTATTTTAAGATTCTTTTATTTTTGGGTCAATAACACTTTGCACACTAAAAAATTCTCAAAATTTTAATTTATGTTCTAAAAATTAAAATTCTCACATTGCACCATCAAGATAAAAGATAACAACATTTCAAAATAATTAACACTGATGATACTTGTTGGAAGATAAGAATTCAAAGATAAGAAAATAATTGATGGTGTAAACCTTCGGGAATGAGCTATGGGATCGAAATATCTTATCTGGGTGATCTGTATAGGGCTTGATATGGTGTCTGAGCTACCAGGCCCATAAAGTGGTGGATGAATGCTATATTTTACGACGTATAGTGTGTGAAATACGGTAGAAGTATAGTGGTTCACCGGCTAGTGAGCTCGGCTAGTCCACTCTCTAATGGAGGCTCTTACTCCCTTGTCTTTATTGATCAAATTGAATGTGTTACAGTAGAATTATCAGAGTCTTAGGGTTTCTGGTTGTTCTCCCCCTGGCCATGGAGGTTGTCCTCCCCTTTTATGGCCTCATGCTTACCTCTAACACGGAATTACCTCCTATATTGAAGGGATCGTGCCCTATCTTCATCCATAATTCCGGAGTTACCTAAACTCCTTACGGCTGGCTTCAAACAGAGAGATCTTTGCCTTCTTTCGTGGGATTCTCCTTAGCTTTAGGAGGGGATCGTGGTTGATTGCGGGTCTAATGCCTTGGAATGGTTCTACTTTCTTTTTAGTGATATCCGTAGTTACCTTGCTGTCCTTTCATCATTTCTTAACTCGTGTCCTCAGCTGGGAGCCTTTAGCGCTGACTAGATGAGCTCTGGCCAATGCCGGATGAGCTCTGCTTCTTCTGTCTGAGCTCCCGACCTGAGCTTATTTCCTGAGCTCGTGTCTGTTCATTTCAGGTATCATCAGTTGCCCCCCAGCCCTTGCCTTAGGTTAGCCTAGGCAGGGGCTGACCTACACGAACTGAATTAGACCCGCACGTGGCCAGCATGTGGCTTGAGGATTTTTGACGGTTTACAGCAATCATGTCTTTCCTCGATTCCCGCGCATGTCTTTACCCACGTCCCTCAAGCTTTAAAGACCCAAACGGCTACCTGAACCGTCTCTTCACACTATTCATCTTCCTCGCTGCTCCTCGTCTCCATTCTCTCTGCGATTTCGGACCATTTTGCTTGAGCCTCTCTGTTTTCTTGCTTGAAATCGACTTCCCTACCCTTGTTTCGAAGATTCGCATCGCCTCCTTCCTCCGATAGTGCTTCAGGCTACCGTTCACAGCTATTCCTGAGTTAGGTACGTCATTTGCCCCTTCCTCTTCCTTCCTTTACTCTGGATCCCTCGAATTCGAGGTGGTTGCTGCATTTTTGGGCTTTTCGGTTCTTTTATTTTTGGAATCGCGACCATTGCTTAGCCCCCCTTCCTTATTTCGTCGATTGGAGCTCTATAGTTCACATTCTTGCCGTCGGGAGTTACTGTGCTGACCCAAGGGTTATCAAAGAGTGCCTAACCCGTGCTCCTTTGCTTTATCGTTCCTTTCACCTTCCTTTTTCCCTTCCTATCATGTCTGCCTCCTCTGGAGCCACTCGCTCCTCTGTTTCACTTTTAGGGTCTAGGTCAGCCGAAGAGGACTCCGAATTAGGGGAGGTAGGCGACGAGATAGATAACTTCCCTGGGGTGGAAACCGTTGATTCTGAGGTTAATACCGAAGAGCCTCCCTCAGCGTCCCCCTCCTTGCCTCCTAAGCCAGACAAAGGCAAAGGTAAGGTCAGTGGAGTTGGGGTTGAAGGGAAGACCTCATATTTGGGGCAGGCCTTTAAGCACGCCGAGTCTGTGGGCTACAGCAAAGAGGCCCCTGAGCTAATGAAAGTTTATAAGCTTCGGTATGGCTTTCCTCCTGGGGTCGAACCCTGGTGCTCAGACAAATCTGTCTACTATGTAGAACAAGTACACAATAGGGTCTGCTTCTTTCTTGCCTCCTTTGAGAACGGTCTTCGCTTTCCTCTGCACCCCTTCGTCAAGGCTGTTCTGCAACACTTCCATGTGTGCCCTTCCCAGGTTTCCCCCAACTTCTATGGTGTCATGATTGGTCTTCTGGTCATCTTTAGGAAGCATAAACTTGGGCTTCCTAGTATTTCTCTGTTTTTAGAGCTCTTCAACGTCAAGCCGACCTCTGGAGGCTTCTTGTATGCCTCTAAGCGTGCCAACGCTAGGCAGCTTATCTCTAATATTCCGTCCTCTCATAAGCACTGGAAAGAACACTTCTTCTTTGTCGGGGGCACCAATTGGGAGTATAATCCTGCTGATAAGACGGATACTCTTGGTATCCCTACAGCTTGGACTGAACCAGACAACTTGCGTGAGTCTTTTCTTAAGTCAACTGAGCTCTGATCTGGAACTTGCACACCTTTAGCCTTCTTCTTACTTGCACGCTTTCTTCTTTTCAGGTGATCGTTTTGAGCTCAGCCCTGAGGATAAGAAAGTGCTAGTGGAGTTGGAGAAGATCAAGCCAGAGAGGTACGCTGACCTTATTGAGTCACGAAATTTGGTGCGGATAGGTCTAAGTCCTCCTGTGGTGACCTTGGCGATCCCATTATCGGTTTTAGGGGCTGACGAAGGTACCTTCTTTCTTTTCCTCTTCGTTGTGCTTCCTTCCCCTCTTCTTCTCCTTACGTCTCCCTACTCTCCCCAGACATTCCAGGTTCTTCTACCATGAAGTCTACTCCAGAAGAGCTCAAGGCCAAGGTGGATGAACTGATGAAAGGTGGTAGATCCAGCAAGCGCAAGTCTCGGGTTAGTTCTGGGAGTGGTCCAGGTGTCCGGGCTAAAATCCCCAGATTGGAGGTGTCTTCTCCCCCCTCTATAACTGAAGAACAGGTTCCAAGCAAGGCTCCGCCCTCCTCCTCTGGGACTCCACAAACCGCAATCCCCTCCTCCCCTCCAGTGGCTCCTTCTGAGCTGGCGTCTGCTCAAGAGGGGGGGCAGGCTTCCCCTTCCTCCTCCGAGGTCGAGAAGGCCTTGAAATTGATTCCCGACCTCCAACCCAGAAATTTCGGATACAGCGCCTCGGGGAAGGTGATTGAGAAAAAGGGGGAGGATGAGGACTCCTTTTTTGACAACATGGACCTTGCTGTTGGAGCTCTGTCCTCTATTTTTTCTGAATCTGATGTCCTGAAGGCTGCTTCCATGCCCCTTGAGGAATCCATCTCTTCAGCTCTTCAGGGGGCGGCTGCTGTAAGTGCTGGCCCCTTTTCCTCTTTGCTTGTTCGCATTTTATGGTCTGATGTAATTTTCTGTTCTTTCTTTATATTCTCAGGCTGCCCTTCATACGAGAGGTCTGCTGCACCGAGTCCAGTCTCAAGAGAGCTCCTTTAAGGTCCTGAAGACATATAAGGCCAAAATTTCTGAATTGTCTCTTGAGAACGAAGGCCTTGGAACTCAGAATGAAGACCTCAAAGCTCAGGTGGAGAACCTCAAAGAGCAGTTGGTGAAGCAAGCTTCCGACCTTAAGCATACATTGACCGTCATGGTCAGAGCTGAGGAAGGGGAGAAGAAAGCTCAGGACGAACTGAGGCTGGTTAAGGAGGACCTGCAGCTTAAGGTTGAGGCGTGGGCCAAGGCCAGCCAAGAGGCTTTTGACGCCAAGAAAGAGCTCAGCCAGACCAAGCAAGACTATCTCGCCCTCAATGAAGCAAATGGCAAGCTCTGTGAGGAGCTTGAGGAGCAGAAAAACTTGGTCACACAGAAAAGTAAGGAGATTGCCGAGCTTAAAGATGAGGCCACCACTTTGTGGGCTACTGGATGGGTTGCTTTTAGGCGTAAAGCTATCAAAGCTTACCCAGATCTCGAATTCAATTTCCCTATCCCTACTGAGGAGGAAATGGAAGAATCTGACTCTAGTGGTGAGGAAGACACCTCAGCTCTTCCTCCTGGAGCTCCCCTCCCAGATGCCTCTGCTTCCCCCTCTACTGTTCTTGTTGTGGCCTCATCTGCTGACCTGGTGACTGGGGCACTTGAACAAACATCATTGCCTGGTACAGCGGAGGCTCCTGGGGTCAGTGTTCCCGAAAATTCCACTCCTCCAGCATCAGGATCCTTGCCTCCCGAGCCCCAGGGTTCTGCTTCTCTTGTTGATGTTGTGTCTACCGAACTGCAGGGGCTTCTGTCCACTCCCCCTTAGGTCTTCTTACTTGTAATTTCTTTGTAAAGAATTTTTGAGATGTAACTTTGACTTGGGCTAGGGCCTTGTGCTACTTTGTGATCGTTCGTTATTTTGTTTTTTCATTGTTGGTTTATCATATTCATATGTCCCTTTGAATTTCAGCACATATATATTTTTGAATATATCTTTGAATTTGCGCACCTGTATGTATTCAACTTTGTATACTCCCCTTCCCCCCTTTTGCTTTGAGGGGTGTTGTGCACTTCTTGAAGCAAAATTACTAGATTTGAAGAGTACAGGAGACTTGGTGCTATGCTCAACTGCTTCTCCTAAGCCTTTTAAGCTCAGTGGTTGGCACCCTAAGGATCCATTATTTATCCTTCTTCGTTTTGAGCTGCTTAGACTGATATTTTGAACTGGCTTGCTCCTTCCGGGTTGTATAGCTCATGCTTATGAATTCTTGCTGAGCTATGCAGCTCTTCTTTCTGAACCTAAGAGCTCTTACTGCGCTTTTTAGCTCTTTTTGTTATCTTAAGAGCTCTTTCTGAGCTACTTGGCTCAGTTGTCTGACCTTAAAGGTTATTTCTGAGCTTTGTTGCTTTTTCGACAGATCTCTTTCTGGAATAGATAACAAATCCTGCTGCTCCATTTCTCTGATAATAGAAGACTTTATTCTACGTTTCACATTTCTTTTCCCTCTACCTTGCTTTGAGGAGTGCTTTAGGCCTTCTTTAAGCAAGGCTATGAACTTTCACATGCTGTCAAGTTTCCTTGATGAACTGAAGAAACTATTAGGAGCTTTTCCTCTTTAAGGTGAACAGGGCTGTTAGAATTGCAGGCCTTAAAGACTTGCTATACCAGTGTTTTGTTTTTGACTGGGCTGAGCTAAAATTTGGAGGATATGTGGCTTGGTGGGGTCAGAATGTTCCTTCGTTGTCTTGAATGCAATATAAGGGGCAATTTTGTACCTATTCCTTTTCCCGCGTTTCTCTCTCAACTGCTTCCCATAACCGCCACGTCTTTCATGACCGCAACCACTTTTCATAACCGTAGCCACTTTCCATAACCGTAGCCACTTTCCATAACCGCTGCTACTCTCCATAACCGTAGCCAGTTTCCATAACCTCTGCTACCTTCATTAATTAGGAAATTAAACAGGCAACTTGACTCCCTATTTCTTGGCTCTTTGTTTCCTGAAAAGCTCCCAAGTGTATGACATATTCTTGACTTTCTTCTTGATTTCTTGCGTCTTTTCCCTTACCAGCACTTTCGATGGCTGCCTCTGCTTCTTCTTTGTTCCAGGAAAGATCCTCCTTTGGAATCGAATGGAAGTGGCATTGTCGCTACTTGTCCCCTTCAATACTTGAATCTTCTGATTTGGTGGATATCAAAAAACGATTTTTCCCTAATCTTGACTTGCCTTTGCGAGTTTCTTCCTCCGACGAGCCTTGCAACTACCTCCCGCGAGGGGAGGTCTGTTTCTTTGAAGGTGCTATGGACATGGGACTTCGCCTTCCCATTCATCCGGCCATTGGGCGAGTTCTTGCCTATTATGGCCTGTGCCCTTCTCGCCTTTCTCCACGAGGATGGGCTGCTATGGTAACCTTCTTCTTGTTCTGCCGCCTGCATGCTCTTGGCAGGTTCCCCTTTGTCTCTGAGTTCCTGTACTTCTTTGAGATTGAGGAAGATGATGCCCCCTGCTTCAGTTTCTTCCGTTGGAGGGATTTCAATTTACGCCCTTTGGTTCTAGATCTTCCCTCCAATCCTGAAGGGTGGTTTAGGCGTTTCTTCTTCGCCTCTGGAGAGTCTTGGAGGTCTCCTGAGGATCGCTGTCGTAAAGCTAGGATTCCTCGGTCCTGGAAGAGCTTCTCTCGTATTGGTAAGCTCGAGCCGAGCTCTTTTGAGTACTTTTCCTTTTTTTTTTTTTTTTTTTTTTTTTTTTTTTTTAGATATGCTCTTATTATGTCCTTGCTGTGCAGATCCGCCTGACCTGGATTTACCAGGGATGGTGAATATCAACGAGATGCTGCTTGTGGAGTCTAAGACTTATTCCGAGCTGATGACGAGCGCAAACCTCTATTTGCTTGGGGCTGAGGCTACTGAGTTTGAGTTTTCCACTATTCCTTACCCTTCCTGGACCTCTTTCTCTGATTCTGATGAGGACGGGGATTCCGACAAGGACGGAAACACCGTCACGAGTTCAAGGAAGCGTAAGAGGGATGACTCTCCTTCTCCTGACTCTTTGTCCATCATTTTCCTTACCTCCATTGGTCAAAAGCTTCTCGACTCGCTTCACAAGGCTGAGCAAGAAAGGGATGAGCTGAAGAAAGAGAATGCTAGCCTGAAGGGAGAGGTTGCTGAGCTGAGATCTGAACTTAAGAAAGACTAGGATCTTTGTTCCCTTGCATCTTTCTTTCTTTTCCTGAACGATACCAGACTATGACCCCTTTTTTTTTTTTACTTTTCCGCACGTTTATTTTCTTGGATATTCTGAATTCTAGTTTGTTCATTCTTGAGTGTGCATGCCCACATACGAGCTCTTTGTGTTTGAAACATGAACGTAGAAGGAAAACAGAAGATCATGCTTGCACTGACCTTAGTTCCTGATTAGTCCCAGAGATCAGACCACAAACATTGATGGAAAACAGAAAATCAGGTTTGTGCTGACCCCAATTCCCAACTGGTTTCCATTGGTCGCACCACGAGCGTTGATGGAAAATAGAATATCATGTTGGTACTGACCTCACTTCCCATCTGACTTTGTGAGTGCTCTCTGCCGTACTGGACGTTTTAGGGTTTTCGAGGGGGTAGGCAGTGCATAAGGACCATTAGTCGCGGGGGAAAGACTGTTGGTGTCTCCAAGAAGGGACCAGTCTTGAATTTCACGAACCTAGAAGCTTGTACGCGCCGAGGAGCTGTAGAACTCCTCTTGCTTTTGGTAAGCTTGGAAGCTTATCGTTTGTATATGAGCTGAAGAGCTCATCTTATATTTATAAGCTTTGAAGCTTATCGCTTGTTTATGAGCTGAAGAGCTCATCTTGTAGTTATAAGCTTTGAAGCTTATCGTTTGTTTATGAGCTGAAGAGCTCATCTTGCAGTTATAAGCTTTGAAGCTTATCGCTTGTTTATGAGCTGAAGAGCTCATCTTGCATTTATAAGCTTTGAAGCTTATCGTTTGTTTATGAGCTGAAGAGCTCATCTTGCATTTATAAGCTTTGAAGCTTATCGCTTGTTTATGAGCTGAAGAGCTCATCTTGCATTTATAAGCTTTGAAGCTTATCGCTTGTTTATGAGCTGAAGAGCTCATCTTGCATTTATAAGCTTTGAAGCTTATCGCTTGTTTATGAGCTGAAGAGCTCATCTTGCATTTATAAGCTTTGAAGCTTATCGTTTGTTTATGAGCTGAAGAGCTCATCTTGCATTTATAAGCTTTGAAGACCATTGAAGGGTGAATAAAAGACTTGCTCTTTCTTATTTAAAAGTAGCTCTATTACAAGTAACACTTACTGAAAAAACTTATTAAGGTGCTCGGCATTCCACGAGTGAGGTAGAACCTTTCCTTCCTCTGTTTGCAACTCGTAATTCCCCGGTCTGATTATCCTTGACACGATATAGGGCCCTTCCCAATTGGGTCCCAATTTCCCATGCGTGGGATCCTTTCTTGCAAGCAGAAGCCTCCTAAGTACCAAATCTCCAACTTTGAAACTTCTGTGTCTTACCCTCCTATCATAATACCTCGCAGTTTTCCTTTGGTAAGTACGGACACGGTGCAGAGCTCTGTCCCTCTTTTCATCCAAGAGATCGAGGTGTAGCAAGAGAGATTCATCATTGTGCTCGGAATCTGCAAACTCCACCCTTGGTGACTGGAGCCCTATCTCCACTGGGGCCACTGCCTCGGTCCCAAAGGCCAAAGCAAAGGGGGTTTCCTGAGTCGCAGATCTGGCGGTGGTCCTGTAGGCCCACAATACCTCCGGAATGTACTCCACCCATTTGCCTTTCAGGTTTTCTAGCTTGGTCTTCAAAGCTGACTTTATGGTTCTTATTGTGACCTCTGCCTGCCCATTAGACTGGGGATGGGCAGGAGCTGAGAAATAGTTCTTGATTCCGAGCTCAGCACAAAAACTTTTGAACTTTGAATTATCAAACTGCTTTCCATTGTCAGATACGAATGCTCTGGGAACTCCAAACCTGCAAACTATCGACTTCCAAAAGAAGTTTTGAACTTTTTGCTCTGTGATCGTTGCCAAAGGTTCGACCTCTGCCCATTTAGTAAAGTAATCCACTCCTACGATGGCAAACTTGCACTGCCCCACACCGGTGGGAAGGGGTCCCAGAATGTCCAACCCCCACTGCTGAAAAGGCCATGGGCTTACCACCGAGGTTAGGAGATCAGGAGGACAGTGGGACATATTGGCATGCTCCTGGCAAGTTTTGCATTTTCTTACCAAGTCGGTGGCGTTTTCGAGCATGGTGGGCCAATAATACCCTTGCCTCAGTACTTTTCCTGCCAAGGCCCGAGCTCCTATGTGATTGCCACATATCCCCTCATGTACCTCTCTGAGTATATAGTTAGCATCTTCATCTCCTACGCACTTAAGGAGAGGCGTTGAGAATCCTCGTTTATACAGGCTCCCTTGGAGTAGGGAAAATCTAGCTGACCTGGTCCTCAGCTTGGATGCCTCCTTTGTATCACTTGGCAGAGTCCCATTCTGCAAGTATCCGATGATGGGGTCCATCCAGCTCGGCTGAGCTTCAACCGATAGCATGTCCTCTTCATTGATGCTTACTGAAGGCCCTGGGAGGTGCTCCACTGGAATTAGCCTATCCAAATCCTCTTGCGAAGCAGTTGCTAACCTTGCCAGGGCATCTGCTCTTGAGTTTTCCGTTCTAGGCACGTGTCTGACCTTAACCTGCACAAATTTTTTCATTAGTTCTCGTACCTTTTTGAGGTAAAGGATCATCTTTTCGCCTCTTGCTTCGTAACATTCTTCTATCTGCTTCACCACCAGCTGAGAGTCACTGCAGATCTCCAGCTGCTCCGCTTCCATAGAATGGGCAAGATTGAGCCCAGCGATGACAGCTTCGTATTCTGCTTCGTTATTTGAAGCTCTGAACCCAAATCTAAGGGCGTATTCGACATCTATTCCTTCTGGAGAGGTCAAGATCATCCTTGCACCGCTTCCCTGAGCATTAGCAGCTCCATCTACCGAAAGCTTCCAGATGGGGAGGTCCGGTATTAAATCTGTGGTCTCCATAGGCGCTGCTGCTGTGAATTCTACAATAAAATCTGCCAAAATTTGCCCTTTGATGGCAGTTCTTGGCTTATACCTGATATCAAACTCGCTGAGCTCTACGGCCCATTTAACCAACCTTCCTGAGGATTCTGGCTTGTGCAGCACTTGCTTCATCGGCTGATCTGTTGGAACCTCGATAGTATGAGCCTGGAAATAAGGTCTAAGTCTCCTAGCTGTTGTAACCAGAGCTAGAACGAGTTTTTCCATCTTTGGATATCTCTCCTCTGCCCCCCTCAGAGCTCTGCTACAGTAGTAAACTGGTTGCTGAGCTCTGTCTCGCTCCCTAACTAGCGCTGCACTTGTTGAAAAATCTAAAACCGCTAGGTAGAGGGTGAGGACTTCCCCTTCTAAAGGGCTCACCAGAACAGGAGGAGAGCTCATATATCTCTTTAGGGCTTCGAATGCTTCTGCACACTTGGTATCCCAGTGGAATGCCTTCTTCAAGATCTGAAAAAACGGCTGGCATTTATCGCTGGACCTAGACACAAAACGGCTTAGTGCAGCTATCCTGCCAGTCAAACGTTGCACCTCTTTCGTATTGGATGGTGGTTGCATTTCCACCATTGCTCTGACCTTTTCTGGATTGGCTTCAATCCCTCTGCTGCTGACTATAAAGCCCAGAAATTTTCCTGCCGAGACCCCAAATGCGCACTTCGCAAGGTTTAGCTTCATTTTGTACTCCTTTAGAATTTGGAATGACTCAGCTAAGTGCTCGATGTGGAGCTCTGCTTTCAGTGACTTCACTAGCATGTCGTCAATGTAGACTTCCATGGATGCTCCTATTTGCTTCTGGAACATCCTATTCACTAACCGCTGGTAAGTGGCTCCAGCGTTCTTCAACCCGAAGGGCATTACCTGATAACAATATGTTCCCTGTTCAGTTATAAAGGAGGTCTTCTCTTGATCGCTGGGATCCATCCTGATCTGGTTGTAGCCTGAGAAGGCGTCCATGAAACTGAGGAGCTCGTGCCCCGCAGTGGCATCCACTATTAGGTCAATCCGAGGTAAAGGAAAACTGTCCTTGGGGCATGCTCGGTTGAGATCAGTGAAGTCGATGCACAGTCGCCACTTCCCATTAGTTTTCTTCACAAGAACTACATTTGCTAACCAAGTGGGGTAATCAACCTCCCTGATAGCCTTGGCATGGAGGAGTTTGCTGACCTCCTCATTGATTGCCCTTTGCCTTTCGGAAGCAAAGCTCCTCCTCTTTTGTTTGATGGGTTTGCAAGTTGGGCTCACGCATAGCTTGTGAGTAATAACCGAAGGATCAATCCCTTCCATGTCTTCTTGCTTCCAAGCAAACACTCCTATATTCACTTTTAGGAACTGGATGAGGAGTCCTTTGAGCTCAGCGTTTAGTTTGGAGCCCACATAAATGAGGTGCTCTGGCTTCTCATCAAGCTGAACTGGTTCCAGATCTTCCGATGGCATTGGTCTTGTCTCCATTTCATCTCTCATGTCGAGTTCATCCAATTGGATGTTCTCAACCTCCTTCTTTTTTATAGAAGCCATGTAGCATTCCCGTGCTACACGCTGGTCTCCTCGGACCACTCCAATTCCATTTTCTGTAGGGAACTTTATGACTAAGTGATAGGCAGACGGTATTGCTTTCATAGAATTCAGGGATGGCCTGCCAAGCAAGATGTTGTACGCAGATGGTGCATCAACTACTAGGAATTTGACAGTAGTAGTGGCTTGGCAGGGTGAGTCCCCCAGGGTGAGCACTAGCTGGATTGAACCCAGGGGGAGCACCCTTTCCCCGGAGAATCCCAGCAAGTGAGTGCTTACTGGCTCCAGTTTCTCTCTTCCTATTTCCATCTTGTCGTACGCAGGTGCGAAAATAATATCTGCCGAGCTCCCGTTATCAATTAGAACCCGATGAACGGTTCTATTTGCCACCACAGCTCGTACCACCAATGGATCATCATGGGGGTATTGGCACCCTTCTAAATCAGCATCCGAAAAAGTGATAGATGTATCTAAGCGTGGTGCTTTGGATACAGCGTGTACTTCGAGAGCTTCTTCGGCTCTGATCCGCCGGAGGTGCGCCTTCCGAGCTGAGCTTGACTCTCCACCTCCAGCGAACCCTCCAGATATCACCCTGATTTCCCCTAGAGGCTGCTGGTGTGGTGCAGGTGCCGGCTGCCGAGGTGATGGTGGTGGAAGAGCTCGATTCTGGTTGTCGTTGGCTACAAAACGACGCAACTGACCTCGCTGGATCAAGAACTCGATTTCCTTCTTTAGTTGAATGCAATCATCAGTGTGATGTCCATGATCCCTGTGATAATCACAGTATTTTGTGGGGTCTCTCTTTGCCGGGTCTGCCTTCATCCGAGGCGGCCATTTCAAGAACTTCTCGTTTTGGACCTCGTATAATACTTGTGACACAGCGGCAGTGAGCGGGGTAAATCGCTGAGGTCCATATCTGGGCTGCAGTTCAGGCTGCATGGGACCCAGACGATCTCTGACATTTCCTCTTCTCTTGGGTGAGCGGTCCCTGTCCCTCCTTGGGGACCTCTCCCGCCCTTTCTCCTTCCTGGGACTTCGGTCCCTTCTCTTTTCTTCTTTTTCCTTCTCCTTTCGTGAGGATGTACCTCCCACCTTAGAAAGGAGTGCCTCTTCGCCATTTATATACTTCTCTGCTTTGGCTAACACCTCAGCCATACTCGCCTGAGGGTTCTTCGATATAGAGAACATCAAGTCCTTTGACTGCACTCCCAATCCAGCAATGAAAGCCGTTATAGCAAATTTTTCATCTGGAATGTCTACTTTCAATGTCTCCGAGTTAAACCTTTGGACGTACGATCTCAGATTTTCTTGGGGCCCCTGTTTCACATTTAGTAGGTGGTAGCTCGGCTTTCGGTATGTCCGAGCTCCTATAAAGTGAGATACGAAAGCTATGGAGAGCTCTTTAAAGGATGAAATAGAGGCTGGTGGGAGCCTGTTAAACCAGTTTAGGGCGGAGCCTTTCAGTGTGATGGCAAAGGCTCGGCAACGCACAGGATCCTGGTATCCATGCAATTCCATCTGGTTCTTGTAAGTGTTGAGGTGATCCACGGGATCTTTCGTTCCGTCAAAGACCTCTACTTGAGGCATTCTGAACTTCGGTGGGAGAGGGAAGTGTAGCACTCCCGTGGTGAATGGGGACTCAGTTTGCTGAACCAAGATATCCATGGTAACCGGTGCCTTGCTTTTAACAGCCTCCTTCATGTGGCTGAGCTCTTGCTGGATGTCTTTGAAACGTTGTTCCCAACGCTGCTCTTTCCTGTCCTGAGGATACGGGTAAAAATCATCCCTATCCCCCCCGTCGTTCTGACTTTGCACTTCGTCGTTATGGCCATTCCTAGGGGGTATATAAGGAGCATACCCCCTGGTGTGGCTGCTTTCTCCTCCTTCGCCGACCTCTCTGAGGGGGTCCCAGTGTCGCTGTTCCCGGTAAGGGGGATTACTCTGGCCTTCTTGGGCCGGTCGTGCCTCCTGTGGGCGTTGTACGAGCTTTGATAGCTCTTCGTTTTCTTTTAGTAATCGTTGGTTGACGAGGCGAAGGGCCTCCAACTCGTTATTAATGGGGGAATTAACCTCGGGAATATTCCCGGGTTGTCTGCCGTTGGTAGCTTCCTGTGGGTCTTGCATTCGTGGTAGGTTTGTTTGACTTCTGCTCATATTTCGTGTCGTTACCATCAGTCACTGAAAAATCAGCTTATTTGTAGAAGGAACAGTCGTTTCCCACAGACGGCGCCAAACTGATGGTGTAAACCTTCGGGAATGAGCTATGGGATCGAAGTATCTTATCTGGGTGATCTGTATAGGGCTTGATATGGTGTCTGAGCTACCAGGCCCATAAAGTGGTGGATGAATGCTATATTTTACGACGTATAGTGTGTGAAATACGGTAGAAGTATAGTGGTTCACCGGCTAGTGAGCTCGGCTAGTCCACTCTCTAATGGAGGCTCTTACTCCCTTGTCTTTATTGATCAAATTGAATGTGTTACAGTAGAATTATCAGAGTCTTAGGGTTTCTGGTTGTTCTCCCCCTGGCCATGGAGGTTGTCCTCCCCTTTTATGGCCTCATGCTTACCTCTAACACGGAATTACCTCCTATATTGAAGGGATCGTGCCCTATCTTCATCCATAATTCCGGAGTTACCTAAACTCCTTACGGCTGGCTTCAAACAGAGAGATCTTTGCCTTCTTTCGTGGGATTCTCCTTAGCTTTAGGAGGGGATCGTGGTTGATTGCGGGTCTAATGCCTTGGAATGGTTCTACTTTCTTTTTAGTGATATCCGTAGTTACCTTGCTGTCCTTTCATCATTTCTTAACTCGTGTCCTCAGCTGGGAGCCTTTAGCGCTGACTAGATGAGCTCTGGCCAATGCCGGATGAGCTCTGCTTCTTCTGTCTGAGCTCCCGACCTGAGCTTATTTCCTGAGCTCGTGTCTGTTCATTTCAGGTATCATCAATAATAAAAGCATGACAAAGATATAACATGATTCAATAAAGTGTACACTCACATTGGTACATCATACCTACATCCATAGACTAAAAACCTACATCAATGTATTATTTACTGAAAAACTGGTCATTTTGTAACTGATTACATAATACTTAACCCTATTTATAGAGATAAAATACTATAACCAAAATCTATTCAGATACACCTTGAACTTTATGTTTCTTATCACATGTCTAATATACATATTCATGGTATATTAAAACTCTTCCAATACGTGTTCTATTTCATTCAAGATCTCACATAGATTACCCAACAAACTCTCATTCATGGCAATAAGAGAGTTTGAGTCAAACTCTAACTGTCTCCCTTAAACCAAACTCTTCAAATTGGTCATGCCCAAGATCGGACTTAAGATTCTTGATTCTGATCCACCAATTTTTTCAAGCAGCATGTGCAAACCTGTTCTTCTGAATTGCCACAATCCACTTTGTCTCCACTTATTAGCTCTAGCCTCGCCAACAAGCCTGGCTTGTCTCTTCTCAACCAGGGATTTCTTCAACATCTCCTTGTCAGGAGCTATTGCAGCAGGATCTGAAAAAACAAAGAAAAATATCAACAAAGAAAAGGTAAGAGTTCTATAATCAAATGAGAATAAATGATGTTTACCAAAAACAGTTTCCTCGGTCGGGGTGGCTTCAACTCCTTTAGCCAAGACCACTTTCTCAACTGGGGGACCGAGCTGGTACTTGGCCAAATTCTTGAGTGTCACCAACTCCTTGTAAAATTTGGTGTCGTAAACCTTAGCTTGGGCAACTCGAGTTAGCTCAGTTCGGCTCAAAGATAGCTCTTGCCCCAAGACAACAACAAAAGCAGGTGAGGTTAGAAAAATAAACACTCCATCAAAGGGAAAAACAGCAGCAAGGCCAACTCACCCATATTTGTAAAGGCTTCCCAAAGTCGAGGAACTCGAAGGGATTTATTAACCTATCCTCAAATTACCAAGCATCCCCAGACATTTAGAAGAAGTCGTCCTTCCAGCCCTTATTAGAGGAAGGGGGTTCAATGACCAGCTCTGCCGCCTTGGCCTTCTTTGTGAAATAATAGAAGCCCTTGGCGGGAGAGGACTTCAGATGGAAGAAATGTAGGAACTTAGAGATAGTTAGGGAAGATCCTATACTATTTTGAAGCCAAGATATGAGAAGACCCACTAACAAACCCCATCCGTTGGTAGAGACTCAGACATCATAAGTGAAATGACAAAGGATAGCTCAGATAAAAGGTTGCATTTGTAATCTCAAGCCGACCTTGAAGGCTACCTTAAAGAAGCAGACCTTCTTGTAAAGATAAAAAGTTACGACATTCATTTCGAGCATGAACATGAATGACCACGCCATCTAGAACCCATATTGTACCCTAATGGTCTGAACTCGGGCCTCAGTAATTCTACTATGCACCATTAGCTCAGTCCAACTTGGGTCTTCAAGGCCACGCAAAACCCTCTTTCCCTTTTTTGAGAGACTGACCCTAGAGGACGAATGAGTGTCACTCAAAGACCTTGCCAACCTCTTCTTGACACCCCCTTTCGAGGTCTTCTTGCAAATCAATTTAAAGAAAGCCACCTCTTTAGGCACCATTTCCTCAAGATACTAAGGAGCATCCTCCTCAATATTTATCATATGAGTAGCATAAGACTCAGAGAAAAGACCACCTTGATCCTGGGAGAGAGGCAATTAAGCCTAAGGTACAACCCTGGAAGGTTTAAGGAACAATCCTCGATGGCAAGAAGATCTAAGCACCAGTCACGAAGGAGAAAAACCCTAATTATAGTAGCGAGGTCAACAAAGAAAGACAAAGACCTATTAAGACTCCAAAGGTAGCAAAATTGAAGTACAAGGAAGTGAAGTCCCTGTGATCACCACCAAGGATCAAATCGATCTAGATTGAAAAAAAAGAGAAGAAAATGTACTAAGGTTAGGCTGACCAAACGAAGGACACAACAGGGATTGTAGACACCAGTAGACAAAGAAGCAACAGTAGACTCTCTTTGAAACCTTCTCTCTCAAGCACTCTCTGAAACTTTCTATCTCTAGAATCCAAAAAAAAAGTAGAAGACAAAGAAGAGATCACGGGAAAAGAGAGAGGATAGTCTAAATAGCTTTGGAAATTGGCAGTTTCCCAGCACCATACGCATTTAATTCGCTTGAACAATTAGCCACGTGTCATTGTGCGATAGGCACGTCCTGAGATTCAAGATGTAGAAAGTTCACCATGCCTACATAGCTGCACAGAAATAGGAAAACAGTCTCATCATGTCTCTGCGGTTATGCGTAGTCCTAGGGGCACGATCAGACAGGGGGACCTCCACAATTCACCTCTGCTTCAATAGCTCAGCCTTACCAATTTCCTCGAAGCTCGGCCTCGTTTGTCTAAGCTTAGCCCCAAACAACGACCAACTAAGATTGTCCATGCTCGAGATTTGGGGGGGGGGGGGGGGGGGGCAACTGATGATACTAAGAATAAATTCATATGATAAACAAGTCCACAACACAAATGGATGGGCATAAACCAGCTCAACAGTTATTGAGTAAGCTCAACAATATCTAAAGCAACTCAGTTTATACTTAAAAAATGATAGAAGAAGAATTACACATCAAATCTTATATTGGGCATGAAGAATCCATCTCTAGAATGCCACATCACCAGCTTCTAGAATGTCATGTTATACTTAGAGAAAAGTGACTCTAACGGCCAAATATTCCCTCCAATATCCTAACAAACTAGGGGATCACACCATTATTACTTGAGAACCACACTATCCTAGTGTATAAATCAGTAGGGCCTTGCCTTGCCCAAACAATGTGCAATTGTATTCTCAAGAGAGTATAGTTGTCTTTTTCCCCAAGTAAATGCAAATTAGAGGAGCAAGAGCCTCCATTACAATAGACTAGCCTAACTCTTTAGCTTGGTGAAACACTTATTTCCTTGTATTTTTGCTTATTGTTGTTTTGCTCTCACACACACAACTCATCTACTTCACACAGAGCTCACCTCGCTCACACTTCTCAGTTTCACACACCATCAAGTACATAATCTTTCGAGTACAACTAAATTTGATCATACCTATGCAAAGTATGAAAAGTTGCACTAGCTTTTATAGTATACCCTCCATAAATAAGGTTCATTATACTTTGTAATCCTAAACTATGATCTTAAGTTACGTTTGTAGAAGGGATTAAGTGTTAGGAATGGAATATACATTCCTTAGTAATGACCATTCATTTGTTTGGCTTGCAGGAATGAAAAACCATTCCTAAGGATAGCCCACAAATAATAGGATTAGGCATTACCAAATAAACCTTGGTATTTCTCATTCTATTCCCATCGACGAGTGACGACAGACAAAAACCCAATATCTACTCTCCCTTCGCAATCATCATTGCTCAGATTAGATTCCTTCTCTTCCTCTTTCCTCACATCTTCTCTTCTTCCTCACTAACGACCATGATAGTCCACCCTTCTACTCATCCCCTCCCAGTCACTTTCTGCTCCGCTGTGCCTGCGCTACTAAGGTGAGAGGTTTCATAGTTGGAGAAGTTTTTGTTAGTGTAAAATGTAAAGTAGGCAACTTTGTGGTCATGTTTGCTTGGATCAATAGGGGTGGTGGAGTCAAAGAGGCAGAATAAGTTGGTGGCGGTGAAAAAAAGAGGAGAGGTGACTCTGGGCGGCTGTAGGTGATGTGTTTGTTCCAATATCTAATCAGAAAATCCTTAACAGTAAATGAGGTTGCTTTCATATAGTCTCGGGTATTTCTTCCTAAATTTTGTTTGTAGTTCACAAAACCAACCTCAAATTTTATGATATGGGATTTTTTTTCCCCTTTTCAAATATGAGTCTACCACCTGAAAACACTTTAATTTTATTTCTTAGAATTGTTTTGTTTTTTCTAATTCTAGATTTGGAACTAACTCTTTATGCATATGATTGGGGAAACACTTTGCAATATTGACTAGGTGTTTGTCAAAATGCGTGAGAAAAATAATAGTATTTTTGTAGATCAAGTGTTTGTAAAAATGTATGAGAAAAATAAAAAGAAAAATTGTAAAAAGGTACACCATAAATTACTTATTTGTGAGAAAATATCTTAATCTAAACCTTCTGTGTATAAGTCATTTTTTGTATAAATATTTTGTGAACAAATACACTTTGGCTTTTTGTAAATATTTTATTTATGTAAAAGCCCTTTTTCCTTCATTCGTGGAAGATAAGTTAGGCAGTTAATTGTGGGATTCAATTTTTTATTTTATTGGGACAATTTTCTTATTTTTTTTATTCTATTTTAATGGTTAAGTGGTTTCCTAAATTAAAGAATAATTAACCGTTTGAATTTTGAAAGGATTTCATTAGTTTTAAAAAGATTTTATATTCTCTCTATATCTGACTTTAACCGTTAATATCTTTCTCTATTTTATCTCTCTTTTTCTCTCTCTCTCTCTCCCTCTATTTTCTCTCTCCCATCGTTACTCTCCTCTCCCTATTCTCTCTCTCTCCCTTTATTTTCTCTCTCTATTTATGCAATGTTACATGTAAGTCACATTGTGTGATACACACACTGTGCAAAACACAACATATGATATTTGTTTTGCAGTGTGACATTGGAGTCACATTTTTTATGCCCACACCATGAAAAAACAATGCATTGTGACATTGGATTCACATTGTGATACTCACCATGTGTTTTTGAATCTGTATGTGAGTCATAGTGTGATACCATCCATGTGCAAACCCGGTATATGGTCTCTATATGTCGTGTGACATTAATGCCACATTTGTGATGTCCACAGTGTGACCCCCAAGCAGTGTGACATTGGCGTCACAATATATGTCACAATTTTTTGTCACAAAATATTTATATAGAGAGAGGAAAATAGTCTTTATCTTATAAAGTATTAAAAATTAAAGAATTTTGATTTTGCGTTAACTTTATTTTGGTCACAAGATAACAAAATAGTTCTAATATAAGAAAATCCTAAAATTTTAGAATTTTAGAAAGAATTGAGAAAATTTTCAAATTAAGAAATTTAAAATTTATTTAAGTTTTGAATTTAGTTATGTATATGTGTATATTTATTTAATAAAATAGAACGATTTTGAATTTTGGAGACAAAGAGCGGTCCAGATCGTTTAGTAACCAAAAAAGTCATCATCCAACGGACGGCGTTATCCCAAACTGTCTCAAGCTATTGACGTCCCAGATTGTTTTGATCCGACGTACCACATTAGCTCTTTTGAAATATTTTTGCTGCTCAAATTTTTAGTTTCCAAAATTGACACCCTTACATTGAATTCGCCTTTTAATCTCGCTCAAAATCAATGTCATCTAAATCTAAAATTAACGTCCATATTTAAATTTTGACCCCCGCTCATCCTGCTCTAAATAATATCTTTTCCATATCAGAGAAATCACTTTTTCACATCACAACTTCAGAATATTCAATATATTGAAAATACTATATTATTTACTCTGATTTCCTTTATCACCTGCATCCATCTCGATCTTTTCACCCAATTATTTCTGATATCCCCTTTCTCCTCTGTCTCCCTCTCTTTCTCCCTTTGTTCCTCCTCTCGATCTTTGCCCCCAACGAATAACCACCCAGGGCCGGCCGGCCCAACAGTATAGAAAAAAAAAGCATGGGTTTTAAGCCCCAAATTTTTAGAAGACCCCATAATTTTAGGTACATCACTAGCCCACAAAAAAAAATTAAATCCATTAAATTTTAAGCCCTACAAAAAATCTCTAAAAACTTAAATTCAATCAAATTTTTTATTGCAATAATTTATGTCTATAATCTAATTCATAACATCAAAAACTTAGAAATTAAAAAAATAAAAAAAAATACTCAAAAGTCAACTCATATTTACTCCCACCCACTTTCTCTCTCTCGCTCTCTCTCTCCATCCAGTAAAAAAAATAAAAAACAAAAATAAAAGTTGAAATTAAACACTCTCTCTCCTTCTCTGTGGTAAAAAATAAAAACAAAAGTTGAAATCTCTTTCTCGATAATATTAACACATCCTTCTTTTGTCTCCCTCTCACATAGAAAATTAAAAATAAATTAATTTTTTTTAAAAAAATAATACTAAAAATAAACAGGCCTCCATTTAATATTTCTGTTTTAAGCCTCAAATTGGTTTAAGCCGCCCCTGTAGCCACCGACGCCCCTTTCTCTTCTCTTCTTTTCTCTCCTCACTAAAACCCTCTCTCTTCACAACAACACTATGGAGACACCATCGGAGACACAATGATCAACCATCGACAATCTTGAAGCCTCACCCGGGTATCCCTTTCCCCTCTCTCTCACTACAACAAAAAGTATTTTTTGCGACGTTTTTAAATTTGTCGCAAATAGTTTACTATTAGCGACGATTTTTTAATTTCGTCGCAAATTTCAGTTTTGGTAATTTTTTTAGCGACGTTTTTAAAAAACGTCGCAAATAAACATTTTACTTAAATAAGAAATTTAAAAAATATCAATTTAATTGACTTTTAGCGACGTTTTTAAAAAACGTCGCAAATAAATATTTTACTTAAATAAAAAATTTTAAAAAAATATCAATTAATTCACTTTTAGCGACGTTTTTTAAAAACGTCGCAAATAAACATTTTACTTAAATAAAAAATTTAAAAAATATCAATTGAATTGATTTTTAGCGAACGTCGCAAATACACATTTTACTTTAAAAAAAATATCAATTTAATTGACTTTTAACGACATTTTTAAAAAACGTCACAAATAAACATCTTACTTTAATAAAAACTTTAAAAAATATCAATTTAATTAACTTTTAGCGATGTTTTTGAAAAACGTCGCAAATAAACATTTTACTTAAAGAAAAAATTTTAAAAATATCAATTGAATTGACTTTTAGGGACGTTTTTAAAAAACGTCGCAAATACATATTTTACTTTAAAAAAAACTTTAAAAAAAATATCAATTTAATTGACTTTAAGCGACGTTTTTCCAAAACGTCGCAAATAAACATTTTACTTAAATAAAAAATTTTAAAAATATCAATTTAATTGACTTTTAGCGACGTTTTTAAAAAACGTCGCAAATAAACATTTTACTTTAATAAAAACTTTAAAAAATATCAATTTAATTAACTTTTAGCGACGTTTTTCAAAAACCTAGCAAATAAAAATTTTACTTAAATAAAAAATTTATAAAATATCATTTTAATTGACTTTTAGCGACGTTTTTAAAAAACGTCGCAAATAAACATTTTACTTTAATAAAAAAATTTAAAAAAAATGTCAATTTAATTCACATGTTAATTTGAATGTTAATTTAATGAAATTGAAAGTCGATTTGATGAAATTACATGTTAATTTGATAAATTGAATGTCAATTTGATAAATTGAATGTTAATTTGATGAAATTGAATGTCAATTTGATAAATCGAATGTTAATTTAATGAAATTGAAAGTCGATTTGATGAATTACATGTTAATTTGATGAAATTGAATATCCATTTCATAAATTGAATGTTAATTTGATGAAATTGAATGTCAATTTGATAAATCGAATGTTAATTTCATGAAATTGAAAGTCGATTTGATGAAATTACATGTTAATTTGATGAAATTGAATGTCAATTTAATAAATTGAATGTCAATTTGATAAATTGAATGTTAATTTAATGAAATTGAAAGTCGATTTAATGAAATTACATGTTAATTTGATGAAATTGAATGTTAATTTGATAATTTGAATGTTAATTTGATGAATTGGGTGTTAATTTAATGAAATTGAAAGTTTATTTGATTACTTTAAATGTTTAATTGAATGTTAATTTGATAAATTGAATGTTAATTTAATGAAATTGAAAGTCGATTTGATGAAATTACATGTTAATTTGATGAAATTGAATATCCATTTCATAAATTGAATGTTAATTTGATGAAATTGAATGTCAATTTGATAAATTGAATGTTAATTTGATGAAATTGAATGTCAATTTGATAAATCGAATGTTAATTTCATGAAATTGAAAGTCGATTTGATGAAATTACATGTTAATTTGTTAAAATTGAATATCCATTTCATAAATTGAATGTTAATTGGATGAAATTGAATGTTAATTTGATAATTTGAATGTTAATTTGATGAATTGGGTGTTAATTTAATGAAATTGAAAGTTTATTTGATTACTTTAAATGTTTAATTGAATGTTAATTTGATAAATTGAATGTCAATTTGATAAATTGAATGTTAATTTAATGAAATTGAAAGTCGATTTGATGAAATTACATGTTAATTTGATGAAATTGAATATTCATTTCATAAATTGAATGTCAATTTGATAAATTGAATGTTAATTTAATGAAATTGAAAGTCGATTTGATGAAATTACATGTTAATTTGATGAAATTGAATATCCATTTCATGAATTGAATGTTAATTTGATGAAATTGAATGTTAATTTGATAATTTGAATGTTAATTTGATGAATTTGGTGTTAATTTAATGAAATTGAAAGTTTATTTGATTACTTTAAATGTTTAATTGAATGTTAATTTGATAAATTGAATGTTAATTTAATGAAATTGAAAGTCGATTTGATGAAATTACATGTTAATTTGATGAAATTGAATATCCATTTCATAAATTGAATTTTAATTAGATGAAATTGAATGTCAATTTGATAAATTGAATGTTAATTTGATGAAATAGAATGTCAATTTGATAAATCGAATGTTAATTTAATGAAATTGAAAGTCGATTTGATGAAATTACATGTTAATTTGATGAAATTGAATATCCATTTCATAAATTGAATGTTAATTTGATGAAATTGAATTTTAATTTGATAATTTGAATGTTAATTTGATGAATTGGGTGTTAATTTAATGAAATTGAAAGTTTATTTGATTACTTTAAATGTTTAATTGAATGTTAATTTGATGAAATTAAATGTCAATTTGATAAATCGAATGTTAATTTAAAGAAATTGAAAGTCGATTTGATGAAATTACATGTTAATATGATGAAATTTAATGTCCATTTCATAAATTGAATGTTAATTTGATAAAATTGAATGTCAATTTGATAAATCAAATGTTAATTTAATAAAATTGAAAGTCGATTTGATAAAATTACATGTTAATTTGATGAAATTGAATGTCAATTTGATAAATTGAATATTAATTTAATAAAATTGAAAGTCGATTTGATGAAATTACATGTTAATTTGATGAAATTGAATGTCAATTGAATGTTAACTAGTTATTAGCGACGTTTTTAAAATACAATAAAAATATTAAATCACGACGTTTTTTATAAGTTTGTCGAAAATATTTATAAGTTTGTGGGGAATATTTAAAATAAAAAAAAATTTAATTTACGACGTTTTTATTTTCATCGCAGAATATAAATTATAACACATTTACACTTAAAATAAAACAAAAAAAAATAGTAAATTGCAACGTTTTTTATTTACGTCGCATAATATAATTAAAAAAAAAAAACAAAACGACATTCAGCACATTCGCTCGCTTTATGTAGCTGGCCTTCTCCTCCCTCGCTGACCCTCTCTCTCTCTCTTTGTCTCACTGAATTCCACAGCACAGAGCCTTCATAGCAGGTTCCACCAAATATCATTGAAGCTTCACCGAGAAGGCTCCACTGGCTCCACCGACATTTAGCCCAGAAGATCTATTTACTGCTTCAGATTTGCGAAAGGGTTTGCTTCAGATTTGCTTCAGAATCGAACAGAAGGCTGAGGTCCACCGTCTGGCACCACTGGCTCCACCGATTGGCTCCACCGTCTGAATCCACTGGGTCCACCGTCTGAAGCTTCACCGAGAAGGCTGAGACACGAAAAGGCGATTCCCGCCTGGCTCCACTGGGTGCACCGTCTGAAGCTTCACCGAGAAGGCTGAGACACGAAAAGGCGATTCCCACCTGGCTCCACCGTCTGAAGCAACCGACTGAGACACGAAAAGGTTCATTTCACCACTATTTTCGAATGTGTTTTTTTTTTTTAATTGAACTACTGCTGCTTAAAAGAAAATGAAAGCATATGAGAATTAGTTTGTGTATTTAGATTTGGGTATTTGGAATTCTAAGAACCAGATTTCAGATTTGGGTATTAGATTGTGTATTAGATTTGGGTATTTGGAATTCTATTAGTTTGTGTATCTAGCCAATCTTGTGTAAGTTGTTTATTGTACTCTTGGCCTGATTTCAATATCCTTCATTCTTGGGGATATTCAATGAACCTTTTTATAGCAGCCCAGTTGGATGAAAAATATAACTCTTGAAGAAAATGGAGTCCTAATTAGTGTCTCCTTAGATACAGTCTTACAGGTTTCACTAGTCTCTCCTCTTCCAAATTCTGTTACCTCCAGCTAATATTACCCATCTTTCTCCACACTCAACTACTCACAGTTCCATGTAAAGGTCAATTTAGGAAAGAAACCGAGGAGCAGATTGGCCAAGCCAAGGCTGACTGAAATGCCTTCCTTTTTTGTTGGGTTGGGGTTGGATTTGAGGGAGGGGGAGCATCCGACTAGTCCCTTGGATACATGACCCACCCACAGAGCGGTACACTAAAGAATTCTGTTTGGGGTGGCCCCATCCATGGGGGAAATTCAAACTCAGGAGCTCTATCTTTTGAAAGGGGTGCCTGGTAATCTTGTCTACTTTTTGGGGTTTACTGTACTGTCTCCTTGCTTAAAGAGACTGAATAAACAAGATGTATCAACTTGGTTGGTACTTGTTATGGATACCACTTAAATGTTCAGTAAATGAGTCTTTCTTAATTTGAAATGTGGTCGGACGCTAGGCTGTTCGCAGCACACCATAAATTAATCATCACATCATGTTCTAAATGTTGCTTATTCCAAGACTATAACTCAATCATGCTTACTTTAAGATTCAAGCTTTGAAAGAGCTCAAAAATAAATGTGATGCTTTCTCATGCTCAATCATACTCATCTCTTCTTGAAGCTCATTCAACGATGCTGAATTCCACTGCTGAGAATATCTTTGCTATTGCATCACAGAGTTCCTAATTGTTGCACTGAATATCAAAGTATTATTAATCTCATGCTATATTGAACAGTACTCTATTCAATTCTCAGTAGATGCATTTTGATCCCTGGTGAGGGATGAGAGATGTTTTTCATTTTGCTAAAGAAGTTCAATAAAGAATATGAAGTAAATCTAGGTCATGCATGTCGGTGAAACTTATCTTGTTTTACTAACTTGTTTCTTATAGTTGTGTCACATTTCAAGGTTGATGAATGCCAGACGGAAAATATTTTAGTTTTATTTGTGGCATGCTACTGCGTATGACCATGTTTTTTTGTTTTCCCTATTGTTGTCTTTAAAATAATTGTGGGACCAGAGCTCGGGGTCTAAGTTTCTCATTGCTGTGTTAAATTTCTTTTGGTATGGTTAATGTATCCGATGTTTCATTGGGAAGTCATTTTTTGGGGTAGAATTATTGGGGGAGTTGCTTTTAGGCATTGTGCAGTTATAAAGGTTTCTATGGAAATAATTTGATCAGGAAAACACTTCCTGAAGATAGCTGCTATGGTTTTTGGAAGATTGTGAATGAGTTCAAATAAAAATAAATTAATGGAAGAAACAATAAAATAGTAAGTGTTGAAAAGCAAACCTATTCCAAAAAAGTATTGAAAAGGAAAGAGTTGGTATTAAAACAGATGAAGAATTCACTCATAAGAAAAAAATTAAGGAATATCGAGAAATCATTCACGAAACGAAGCTGAGAATAGGAGCCAAGTTATAGGGAAGATATCTCTATACCTTAGAAATTCCTACACTGACAGCCCCAATCCCTCTCATGGGTATGCGACTGCAGTTTGATTGGTAATAATGGAGTTGTTCTTCATTTAGCTTGGAAATCATCCCCCTTAGTCTGGGAACCAACTTGATTTTGGGTCCTAATGAGGCCACCAAATATTGATTGCTGTGATAGAGAGTATATTGGAATAACACTTGTAGAAAACAGTAAATAAATCAACACACAAATATAAACATTGTAGGTTGGCTTGACACCATTACCGGAACAACTTAGTCTTTTTCTCAACCCTGCAAGAATATTCCTGTAAAAAAAGGTGAAGAAAACTTTTAAGAATCCCTAAATTGACTGGTTCTCGTAGAATCATTTTCTGGAGGTTAATGGGAAGCCCTGTGATCTTTTCTTCGAGTTTGAGTTTCTATTTTATATAAGAATGGTAACAAAAAGAAGAGCATCACCTTGAAAAAATGTGTTGTTTGCATTTGCAAATTTTTTGACTCTTAGATCTATTGCTAAGGTAGTCGGCAAAGTGCGAGAGGATAGAGTTCCTTGAGTGATCTCAAGACAACAAACTCATCTTAGGCGACTTGGCTACCTAGAGGAGACTTATAGAAATCAAAATTTTATTTTCTACCTTAGGAGGGCTCTCAGCTCCCACACAGTCATTTCCCTTCTGGAGGAGGGTGCCACAATCAACCCACTCTACTAGAAATTGCCCTAGATGCCCCCAAGTTTTTATCCTACTTTTTTTTTTGGATTGGGATGTAAGTGGTTTGTAACGTGTATGTTAAATGGGCCGCTTTGGGTCAAACAGGCATGCCGTTAGATATAAGCATGTCTCATTTTTCAATCGGTTTTTATAGTTTAGACACAACTATGACCTGTAACACAATTAGACCAACCCAAAAGGTTCTCACTTGATTTTATTTCTTAGTCAGAAATTGCATGAGAAGCGTTGTGTACTTTTATAACTCAGCTTAGAAGCTGATATTCTGTTTGCTTGCTTGAACTTAGCATGATTAATTTTGTGCCATATGTGTTGAGGTATGAGTTGTCTGATCAAAGATTTAAGCTGCTAAAGACAACATTATTATGAGAATTCTTCCAAATGAAATGTGTGTTGGTGATGCACCTAGAATGCTAAGAACACCTTGTTATGCCTTGTTATGGCTTCTCTTATTCGCTTTTCTCCAATGGAGTTTGGTGGCCTATTCCTTTATGCTTTATGCTTTTAGCTTATTTAGAATATTTTTCTTTTTTGAATTATCTTTACAGTAACTGTGTCAAATTTTCTTTTTGAGATGGGTCTTTTAATAGGTTGTTGTGTCTGCCTTGGTGCAAATCTTAAATTCATTAACTGTCATTGTAAATTTTTTCAAGGTGATGTTTCCATCTACGCTTCTTGGAACTGGAGAAAATTGGACTTGGACTTTGATGAAGACTATTAGTGTTACTGAATATTTGAATTATGAAGTAGGTTAGTGGAAAATTTAGTTCCATTCAGCCAACAAACAAATGTGGCTGAAAGATAATATCTTTGGGTGGACAAGTAATATGAGTACCCATCTCCTTTCAAGAATTGGTAATGCTTTTTGCTCTGGAATATCTTGACTTATTTTACTGTCATGTTGGTTGTTGTGTGCAGGGAAGTTCTCTAAGAGCAAGGGCATAGGAGTTTTTGGAAACGATGCAAAAGACACAAACATTCCTGTAGCCGTATGGAGATATTACTTGCTAACTAACAGGCCAGAGGTAGGTTCCTGTTACTTGGTTTGACACTGTTATGTATCAAATCTCTCTCTCTCTCTCTCAACACCGAAAGAAAAGTAAAAAATTAGATGGACTATTCTTCCATTGCTAATACTGATGGGTTTGCTATAGCCAGGTATCAGATACATTGTTTACATGGGGGGATTTGCAAGCAAAATTGAACAGCGAGTTGCTTAATAATTTAGGCAATTTTGTCAATCGAGTATTGAGCTTTATTGCTAAAGATCCAGGTTAGTCAGCTCATTGTGTGAAATGAAGTCTTTGGATTTGGAAAAATAGTTTGTGTTTGTCTTTGATTGTTGCCACCTTTTTTTTATCTCTATATAAGACTATTTACGCTGCCGCCTTTTTTTTTAAATCTCTATATAAGACAATTTCAGATTGAAGCTGCTTAATCTTTTGAATCAAAAGGCAGGCTAAGGGCTAGCACTTAGATTGGAGAACCAATATGAGACTAGTAAGCTGCTCTTTCTAAATTAAATGTGCTTCCTAACTATTTAATTATAATATTTGTATTTATGTCTGGGCCTATGTTGTTTTTATGATGGTTCAGAAACTCTATGCATTTGACTGAAAACAAGGAGATATACTCTGGATTCCACAATCTTTGAATGTACACATGCATGGAGCTGGACTGCCGGAGCTGTTCAAGTTTAAGAGACATTAAATGTAATTAGAGATGCTTTAAATCCTCTTGAAGGATTAAAGCCATTTTTTCAATTTTTAGAGCTTCATGTTCTTTGATTCTTGTAATTCATTCTTTTTATAAATAAATTTTTTTTTTTTTAAAAGATGTGAATGAATGTTGAATGGAAAAGATGTGAAATGTATTAATTGTGTTATTTTTTATTGAACACATGTATTATTGGTGTACAGGTAAAAATTTCTATTGGAATATCATTTTTTATGAATTATTTTTAAAAAAAAATTTGTTTTTTTGCGACGAAATTAAAATCGTCACTAAAAATTACAGAAAATCTTTTTTTGCGACGATTTATATACGTCGCAAATGTAATTATTTTTTACATTTTTAGTTTTGTAAAAAATTATTCGCGACGATTTATTTACGTCGCAAAAAATTAATTAAATTATTATTTTTTACTTTTTATTTTATAAAAATTATTAGCGACGATTTTTTTACGTCGCTAAAAAATTAATTAAATTATTATTTTTCACTTTTTTATTTTTAAAAACGTTATTCGCGATGATTTTTTAACGTCGCTAACAATCAATTAATGTATTATTTTTTACTTTTTTATTTGTAAAAAAAATATTGGCGATGATTTTTTTACGTCGCGAAAAATTAATTACATTATTATTTTTTATTTTGTTACCCTGGTGGAATATATTTTAGCTACGTTTTTTTAGTTTTTGCGACGAAAAAAAAACGTCGCAAAAAATTTTTTTTTGCGATGAAAATAAATTTACGTCACAAAATGTTTTCTGCAACGAGGCTATTGCGACGAACACGCAACGAAAAAAAAAACGTCGCAAAAACCAATTGGCGACGATTTTTTTACATTTAGCGACGAAAAAAAAACGTTGCAAAAAACGATTTTTGTTGTAGTGTCTGCGTATGTCTCCCCTTACCGCAACCACCCCCCTTCCTTCCCTCTCCTCTCTATCACCGAAACGCATAACAGCCCACCAAACACCTTGTATATCCAAAGTCAAACTCTTACCTGTAGCCAACCAGCACCTCCACCCCCTTTCCTCCCCAGTCCCCACCACCGCCACCGAAACCTCCCTAGCCAACAAACACTTCCCCACCCCCACACGCACACATTGCTACCGAAACCCAACACAGTCACCGAAACACCAAGTGTTTGTATTATTGCTTCAATGAGCGGGCCAACATTATCCTTATTTTTTAACGGACTTACTTTGTTTGCTGCAGCGACCATCTATAGCACGACGGCGCACTTCCAGCGATCAGCAATGACACAACTCCAGTGGGACGATGATCTCCTAAAAAAGTGGTTTATTGGTTTGGGTTTGTTATTTTTTTTAGTTTTACATATTTTTAGGTTATTTACAATCTTTTTCTGTACGTTCTAGGAAAGATTGGTTCTTTACATATGAGGACCAAAAATTGGTTCAGACTAAGTGATCCTTTGTGAACAAGGATAAGTTCATATATTTCTGGTGTTTGTTTTGTCCAAAAACTGCAAAGAATTCCAGAAGAACCAAGGAGCCATTTTGATCAAGAGCCAAGCCTTTTGTTTTTTTGGCACATTTGAGAATGGTTTGCATCAAAAGAAAGCAAAAATGATAGGAACCACTGTGAGGTGTATGCACGATGTTTAATGAGTTCTCCATACTGCTATTCAAGGTTCTTTAGGTTGTAATGTCTATATTTTTAAATATTATTTTCTCTCTAAAAAATTTCAAATATTGACTTCAATTTAATGTTTTGTGCGCATTCATAAAATTTGCAAGTTATACACTATTCCTGTAGTATACTGAAATTCAACTTGATTTGTTGTCAATATGTCTTATAGTTCATTTGATTTGTTGCCAATTTGATACATTATTTAGCTTGGATTGTAGTTAAAAGTAAGCTCGCCTTCTCGAAACGGTACTGATGGTTGCTGAAGATATGTTTTAGGTTTGGAAGTGATAATGATGGTGGTCTTAGTGATGATAGTTAATCTCGAAGTTGTGATGGATGGGTGGTGGTGGAGTAAAGCTCTTGGGACAAATTTGTACAACATAAAATTAACTTAGTTGATGAAATTTGGTTTGAATTGAATAACAAAATTAATTTAAATAGTTGACTTGGTTAGATTTAATTTCAATTTGAGCACAAAATTTGATTAGTTATCAAAATTTAGGCTAAATGGTAATGGTGGTATTAGTGATAATAGTTATGTATAGTTGTGTTTTTAGATGATTTTTCTTAAATTCTTTATGGGACTCAAATTTTATGTATTCAGTTTCTCAATTTGATAATGTTAGCGTAGTTGGATTTAATCATGGAAATTTGATCAAGACCAGTTTTCATTGATGACATGCTATCTCTCCACGAATATGTTTAAGTATGATTTATGAAAAACATCTTTACTTGATAAGGTTTACACATCTTCATATTTTTTTAGGGTCTTATTTTTAGAGAGAATTTAGCCGTAATTGTTTGGAAGAATAGAAAAAAATATATTATATTTAGAGGCACGAGCATTCTCTAAACTATCAACATACTATGAGGACAAAAAGTGCAATTTAACCCGATAGAGTGTTAAGAATTTAGTTTTAATTGATTTAGGTTTTGTTGATATTGTTTATTATATTTTTTGTTGCAATTCATCTCTTAATCCCCCTTCCTTGCTTTCTATCTCATATTTATTTGAATGTTTTCATACCACAATGATTTTTGAATTTACTACCATTTGGATATCAATCAATAATTAAACAGTCATTAAACAATCTTTGAGATTGTTTTGATTTATATTCTATCAATTTTTTAAAAAAAAAATAATTGGCCCATATTATATTTATCAATGTTTTTTCTTACTTTTTCTAATTGGCAATTTTTTATGGCATACAGTCTCTTAATGCACATGAATTTGCTTTCGATTTTTTTGTTTGTTACGTCGTACCTTCAGACACGGGCAATTGCTAGTACATACATATGAGATATAAAGAGAGAGAGAAAGAGAAATAGTTCTAATATAAGAAAACTCTAAAATGGTTTTTTCAATAGTGATGTGATGATGGTTAGGAGTACTTCGGTTCTTCTGCTCCAAAGTGTACTTTTTTGTCAAATATTTTTAAAGTTTGTATTTAAAGTCAAATAAGTTATAAAAAATTTACCGACTTCCAAAAAACCCAAATAAAAAAGTGTTTGTTGGAATGAAGACAGCAAGGGTCCTTGCCTTACGCCATTTTCATGTGGTTATGGAGTGAGAAATGTGCATGCTAGTAGGAAAGTCAAAGATAAACTACAACTCCTCGGGTCTTCCCCTAAACTTCCTCATGTAATAAACTATGTGAAAGCACTCTAAATTGGTTGGTTGTATACTGTCTTTTTTTCTTAATTGGCTCGACAATATCAAAGGCATCTTACATGTCTTCACCAAAGCTTAATTGTAAGGACTAAGGATTTAACTATGTCTTTGTATCTGCTAGTAACAATGCAGGGTTTATGGTTCCTCAATTCATGTTTTCCCAAGACAACATAGAACTGTACTTTGCAACAAACCACCTAGGTATGCTTTACAAAGCTCCTTAATTTAGGTTGTTATATTTGTCTACTTGTGGATGCAAGAAGACTCTTGACGAGGAGTGAAGTTAATGTCTTTCACAACCTTAAAGAAGTCATTATAGCAACGGTTCTCCATTCTTGTAAATCTTTTGTGGTAATTAGAAAGTATGGTCCTGAAGTTAATCAGTCGTAATGTTTGTTTTTGTGGCTGTGGATCTTTGCCCCCTGAGCCCGGATGGTAGACGTAGGGTTTGTTCCTTGAGCGGCATGTGTAGCCAAGGTAGTAATGATGACTACTTACGACTGCTAATATGCAGTTTTAAATGATTTTGAGAGAAGTGTGGATGCATAATCATAGAAAAAGATCTTTTTTGAGGAGGTATTATATTTGGGAAGATAGACCGAATATAATTCTTTTAAATTGGATGGTAACTATAAATGACAAAGTTAGTGGTGCATTATAAGTTTTCTTTTTGTTATTATGGATGTTCATGTAAATCAAATTATTTATGTTGATTCCATGTATGAAAGTTTAATTTATATCAATTTCTATTTATTAAAATTTAGAGTGGAATAAATTTATGATTTTTTTTAGATATTTTATGTTTTTGGTATGATTTTATGTATTGTACGTTTCATTGAATTCATAAAAGTTAATAAATAGAAATCTAACTTTGAAAAAAAAAGTAATGTTTTTCTTAAAAAACTATTTCCTCGTAAAAGTTAGTCTTATACTAAGTAAAAATAATTTACCTGGAAAAATATTTTTTCTTATTTATTTCTTGATATTTGTGCCAACGAACTAAAATAGAAATGTGGGGATTGTACATTTCCAATAAGAATTATCTTATTCAAACGTTGGAATGAAATGTGCATTCCATTCGAGGACTTGATCCCAAGTAATTGTCAAATATTAGAATGGTAATGCATTTTTCATTCATTGCTAAGCTAATTTTATTCTCAAATCCATTTCATTTCCACTTAAAAATATTAATACGAACCAAACGCAGTGTTAAGGAATTAGAAAGTAATGATTTTCACCATACTAAATTCTCACTTTCAAAGCTCATTAAATAAGGGGAAAATGGGAATAAGCTAAATGACATGCAACGCTGAATTTAGGATTTTTGACTTGATACTTTCGATTGTATTTATTTTTGTGTTGTATTACTTTCAGTATATATCATGTTCGTATTAATAAAAAATTTATTTAATGCTACAACAACTCATATAATACTATTTAAAATTTTAATTTTTTAAATTATTTATTTTATATGTACAGTACTCATTAAATACCTTTTTTTTTTATCTATAGTACATATTAATCATATTATTCGTGTTGAACCTTAATTTAATCAATATATTATTCATGTCAATTAATCTTTTTCGTTTTTGAATTTTGTATCGGGTGAAGCTAGTGTTAATGGGTAAAATTGACACCAAAATTATGTTTTATTTTCACTAAAAAAAGTCAGAAGGCCTGCACTCTATCTTTTAATTTTTCAGTAAAGTTGGAGAGTTATGGTAATTGGAGTTGACTCATGATGATTTTGATAATAAATCAACAAAAAAACTAAGCAGACATTTAGTGTTTTAATGTTGATTGATAATGTCATTTATCTTTGATGACGTGGTATTATCTTTATATAATATTTACTCCAATTACTTCATATTTTTAGTAAGACTAGTAAAGTATGACGGTGCATTTCACGTGAATATATTTAAATAGTATTTTTTTTATAAAATATAATTTATATTTATAATTAAATTAAATAATAAATTATATGTCGAATAATTAAGTCTTATTTTAATTATTACTAGATCTAATTATTGATCTATTCTACACCTATTGGAGTACATAATTTGTCATTTTTAGGTATCTCTCTAGACCCTTTAGGCATTTCTTTTGTTTTTTGTAGTGGAGTTTAAAATTTGTCATTCTTGAGTATTTGAACATTTAATTATATTATAGATTTACTATTATTTATATTAATACTATGATATTGTTACATACCAAAAAATCAAATATGATATGTGATGATGCACAAAATAGTCTCGTGCAATATCAACAGTCAAGTGTGTGACATAGTGAAATTAATGGACAATAAATAAACAATCAATGGCAATAATGCAAATATTGAGTCAATACACAGATATATAGTAGTTCGGTTCGGGTGACCTACTCCACTCCGGGAAACGGCAACGATGGCCAGGGGGTCTTTATTGATGAATAAAGTAAGAGAGAGGTGTGCTCCGGAAGAGGTACAAAAGCTATGAGAGAGAAGTTATGTGTAAGTAGAGAGGTGTAGAGAGGTGTGGTGAGATGTCAAGATGTGTCCTCTCATGTTGAGAGAACTTACAATTTATAGGCATGGTGAGGCAGTGACGTGAATGTGAGGACACTAATTCTTCGGGAAAGATAGTTACAAAAGGTAAGTACAATTATGATAATCTTGATCTTCGAGAGTGGGTATCCCGATAATCTCTCTCCACGTGCTCTTTTCTTCATGGACTCCTTGGATCTTGGACTGGATCGGATTGACGAGCTGGGCTTGACCTGCCTTTTAACTAACTTGCGCTTACTTGGTTTATTGGACCTGACCCAGTTAAATTTGGGCTCGTCAATATATATTTGATCGTAAAATCTAATATGACAATTATATGCTAATAAATTTCAAAATTATGTTATTTGATGGTGTAAACCTTCGGGAATGAGCTATGGGATCGAAGTATCTTATCTGGGTGATCTGTATAGGGCTTGATATGGTGTCTGAGCTACCAGGCCCATAAAGTGGTGGATGAATGCTATATTTTACGACGTATAGTGTGTGAAATACGGTAGAAGTATAGTGGTTCACCGGCTAGTGAGCTCGGCTAGTCCACTCTCTAATGGAGGCTCTTACTCCCTTGTCTTTATTGATCAAATTGAATGTGTTACAGTAGAATTATCAGAGTCTTAGGGTTTCTGGTTGTTCTCCCCCTGGCCATGGAGGTTGTCCTCCCCTTTTATGGCCTCATGCTTACCTCTAACACGGAATTACCTCCTATATTGAAGGGATCGTGCCCTATCTTCATCCATAATTCCGGAGTTACCTAAACTCCTTACGGCTGGCTTCAAACAGAGAGATCTTTGCCTTCTTTCGTGGGATTCTCCTTAGCTTTAGGAGGGGATCGTGGTTGATTGCGGGTCTAATGCCTTGGAATGGTTCTACTTTCTTTTTAGTGATATCCGTAGTTACCTTGCTGTCCTTTCATCATTTCTTAACTCGTGTCCTCAGCTGGGAGCCTTTAGCGCTGACTAGATGAGCTCTGGCCAATGCCGGATGAGCTCTGCTTCTTCTGTCTGAGCTCTCGACCTGAGCTTATTTCCTGAGCTCGTGTCTGTTCATTTCAGGTATCATCAGTTGCCCCCCAGCCCTTGCCTTAGGTTAGCCTAGGCAGGGGCTGACCTACACGAACTGAATTAGACCCGCACGTGGCCAGCATGTGGCTTGAGGATTTTTGACGGTTTACAGCAATCATGTCTTTCCTCGATTCCCGCGCATGTCTTTACCCACGTCCCTCAAGCTTTAAAGACCCAAACGGCTACCTGAACCGTCTCTTCACACTATTCATCTTCCTCGCTGCTCCTCGTCTCCATTCTCTCTGCGATTTCGGACCATTTTGCTTGAGCCTCTCTGTTTTCTTGCTTGAAATCGACTTCCCTACCCTTGTTTCGAAGATTCGCATCGCCTCCTTCCTCCGATAGTGCTTCAGGCTACCGTTCACAGCTATTCCTGAGTTAGGTACGTCCTTTGCCCCTTCCTCTTCCTTCCTTTACTCTGGATCCCTCGAATTCGAGGTGGTTGCTGCATTTTTGGGCTTTTCGGTTCTTTTATTTTTGGAATCGCGACCATTGCTTAGCCCCCTTTCCTTATTTCGTCGATTGGAGCTCTATAGTTCACATTCTTGCCGTCGGGAGTTACTGTGCTGACCCAAGGGTTATCAAAGAGTGCCTAACCCGTGCTCCTTTGCTTTATCGTTCCTTTCACCTTCCTTTTTCCCTTCCTATCATGTCTGCCTCCTCTGGAGCCACTCGCTCCTCTGTTTCACTTTTAGGGTCTAGGTCAGCCGAAGAGGACTCCGAATTAGGGGAGGTAGGCGACGAGATAGATAACTTCCCTGGGGTGGAAACCGTTGATTCTGAGGTTAATACCGAAGAGCCTCCCTCAGCGTCCCCCTCCTTGCCTCCTAAGCCAGACAAAGGCAAAGGTAAGGTCAGTGGAGTTGGGGTTGAAGGGAAGACCTCATATTTGGGGCAGGCCTTTAAGCACGCCGAGTCTGTGGGCTACAGCAAAGAGGCCCCTGAGCTAATGAAAGTTTATAAGCTTCGGTATGGCTTTCCTCCTGGGGTCGAACCCTGGTGCTCAGACAAATCTGTCTACTATGTAGAACAAGTACACAATAGGGTCTGCTTCTTTCTTGCCTCCTTTGAGAACGATCTTCGCTTTCCTCTGCACCCCTTCGTCAAGGCTGTTCTGCAACACTTCCATGTGTGCCCTTCCCAGGTTTCCCCCAACTTCTATGGTGTCATGATTGGTCTTCTGGTCATCTTTAGGAAGCATAAACTTGGGCTTCCTAGTGTTTCTTTGTTTTTAGAGCTCTTCAACGTCAAGCCGACCTCTGGAGGCTTCTTGTATGCCTCTAAGCGTGCCAACGCTAGGCAGCTTATCTCTAATATTCCGACCTCTCATAAGCACTGGAAAGAACACTTCTTCTTTGTCGGGGGCACCAATTGGGAGTATAATCCTGCTGATAAGACGGATACTCTTGGTATCCCTACAGCTTGGACTGAACCAGACAACTTGCGTGAGTCTTTTCTTAAGTCAACTGAACTCTGATTTGGAACTTGCACACCTTTAGCCTTCTTCTTACTTGCACGCTTTCTTCTTTTCAGGTGATCGTTTTGAGCTCAGCCCTGAGGATAAGAAAGTGCTAGTGGAGTTGGAGAAGATCAAGCCAGAGAGGTACGCTGACCTTATTGAGTCACGAAATTTGGTGCGGATAGGTCTAAGTCCTCCTGTGGTGACCTTGGCGATCCCATTATCGGTTTTAGGGGCTGACGAAGGTACCTTCTTTCTTTTCCTCTTCGTTGTGCTTCCTTCCCCTCTTCTTCTCCTTACGTCTCCCTACTCTCCCCAGACATTCCAGGTTCTTCTACCATGAAGTCTACTCCAGAAGAGCTCAAGGCCAAGGTGGATGAACTGATGAAAGGTGGTAGATCCAGCAAGCGCAAGTCTCGGGTTAGTTCTGGGAGTGGTCCAGGTGTCCGGGCTAAAATCCCCAGATTGGAGGTGTCTTCTCCCCCCTCTATAACTGAAGAACATGTTCCAAGCAAGGCTCCGCCCTCCTCCTCTGGGACTCCACAAACCGCAATCCCCTCCTCCCCTCCAGTGGCTCCTTCTGAGCTGGCGTCTGCTCAAGAGGGGGGGCAGGCTTCCCCTTCCTCCTCCGAGGTCGAGAAGGCCTTGAAATTGATTCCCGACCTCCAACCCAGAAATTTCGGATACAGCGCCTCGGGGAAGGTGATTGAGAAAAAGGGGGAGGATGAGGACTCCTTTTTTGACAACATGGACCTTGCTGTTGGAGCTCTGTCCTCTATTTTTTCTGAATCTGATGTCCTGAAGGCTGCTTCCATGCCCCTTGAGGAATCCATCTCTTCAGCTCTTCTGGGGGCGGCTGCTGTAAGTGCTGGCCCCTTTTCCTCTTTGCTTGTTCTCATTTTGTGGTCTGATGTAATTTTCTGTTCTTTCTTTATATTCTCAGGCTGCCCTTCATACGAGAGGTCTGCTGCACCGAGTCCAGTCTCAAGAGAGCTCCTTTAAGGTCCTGAAGACATATAAGGCCAAAATTTCTGAATTGTCTCTTGAGAACGAAGGCCTTGGAACTCAGAATGAAGACCTCAAAGCTCAGGTGGAGAACCTCAAAGAGCAGTTGGTGAAGCAAGCTTCCGACCTTAAGCATACATTGACCGTCAAGGTCAGAGCTGAGGAAGGGGAGAAGAAAGCTCAGGACGAACTGAGGCTGGTTAAGGAGGACCTGCAGCTTAAGGTTGAGGCGTGGACCAAGGCCAGCCAAGAGGCTTTTGACGCCAAGAAAGAGCTCAGCCAGACCAAGCAAGACTATCTCGCCCTCAATGAAGCAAATGGCAAGCTCTGTGAGGAGCTTGAGGAGCAGAAAAACTTGGTCACACAGAAAAGTAAGGAGATTGCCGAGCTTAAAGATGAGGCCACCACTTTGTGGGCTACTGGATGGGTTGCTTTTAGGCGTAAAGCTATCAAAGCTTACCCAGATCTCGAATTCAATTTCCCTATCCCTACTGAGGAGGAAATGGAAGAATCTGACTCTAGTGGTGAGGAAGACACCTCAGCTCTTCCTCCTGGAGCTCCCCTCCCAGATGCCTCTGCTTCCCCCTCTACTGTTCTTGCTGTGGCCTCATCTGCTGACCTTGTGACTGGGGCACTTGAACAAACATCATTGCCTGGTACGGCGGAGGCTCCTGGGGTCAGTGTTCCCGAAAATTCCACTCCTCCAGCATCAGGATCCTTGCCTCCCGAGCCCCAGGGTTCTGCTTCTCTTGTTGATGCTGTGTCTACCGAACTGCAGGGGCTTCTGTCCACTCCCCCTTAGGTCTTCTTACTTGTAATTTCTTTGTAAAGAATTTTTGAGATGTAACTTTGACTTGGGCTAGGGCCTTGTGCTACTTTGTGATCGTTCGTTATTTTGTTTTTTCATTGTTGGTTTATCATATTCATATGTCCCTTTGAATTTCAGCACATATATATTTTTGAATATATCTTTGAATTTGCGCACCTGTATGTATTCAACTTTGTATACTCCCCTTCCCCCCTTTTGCTTTGAGGGGTGCTGTGCACTTCTTGAAGCAAAATTACTAGATTTGAAGAGTACAGGAGACTTGGTGCTATGCTCAACTGCTTCTCCTAAGCCTTTTAAGCTCAGTGGTTGGCACCCTAAGGATCCATTATTTATCCTTCTTCGTTTTGAGCTGCTTAGACTGATATTCTGAACTGGCTTGCTCCTTCCGGGTTGTATAGCTCATGCTTATGAATTCTTGCTGAGCTATGCAGCTCTTCTTTCTGAACCTAAGAGCTCTTACTGCGCTTTTTAGCTCTTTTTGTTATCTTAAGAGCTCTTTCTGAGCTACTTGGCTCAGTTGTCTGACCTTAAAGGTTATTTCTGAGCTTCATTGCTTTTTCGACAGATCTCTTTCTGGAATAGATAACAAATCCTGCTGCTCCATTTCTCTGATAATAGAAGACTTTATTCTACGTTTCACATTTCTTTTCCCCCTGCCTTGCTTTGAGGAGTGCTTTAGGCCTTCTTTAAGCAAGGCTATGAACTTTCACATGCTGTCAAGTTTCCTTGATGAACTGAAGAAACTATTAGGAGCTTTTCCTCTTTAAGGTGAACAGGGCTGTTAGAATTGCAGGCCTTAAAGACTTGCTATACCAGTGTTTTGTTTTTGACTGGGCTGAGCTAAAATTTGGAGGATATGTGGCTTGGTGGGGTCAGAATGTTCCTTCGTTGTCTTGAATGCAATATAAGGGGCAATTTTGTACCTATTCCTTTTCCCGCGTTTCTCTCTCAACTGCTTCCCATAACCGCCACGTCTTTCATGACCGCAACCACTTTTCATAACCGTAGCCACTTTCCATAACCGTAGCCACTTTCCATAACCGCTGCTACTCTCCATAACCGTAGCCACTTTCCATAACCGCTGCTACCTTCATTAATTAGGAAATTAAACAGGCAACTTGACTCCCTATTTCTTGGCTCTTTGTTTCCTGAAAAGCTCCCAAGTGCATGACATATTCTTGACTTTCTTCTTGATTTCTTGCGTCTTTTCCCTTACCAGCACTTTCGATGGCTGCCTCTGCTTCTTCTTTGTTCCAGGAAAGATCCTCCTTTGGAATCGAATGGAAGTGGCATTGTCGCTACTTGTCCCCTTCAATACTTGAATCTTCTGATTTGGTGGATATCAAAAAACGGTTTTTCCCTGATCTTGACTTGCCTTTGCGAGTTTCTTCCTCCGACGAGCCTTGCAACTACCTCCCGCGAGGGGAGGTCTGTTTCTTTGAAGGTGCTATGGACATGGGACTTCGCCTTCCCATTCATCCGGCCATTGGGCGAGTTCTTGCCTATTATGGCCTGTGCCCTTCTCGCCTTTCTCCACGAGGATGGGCTGCTATGGTAAGCTTCTTCTTGTTCTGCCGCCTGCATGCTCTTGGCAGGTTCCCCTTTGTCTCTGAGTTCCTGTACTTCTTTGAGATTGAGGAAGATGATGCCCCCTGCTTCAGTTTCTTCCGTTGGAGGGATTTCAATTTACGCCCTTTGGTTCTAGATCTTCCCTCCAATCCTGAAGGGTGGTTTAGGCGTTTCTTCTTCGCCTCTGGAGAGTCTTGGAGGTCTCCTGAGGATCGCTGTCGTAAAGCTAGGATTCCTCGGTCCTGGAAGAGCTTCTCTCGTATTGGTAAGCTCGAGCCGAGCTCTTTTGAGTACTTTTTTTTTTTTTTTAAAGATATGCTCTTATTATGTCCTTGCTGTGCAGATCCGCCTGACCTGGATTTACCAGGGATGGTGAATATCAACGAGATGCTGCTTGTGGAGTCTAAGACTTATTCCGAGCTGATGACGAGCGCAAACCTCTATTTGCTTGGGGCTGAGGCTACTGAGTTTGAGTTTTCCACTATTCCTTACCCTTCCTGGACCTCTTTCTCTGATTCTGATGAGGACGGGGATTCTGACAAGGACGAAAACACCGTCACGAGTTCAAGGAAGCGTAAGAGGGATGACTCTCCTTCTCCTGACTCTTTGTCCACCATTTTCCTTACCTCCATTGGTCAAAAGCTTCTCGACTCGCTTCACAAGGCTGAGCAAGAAAGGGATGAGCTGAAGAAAGAGAATGCTAGCCTGAAGGGAGAGGTTGCTGAGCTGAGATCTGAACTTAAGAAAGACTAGGATCTTTGTTCCCTTGCATCTTTCTTTCTTTTCCTGAACGATACCAGACTATGACCCCTTTTTTTTTTTTTTTTTTACTTTTCCGCACGTTTATTTTCTTGGATATTCTGAATTCTAGTTTGTTCATTCTTGAGTGTGCATGCCCACATACGAGCTCTTTGTGTTTGAAACATGAACGTAGAAGGAAAACAGAAGATCATGCTTGCACTGACCTTAGTTCCTGATTAGTCCCAGAGATCAGACCACAAACATTGATGGAAAACAGAAAATCAGGTTTGTGCTGACCCCAATTCCCAACTGGTTTCCATTGGTCGCACCACGAGCGTTGATGGAAAACAGAATATCATGTTGGTACTGACCTCACTTCCCATCTGACTTTGTGAGTGCTCTCTGCCGTACTGGACGTTTTAGGGTTTTCGAGGGGGTAGGCAGTGCATAAGGACCATTAGTCGCGGGGGAAAGACTGTTGGTGTCTCCAAGAAGGGACCAGTCTTGAATTTCACGAACCTAGAAGCTTGTACGCGCCGAGGAGCTGTAGAACTCATCTTGCTTTTGGTAAGCTTGGAAGCTTATCGTTTGTATATGAGCTGAAGAGCTCATCTTATATTTATAAGCTTTGAAGCTTATCGCTTGTTTATGAGCTGAAGAGCTCATCTTGTAGTTATAAGCTTTGAAGCTTATCGCTTGTTTATGAGCTGAAGAGCTCATCTTGTAGTTATAAGCTTTGAAGCTTATCGCTTGTTTATGAGCTGAAGAGCTCATCTTGTAGTTATAAGCTTTGAAGCTTATCGTTTGTTTATGAGCTGAAGAGCTCATCTTGCATTTATAAGCTTTGAAGCTTATCGTTTGTTTATGAGCTGAAGAGCTCATCTTGCATTTATAAGCTTTGAAGCTTATCATTTGTTTATGAGCTGAAGAGCTCATCTTGCATTTATAAGCTTTGAAGCTTATCGTTTGTTTATGAGCTGAAGAGCTCATCTTGCATTTATAAGCTTTGAAGCTCATTGAAGGGTGAATAAAAGACTTGCTCTTTCTTATTTAAAAGTAGCTCTATTACAAGTGACACTTACTGAAAAAACTTCTTAAGGTGCTCGGCATTCCACGAGTGAGGTAGAACCTTTCCTTCCTCTGTTTGCAACTCGTAATTCCCCAGTCTGATTATCCTTGACACGATATAGGGCCCTTCCCAATTGGGTCCCAATTTCCCATGCGTGGGATCCTTTCTTGCAAGCAGAAGCCTCCTAAGTACCAAATCTCCAATTTTGAAACTTCTGTGTCTTACCCTCCTGTCATAATACCTCGCAGTTTTCCTTTGGTAAGTACGGACACGGTGCAGAGCTCTGTCCCTCTTTTCATCCAAGAGATCGAGGTTTAGCAAGAGAGATTCATCATTGTGCTCGGAATCTGCAAACTCCACCCTTGGTGACTGGAGCCCTATCTCCACTGGGGCCACTGCCTCGGTCCCAAAGGCCAAAGCAAAGGGGGTTTCCTGAGTCGCAGATCTAGCGGTGGTCCTGTAGGCCCACAATACCTCCGGAATGTACTCCACCCATTTGCCTTTCAGGTTTTCTAGCTTGGTCTTCAAAGCTGACTTTATGGTTCTTATTGTGACCTCTGCCTGCCCATTAGACTGGGGATGGGCAGGAGCTGAGAAATAGTTCTTGATTCCGAGCTCAGCACAAAAACTTTTGAACTTTGAATTATCAAACTGCTTTCCGTTGTCAGATACGAATGCTCTGGGAACTCCAAACCTGCAAACTATCGACTTCCAAACGAAGTTTTGAACTTTTTGCTCTGTGATCGTTGCCAAAGGTTCGACCTCTGCCCATTTAGTAAAGTAATCAACTCCTACGATGGTAAACTTGCACTGCCCCACACCGGTGGGAAGGGGTCCCAGAATGTCCAACCCCCACTGCTGAAAAGGCCATGGGCTTACCACCGAGGTTAGGAGCTCGGGAGGACAGTGGGACATATTGGCATGCTCCTGGCAAGTTTTGCATTTTCTTACCAAGTCGGTGGCGTTTTCGAGCATGGTGGGCCAATAATACCCTTGCCTCAGTACTTTTCCTGCCAAGACCCGAGCTCCTATGTGATTGCCACATATCCCCTCATGTACCTCTCTGAGTATATAGTTAGCATCTTCATCTCCTACGCACTTAAGGAGAGGCGTTGAGAATCCTCGTTTATACAGGCTTCCTTGGAGTAGGGAAAATCTAGCTAACCTGGTCCTCAGCTTGGATGCCTCCTTAGTATCACTTGGCAGAGTCCCATTCTGCAAGTATCCGATGATGGGGTCCATCCAGCTCGGCTGAGCTTCAACCGATAGCATGTCCTCTTCATTGATGCTTACTGAAGGCCCTGGGAGGTGCTCCACTGGAATTAGCCTATCCAAATCCTCTTGCGAAGCAGTTGCTAACCTTGCCAGGGCATCTGCTCTTGAATTTTCCGTTCTAGGCACGTGTCTGACCTTAACCTGCACAAATTTTTTCATTAGTTCTCGTACCTTTTTGAGGTAAAGGATCATCTTTTCGCCTCTTGCTTCGTAACATTCTTCTATCTGCTTCACCACCAGCTGAGAGTCACTGCAGATCTCCAGCTGCTCCGCTTCCATAGAATGGGCAAGATTGAGCCCAGCGATGACAGCTTCGTATTCTGCTTCGTTATTTGAAGCTCTGAACCCAAATCTAAGGGCGTATTCGACATCTATTCCTTCTGGAGAGGTCAAGATCATCCCTGCACCGCTTCCCTGAGCATTAGCAGCTCCATCTACCGAAAGCTTCCAGATGGGGAGGTCCGGTATTAAATCTGTGGTCTCCATAGGCGCTGCTGCTGTCTACAATAAAATCTGCCAAAATTTGCCCTTTGATGGCAGTTCTTGGCTTATACCTGATATCAAACTCGCTGAGCTCTACGGCCCATTTAACCAACCTTCCTGAGGATTCTGGCTTGTGCAGCACTTGCTTCATCGGCTGATCTGTTGGAACCTCGATAGTATGAGCCTGGAAATAAGGTCTAAGTCTCCTAGCTGTTGTAACCAGAGCTAGAACGAGTTTTTCCATCTTTGGATATCTCTCCTCTGCCCCCCTCAGAGCTCTGCTACAGTAGTAAACTGGTTGCTGAGCTCTGTCTCGCTCCCTAACTAGCGCTGCACTTGTTGAAAAATCTGAAACCGCTAGGTAGAGGGTGAGGACTTCCCCTTCTAAAGGGCTCACCAGAACAGGAGGAGAGCTCATATATCTCTTTAGGGCTTCGAATGCTTCTGCACACTTGGTATCCCAGTGGAATGCCTTCTTCAAGATCTGAAAAAACGGCTGGCATTTATCGCTGGACCTAGACACAAAACGGCTTAGTGCAGCTATCCTGCCAGTCAATCGTTGCACCTCTTTCGTATTGGATGGTGATTGCATTTCCACCATTGCTCTGACCTTTTCTGGATTGGCTTCAATCCCTCTGCTGCTGACTATAAAGCCCAGAAATTTTCCTGCCGAGACCCCAAATGCGCACTTCGCAGGGTTTAGCTTCATTTTGTACTCCTTTAGAATTTGGAATGACTCAGCTAAGTGCTCGATGTGGAGCTCTGCTTTCAGTGACTTCACTAGCATGTCGTCAATGTAGACTTCCATGGATGCTCCTATTTGCTTCTGGAACATCCTATTCACTAACCGCTGGTAAGTGGCTCCAGCGTTCTTCAACCCGAAGGGCATTACCTGATAACAATATGTTCCCTGTTCAGTTATAAAGGAGGTCTTCTCTTGATCGCTGGGATTCATCCTGATCTGGTTGTAGCCTGAAAAGGCGTCCATGAAACTGAGGAGCTCGTGCCCCGCAGTGGCATCCACTATTAGGTCAATCCGAGGTAAAGGAAAACTGTCCTTGGGGCATGCTGGGTTGAGATCAGTGAAGTCGATGCACAGTCGCCACTTCCCATTAGTTTTCTTCACAAGAACTACATTTGCTAACCAAGTGGGGTAATCAACCTCCCTGATAGCCTTGGCATGGAGGAGTTTGCTGACCTCCTCATTGATTGCCCTTTGCCTTTCGGAAGCAAAGCTCCTCCTCTTTTGTTTGATGGGTTTGCAAGTTGGGCTCACGCATAGCTTGTGAGTAATAACCGAAGGATCAATCCCTTCCATGTCTTCTTGCTTCCAAGCAAACACTCCTATATTCACTTTTAGGAACTGGATGAGGAGTCCTTTGAGCTCAGCGTTTAGTTTGGAGCCCACATAAACGAGGTGCTCTGGCTTCTCATCAAGCTGAACTGGTTCCAGATCTTCCGATGGCATTGGTCTTGTCTCCATTTCATCTCTCATGTCGAGTTCATCCAATTGGATGTTCTCAACCTCCTTCTTTTTTATAGAAGCCATGTAGCATTCCCGTGCTACACGCTGGTCTCCTCGGACCACTCCAATTCCATTTTCTGTAGGGAACTTTATGACTAAGTGATAGGCAGACGGTATTGCTTTCATAGAATTCAGGGATGGCCTGCCAAGCAAGATGTTGTACGCAGATGGTGCATCAACTACTAGGAATTTGACAGTAGTAGTAGCTTGGCAGGGTGGGTCCCCCAGGGTGAGCACTAGCTGGATTGAACCCAGGGGGAGCACCCTTTCCCCGGAGAATCCCAGCAAGTGAGTGCTTACTGGCTCCAGTTTCTCTCTTCCTATTTCCATCTTGTCGTACGCAGGTGCGAAAATAATATCTGCCGAGCTCCCGTTATCAATTAGAACCCGATGAACGGTTCTATTTGCCACCACAGCTCGTACCACCAATGGATCATCATGGGGGTATTGGCACCCTTCTAAATCAGCATCCGAAAAAGTGATAGATGTATCTAAGCGTGGTGCTTTGGATACAGCGTGTACTTCGAGAGCTTCTTCGGCTCTGATCCGCCGGAGGTGCGCCTTCCGAGCTGAGCTTGACTCTCCACCTCCAGCGAACCCTCCAGATATCACCCTGATTTCCCCTAGAGGCTGCTGGTGTGGTGCAGGTGCCGGCTGCCGAGGTGGTGGTGGTGGAAGAGCTCGATTCTGGTTGTCGTTGGCTACAAAACGACGCAACTGACCTCGCTGGATCAAGAACTCGATTTCCTTCTTTAGTTGAATGCAATCATCAGTGTGATGTCCATGATCCCTGTGATAATCACAGTATTTTGTGGGGTCTCTCTTTGCCGGGTCTGCCTTCATCCGAGGCGGCCATTTCAAGAACTTCTCGTTTTGGACCTCGTATAATACTTGTGACACAGCGGCAGTGAGCGGGGTAAATCGCTGAGGTCCATATCTGGGCTGCAGTTCAGGCTGCATGGGACCCAGACGATCTCTGACATTTCCTCTTCTCTTGGGTGAGCGGTCCCTGTCCCTCCTTGGGGACCTCTCCCGCCCTTTCTCCTTCCTGGGACTTCGGTCCCTTCTCTTTTCTTCTTTTTCCTTCTCCTTTCGTGAGGATGTACCTCCCACCTTAGAAAGGAGTGCCTCTTCGCCATTTATATACTTCTCTGCTTTGGCTAACACCTCAGCCATACTCGCCTGAGGGTTCTTCGATATAGAGAACATCAAGTCCTTTGACTGCACTCCCAATCCAGCAATGAAAGCCGTTATAGCAAATTTTTCATCTGGAATGTCTACTTTCAATGTCTCCGAGTTAAACCTTTGGACGTACGATCTCAGATTTTCTTGGGGCCCCTGTTTCACATTTAGTAGGTGGTAGCTCGGCTTTCGGTATGTCCGAGCTCCTATAAAGTGAGATACGAAAGCTATGGAGAGCTCTTTAAAGGATGAAATAGAGGCTGGTGGGAGCCTGTTAAACCAGTTTAGGGCGGAGCCTTTCAGTGTGATGGCAAAGGCTCGGCAACGCACAGGATCCTGGTATCCATGCAATTCCATCTGGTTCTTGTAAGTGTTGAGGTGATCCACGGGATCTTTCGTTCCGTCAAAGACCTCTACTTGAGGCATTCTGAACTTCGGTGGGAGAGGGAAGTGTAGCACTCCCGTGGTGAATGGGGACTCAGTTTGCTGAACCAAGATATCCATGGTAACCGGTGCCTTGCTTTTAACAGCCTCCTTCATGTGGCTGAGCTCTTGCTGGATGTCTTTGAAACGTTGTTCCCAACGCTGCTCTTTCCTGTCCTAAGGATACGGGTAAAAATCATCCCTATCCCCCCCGTCGTTCTGACTTTGCACTTCGTCGTTATGGCCATTCCTAGGGGGTATATAAGGAGCATACCCCCTGGTGTGGCTGCTTTCTCCTCCTTCGCCGACCTCTCTGAGGGGGTCCCAGTGTCGCTGTTCCCGGTAAGGGGGATTACCCTGGCCTTCTTGGGCCGGTCGTGCCTCCTGTGGGCGTTGTACGAGCTTTGATAGCTCTTCGTTTTCTTTTAGTAATCGTTGGTTGACGAGGCGAAGGGCCTCCAACTTGTTATTAATGGGGGAATTAACCTCGGGAATATTCCCGGGTTGTCTGCCGTTGGTAGCTTCCTGTGGGTCTTGCATTCGTGGTAGGTTTGTTTGACTTCTGCTCATATTTCGTGTCGTTACCATCAGTCACTGAAAAATCAGCTTATTTGTAGAAAGAACAGTCGTTCCCACAGACGGCGCCAAACTGATGGTGTAAACCTTCGGGAATGAGCTATGGGATCGAAGTATCTTATCTGGGTGATCTGTATAGGGCTTGATATGGTGTCTGAGCTACCAGGCCCATAAAGTGGTGGATGAATGCTATATTTTACGACGTATAGTGTGTGAAATACGGTAGAAGTATAGTGGTTCACCGGCTAGTGAGCTCGGCTAGTCCACTCTCTAATGGAGGCTCTTACTCCCTTGTCTTTATTGATCAAATTGAATGTGTTACAGTAGAATTATCAGAGTCTTAGGGTTTCTGGTTGTTCTCCCCCTGGCCATGGAGGTTGTCCTCCCCTTTTATGGCCTCATGCTTACCTCTAACACGGAATTACCTCCTATATTGAAGGGATCGTGCCCTATCTTCATCCATAATTCCGGAGTTACCTAAACTCCTTACGGCTGGCTTCAAACAGAGAGATCTTTGCCTTCTTTCGTGGGATTCTCCTTAGCTTTAGGAGGGGATCGTGGTTGATTGCGGGTCTAATGCCTTGGAATGGTTCTACTTTCTTTTTAGTGATATCCGTAGTTACCTTGCTGTCCTTTCATCATTTCTTAACTCGTGTCCTCAGCTGGGAGCCTTTAGCGCTGACTAGATGAGCTCTGGCCAATGCCGGATGAGCTCTGCTTCTTCTGTCTGAGCTCCCGACCTGAGCTTATTTCCTGAGCTCGTGTCTGTTCATTTCAGGTATCATCATTATTTATGTAAGTGTATTATACAGTGATTGAAGTTCTCATAGTTATAATTATAATTAAAGATCCAACGTTATAAGAATAAGTGAATGGATAGATACCTAATGTTATCTACTAAGAAAAGTTTTGATTTAAATGAAATTTGTAGGCTAATAGGACAAAAAATGAAAAATGATAACATTAATAAAGATATATGAGGTATATAATTAAAAAATCAAAAGTTTCTCACATATGCTAACATTTAGAAGTATAATATAGTATAGATAGATAGATATAGATAAATAGATATATCAAAGAATTAATTAACATTGAACTATAGTATCAAAAGAATAACAATAACAATAAGCTAGCTGAATAAACTTTCCAATAATTATTCTTCTCATACTCTTTTACATACATGTTGATACAACGCTAAAATATATATTTATAACCTTCTCATATTCTTTTATATAGTTATTAATATAAAAATAAGGAGAAAAATAGAATTTTGTGCTTTATATAGCTTACACTAATTACCAACAAGAACTTAATCACTACTTTATCTTCTCAAGTCATATTCATTAATTGAAGCTCAAATTCATTTGAAAATAATATCGATCGACTCACTACTAGGGGTGTTCACCCTACCCTACGGGTAGGAAATATGCTCTTCCGTCTTCCTACCCGATACTTTGCGGAAGAATTTTTTCTTGGCCTACCCTACCCGACAGGTATGGTATTCCTACCCGACTTCCTACCCGATTAATCGGGTAGGAAGTCGGGTAGGAAATCGGGTATACATTTTTGTAATTATTAATTTTTGAATGCACCAATTTAACAACACAATAAATTAATAACACTAAAATCTAAAACAACTACAACAACAATTATAATAAAACACAAGAAAGTATAAATATCAATCCACCATAATTGTTACACAAATACAATAACAATTAATTTAAGTTTAAACCATATAAAATACATTAAAATCATATTAATTAATTAATGCGGGTAGGGTAGGGTAGGAATGCGGAAATGGATAGCTCTTCCGCATTCCTACCCGATTTAATCGGAAGACCAAAAACTCTTCCGCATTCCTACCCGATTTTTGCGGCTAACCGTTCAGTAAGGTAGGGTAAGGTCGGGTAGGGTAGGAACTTGCGGCTAGTCGGAAATTTGAACACCCCTACTCACTACTCCTCGTCATTTTTTTTCGTAGTTTTGTGACTTGATAAGTTTTAGTATGAAATATGTTTATACATTCTGGGTAAATCTTTTTTTTTTTAAAAAAAGAAACTAGTTAACCAAAAAAAAAAACTAGTTAAGTGTGAGTTACTATGTTAGAGTAAGTGGTTAGGTCTGATAAAAAAAAAGCGAGTTTTTTTGCAAAAAACAATGAGGGTACTATGTGAAATCTTAATAAACTACAAGGGCTAGAGTATAATTTGTCTAAAAATATTTTTTTTTTTTTTGGAGTTTCAAATACTTTTGAGAAAAGGAATCGAGTGACGTCCACCTCGCGTTTCAGTAAGAGTAATGCTACACTGATCAAATTTTGGGACCAAATTTGGAGCCCAAATGACATGGCAGCATGTCATTTGGAGTATTTATTGGGGCCCAAATGACATGGCGCCAAATAAAGAAGCCCAAGTCAACTGCCATGTCATTTGGGCTCTAAATTTGGTCCCAAAATTTGGTCAGTGTAGCATTATTCTTTCAGTAAATTACAAGCGTCCAGATGCGACACAAAAGTTCATTACAAGGGGACAGGTGCGACACAGTAGTTCTTTCGTATGTCGTAACTCTCTCCTCTGCTCAGTCATTCGGATCCTAATAACAAGCAAAGGTTTCTTGTGCCTCTCTCTCTCTCTCTCTCTCTCTCTCTTCAATCTGCTTCTATTATCTCACAATTTTCTTGTTTGTTTTCTTTTGTTTTTTTTTTGATTGGCATGGCAGGTTCGCTGAAAATGATCAGTTCTTAGTTAATCCAATCTCAATTAATTCGTCGAAATTTCACTTTCCCAATCGCTACCTCTTTCTCTCTCTGTATCTGTAAGTGTTCTCTCTGTACGTCTTTTTTTTTTGGTGTTTCTGTTCGGGCGTTAACTTTTTTAGAAAAAGAGAGTGAAATTATATATGTTTTGAGTATGTGTGTGGCTGTGTGTGATTCTGATTGTTTCAGCGACCCAGAGGAGCCTAGTTAATACTTATTTGAACTGGGTTGGAATTAAAATCTGTTTTTATCTCAGTAATTAGAGGATTTTGTATTCTTACAATCTGTCAGTATCATTACAATCTATTTGCGTTGTTTGCATGTTTCTAATTTCTTTTGGGCTCTTCTTAGAATTTTCTTTTGGATTGTGTTTGCTCTCTTTGTTTAGTTGCGGAAATTGTTTACGCAAGTCAAGGGAAAGAAATGGAAATGAAATTATGTATTACTTGTTTCAATTGTTTATTTATCCATGTAATTACAGACCCCTCTTCCCAAGGACATAATCATCCTAGGCTCCGTTGGATTGAGAATTTTGTTCTCTCAGGTAATGGATTTTGAAGAGCCAATGATTCAGAAGTTCAATATTTGTGTGTGTGCATCTGTGCCTGTGTGTGGGTGTTCACAGGTGTGCATCTATAGAGTGGAATTATTTCTCTTTTTTTCTTTGGCGACTTAGAGAACCCTGAGATGTAATTAGCGCAACATGTTTAACATTCTCAATAATTAGGATTTCACTTGTGAATAGTTTTAGTTGAAGTTTTCTGGTTGTGACTATTGTCATTATTTTCTTTCGAATGCAACCAGTATGGTTTACTAAGACCTTTTAGCTTAATTTAGAATGGCTAATTACCTTATTGTCCATCTCATGGTTTTTGACTTTTCGTTAATGCGCATAAGATCTAATTTTTTCAGTAAATTGGTACTTGGGTACTGGTAATGAGTCTAGAACTTTGGAATGACTCTTAGAAGTCAAAAAGAAAAGAAAAGAAAAAGTATTTATGTTGTTTCCATAAAAATTAGCAGGGAGGATATCGATTTCAATGTGAGGCAGATTTGTGTTATCTTTGACTACCGTCACTCTCTTGGCTCATGCTAGTTGAGCTTTCCTATGCCCATTCCCTTCTTTAGATCACTTTCATTGTTTTGGAGTGCCTGTGGCTTTGTTTTTCGAGCTTCATATTTCAGAGGCTATATAGAATCTAATTAGATTAATATTTTTTCCTAGATGTGTTAACCCTGGCTAACTTTGTCAATACATGATGGATCAATGTTGTTATATTGTAGCAATTTTACTTGCTGCATTTGCACCTGAATGTTCGTATTTGCTTTTTTTTCCCTACATATTGAATAGCGATTGGTGATTCTGGGCTTTGGTAATTCAACAATTAGCTTGTACTGTTTCAGGTCTAATGGCTAGTCAAGTTTTTGCAAATCGGCCAATGTCTTCCTTTGAGTTTGAGCTTGTTGAAGGTGACTCTGATCAGCGTAGGAGTGTTGTAGCATCACCAAACCAGGTTAGTCCATGGATTGACCCGACAACGATAAAACTCAGGCACCGAATTGGAAGGGGTTCTTTTGGTGACGTTTGGTTGGCAACCCATCATCAAACAACTGAAGAGTATGAACAGTATCTTGAAGTAGCTGTCAAGGTGTTACATCCTATTAAGGATTACAATGCTCAGGCTGTATTGAATAAGTTGAATGATTTGTTTTCTAAGTGTCAAGGATTAAAAGGTGTTTGTTGGCTGCATGGTATTACAACTATAAGTGGAAAGGTCAGTTTGTTATTCCAATTATTGACAAAACTAAGATCTCAACTTCATTACTGAAATGCTATACATTTCCTTTCAGATATGCATTGTTATGAAATTTTATGAGGGCTCCATTGGTGATAAAATGACTCGCCTTAAAGGGGGAAAGCTGTTACTACGTGATGTTTTGAGGTTATTTTTATTTTCATCTAAAATCTATTTAACGCATAATGCATATTGTTGTGTGCACCATACTCAGTTTGTGCTTTCATAATGATGTCAACAGGTACGGAATTGATCTAGCTGCGGGAATAATGCAACTACATTCAAAAGAGATCCTAGTCCTAAACCTTAAACCTTTTAATTTTCTTTTGGATGAAAATGACCAGGCAATGCTTGGGGACATAGGGATTTCTTGTGTATTGCTAGGTACTCCATTACCGAGGTCAGATATGACTCGAAGACTTGGTACTCCAAACTATATGGCTCCAGAACAATGGCTACCAGAAGTAAGAGGTCCGATATCCTTTGAGACTGATTCATGGGGATTTGGTTGCAGCATTGTGGAGATGTTGACCGGCATGCAGCCTTGGCGTGGTAAATCGGTTGATGAGATATACGCCTTGGTTGTGGAAGAGCAAGAAAAACCATACATTCCTGGTGGTCTTCCTCCAGCAGTTGAGAATGTCATTATTGGATGTTTTGAGTATGACTTCAGGAGTCGCCCTCTAATGGAAGACATATTACATGCATTTAAAAGGTAGTCCTTTGATGTTTTCTTCACATGGAGCTTCAGATATTAAAATTTCCATATATAATTACTATGTGTAGAAGATGGAGGCATTTGTTGGTGTTGAATTTGGCTCAAAATTATATTTGATTGAATCATGGTTTCTAATATGGATACTGAAACAAAAACAATGCTGCAAATTATTAGCTTTCAAAGGAAAACTTATTGTACCATATAAGTAAAGTCCTTAAATGATAATACCAAAAAAATAAGGAGTTTTTCTATGGGTGAGATCCAGATTGTTGTAGAATCATCATACAAAAATTGGTTGCCTGATTAGCGATCAGTTATTGAATAAATAATACATATTTTCTGGAATGAAAAAAAAAACCATGTTTAGTTTACTACATTGCCCCCTCTTTAAGTTTTTGAAAATTTGTATAGTGACCTTTGTTCATTTTTTGCCAAAAAGCTAGTGATCCATTCACCCCATATTGGGCCTGTTTGGAGATGTCCTTTTTAGGTGAAAAGTTGCGGTTTGAAAAGTTTCGCAAAAAAATCAAAGTTAAAAACGTCCTCCAAAGTCGTTTGGGGTATTCTTTAAAACACTAGAAAAGTTGGAAAAGTCTATTTGGAGTGACTTTCTAGCTTTTTTGTGTCAAAATAAAAAAATAAATACATGTATGTATAGATTATGCATAAAAGTTTTCAAAATATTAATTTCAATTTTTTTACATCACTAATAATATTTTATGAATATAATAAAGTAAAAACTCATGTGGGACCCACGAAAAAACTCGAAAAAATCAGAAGAAAAGCTCATAAAATCAGTTTCTTGAATCAGCATAAACTGTTTTTTTTGGTCCAAAAAGCTGCTGCACAAGCTGATAAAAAAGTAAGGTCCAAACGGACGTGGCTTATTTTAATCCAAAGTCTTTAAAAGTTACCTATTTAAGCTAGTTCTAAACAGACCCAATATACTATAATAAATATTTTATTTTTAGACCGAGTAAACCAGATGTGAAATGTCCTAACTCATTTGACTAAAAGCATTACTTCTTTCATTAATACACTTCCTCGTATTTTTAGAAAAGAATTGTGTAGCTATCTGTGATTCTTTTTTGATAAATTAGTGGCTCGTAACTTGGTAACACACTAATAGATGCAAATAGTAAAATATACTACGAAAGCGTTTAAGGTCTTCAAAAAAATCAATTTCTCAACAACATTGAAAGAAAATTACTGAGAAATTTATGTCATGGGAATGATCAACTACCAATGTTGTCATGTTCTATTTTAATATGTTATTTGTTTGAACTGGCACTTTGATATATAATTGAGCTGAAATGTACTATGAGAAATTATTGTCTTTGTTTGTTCTTATTTTTTTTATTGTTGCATTGACATTGGTTTTAATTTTCATATGCTAATTGGGTCATGAATTTTGATATATTATTTCTCAAACTTGAAATTAGGAATTTTCTTGTATAGATATAATACCCAATTTAGTCCTTATTAATTGAGGTCCAAAAAAAATTTTCATTCATGTTTTTCTCCCTGTAAGATGGAGTCCGGGCTCCGCCCCCTGGTTCTAGGTGCATGAGATATTGTCAATTTACTCTCAATTTCTCACTGTGAAAACTGAAAGATAAATTACAAAGTTGAGAAAGCTTTTTTCCTCTTTATAAAGTGGGAAGAACAAGAAGTGTTTAGCTGTAGAATTGACTCATCCCTCTAGGAAGAAAAATTGATTGGAGAGCATGCATAGATTTTTACTGCATTATCCCTCTTTTTCACTGCATTATCCCTTAAGAGGATGATTGTTGGTGAATTCCTTAATGAGAGCGGACAAAATCTTTCATCAGGGCTATAGGAGTGCATGAAGTTACATGTTGCGTGCTTTGTAAATTTTTTATGAGCTAGTCTCTACTCTACTTATCCGTTTGCATTGGATAGCCTGCATATTGGGCTATGTTATGATATTAGTATGTCAGAATTTAGTTGGTGTGTTTCAACATAGTTTACACTAAATTACCTTGGTGTAGATACGATGTGTTTAAATAAATTGAAACTCTATAGCTGGTGTAATGCGTTTGTGGGACTCTCTAAAATTGGAGCTGCCTCTATTTTGTAGTCAATGGACTTAGAGATCTCCATGGTATATGTGTGGACAGGACCTGAAGTCATAATTAAGTATAGTAGTTGCTCAATAACTGCATACAAAACAGTGTGAACGCTGTTGGTTGCACAAACTATTAGACATTACCAAATATTTTTAGTTACATTTAAGGGAATTTTTTTGTTGAAAATGTAATTTTTGTTTTGGACTTGAAAAGCAAACAGTACAACATGTCAGATCTGCAGGATTCCTTTAATGTAATATATCAAAAGTCATCCTCTTTTCTGTCGGAGGTAGGGCATGATTGACATTTTTACAGGACGAAGGTTGGAGAACGGCATGCTGCCGTACCCATTCTTCTGTTCTCATTCAAATTGAAGTATCAACATCCCATAATTTTAAAGACTTTGAAGAAATTAAGCAAAATAGGCCACAAAAATATTTATTGGCGCTTCTATTACCAAAGAACCAACCCAGTCTGTCAGTTTTGAGGATAAGAATGAGAATACCAGTAGTTATACACATATGCACATGTAGTAACATTCTTTAGTAGATACATGTTTCTTCTAGGGCAGCTACGGATACAACCTGTGTTGCCTTGGGACAATTTTTCTTTTTAAATGTTAAGACAAGCTATAGATTACTTTTCATTGGACTCCCATTGAGGGGAAAAAAAACTGGACGGAGCAACCTTTTTGAGGAGGATATGCTATTTTCCAATGTAGGAAATAAAATGCTCCTAATCTGATCTAGATGGTTTTACTGTGTCTATTTTTTAGCACTGGGAGGTGGCGGATGTTTGCAGTTTTTTTTCAGATTGGTGTGGTGAATGTAATAATTAATGTTACTTTTATCTGTATCATTTTAATAAAAAAAAAATTCCTGAGGATCAAGGATTTTAGACTGATTACCTAGTTACAAGCCACTACAAGGTTAGTGCAAAAAAGTTATCACCAAGGCTTAGGGAGAGCTTGAGTAATACCATTTTAGGTTTTCAAGAGGCCTTGAGTAAGTAGAGACAGATTATGCATGGAGTTTTGGTGGCAAATGAGATTGAAGATTATAGACGAAGAGGTGTGGGGGACCTTGTTGAAGTTTAGTGTGATGTCTGGACATGAAGTTACTATGGATAAGAGTCTGCATGTTGGAGTTTACCCTAGTCAAAAATCAGGATCAGATTATTAGGTTGGCAAGGGTTTTATGATATCTTGGAAGAAGTTGATCTCTTGAGTATTTGGAGTGGGGTTCAAAGTATTGGCCGAGTCCGAGTCGTATCTACCTCGGTCCGTACTGAACCAATAACGATACACGTTAAACCAAATCAACGAGTCTCACTGGAATTGACCTTGAATCGGAGTAGAATCAATAAATCGGTGCAACTCGGGCTTAACTCGGTCGACTTGGACCAACTTGTCACCGAGTGTGACGATTCATGATAAAATCACACAGACCAATAAAATACAACAAAAGCCAGCCAAAAAAAAAAAGGAGATGGAGAAGAAATAAAGAAAGTCGATACCCACATGAAACATGAATACATATGGCTGAAACCCACATGCAAAGTTGAATCGGAGCAATTTTAGTCTCCCACACAATATCCATATGGTTTTTGGTAAGACAAAGAAGAAATTGGAGGCAAACCTACAAAATAAGCTATTGCCATTATGTGAACGAGTCTCGATCTCCTTCTTCCTCCTTTTTTTTTTATTTTTCTTCCTCTTCCTCGATTCTTCGTTTGGACTTCACCATGTCATGGCGATCGACTGCACACCATTCTCGATTTGCTTGGACTTCGACTTCTGGTCCCGAATTGCGAACAAATTTTCCTTTGGGGAAATCTGCCACCCCCCCTCTCTCTCTCTCTCTCTCTCTCTCTCTCTCTCTCTCTCTCTTCCTCTGATTTCACTTTGTTTTATGGGATGTGTCAAATGGGGCAATGTGAAGGCTTTTCGTTAAATGTTATTAATAATAGCATTAAATTAGTATTAATTTCTTTTTATTTTTTATTTATCTCTTGGGTCCGGTGTGCTAGGCATTTCTTTAAATGTTATTAGTTGTAGTATTAAATAGTATTAATTGCTTTGTATTTTTATTTGTCTCTTGCGTCTGATAACTGATTATATACTTTAGTTGCTAGTTTTCTATTAATTGACTTTTAAATTGATCTTTGCATTGAATTGATGTATTACTTAATTTTGGAGGTTAATTGGAGGAATTAATATGTTGTCATTAGATTGGCAATGAGTCTATACAAATCATAAGTTCTTAAATATCTTAATTGAACACTAATAATCCTATACAAATTATAAGTCCTTAAATATCAAAATTGAACACTAATAGTGGTAAATATTTTTGGTAACACTCTTGCATTCAATTTTCACTATATTTGATATGCTAGATGATTTATTTTGGACATATAATTCATTGATGTTGTTATTTATATTTTTTAGAATCTTGCTATGATTATTTTAGAATTTTTTATCTAGTATTTTTATGTATCTACTAATACCGAGCCGCAATACCGTGATTAATGTGTATTAGTACTGCTCGAGTTGATGAACGATACCGCGACCTTGAATCATGATTTAGGAATTCTTTAGGTGGTAACCTTTTTTCGATTAGAGACATAATTTTTGATTAAATAGAGGAAAAGATTACAAAATGTGAACAAGAAATCGACCAATAAAAAATGAAAAAGAAATTATAAGTCAATATAAACTTAGACCATTAATGGTAATCATCTAACTACATGTCGCGATCTGATCTATATTATGGGGAAAGAATGACATGTCCCTAAATTCTTCAGATACTAGCACCCAAAGGGGATATGCTAAGAACTGAACTTAGTCCCATAAAAAGTAGACGTATTATTCCTTCTTATTGAAAATTCTTTTATTCCTTTTCATCCATACAGTCGAAATATTCGCCTTAACCATTCAAGCTCTACCTCCCTTCCAAAAAAAACCTTGATTGATCTCAAATGAAGTAACACGACGCGTCCCATTAACGATCACTAATCTTTTATCTTTGGGTTTTCGGAATCGGTTATTAAGGAAATAGGAAAAAGATTATATGGGTGGAATGAAGTTTTTATATCTAGAGGGGAAGGCTTACTAAGTTCAATCGGTTCTGATTGGTCTTCGCACTTATATCTTGTCTGTCTTCAAAATGCGTTGTCTGGTGGCAAGAAAGATTGAAGGCATGATGAGAGATTTTTTTATGGGAGAATAGTGATGAAGGAAAAAAAGATCTCTTGATTCGTTGGCTGGTAGCATCTAGGCCTAGAGCTAAAAGTGGTCTTTTGGTGGGCAATTTGAAGGCTAGGTATGTATCTTTGGTTGAAATTTTGAATTTGGAGGTTTTTGTTGGAGCAAAATTCATTGTGGCATGGGTTATTAAAAGCCAGTATGGTTAACTGGCCAATGAGTGGGATGATAATGGGGTTGAAAGTTTTGATAGGATTTTTGGTTTGGGAAGTCAAGCTTAACATGTTCATATCCACGTCTCTATAGTTTCTCATGCTATCATTAAGCTTGTGTTAGTTCAATAATTGGGTCTTCTTCTGATCCAATGTCTTGGGTTTTTGGCTTTTGTAGTAATCTAAACGACGTGGAAACTTTGGAGTTGGTCTTACATTTTTCTTTGCTTAGGAATGCAACTTCACTTTATTATTTGTTGGATAAAAGAAGTTGGGTCATTGACTCAAAGGGCTGCAAATTGTTTTATGATTCCTTGATTGATTACTCCTCTCTCTTTAATTTTTATCCATCTTTAAAGATTTCGAAGGCTAAATTGTCTTTGAAATTGCAAGTTTATGCATAGGTAATTGCTCACGGCAAGATCAATGCCAGTGATTCGCTTCAAAAAAGAAGACCTAATACATGCGTATTTCCAAAATGATATTCTGCATAGGAATGATTGTGATAGTGTGGTCATTTATGTTTTCATTGTCTGATTGTATGTCATTATGGAATAAGTTATTTGAGGTAGCAGACCACTCTTGGGTGGCTCCAAGATTCATATCAACTATGTTTTGTTGCACTTTAATGGCTTTAGAAAAAGTTACACTAGGTACTCTTTGGGACTTGGCAATGTTTGCCATTATTTGAACGACTTGGTTGGAGAGGAACTCAAGAATTTTTTAGAATAAATTTGAGGTGGTTGAAGGTTTCTGACATTGAATCTGTTTCTTCACATCCTTTTGGCATCGCTCTCTTAAGGAGTTTCTGTTAAAAAAAAAAAGTGTCTAAGTATGTTGAAAATGTGTCCCTTTTTGGCATCTTGGCAAGATGGGATGTTTAATGCGGCTATTAAAAGGCCATACTTTTTGCTCTTTCTGATTTTGTTTAGTGTTTATATGGTGGTTTGCTGTAGAGTTCCGCAACTTGTCCACTTTTGCTCTCCTTCTGTATTACTGCTATATTATAATAATTAAATCTTTGTTTCCTATTAAAAGAATAAATTATTTGTTTGTTCTCATCCTTCGTCTTAATAATTGCTACCAAATCTGCAGCTCGCAAACTGCAGTTTCCCGCGATGGAGGCTTGACAGGGCTTGGGAGTAGATTGATTACAGAGAAAGTAAGTGGCAGTGGTTACACAGAGTGGTTCCTATCAAAGGATCATCTCCAAGTGGGTGACATGGTGCGGTCCAGAAAGTCATCAGGCTCCTGCAAACCCGAAAACATGGATGTCCCTGAAGGGACTGTAGTGGGTTTAGAAAGTGACACTGATCGAAATGGGTTTGTTTTAGTGAGGGTACATGGCATCCATGACCCAATAAGAGTTAATGTATCTACATTAGAGCGAGTAACATTTGGCTTGGCAGCTGGGGATTGGGTACGTGTGAAGAAGGAAGACAAGAAGCACTCACCAGTTGGTATTCTTCATTCCATTCACCGTGATGGAAATGTGACTGTTGGATTTATAGGGGTTGAGACTCTATGGAAGGGCAATTATTCTGAGCTCCAAATGGCAGAAGCTTACTGTGTGGGCCAGTTTGTGAGGCTGAAGTCTAACATTTTTAGCCCTCGATTTGAATGGCCTCGAAAAAGAGGTGATGAGTGGGCCACTGGGAAAATCTGTCAAGTCTTACCAAATGGGTGCCTCATTGTCAAGTTTCCTGGTAGATTGACATTTGGAGATGAAACTAGCAACTTCTTGGCTGATCCAGCGGAAGTGGAAATGGTTTCATTTAACACTTGCCCAGGCATGGTGAAGAAGTATCAACATCTGGAGGATTTTCACTGGGCTGTGAGGCCACTTCTAATTGCATTGGGTTTATTTACGGCCATGAAGCTTGGATTTTTTGTTGGGAAGGAAATGGGAAAGCCGAAGATGAATAAGGGACGAAGTCCGGTGATGCAAGGTGATGGCCAACATTTCGATGGCCAGACTGCTGGCAACTCGGCATGGCTTCCTCCAAAGGTGGCAAATATCATTTTCAGAGAAGGTGTTACTACACCCACCTCTTGGTAGTTCTGAGGCTCTGGTCAGTCCTCCAAAGCTATTGAATTTCGCTAACTTTTTTATATACAGAACTGCATCCTGGATCTGTCACTTTAGCTTTGTGCGTTGGATAAACTATTTCTGTTCAGTTACATTTGATACTGAAACTCAGAAGAACAAGTATGTATATATTGTAAATAGATGGTATGCCGTCAATCTACTGCATGATTTATATATGCTTGTTTAATGCTCACGTGGTATATATTTCCTCGATACCTTCTCACATAGAGAAGGAAATCTGAAATCAATACTGAAAAAAGTGACAGATTAGGATGCAGTTTGTGACTCAGAACTATTATTCCCCAATTTGTCTGTTTTCTTGGGGTGTACTCTCAAAGGAAAATAACCTCCCAATTCATCAGATTGCCTTGTACATTGTTGTTAAGCCAAAGGTTTGGTATCCAAGTTGAACAAACAGATATTAGAAACACAAAAGACCTTGTTTGACAGAGTTTTGTTCCTTTTGTGGGGTTGGTGGCTCATTGTTGAGGTGATAGTTACTTAGGGTTACTACTGCCTTTCAAGGTTGATGATTTAGCTTTGCACCGGTTTAAATCATAAGTTCATCACTTGAGATGGTTTGGATGGAGGGTCCCTGTAGGCTTCTTGTAAATCTTTGTAGTTACATGGAAGTTTACTAGATTGTGACTGCCAGAACTGATGTTAACCCCTGTAATTTATCCAGAAGTGAGGCCCTTATTATTATTTTTTTTGATTGTCGATTGTTGTGTGATCTTGTTAGGCTTTCAATTCGTTGAATATGATGTGTTCTTCCAAACTGTACTGATGGAGGCATCCGATTTCTGTAACCCACAAAAACAATAGAAAACTCTCTCTGGCGCCCAAGTAGGTGTAAGCTATGGTGACTCTAGAATCGAAACCATTAGGGGTCGAGTTCATGGCAAGCTATTCTCAATTCTTGTAGATTTTTGGTCAAGTTCTTGAACTGGGTATAGCATTTATATAAAGACATTGAGGTACATATTTGCTTGATGTTGAATATATATATATAGAGAGAGAGAGAGAGAGAGAGAGAGAGAGAGAGAGAAATGAGATCACATTTGCCTAGATTCTTTGTTCAGCTCCCTAAAAGTTTGAGAGAAGAAAAGGAAAATAAATTTTAGGATGTCTTTGTACACTATGGAGTATGGGTGGTCTTCAAACAGGGAATGTCTCAAGAGCTGGGCATTTTGAAAAGTTTTCTTGCCTAACTTCTCAAAACGGGAGTTTTTACACTTCTGACAGTTTTCATTGAGAGAATATAAGAGATCTAGGGGCGTGTTTGTATTGTGTTTCAAAAACATGTTATTTGTTTTCGGATTCCAAAAATAAACAAAAACATGTTTGGATTGAGAAAACATCTCAATTGTCTTTTGAAGTTCTCAGCAAAAAGAACGAAAATCTGGGAAACACCCAAAAGGTGTTTTACCCGTTTTTGAGTTCAAAATTGAGGGAAAAACAAAAACTCGGAGATAATACAGTATTCATTTCAATTTTACAAGATAATACACTACAGAATCGATTCGGACTTAGAAATTATATGGGAAGAATAATATGTATTCTATTTCCTATTCATCTTTTTTCCTTTTATTTTCCTCTCAAATTTAATAAATTGTATCACCAAAAATACGAAACACAGTAATTGATAAATATGAAATTGTTGGAATCCTTCTGCCTTAATTAAACCTTTCTAATTTATGGAGAAATTACCCAAACCTTTGTAATGTTCCTTGATACCAAGAAGTTACTTTACACACCAATCATACATTATATGCACAGAGCAACTTCTTAGTTAATATTTCAATATTTATCTGCAAATGAATTTGTACTTTCACAAGCTGTGCTAAAGTTGGTGGGAATTTACGCGGTGTTTAAAATTGTTTTATGGATAGCAAAAGATGATATGTAGTAGGAATTTGTGGAAGTTACTCTTTGAAAGGTGGAGGAAACATGTATAGAAACGTAAAGCGAATGTTGAAAACTCTATGTAGCGTTATAAACGTGTGAAAAAAGCACTTTATTTCAAGATAGGGACTTTCTTTCTCTTCTTTAATTGGTAGTTTGCGAGAATACCCTCGTTCTGGTATGTGCCACTCTCACCACAAACGGCCCAATGGACTTTTTTTTAAAAAAAATTGGCTCTCTTGCTCTTCATGTACTTGATTCTGCACATCCTAGTGTTTTTCCCAGAATGCCTCCCACTATAATGTTGTATATCTTTGTACGTTTGTTGGAAAATAGCCATTAAAATATATATTATTTATTTTCTAGAATTTTGCTAGGTGTAAAATACAAAGACGTGTGGTTTTTTATTTCTAGAGGCTTCCAAAATTATCTACGTATTTTGTATGAGGTTAACTTCCAAGATTTATAATATAACTAAATTCACAATCTATTTTAATTAAATAACGTAATATAAAATATTTGCATAATCACTACCAAAAGTGGTAGAACAATCAAACTAACCACCTAAAATTAGAAAGGGAAAAAGGGAAAAGTGGGTTTATCTTAGCGGTTAAGGAGTTGTCTATTCTGAGACACATTCTGATGATGAGTCTCACCCAAGGCCGGTCCTAAGGCAAGGGCCATCTAGGGGCCCCACCATTATAAGGGCCCCCGATTGTCAAATAAAGATCCATAATATTAAAGGGAAAATGTTATGTTATCACCAGTAACATAACATTTTTTTCCCCCCTTCGTCGAAAATATACCATATTCATTAGTATGAATTTGAAGAAAATTTTACAAGAGAAAGCGAATGTGGCTCTTTTGGGTTAGGTTGCTATAATTTTCTTATCAGCCCTATTTCGCCTCTCCTTTATTCTTGACCTTTTAATACAAACATATAAGAAAAAAAGAATTTTCATTGAGAACACATTGTATATTGCAAAAGGGCCAAAGATATTAATATCGCATTACCTTGGCCTTCAACACCCCCTCCCAATTTATTTTCTAATTTTTCAAATAATAAAAAAAAAAAAACTCGAACAAATATAGAGGAATATTATGTAATATTTATATTTTAAATAGTAATTTTTTTTAATTATGTAATTTAAAATTAAAGTAGATAAGAGGAAATAAGATAGAGGTAGGGGAGAGAGAAAATAGAGATAGGTGTGGATTGGTAGAGTTGTTTGAAATTTGGGGTGCGTTGGTTAAATTGTTTGACATTAAGGCCCGTGTAAATAAGATGATATTTTTGGACGAATTTTTTTTTAAAAAAAATTAAATTTGTACCATTAGATGAAATCAAATGAAGATTGAATTAATCTCAATCAATCGTGGCTGTTCTTTTATAAATATGCAATTCAAATAGTTAACTGTAATGCTAGATAGATAGATCACAATTTGATTTTGGGCTAGTAGTTGAGGCCCAAACAATCACCTAAGCCTTATTGTATATTTGGGCCTCGCAGACGAACTCTAGCTTAGCCCAATCCAGTGGGAGGGTGTTGGTGGTATTTGGAACGCTTGCATGAGGTTCGTGGTTTGCTTTGGCATTTGCAACTGAGGCCAACCATTATTGTGTTTTACTCAAAAAAAAAAAGTATCATTTTATTGTATTTGTATAGTAATTGAAGGTAAATAGAATACCCTTGAGTAGTGGGGGGGACCACCAGCTCCATAGCATTTCATCGCTTATTATGCCCCCAACTCGGTCGCACATTTAGCAATGTCAAATTCTCTTTCGGTAGTCGAATATCCAATTCAAAAGAAAAAACGGAGTGGACAAGTCCGTAGAATCAAGAAAAAACATGTACGTAACTTTGTAAAACAGAATAAAGAAGTGTTCACAATTCACAGCTTTAATCACACTGTCATGCACGTATCGTATATATATTAGATTCTAATTGTACTTATTTGGCACAACAATGTCTTATTGACTAGACTAGAGTGCTTTGGGGCATAGTTATTAGTATGGACAAAATGTCTCTCTCATAAAATATTCACCCGAGATATCATAACACGCTATGTTGTTTTTGTTACGTGTAATGTTTATATAAAATCTAAAAAGATATACCACTTGTGCTTGTTCCAAAAAAATGCATTATATTTTTTCGTCACGTTGCGAGAAATTTGTCATTTATTCTGAAATTTAAAGGTTTGAAAAAAGAAGGTAGAATTGACACTAGTCAGAATTCACAATGACTTAGAACTTTCTCAATAAAGATTTAGAAGAGTTTAAACGCACTTCATATATATCGATATACTAGTAATAGTCTTAATTGATTCTGTAATATTTATATTTTAAATAATAATTTAATTTTTTTAATTATTCAATTTAAAATTAAAATTAAGAGAGAGAGAGAGAGAGGTATATGTGTTAATTTATAAGATTGTTTGACATTAAATAGTGTATTGATTAAATTGTCTGGCATTTGAATTCCTTTTTTTTTTTTGCTCCTGACATAAGATTGCAGCACTTAAGACATAAAAGGATGGATTACAATACCGAAAAATTAATTTTGGTATCATAACTCCTTTATTATCCAATAATAATGCGCCACATGTAAAACTTTCGTATTCTATTATTTAATTTTATTATTTTTTTGATTAACGATTAAAACTGATTTTTTGATATGGTACCTACCTTGTCCAAAACATTTATATGATTCAACAATTTGCATGTTACCTCTCTCTCTCTCTCTCTCTCTCTCTCTCTCTCTCTCTCTCTCGATAAGCATAAAGGTGTATATTACAAGACAATAGAACACAAGCAAAGAGAAAATACAAATGGAAGCAAACCGAACAACAAAAGTAGGGGTCCAAAGCTACATGTTAAGCTATTCTTAGTCTTGTTACATCTTTTGTATTCATTGCTTGAAATTTATGCATTCTCAACAACAAAAATAGTGTCCCACTTAAACTAGTCATCTCACTTCAAATCGGAAACAAGAAAACAACTAAATAATTTGTCTATTAGCAATTATAAATTCCGATGTACGTAATTTGTCGATGATTGTGTCTATAAGAAGATTACATATTTTGTAGAGTCCGAAAAATACATGATTGATATAATTCTCTTGATTAACACTCACTCTCAATCATTAAAATTTGAGAAATCTCTTATAATAGCATATTCATAGTCCTTTAAACAAAATGGATAATTAATATTTTATGATGGTTTACTGGTTGAGTCTAATCTTCGATAATTAAAAGGTCTCAGTTCAGGCTACAGTGACTAATATTTGAGCTCGAGAAAGTAGTCGGCGTAAGTTTGGACACCCAGAAACAAAAAAACAAAAAAAAAAGATAATTTATAATATATACCCTTAAAAATTGTATTTGATTTCTATTTCACCCTTGAAGTTTCAATTGTAACAATTATATCCTTAAAGTTTTTACAAAGTTTTAGTTTAGTCCTTCCAGTTAAATCTGTTTACTTGTTTCGATAGAAGGACGTCATTGAACTTGTCCATAAAAGAATATTTGTCCAGCACAAAATGTTTTTTAGATCTATATAATAAAGTAGAGCTGAGTTTGAATTTTGGAGACAGAGAGAAGTCCAAATCATTTTGAGACAAAACATAAACACATTCAAAAAACAACATAATCCCAACATAAAAGACGGTTCATATCATCTCATAAATATTGATCTAACAGTCTACAATGAGTACTGAATTTTATTTTCCCGCCCAACAATATTTTCTTTTTTAATTATCAGGGATTTTGTCTTTCCCCAAATCTCTCTTCCTCATCCCTTTATTTGTCTGACTCACGCCTCTTTCTCTCTTCCCCAATCTCACTTCTGTCTCTCTCTCCCAATTTCTCACGCCTCTATCTCTGCATTCCAAACTCATCCTCAAAATCTCTCTCATGGAATCCATCTCAATCTCACTTTTGTCTCTCTCTCCCAATCTCTCACGCCTCTATCCCTGCCTATTAGGTATATACCCACTTTCTGTTTCACTATCAATGTTTAACCAACTGCCGAGAGAAAGAAGCCCACACACCTCTGATACATGTCTACTTTCTTCTCAGTACATCCCTACATGGACAGGGACTGAAGTCGTGCTTGCTGGTCTGGGTCTCTTTAATGTACGAGCAGTCCAAGTAAGTGTCTTACAGATACATGCTCTGTAACTGTCATATAAATATGATCAGTATAAATATAAGTTTCCATTTATTTTTGTTATGAGTTTTTAGTATTTTGAAGTGTGGTATGGTTATTTGATAGGATTGGGTTGCTTCTTTCATTTGATGGGTTTGTTGTATTGTGATAATCCAGTGCATTTTGCTTCCGTTTGAAAAAAAGACGCTTTCTCTTCTTTCGGGGATGTCACTGAAGGTAATAATACATGATCAATTTACCAACCCAACCAATGATTCTATTTGTGTACATTGTTTTTCAGACTCATTCAACTCTGAACCTATTTGACAAAATGTCTGACTGAGCACAAGTAATTGGTGTGTTAGGATTTGGTTGGAAAATTGTCACTGGTATATTTTTTCGTTTAACACAATGAGTTAGAACTAGGTATAAACCGAGTATCTCTTATCATTTGTTGATCTGTTCCAATTGATATACAAGAATGGTTGAGTTGGTTATCATTGATATGAGCGAGGTGTTGATTATCACAATACAATACTAGGATATTCATGAGTGATAAATTCTGCATAACTTGACTCCAAAGAATTATCAAGATTCGAATTCAAAACGTCTGAATTTACAATTCATATCTATTATCACTGGAACTATCCTTTAGAGTTACCTATTATAATTAAACACGACTAATGTTCAAAAAAAAAAATTAATTGCTTCAAAATAAAAGACAAGAATCTAAAAAAAAAATTCTGTGGGGTTCGAGTGTTGTCAATTTTAGGAGTTTTTTTTAGCTCATCCTCGTGTTTTTTTTAGCTCATGGGTCCTTTGACTTTGTTGCCCAGGCCATAAAAAGAGAAGATTTCCCATTATATTCTCGGAACACCGTTTCACGGTGAAGATCTGGCCTTTTTAGTACGAGGGAGGATCGGGACCGTTAAATTAATGTCGTACCTCTAATGATGATGCTATCATATCTTTTTTATAGTACACGAGCGTGCACATGAATAGTGCCCCTTCTAACGTGGCAATCTCAACACCAGCTACTTTTAGTTTTTTTTCCACAACATCAGTACGCTACAGCCTACAACACTAAAATTGTTGACACGATGAAATGTTTTTTATTTTTTAAAAAATCGAAATATATTAAAATTTTAATAATTCGAGGTATATGAGAATATTTCAAGATATTTTGATAAATTTTTACTTATATTTTGGGATATTTTAAAAATAAATTTTTAAATAATTTTTCATTTTTTATTACATTTTTGAAATATTTTTGTTTTCTAAGTTACCAAAATAATGTATAGAGATGAAATTTTGATCATTGGCTATTACGGCAAAAGATTTCGTACATTAAAAAAATTAATTTAAAATATTGTAATTTTATTAATTCATAGTGTTTAATTACAAAAATAATATAATAAAATAAGATAACAAAATAAAAAAATTTATAGGTGACTTTTTTTTTTATTAGATAAACAATAAAAATACAAAACCAAAAAATTAGTTTTCAATATCACAATTGGGGATATGGCTACGATACCAAAAAAATATATTTTCTACCATACCAAAATTAAGTTGTAGTAGTAATAAAAAATAATAAACTAATATGTGTATCTTATTAATAAAAAAATTCAGTTACTAGCTCTGTCCATCTCAATTAAATTTGTTATACAGAATTCCTACATATTATTTTACAAAGATCTACATTTCAACAAAATCAAATTAAAAACCATTTGATTCTAGCATAAAGAGATTAATGACTTTCGATTTTTATAAAGATGACCGAATATTTTATATATGTTAATAAAATAGTGTAGATTACAAATCTAAACTCAATTAAAATCTAAACCGCCCACAAAAAAAAAAAAAAAATCTTATAAACGCCTAATGCCAATTGTTTTAATACAAATGGAAAAAGGTCACTACCAAACAATACTACTATTTACCAAATAGCTATATTGAAGTCAACCTCTGATTACACTCGTTTCACACGTATATAGTGATATATAAAATAAAGGTAAGAGGGAGGGGGTATATCATATCTCATAAATAAAAACTCGATAAATCGAAAAATGTCAAAAGTTGATATTTATATAATAAAGTAGCTTACAATTTAAATTTCAAAAGATAAACAAAATGACTTTTGTTTTTTACGGTTCATATCGCTTTAAATTTTACTTTAAAGTTAATCTAATGGATAATATTAACATCCTAAATTTAATAGGAAAAATAGGCCCCTAAGAGTATATTTGTAGTTACTTTTTAAAAGTACTTCTAGAAATTATTTCTCATAAGTACTTAAAAAAAAAAATTAGTGTTTTAAACAGTCCCACCACGACCCCCACAATCACTACCTTTACCATCACCACCGTCACCGCTACCACCCCCACCGTCACCGCCACTGCCACCACCACCCCTATCACCGCCACCGTCGCCACCACCGCCACCAGCACCGTCACCGTCGCGGCCACTCCCACCACCACCACCACCACCACCACTGTCTCCACCGCCACTATCACCACCACCGCCATCGTCATCGCCGCCACCACCACCGTCGTCGCCCCCCCCCCCCCCACCACCACTGCCGCCGCCACCACCCCCATCGCCACCACCACCACCGTTGCCACCGTCACCACCGCCGCCGCCGCCGCCGCCGCCGCCCCCACTGCCGCCGCCACCACCACCACCTCTCACCCCCACTACAATCGATGTTTAAATTTATTTATCTCTCACATATGTTTGTGATTTGATTTTGGATATGAATACAAATATATTTATTGTTTACCATTTTTTATTACTCTGTATTTTTAGGCACATGCAATAACTAGTATATATATATCTTATATGAAGAAAAAACTACAAAAATAATAATAATAATTACAACTCTTACCAAAATGAAAGATTTATTACATAATTGACCCTAATGTCTTTTTATATTTTATATTAAAATTATAAAGCCATCAAATAAAAACTTAAAAAATAAGGATAATAATACCACTAGAATTCAATTGAAACAAGTCAATCATCAATCTTAAACAAAAAGATATAAGTTGAAGGTCAATTGCAAACAATTTTATCTTCAAATTATGAATTTAGAACTAAAAGAACTCACAAATATACAAATTAAGGTCAATTCAAGTGTAGACATAATAAATAATATCAAAACAAATAATTAAATAACATATATATAAAATTAAAAAAAAAATGAGGGTGGGCCAGTGCCCCTCTGGCCCACACATAGATCCGCCCCTGCTGGTGATCCACATTACTCCATTTAAAAAAAAACACACGATTCATGTGTGAATGCTATTAGAACTAAGAAAGCACATGACTTTGTTCTTTAGTTTTAGTAAAAACATTACTTGATTCACGTGCCAACATCTCTTTTTCTTAAAAAAAGAAGATGATATGAATGTCCATCGTACTTACCATGAGAATATATTATAGACGCTTAATGGTGGAGTTGCTTATTAGTTTGAAGACGCGTGGACTAGCACGCGAGTTTGTGCGAGTGGGTACAAGTGAAATATGGCCCAAGTATGGGAGATTGATGTGTTGTTTGACGCTGAACCGTTGGATCATTTAGGGACACCATTTGGTCCGTCCACTTTTCTTTTCATGTACTGCTCTGACTTGCTGAGTTCTGAACGCTGACACTGCATTGGCAGTGAGTTGGATCGCATGTATTCTCGGTTTCTTGCAACAACCCTATGTGAAGCCTTACAATTTTTTTTTGTCAGGTACTTCGAGTTCACGGACGATATTCGAATTTATGACCTTAAAATTCAATAATCAGTCAACACTTTCTTATTCACTCCAATTAATCTTACTTTGGAATGTTTGAGGTTAACGTTAGATTAATTATTGAATATGTGGGTTTGGGGGGGGGGGGGGGGGGGGGGCGGGGCCTAGGGGTGTCAAATGTGTCGGGTTGGGTCGGTTTCGTGTCGTGTCACTTTCGATCGTGTTATTTTCGTGTCGTGTCATTTCGGTACGTGTCGGGTTCGTGTCAATATTCGTGTTAATAAAAAATTATTTAATTTGACAACAACTAATATAATATTATTTAAAAAATTATAAAAAATTATAAAAAAATTATAAAATTCTTATTTAAGAATATAATATTCGTTAAATAATTATTTTCTATCTACAGTACCCATTAATCGTGTTATTCGTGTCGAACCTTAATTTGACCCATTTATTATCGTGTCAACTAATCGTGTTTTTTTCGAGTTCGTGTCGGGTTCGGTTCGAGTCGGGTTCGTGTTTCGAGTAAAAAATTGACACCCCTAGGCGGGGGGGTTTGGAACATGGATTGGAGAATAAAACACAATAATCTCATGTTTGATAAATGCATAGTTAGTCCAGAGTATGAAATTCAGCCCGCATAAGACTCGGGAATTAAACCCAAGTTCATGGTTTTCATGAAACACATCCCATATGTGAGTTAATGGGTTTAAGCTAGCAAATGACATTTATACCCCCCATATATCTCATATACGTAAACAAACATGGGTTTGAATTAAATTGGTTAAGGGGCACAATAGTCATTTATATACAAATATATTATCATAATAGACATATATTCGTGTGCATACCAAACATTAGTATGGACGGTATTGAATGTTAAATCTCATATTTGAATCTCATATTTAATCATATCTTTAAGTTTAAAAGAGTTTAAACAAGTCAATCTAAACACCTCACAAAAAATCAATCAAACAGTCCCATGGAGAGAGACCCAACATGGAGAGGTTGGAACAAAATCATTACATAACAGAAAGAGATAAACAAAAAGATGGGGGGGAGAAACTCATTTTAAAGAGGTATATATATATATATTTTTTTTTTGAGGGGGATTTAAACCTTTAACTTTAAGAAGATAAAATATTTACAAGTTAAAGAGTACAATTAGACCAAAGTCCCGTTGGTTAAAGAAGTACATATATCATAAAAGAATATAGAAATATTAAGATTATTTAATTGTAATTAAATTAGAAAAATTACACGTGAATATTATTATTATTATTATTATTAATTATGGAATAAAAATCAGGTAAAAGCAAGATTACTTCAAATCTAAGTATGATTCAGCTGTTGAAATATATAGCCACACGTCGTGAAAGGTTATAAAATAAAAAAAGACTAAAAAAAGTAGTCATTGAGATTGAGACAACTGCAGAATCTCAAAAGCTGCTAAACTTGATTCTCTGCCCACGAGTAGCCGTCAATTTCTGTTAAAAGGCTCCACAACCATTGCGTCTTTTTTCTTTTTTTTTTTTGTTTAACGGTAGAAGAATTATATGCATATTTCGATTAATCCTCTCTTCAATTTGGTCAAAAATAAATCATCTACATCGAGACTAAGATAATCACAAGGAATAAATTCCTCATTGCCTAAATCCAAAAAATTGTCAAATTTCGAACTAAAGACATCTGAATTTACACACTGTATTCATTACACAGTGAAAAGTAGTCTGCAGAGAGAGAGAAAGAAAAAAAAAAAAAAAAGAGGCTTCCTTTTTTATCTCGACTTAGCCCCCCATTATTTACATGTGTGTCTTTCATGTATATATAATTATTGATATACCATTAAATAAAGAGTTAATTATTTTTTATTTTTATGTGATTTTGGCCAATGTCTTACCTACTTGACGTTTAAAATTATACACATTATCATATTGTAGTTATGTATCAAAGTGAAATAGTTTATTTTATCATTCAAGTTAACGGAGAATGTGCTACACACGCTCAAAACATGGTATGAACTTTGTTTACATTGCTTCCCTCCAAAAAATATTGTCTAAGTGTCTAAAATATTTTTTATAATATATGGTATAATACCCAAATAGGTAGGGTATCAATCACAAATAAAAAGAAAAATATGTAAGAAAAATATAAGTAATTTTCGGCCTCCCGATTAAAACCTCACTGGAGAGAAAAAGAGACTCGACATATTTGATTGAGATGTATTGATTTGTTGTCATGTTTTAAAACGTGGGTATTATAATAATTTTTTAATTTTGTTAACAGTGTCAATTACTTCACTTTGGTACATAATTATATGGGGTATTGTGAATAATTTTAAATGTCAAATAAATAAGATGCTTCTAGCTGAAACTACAGGGGCAAAAAAAAATTAACTCTTAAATAAAATTGAATAAAAGTGTAATAGAAATGATCTACATCCTACCTAATTTTTCACACAATTTCACTCGGTAGTAATTCACTTACCATCTAATTTATTGATTTAATAATTCATAATCATTGAATTGCCACTGAATCTAAATATTTAGTAAGATCCATAATTGTTTTAATAGTTGTTATTAATTAAATTATAGTTAAATAACATTATAGAAAAAACTAGGTCCAACTGTGATACAAAATAATTATTTTTTGATATTTTTTTGGTATCCTATTTCTTATTTTTTAACTATCAAAATATGTCACGTGTAAATTAGATATGATTATACACGGACAAAAAGTAATACTATTAAATTCTAAAAATTGATTTAATTAGTTAATTTTTAATAATATAAATTGAGATATTGTCTAATAATATTATTGTCATTATAATTATTTGATTTTTTTTATTGAATTTTTATTATTTGACACATCATTAAATTAATAAATTATGAAAAAAATTTAAATCCTAATAGCAGTACGAGTGAAATAAGAATTTTTCTGATATATTGGATCACCTAAGAGTTTGGACAAAAAACATATAATATTATTAAGATGATATTACAAGTATTATAAAATTAGAGGGAATAAATTTAGTAATTTTGAATGAATAACAGAAAACTTAAAAGGGTGAAAAAAGTAATTTTATGAAACTTAGGGAACCATTGCCCCCTTGATCTTACCGTGGCTAATATCACTGAATTCGGTTGATTTGGAAATGACCTAACTTAACACAACATGGTTGAGGTAAACGGTTGATTTAATGTCTATCGTATCTGCTAAATTTTAAAATTATAGGTTCGAATCTCGTTGTCCATCTCTCTGTTAACCAAAAAAAAAAACACAACACAGTTTATTGGTTATTGTTTTAATCTATTCCTGCATAATAAATATAATAATGATATATGCACCAACTTATCTATACCACCTAACGTGACATAATCTCAATTTTTAAATATTTAATGAATTCTGTAAGACCCACTAATCTAATGAGATATATTAGCGTGTGTTATATTGTAACAAATAAAACCAACCATATGAAAATGATTAGCATATAAAGAATCGAAATTAGTGATAGTGGAATCATAATTTTTGATGTGACACACTAATATTAGATGAATTTTGATGGGATGTTCTACACAGTTGAGCAGGACGTAATATCTAGAAATTTGGGGATCACTGCAATACTCAGTCAGAGCTCTTAAGCTCTTGGAGGCTGTTTGGTACGTGAATTTAGGGGGTTTTGGAACATGGGTCGAAGAATAAATCCCCTTAAACCCAAATTTGGTAACTATGCATTTAGTTCAGGGTTTGAAACCCGACCCGGTCATGGAACCCACATACTTGAGTTTCATGAAACTCAGGGAGGAGGTGGGTTTTATATGTGGGTTAATGGGTTTAACATACAAATGACATTTATACCCCCATATATCATATATACCTCATATATACAAATTGGTTAAGGGACACAATAGTCATTTATATACAAATATATTATCATAATAGTCATATATCCCTGCGCATACCAAACATGAGTATAGACAACATTGAATGTTGAATCCCATCTTTGGGTCAAACCCGAGTTTGGACAAGCCAATTCAAACCCTTCCCAAAAAACATACCAACACATGCCCATGGGGTTTAGCTTTGCAATTTGAGGGACAATGGATTTATAATTGTTCACCAGCTCGGGAGCTCGGTTAATCCACTCTAATAGAATCTCTTATTCCTATGGAAGTTTTTCTATTAATCAAAGGGGATAATTACATAGGATAATGGTGTAGATAAATTGCTTGAATTATATTGTGAGGGATTTAACCCTTATTTATACCCTTCAGATGTCTTGCGTTATTGTCTTGCATGATCCTTGCCACTTCCTTGTAAGTGACGCTCTGTTTGCACAATCAGCGTAGATAGTGTTGAGACAGTTGCGATTTATTTGCCAGAATGTTGAGTCGTTGCAAGTTATACGCGTCATTCTGAAAAGTGTTAGCTGTCGTTGTCATCATGTCCACGAAAATCTTGTTGCTGGAGATCTTCGATTTGCGCATCCCTTAGTACTTATCATGAGCCGCGTGGTCTGAGCTTAGACGCTCGAACTGGATGATCTGAACTCAATCTTAGCCAATTTTCTAGTATCATCACATTTACAATAAAAAAAAGTGAGTTTTGGTTAATTAATTTCTCAATATTAATTTAAATACGACATTACCAGTTCAAACAAATAACAAAATGAGATATATTAGTGTTAAACATAAATTAATTGACTTGAAAATGGCAAACACATTTTGTTGGTATAATATTAAGATTTTTCTAGTTTTTATCTATTATTGTATGATTTCTCTTAAAAGTAGAGATTTTTTTTTACCTAATTTTGCAAGCATCTTGATCAAGCATATTTTTCATATGTGGAAAACTTATGAGTGTTTTGTTTTGCTGATTGTCGATGTCTAATTCACGGGTTAATATTCGTTACGTTAAACCCGACTTTATTAAGAAATAAATTGAATTAATATCAGATTATTTTATGTGATTAATTAAATAAGTCAAACTTGAAATTAATTACAGGCATTACTTACCTAAAATAACATAAATCATGTCTTGTCCAGTTGTCCTTATCTAAATCTAGGAATTTGCAAAACATCTAAATCTCGTGTCCTTATGCATTAACTTAAGATAAAACAAAGTTTATAACTAACATGAGCCATAATTTAATCTGATTAAATCAAAAAGTTTTCAAATTTTTTGAGAATGACCAAACTCGATGTCTTTCCTTCGTTCACATATCATACAATCTAGGTTTTGGATTTGTGTTACAAATAGAATTTTTAATATCGTTTTCATTTTCTAACATTACTATAAATGTTGAGAAATAAGTGAGGAAACATGCAAATTTATCCATGTTGTTAACAAAATAAAAAATAAAAAAATATCCATGTTGTTAACAAGTAGTTTGTTTGAATATGTTAGAAAATATGAATTCGAAAGATAAAGTGAATGGTAGGGTGAAGTACGGACTATGTCACTCTCTTAAGACGATTTACGCCTTTTTATCGAATAAACATAATACAGAAGGTGACATCACGTCATCCCCAAGGTACAACAACCTAACCTAATTGACTATTACTTCACTTAGATCTATACAATCGAATGAAACAGAAGCTTCACACGATACCTTTCTATATTACCTAAAAAATAATGCAGTAGGAAATAATAGAAGTGTGTCTTTCTATTATGAAATATAACACTAGCAAATATATATATTCAAATACTTTAATGCTTTGTTTGACAGAAATGATAGAAAGTAAGAGAAATAAAAAAATAAGAATGATACATTTTTCTTCCTTTATATTTGATATGATTGATGAAAAATAGAAATGATTATTTTTTTTTTGTTTCGTATTAATGAAAAAATAGAAATATGAAAAAAATATATAAATAATATGTAATTGATAAATATGATATATATCAAATAATATATAGACAAATAACATACATTTCAACACACATAATTAATTTTTCATATACTTTTCTCCTAATTTTGAATGGATTTATTTTGATGAGTAGGAAAGAAAGTTAATTCATACATTTTCCATCCTTCTTATTTTCCTTTATTACTAAACATAATATTTTATTTATCTATCAAATTTTTCATCATTTTAACTTTACATCCTTATATTTTTTTCATGGTACCAAACGAAAAGTTAGAAATTTAGTCGATGTGAGATTAAATTTCCCACATAAAATGCTCATTTTATTAAAATACTATAACAGAATATAAACTCAAGTTTGCATATTAAAAAAAATTAATGTAACAATGATATGATCGTATTTCTAATTTCATTGTTACTCGTTTTCTCGAAAAAATATTGGATGTACCAGTGACATCATGTGACATTGATGATATAATGTCAGCAATTAGTGATAGAATAACTCTACAATATTGGAATAGTGAAGTTCACCAATTTTACTTATTATTTTATAATTAGTTGGTGATACCACGTGACAATGATGAAGCGGTGTCGTCGTTATACCCAATATTTACTCCGTCTTCTC